>CM035406.1:12993810-13656310 GCA_020310875.1 Ceratopteris richardii
TGCCATACGTGTGCTCTCATAAGGAACATGCGCTTCTCCTTGTTAGAGAATTTTGAGCACATTTTCATTGATTCACACAAAAAGAAGAAATAGGCTTCTTCCAGAAAAGATGGAAAAGTTAGCTTACATACATACACACCTACGTCTTTCATCCAAAATTAAAGAAAAAGGATTTGTAAAAATGGAATAGATATGATTGAGAAAGACAAAGATGATGATAGACTCTTGAAATTGAAAAATTCCATTGAGGAACAAGGATCTTTGGGAGTAAGAGCAATGCCTTCCACATCATGTACACATGAAGAAGAGGGTACTAGTATTGCGGCACAGAACCCTACACATGATGATGATGATGATTTTTTTTTTTTAAGTCATGTCCGAAACATTTTTCCAATCTTCTTTCTTGCTTTCTAACAAGTCCGAGTCCAAAGTCAGATTCCGGTCCGTGCATATACACACAATGTAATAATTCGTGAATTTTTCGCATAAAATAAAATTTTAAATTTGCAGCAGGAATTAATTCGTATGGAGCGAATTTTATACACCTAAGACATCAAATTTTATTCAGTTATATTGAGAATTCTTCCCTTAGAATGAGATAGAGAGATGATGTTATAACTTGTTATGAAAGTATTTTGTTAAGTCATAGCTCAATAAAATTCATGAATCTTACATAGGATTGAGATATATGTATACTTTATATGTAAAAAATAAATTCTCTCCAGATGGATAAAATTCCCAAATTTTATTTTTGGTCCAAATGTACTAAACAAATTGAATGAATAATTTCCGAATTAATTCTCATGAATTAATCCTCTCGTTCATACTATACATATACGTATACGTATACGTATACGTATACGTATACGTATACGTATACATATACATATACCTATACCTATACCTATACCTATACCTATGTATACATATATACATATACACACATATATACATATAAATATATACACATTCATACATACATACATACATACATGCATGCATGCATGCATGCATGCATGCATACATACATACATACATACATACATACATACATACATACACACACACACACACACACATATATATATATATATATATATATATATATATATATATATATATATATATATATATATATATATATATAGTGTGTGTGTGTGTGTGTATGTATGTATGTATGTATGTATGCATGCATGTACATACATACATACATACATACATACATACATACATACATATGCATATGCATATGCATATATATATATATATATATATATATATATATATATATATATATATATATATATATATATATATTGAGAGAGAGAGAGAGGGACATACATACATACACACATGCACACACACATACATACATATATATATACACACACACACATATATATATATATATATAAAGGCTGATTCACAAATTTTGGGAATTATTCTGGACCCATTGATAATACTTACTATATAACTTCTTAGTTTTGAGCCTAACCTTGATAATCCACTTATAATACAGTGAGGCTTAATGTTAAAGTGTCAATTTAATAATACAATCAAGAGATAATAACATGTAGTGCGTGAAATGACTCAGAAGGAAAAAATTTTGGAAACAAAAAATTGTCGAAAAATCATGAAGAATTCCCACTTTTCTTGAAAATATATATATATATATATATATATATATATATATATATATATATAGAGAGAGAGAGAGAGAGAGAGAGAGAGAGAGAGAGAGAGAAACACTCGTACATACATATACCTACGTGTGTGTGTTTAGGTGGACTCACATCACCAAAATAAACTTACTTGATCATTTGGCTTACAACAGATTTTTGAAAGTGAAGGTTACCAGCTGCAAGTGCCTCCTGCAAAAATACAACTTGCTCAAAAATGGACAAGCAGAGCCTGTAGATCCAAAAGACACTTCTTACTTGAAGTTCATTCTCGTTGATCATGCCGGAATTGTCTGTGTCCACTGCTTGAAAAAATATCATGAGATCGTCATCTTGCGCCATTGAACTATACTGCGTTTAATCCTTGCGCGGAAGTTTATGTAAATTGTGGTATATTATTAAGTATGAAAGATCAAAAGTAAATATTTCAGATCCCACGCGGTGTGGACTTTAGGAGACGGTGAAAGAGGTGAAATAACAAGCTCCCGTATGAGAATCCAAATTATCCAACATGCTGAATACCGAGCAGCATAAAGATACGAAAATGTTCATTGTAATTGATGGTATTCTTTTCTTATTCCGATTGTTTGCTTATCGTTTACCATGAAAATATATTTCTTTTCGGGATTCACCATAAGTCTTGGGCAACGCCCCTTCGTAATGAAAATTTTAAGAGAGCGAAAATGGGCTATATGATTGGCTAGATGATTCTGAGGACTAATTGAATTTTGGTTAACTCCCAAGTTTCGAAGTTCCTTTCTCGTCTCATTTGAATGTTCCGCACATTGCGAACAAAAGGGAATCGGTAATTATTCTAGAAGGTCGGTATGCATTAAGACATTAATAATCATTGCAATATTCACAAACAAAAAAGCGTTTGGTTTGGCAAGAGGCGTTGGTTTTTGGTGTCCTCTTCGAATGCCTAAACAATGGTGTCATCAAGTTTATCCATAAAAAAGGTAACAAGAATAGGATTGAAAACTAACGTCTGATCATGATGCTTCAAATAAGGTACAAGATTTTTGCGAGAGTGATTCCCAACCGAATCTCTTACCACTTGAAGAGGTAGCTTAGTGAGGAACCAAAAGGATTCATCAAGGGTAGATCAATACTGAAAACGATTATTGATATTTGGGAAGGTCTCGGTTTTTGCTAAGGAGTCCGTGCAAGATGTGGTGTTCCTTAAAATCGACTTCGACAAAGCCTACGACAGGCTATAATGGGACTTTGTTCTCCGATCTCTTAAAGACCTAAGTTGTAGTCAGAAATTCACTAAGATGATCACTACATTGCGGGGGAATACATCAACACAAATAAATGTCAAGGTTAGTTATCGAAGGCTATCAAATTAAAATGCTCTATTAGGTAAGGGTGTTCATTGGCCCCTCTGCTTTTCGCTATTTCCACGGAGGGGCTCAGTCATCTGGTGCAACATCATATGGAAATGTATTAAAGGTCTCTCTCTATCTCTCAACCATGGTCAGATGATCATGAGGCTATTTGCGAATGACATGAACGCATTTGTGTATAATGACTTGACCAGTATTGAAACCTTTTGGAGACGCCTTGACACATTCTGTGAGGCATCTGGTTCCAAAATAAACCACTTGAAAATAGCTTTCGGAGATCATCAGACCGCCACCCCAATTGTTGGTTGACCATGGTTGCCAAATTATGTATAGGGGTCTGGTCTTCCGCTTTCTTGGTATTCCGATTGGGCTTTGGTGTCTCGATGGAGTGGCGATGGAATTAGGTCCTTTCCAAAGTAGACAATAAGTTAGCATATTAGAAGGGCATGCAAATCAACCTTGTGGGGTGTGCCATGGTAATTAATACCTTCCTCATCTCTTTGACCGTTTACTTTCTCTCTTGCTGGAGATCGAAGGATCAAGAGCTTAGAAAATTGGAAAGAATATGTAGAAACTTCCTTTGGATGGGGGACCACAATAGAAGGGAGGTCCCCAAAATTAAATGGTCTACCTGCATGAACCAAAAGGATTGTGGGGGTCTAGGCATTATGGATATTGAAGGCACGGCTGATAAGTTAGCAGCAAAATGGATCGTCATGGCTTGGTGCAGCTGTGAGGCTTCTTGGGCCAAGCTTATTTTCAAGAACAAGAACATGATTACGCTGGTGGGCCTCCTTGGTTGGAAGGACTTGGGCCTCCTTACCCTTTTATTCTCCCCAATTCAGGTTTCCCCTAAAGGCTCGAATCTTGTGCACTCCCTATGGAAGAGTTGGAACAAGTTCAAACCATTTGTTGGAATTAGAGAAGATTGGAAATGGGTGGCTAGTATCAGACAAAATGATTCAATCTGGTTTTCTATCACGGGCATTAGGGGGTGGCTTCCTGGAACCTTCAAAATGCTAAGAGGCTCTAGAACGAGGATTTCAAACATTGAAAACATCTATGGAAACAAGAAGCTTGCCAGTGGATCACCGATGAGGACATAGATCTTGAAATAAGAGTGAACTACGAAGAATGGATTCTCCTCTAGAGTAGATGCATTGCTTGAGAACGATCAAAAACCTGACACTTCTTTGGGCAGGATTTGCCATGCCATGAGGGTCTTACTTGGAACAACCGCAATTTCCTGTCCAATATTCCTAGAACCAAGGTGAACACGGACTATCATATCATGCTTAACAAGAAGTGTGCCTGTAAAACTCTAGAAACAAGAAATCCAAAAAATTTACATGTAATAAATATTTTATAGTATGTCTTCCAAAAAAGTCATTTGTGATTCTTGTACTTTAGAAAGGAATAATAAATTCATAATACACATCAGAGATTTGGTGATCCTTTTATAGACAAATAGATCTCTAAACACGTATGTTCGTATGGTGATTCACCTAGATTTCCTAACTTTTCAAGTTGTAATGTACGCGTTGGAAAAAACTTAGGTGTTGGATTATTTTTTACTCTATGGTCATACATGCATACAAATATATGTGTGTTTTACTTGCATCAATATTTGCATTCATACCTCATACACACGCACATGAGCACATAATACATGCATGCATACATACAAGAATACATGCATGCATACATACAAGAATACATGCATATATGCAAGCATACATGCATACATACATACAAGCATCCTTGCATGCATATCTACAAGACACACACATGCATTTACATGCATACATACACGTATACATACATACACGCATGCATGCATACATAGATACGTTAGTTACTTCCTTATAGATACATTAATTACTTCTTTACTTACTTACTTAATTATTTATTTATTTACTTGGTTAATTACTTACTTACTTACTTGGTTAATTACTTACTTACTTACTTACTTGGTTACTTGCTTACTTAGTTAGTTAGTTGCTTGCTTGCTTGCTTACTAGTTGTTATGAAGCCTATTGGCTACCTCCTAATCTAACCCTCTATACATAGTTTGAATATAGCGAGTGGAATCGTAAGTTGACTATGGTAATTGGAATTAATCCAACCACACCATCACATGTCTATGTCCATTAAGGTTGGTTGGAGTTCATCTAACTACTCCATCCATGTATCCTAACTCACTGTAGAAGAATATATACCACATGTCCTAGTTCTCTCATGTTAGATCCAATTAACTTGACTTGGATCATTCTAGAAGAATCTCAAAGACAAAACACACTCCTTGAACCCAAGAACTCCCCTTCGCATCCATTAGTTTTAACCATTGGGCCAATATTCTAGCTTGCCTAATCCCTTAGAGAACTTTAGATTTCGTTTGACTTTAGGCCTTGGCCAAGCTACTTTAAAGCATTATTCCTCCCTCAAAAGCAGTTTCTTCCTCAAAGATGCACTTCATCGTATGAGCTATATAAGGGCATCCCCTCAAGCCCCATGATCAATCCATAGAGCATGGTCATGAATTCGTCATTAATTAGCCTCTTCTTTTAATTAAGGATCTTATCCTTTAAACAAATTGAAAGGAGGGGAATCACTAGAATCACTAATATATAGTATTCATCCCTACCCATAACATATGTACTCGTATCCCATTATTCTTTTGACAAATCATTTGTGTATGTGATGTACTTTTAAACTCAATCCCTGAAAAGGAACCACTCACTTAGACAATCCATTTTCTTTGTCTTTCTTTCTTTTAAACTGACTCCCACTTTTTAAGCAATCGTCTTTCAACGAACCTATATGGCATAAAAGTAAAATTCAAGAGACTCAATCATTCAATATTATGCTAAGAATTAGGTGTGTCTTTCATTCAATGAGGGCAAATCAGGATTAAATGCTTTCAATCCTCCATTAGAAGGATTCTAATCTATGAACTTCAAAGCTTTCTAGGGTTCTTCCTTTCTTTCCAAGATCTTTAATGGCTAAGACATGTCCATCAATGGAAAGAAATCTTGGTGAGGAACTCTTGATAGCTAGAAAAGAGTTCTATGATTATGTTTGAGCATTTTTTGTTAAGTAAACCTAATATTAAATCTTCCTCACTCATACAGGCTTAGTGTATGATCCTTCAAGTGACAGCTTTTGGTCTTCTAATTTCCTTTAAAAAATCCACCTAACCAGCTTAAGGTTGTGCCTTAGGCTAATTCATTTATCTCGCTTTTTTTAAGTATGAGAAAAACGTGCCATGTAGCTTGCCTTAGGTAAGCTTCAAGTCTACCAAATTTTGTGCACATCTTGAAAACGTTTCATTTAGGGCATCCTAGCCTAGATTGGAATCTTGCTTAGCATATCTTTGACTTATGATGGCAAAAGGTATAGTGTCCAAAAGTCCAAATAGCACTTCATACTATTCCATAAAAAGGAGCTAAAAATTATTGGTGGTTTCTAGGAATACTCATCGAATCAAATGGTTCCTCATTCATCTTGTCTATGAAGACTCGATGAAGTTTTGGTAAAATGAATAAACTAGGGTTTGAGAAGTAGTGGGTGTGAATCCATATAGCTCCTCTTTATTCTTGATCCCATATACAAATTTCACAAACTTGATTTAGAAGCTCCCATCAAAGGTCTTATATGAATTCTCCTCCAACATTCTAAAGTTGGATTTATGTTAATGGTGTTTTTGTGATCATCATGGTAAATTTTCAAAGAAAAAACTATATTTTGAAAGCTCTCTTTTTCTAAAGTACCTATGATTAACTACTAAGAATTCCCGATAAGAGATGCCTTTCAACATTTGTTCCGCAAAACTTTGATAAATTTGGTGCCAAGGTGATGGTTGATCATTCAATGGATTTGGTCCCCCAAAGAGTTTCATCCAAAAAGCTTGGTATGGCATGAATTCACTTTTCCCAATTTACTTTTTTACAAGATTTGGTATCGTCATAATCAAGGTTTTGCTTACTATAAAATAAGAGAAAACCTTGGGATGATTTGCATTATCTAATATGAATGAAATCCATTTCAGTTGCCGAAAGCCATAAAATACTATTGAAACAATTTTCATTGCCCCATACCAATGAAATTTATTTCAATTAAGCTATTGACTTTCCATGAAAGTTCTTTATGCAAATGTCCAAAGAAATCATTGTATCTTATTAAGATACTTAGAATAGACATGTTTTATTAAGATACTTAGAGTAGGCATGCTCTGTCCTTAGTTCTTGTATCACATGTCTATGTAGACATGCTCGTACTTCCTATATGGTACAATCTCTTTCCACCACTCTAGCAAGAATATAAGGTTATAAAATATCCATCGTACTCTTTACTTAGATATCTTATTATAATTATAATTAAGCATTACTTTCAAACTTGAACTATCAACTCTATATGATGGTCCTAAAAAATATTTCTTATCATGCTTCTCTAAATATCTTAAGATAGGATATGCATGAAAACATGTACCCTTGTACATGCCAACACGCATGCGATATTCGTCGATATTTTCATGCAAGTATTTCATTGTGCACCTCATGTGAGTCATATTTATTAGTATATTTTGGTAGTGATATGTGTGAAAATTTTTTCCCTCTTTAGGAGTTTTTTCTCATTGCTTGTATATATGCACATAACCCTAAAAGGGTTACTTATATCCATGCATTGATCACTTATTATTACATTGTGTGTTGTGTTCCCAAGCTTCTTCTTCCTTGTGATGATTGTGTGTGTCCTCGATCCCTAAAGTCCAATGATTAGTATCAAAGCAAGTAATTGCTTTCCATTGTTTGTGTTCCCAAGCTTCTTCTACACATTGATATCTACACATTAACACATTGTGTGTTGTGTTCCCAAGCTTTGTCTTCTTCCTTGTGTAGATTGTGTTTGTCCTTGATCCCCAAAGTCCAATGATTAGTATCAAAGCAAGTCATTGCTTTCCAAGGCACATTGTCAGCACATCCCCACTTCATTGTCTTAGATTGCTATGAAATTTGGTGAGCATGATCAAGGTGTCGTATACTTCAAAATGACTTGAAGATTTCAATACAACTCAACAATCGATTTGAGCTTGTTCTTACCTCCAAAAGCAATATTGCAATGACTATGTGCAATTTCATCCCTTTATGCCAATTTCCATTCGAGTTTTTGTTCATTAATACAAGAGCTTCAAAGTCTGATATAAGTCTAGAAAAGTTGTATTGGGTATTTGTTTAACGTTTTGACATGCAATCAATTTTTTGAATCATCTTATAGTCAATGGCCATGGTTGAAAATAATGATGTATTTCATATGTTGGATGGTTTGAATAACTCATTATGGGCATGCATGTTGAAGCATGTATTGGTTACAAGGGGGTTATGGAACATTATGCAAGGTTTTGAAATACACCCTATTACAATCAAAATGTGGTTGATGCAAGTGGTGTTGAGGATGTTGTAGGTTTAAGTTTTGGTAGTGTTCTTATTTTGAGTCCTCTTGCGACTTTGATTTTGACTATGACACTATCAATACACCTAGACACTATAGAAAAACTTTGATGAAATAGTGGAGATGCACATGTTCATGCCTTGGCGGTTTTATCTGACAACTATGCCATTATCCTTCATACTCATTCATGTAAAATAACAAAGGATGCTTGGAAATCTTGCCACACTATATTAAGGAAGAAATGAGGCTCACATTGCTTACCTCCAAAAACAATTGGAGAGTGAGCATATGAAGGAAGGTGATTCTATTGGAGTTTCCTGACAAAGATAAAAGAATTGAAAGAGTATTCGATTATTACAAATGAAATTATGTAATGTAGTTCAATTATGTAGAATATTCTTAATGGCTTACTTGATTATCATCATAATTTTACTTCTACTATTTGATGATGATTAAAGTTAATTCAAATGCCTTGAATTTTGGAGAGTTAATGTCGGTTTTATTTAAAGAAGACCATTCTAAGCAAAACAAGTATCTTATGCATGTTGCAAATCGATATTTTGTTGCTAATCAAAATGGAAAGGATAAAGGAAGATCTTCCTCTAGAAAGTGGAAATCTATGAGTGTTGCACAATCAAAGAAGGAAGGAAAATATGATAAGAAAATATATAAGACAAAATAGTTTTACAAATATTGTAAGGCAAATTATCATATCATCGAGAATCAACCCAAGCTACAAGCTTGATGTTAAAGAGGCAAAGAAAAAAGATGTCAGAATGGTTGTTGCAAACAACTTTTTTGCTTATAAGTCAATTTCTAGAAACTTAGTAAAAAATTAAGAATGGGAATTTACTACACAATGTATTTTTGATCCATCAATGCATGATCATTGTGTATTGGTTGTGGACTTGGAAGGTTGGTACTTTGACAATGATGCATGTTGGAGTTTGAGGTCTACAAAAGCACATGAACAACAAAAGGAAGAAGAAGAAGCTTGGAGCACAACACACAATACTGAATGTATTACCAAGTTAATGTACAAAGATAATTAACCCATTAGGGTTATAGGCGTATATACAAGCCAAGGGAGAAAAAACTCCTAAAGAGGGAAAAAGGTGCCCCAACGGTCCTAAGTGTGTTCACACACATCACTACCAAATATATCAACAAATCCCCCCTGGGAGTGATGCGGTGAACAAGGATCTTGCACTCATATATAAGGAAAAGCCAAGCTATGTGGAATCCATCCACAAAAGGAAGTAAGCCCAAAGCTCTGCGGAAAGCTTCAGACTTCTCCCTAGGCAGAGCCTTTGTGAAAAGGTTTGCAATGTTCTCCTATGTGGGCACATATGCCAAACTGATCTCTCAAGCAAAGCATTGATATATTTCGGTAGTGATGTGTGTGAACACACTAGGATCAATCGAAGCACTTTTTTCCCTCTTTAAGAGGTTTTTTCCCCCGGCTTGTATATACACCTATAACCCTAACGGGCCACTTATCTTTGTACATTATCTTGGTAATACATTAATCACGATCTGAGCTCGTTTGGGCCTCCAAACACACTATCATAGTGCTTGTGTAGGCTATTTTGTCTTTTTGTGCCAAAGATATAGACCAATATAAGCATCTCAAAGTCTGCTATAGGTTTAGCAGAACTTGTTTGGGAGTTTTGTTCAACTTTTTTATATATAATCATTTTTTTGCATTAGGTATTTTAGTCAGTGGCCATGGCTAAAAGCAATGATGTATTTTTTATGTTGGCTGTTGAGGATAAGTTGGATGGTACGAATTACCCATTGTGGGCTTATATGATGCATCATATATTGGTCGCAAAATGACTATGGAATATTGTGTAGGGTGTTGAAAGACGTCCTATTACTTCTGCAAATACAGGTACTATGAATATAGGTACTACAAATATAGGTACCGAAGCTGATGCAGATGGCATCCACGATGATCATATTCTGCAGATTCTTGTTCGTGCTGCGGTTTCTATTGCACCTATTGTAGAGAAAATTTGTTGGGATGGTCGAGATGCTCACGCACATGCATTGATATCTTTGTTTATCAAACGTGCCATTATTCCTCACATTCACTCTTGTAGAATAGCTAAGGATGCTTGGGATACACTTATCACATTGTACCAGGCTAGGAATGGGGCTCATATTACTTACCTCTGAAAACAGTTGGAGAGTACACCACATGAATGAAGGTGATTCTATGGATAGTTTTTTTGACAACGATCAAGGATTTGAAGGAACAATTGATTTCTGCTGATGAAATCCTTCCACATAGTTCACTTGTGAAGACAGTTCTGAATGGTCTTCTTGACTCATATAAGAGTTTTGCTTCTACTCTTCGTTTGATGATGAAGGGCAATCCAAATGCCTTGACATTTGGAGAGTTAGTTTTTGTTCTGTTGCAGGAAGATCAGTCTAGGCAGAACAAGTCTATTATGCATGTTGTAGATCAAGTTTTCCTGGCTAGTCAAAAGGGCAAAGGTAAATGGAGCTCGTCTACTAGTAAGCAAAAATCTACAAATGTTGCACATTCGAAGAAGGAAGACAAAGATGAGAAGAAATCAGAAAAGAAGAAATTGTTTTGCAAATATTGTAAAGCAAATGATCATGTCATTAAGAGCTGTCCAAAATTGGTTGCTAAAGAGGCAAAGAAGAAAGAGGTTGGAATGGTTATTGTAGAGGCCTCTACACCAAAAATAAAGTCTTCTAAGCTTGTGTAGAATGAAGAATGGGTGTTTACTACTGTTTGCAGTTTTGACCCATCTTCTCATGAGTAGTGCATGTTTGCAATAGACTCAGATGTTTGGTACTTTGATAGTGGGGTGACCAAACATATTACCTCGCAGCGTAGTTTCTTCACTTCACTTGAGCTTGCCCCTACAGGGAATACTGTCACATGCGCCAACAACTCCTCTTATCTTGTCATGGGAGTTGGTAAGATCATTATGACTAGTGCTGGTGGTAGTTCTTTCACTTTCTTAGATGCTTTATTTGTGCTAGGGATCAAGAAGAATCTGTTATCAGTTTCAACTTTAGCCAAGATTGACTTGGTTGTGAAATTTGTCGATGACAGATGTACAAATCATGATCTATCAAATGGCGACGTGATTATTGCTTATGACATTTTATGTTGTGGGTTGTATAAGCTCATAGACTGTGAAAAATCTGTGAATGGTTCGGCATGTGCAGTACATGATTCTTAGGCTATGTCAAATGCAAAGCTTTGGCATGCACGCTTTGGACATCTGAATTTTGCTAGTTTGATATGCCTACAAAAATCTGATATGGTGTCCTCTTTGTCCAAACTTGAGGCACCCGATAAACATGTTTATGAAGGCTGTATTTTGGGCAAAATGAAGTGTTCCTCCTTTCCAAAAGATGGTTCAGTTCGAGCTACTAAAAAATTGTAGCTTGTTCACAGTGATGTCTATGGTCCTATGCAGACATCCTCTTTTGGAAATTATCTCTACTTTGTGACTTTCATTGATGATTTTTCCAGGCATGCATGGGTATATCCATTGAAAGCAAAGTCCGAAGTGTTTATGTGCTTCAAACAATTTTTGGTTTTGGTTCAAAATTTGTCAGCATGTAAAATGGGCACCCTCTGTTTTGATAGAGGGGGGGAATATATGTCTTCTGACTTTAATGCATTTTTGGTTGAACGTGGGATAAAAGATCAGTTTACAATGCCATATACACCTCAACAGAATGGTGTTGTTGAACCAAAGAATAGGTCACTCATGGAGATGGCGAGCTTTATGGTCAAGAGTCAGGCTTTACCACAGTTTCTGGCTTGAGGTTGTTATGTGTGTAGCATATATACTTAACAGGTGTCCCACTAGGGCGCTGTTGTCTATCACTCCATATGAGGCTTGGCATGGTCCCAAGCCATCTGTTGCTCATCTGCATGTTTTTGGTTGTTTGGCATATGCATTAGTGTCTGAACAACATCGCATAAAATTGGATCATAAAGTAGTAAAATGTATTTTTATTGGGTAGAGTTATGAAAGCAAAGGCTATCATCTATATCATCCACATACTAAATGCATTCTGGTTAGCCATGATGTTGTTGTTGTGGAAGATGTTATTCAGCCCTTACTTTCATGTACGAAGGAGACATTTGTTAGCTCCAAAGACATGTATGATACTTTGCTGCCTCTTTTTGTAGGTGGACAGTCTAGAGGTGGTCCTAATGAGGCAACTTCTCGACCTTTGTAGGTTTCATGTGATGATGCAGATCATTCCATTTTCGATGTAGATTTACATGATGCACTTGTTGATGAGAGAGCTGATATTGAGCAGGAAAACACTATGCCAAAATGGTTGGTGCAGACTTTGCGTGACACCAAATTAGATGCACCTCTATCATACCATACTCGTTCAGGCTCTCATAGTGCCTCTTTTGCATCAGATTGCTATGTTATGGCTGCCTCTAGTGTTTGTGATGAGCATGGGCCTACTCATCTATGAGACAATAAACTAAATGTCAGCCAGAGTTATGCATAAGTAAATAATGCATCCAATAGCGTGCTGATAGAGAACAAGATCAAATGCATCTCCAACATCATGAAGACTCAACCCTAAACCTATTTCCATAGGAGTGGCAATAGGTTTGAAATCTTCAAGGCCTAAACACTATAATAATGTGCTAATATATTTTGTTTTACGCAAAGCTATTCCCCCATCAACTTGCATAACTTGAATGCCCAAAGAATGATGCGAATTCCTCAAATGTGATATCTTAAAAGACGCATGCAAATCAATCTTAAATTCATCAATATGCTTCTCATTAGGACTAGTGAGCATCATCTCATCAACATATACAATAATGATCAGAATTACATCATCTACACACTTAAAATATAAGGTGCTCTCACTCGAAATCTTCTCAAAACCATGTGCAATCAAGTAGGTATGTATCTTTTCATACCAAGGAACTGGTGCTCACTTCAAACCATATAATGCCATTTTCAACATGCATGCTTTGTTTTCATTCCCTTTTTGCACAAAACCATAGGGCTGAAATACATACAATTCTTCATCTAAGTCACCATAGAGAATTGCAATTTAAAGTTCAATTGATGTACATTCCAACCATGATGAGCTACAAGTGCACAAATGCTACAAACGGTAGTTATTCAACATGTGGGTGCAAACATCTCATCAAAATCAATGCCTTTCTCTTGAGCATAACATTTTGCAACAAGCTTAACCTTATACCTATCAACCATTCCATCAAGCTTACACTTCAACTTGTATACCTATTTAGTGCCAATGGCCTTTTTGCCAAGAGGCAAATCACATAAAGAACAAGCACCATTCTTCATAATATCATTATATCTTGATTGCATAGCAACCATCCAATTTTTTGGATTTTGTGCTTCATCAAAGGAAATGGGTTCATTCTCATCAGAAAGACTAGAGGCAACCATTGCATAACAATATGATGCAAAGGGAGGATTGTCAGAGCCTAAACGAGTACTGTATGAGAGAGGTGCACCAGCCATTTAGGCATAGTTTTTTCCTCCTCTATATCAGCCCTCTCATCAATGATTGCATCATGTAACCCTCCATAAAAAATGGAATGATCTACACCATCACGTGGAACCTATAAAGGCTCAGAAATTTCCTCATTTGGAGTAGCACTTGACTGTCCACCTATAAAAGAGGTAGCAAAGTATCATACATCATCTTTCGAGCTAAATGGTGTCTCCTTAGTACAGGAAAGTAATGGCTGAATCGCATCTTCCATAAAAATAGTACCACGGCTAACCAAAATGTGTTTATTCTATGGATAATACACACAATAGCCTTTGCTTTGAGAATTGTACCCAACAAAAATACATTTCAATGCTTTATCATCCAATTTCTTGCATTCTTGTTCAGGCACTAATGTAGCAGGCAACCAAAGACATGCAGAGGAGCAATAAATGGCTTGCAACCATGCCAAACCTCGTATGGAGTGATAGATTGTAGTGCTTTTGGTGGGACACTAGTTAAATACATATGCTACACACATAACAACCTCAAACCAAAAGCTATGTGGTTAAGCTTGACTTTTTCCCATACACCCCGCAATCTCCATGAGAGACCTATTCTTTCTTTTTACAAATCCATTTTGTTGAGGTTTATATGGAATTGTACACTGATGTTTTATCCCATGCTCAACCAAAAATCCATTGAAATCAGAAGACATGTACCTCCTCCCTTGATCAAAATGGAGGGTGCCCAATTCACACGCTAACATATTTTCAGCCATAACCAAAAATTGCTTGAATCACATAATAACTTCAGAATTTGCTTTCAATGGATACAACCATGGATGCCTAGAAACATCATCAATAAAAGTCACATAATAAAGATAGTTCCCAAAAAAAGGTGTTTGCATACGACCACAAACATCACTATGAACAAGCTGCAATTTATGAGCAACTCAAATTGAACCATCTTTAGGGAGCCTTCATAGGAATGTTTACAAGATGCCTCAAGTTTTGACAGAGATGACACCATTTCAAAGTCCTATGAGCATAGCATACTAGCATAATTTAGATGACCAAAGCATGTATGCCAAAGCTTTGCATTTGAGATAGCCTGAGAAGCTTGAAGTGGCCTGCACTAGAGTGAAAAGTGCCCATGTATAGGGGAAACTTTTACATCAAAGCTACTCAAGGAACACATAAGTGTAGCAAACCCCCTGGAGAGAATGATGTGAGCACACAGGAAATGATAGATTAGTCCCCAATAGGCAATAAGCCTAAAGCTTTATGAAAATCTTCAAACTTTTCCCATGGAAGAGCTTTGGTGAATATGTCTACCACATTATCTCGTGTAGGCACATATAACAAATGAATATCTCTTGCATGAAGACACTCTCTCACATAGTGATAATGCACCTCAATATATTGAGTACATGCATCAAACATTGGAATTCATGTAACAACCAATGCAGTCTGACTATCACTGAGAATATGCATAACAACATCAATCTGCATGTAAAGATCCATCAATAGATGTCTCTCCATATACACTCCATTGTAACAATGAAAACTACTCTGTATTGAGCTTCACAACTCAATGTTTCCATTCTAACTTGCTTCTTACTTAACCAAGATATACATGTCTCCAATGAGAAAGCAATTACCACTAGTGGACATGCAAGTATCATAACAACCAAGCATGGTTGAATATATCTGCCATAAAGAGACCTAAACTCAAAGTGCCTTTGAGATATCTAAACACATGTTTCACTGCTTGCTAATGCTTAATGTCAGGGCTATGCATGAATTGACTCAACTAAGAAACTCCATACTATATATTTTGCCTTGTGTTGTGAGCATATATAAAACATCCCACAACTTGTTGATAAAGAGAAGTGCCAAATGCATCATTGGAATCCTCAACCAAGAACCTAAATCCTATCTCCATTGGTGTGGCAAGTGGCTTGCAATCTTCAAAGTCAAAAGGCCAAAGTAGTTTTTCAACATACTTTGCTTGATGCATAACAAATCCCCCCTCAACGGATACAAATGGATACCAAGATAGTAGCTCAAAAGATCAAAATAAGTAACACCAAAAGTGTGTTGTAAATCAGCCATAAGGATGTCAAGTTTTGCATCACATGACCAAGACAAGAGTATGCAATCAACATAAAGACACAAGCATTTTAAGATCAGCCCCATCTTTGTGTACATAGAGTTTCCTTTTGGCAATTCACAAAACTCCCAAGTACCATTCCTATGTATGGATTTTGTTTTTGATTGCATAACACTCATCCAATGTGGAACATGCATCTTCAAAAGTAAGTGGATATAAGAGATTGACAAATTACGACCACCACCACATGCTAGAGAGATGACTCTCCTCCCAACCTTATGCTTGTATATATAGCTATTCAAATCAACAGAGACCACAAATATAACTAGAGTCCACAAGTGCATGTGCAATCTCCTCCACTCCTTTAGTATCTTCCACTAGAGTCTACTAGTGGTTGGCATGATCTCGACCACTGCTTTAGTCTACTAGAGTCCACTAGTGGTTGGTGTACTCGCCACTTGAGTTAAGTCCCACTGGACTCAAGTTAACTCACATTGACTTGAGTTAGAAGGCTCTAGGGCTCCTTGGGCAAAACGCTCTCCCCCTGCTCCCCATGGGGGTTGAACCCAAGACCTCCTCCTTCATAACCTTGAGACTTAACCACTAGTCCAAGTGGATCAATTGTTTAAGAGGGCACATGAACTTATGCTTAAGTCTAGCTCGATCTTTGGCCATACACACTAGTGACCAAACGGTGTTAGATTTTAGATTTTTCTAAACTTGTCAGATCCTTAGATCATGAACTTACTTTATTACATTCTTCTCCCCTTGGGAAATATTTTTGTCCTCGAAAATAAAGCTATATATAGTAACTGTAGGCAACCTCCAAGCCTCATTTTCTAAAAATCGGAAGAACATGTTTCATCTTTGTGATGGGATCCCAACCCAAAAGATTCAAAGCACCATCTTTCTTTGTAATTTGATGAATTCGTCAAAGTACAAAGTAGTGAGTGAATAACAAGGGTGGATCTAAAAACATTCCTAGCCACTTCACTATTTCTCGATGAGCGATCTAGGCACAAACATATGAAATGGATGTAGTCAAATTACTAGTCCATTTCTAGGCATGATTGGTACATGGACTTAGTAACTAAGGTGGGATTCTTATCCCTCACAGGACTTTGAAAACTCTTGATTCATGTGGATTTGAACTTGAACTTTGGTTGGCCCAAACATCTAACTTGGGTGTTTGTACAATGATTTACTCCCAGCCAAAAATTACTTGATATTTTTCACCCGACTAGAGGACTACTTTGTCCTAATGGGCTTGAAAAACCTATGTAAATTGCAGGAGAAAGTTTACCATTTACTTATCGTCAACTGTACTATAACTTAACCAAGTCAAATCCAAAATGAAAATAGTCCAACTTAGGACACTTTTCTCAAAGTCTTTATCTTTAAGTTCTTGGGAATTGTCAAGCTAATGAGAAATGCCTAACTTCTCTATTCTAGAGTATAATGGACTCTAGAAATTCATTAGAGTTATGCTAGAAAACCGGAAGCAAATTTCAAATGAAGAAGTCAAGTTAGACTTATCATCTCTTGAAGATTTAAAGGGTTCTTATACAAAACATCTATCTGAGATGTTTAATTTAGTTATCTTGTTCCAACCGATTAACCTTGGATTTTTGTAAAAAGAATGAGATACCGTATCTAAGTCAAATCCAAAAGATTTGGAAAGTGGAAAGAAAGAACTAAGACTTTGTACAACTAGTTCAAAATTCCAAGATACTTGTTATGAGTCAAACTCTAGATGACTCAAGACTTCAACTGCACAAAGATCTGTTTGAACAAGGTTTTGAAGCATTTTTCCTATCTTTAAGAAAAATAAATAGGAGTCTCAAAAAGATTGAGAGCAAATCTAAAACATCATCCAACCACAAGATACTAGTGTGTTATCCAACATCAATGTATCGACCCACTGAGGTTCTATTGATGAGCTTTTTACTCAAATACTGCTTCACTTGAGACTAAGTTCATGTCATCTTCAATCTTTATGAATGCTTACTGGGAATGCAATTCTTGTGCAATACTTAGAGTCAAAAGATTGAATTTGAAATGATCATTTCAATGTCAAAGTTCAACTTCTTCAAAAATTTATCAAATATTTTTGAATCAACAACACTTTATCTTGAAGTGTTACATAAAATAGTAATAAATATTTTTCCTATTTGAAAAAGAAGATCTTGGAAGTTACTTACTTTGTATCTTCTTACTTACTTACTTACTTGAATTTAAACTTACTCCTTTGAAGTTTGAATTCCCTTGAGGATCAAATCTAACTTCAAGATTTGTTTTAGGACTAAAAGATAATTATCATCTCATGGTCTAATGTCCAATACCATCTTTCCTACATCAATTTGAGTATAAAACTTGGTGTCCCATACCACCATATTTTTATATTCACATTGATGTGTGAGTGATATTTATCTTGAAATCTAAATTTATCTTCATAGAGTATCTTCTCTCTTCAATTCTTTAAAAGAATTTTGAAGTTTAAGGCATTACCTCTAACTTGATATCCTAGGTTTTGACTCCTTCACATGATTGTTTTCATGATTTTGAGTTTTGCAGTAGAAACTTGAAAACCTTTGGATGGAACATACATCCTTCTCTTCTAGTGTTTTTAAAAGAAAAAACCATTTATAATTCCGAGTTCTTGAATTCTTTTAATTCAAGTCCAGTTGGTTATACTTGACCAATTTGTAGTGACAAGAGCTTTTCACTTCTTGTCTTTAGAGCCCTTTCTTACTAAAGCTTTAAGTAGCTACCCTGGGGACTTATAGGAATCTCTCTACTACTTAAGTCTAAGCATTCTCTCATGCTTTTGGATTTCACCTTTAAGAAATCCATTTTAAGGATAGGTAAACTTTACATTATACCTTCCATAGATTTAATTACCATTGAAACGGTTGCATACTATATACTTGAAATATTTCACTCTATTCAAACTTGGAACAACTTAGTCTTTTCTTACTTTTTCCATTGGATAAATGGAACTTGAGTGTCAAATTTCGCTAAAGGAATTTGATTGCAAATACTTTGGCAAACTTTAGAGTAGTTCTAATCACAATTTCTTGGACAAACTTAGCCAATCTTGATCAAGTCTTGTTGACCTTGCAACAAAAATAAAGACTTAGTCATTAGCTTTAAGATCTCTTGAACTATCAAAAGCTTCTTCGCTTACCCATGGGATTTTATAATCTTTCCCTCAACTCAAGTCCAAGCATGTACTAATGCCTTTCATATTCAAAAGCCAAGAATCTTATCAATATTGATACACATTAAGGTGATCTCAACCATTGGACTTAAGTACCACTACCAATGGTTTGGAACTTCTGGGGGAACTACTTGTTGTCTAACAACTTTGAAGAATTCCATTCTCACTACTAGGGAGAATTTTATTCTTCAAGGACTTTAGAATCATTCTAGGGAATCAAATAATATGAGAAAATTATTCATCTTCAAATCTTTTGCAATCCTCGAAGGATATTTTAAAGAAATTCTTAGACTTTCAAACAATATCCAGAAGCTTTACTAATTCACTTATGTTGATTTATTGAGTATCAAACTAGAGGATAAATCTCACCTTTAGGATATGGTTTCCCATTCCACTATGAAAGTTTGACTTAGATGTTTACTAGAGTACTCTAACCAAATTTTGACAATCCATTATGATTGTATTGTTTAAAGTACAATCATCTTCAAATGATTGAATCAATGAATAATAATGTTATGATGAACACATCTTCATGTACTTGTCTTAACATAATCTTTGAACTTCATAGCTTGTTTAGGAAAATTTCATGGATTGGAGATCCATTTCTTTGAAATTTGTATTCCTAAATGAAAAGTTCACATTTCGATTCATGTCTTTAGGAAATTATCTCATTTCCTAAAGATCGCTTGCTTTGATTTCCTCTTGAAGCTTCAATTAGCTTAAATGAAACCAAAAATTAACTCTCTAATCCTTCTAAAAGGAAGAGTTCTTTCAAGTTTCCATGTTTGTTTAGCAAGTTGCATCATTACTAGAGATGCAATCATGGAGCCTAACCTCCACCTATTGAACATCAAAGTTCAATTGATGCTAAGGTTCAATCTTTGATTTCCATCACTGCTTGGGATGGAATCAAGTGAGAACTTACAAAAATTGCATAATTTTTCTTGGCACTTTGCATCCTTACCAAGGATGCAGCTTATGGAATATAACAACTATCATTTGAACTTTCAAAGTTCAATTAGTGTAAGTTCCACTTAGCTTTATTAGATTTTGATCACGTCTTGGGATAAAATCAAATAAGAGTGTTCATTAAAAAGTGCTCAAGTATCTAAGAAAAACTTTTCTAAAGTTATTATCCTACTTAGTGTTGGAGTTAGACGTCTGCGAAAGCACGCAAACAGCACAAGGAAGAAGAAGAAGCTTGGAGCACAACACACACTACTGAATGTATTGCTAGAGAATATACAGAGATAAGTAGCCCATTATGGCAATAGGCATATATACAAGTCGAGGGAAAAAAACCTCTTGAAGAAGGAAAAAAGTGCCCTGGTGTTCCTAGAGTGTTCACACACATCACTACCTAAATATATCAACAAATCCCCCCTAGGAGTGATGCAGTGAACTAGGAGCTGGCACTCATGTATAAGGAAGTGCCAAGCTATGTGGAATCAATCCACAAAAGGAAGTAAGCCCAAATATTTGCGAAAAGCTTCAAATTTCTCCCTAGGTAGAGCCTTTGTGAAAAGAAATACAATGTTCTCCTGGGTGGGCACATATGCCAAGCTGATTTTGAGAACCTCTCCCTGACATAATGATAATGCACCTCAATGTGCTTAGTGCGAGCATGGAACACAGGGTTCCTCGCAACTGCCAATGCACTCTGACTGTCAGTGAAGATGGTCGTGGCAAAAGACTAACCAACACCCAAATCAGCCATAAGGCATCTGAGCCACAAACACTCAACAATCGCTATGAAAGCTACCCTATACTCAGCCTCACAACTAGAAGTGGCCATAGTAGGCTGCTTCTTGCTCAACCAAGATATACATGAGCTACCAAGCATGAAGCAAAAGCCACTAGTGGACACATGAGTTTCATAGCAACCAGCCCAATCAGAGTCAGAAAAAGCATGCAAATCTACTAGTAGTGATCCGCGCTTGGGATAAAACAACCCAAGTAGGCGAGTACAACTCAACTAGCGAAAGATGCGCTTAACCGCCTGCCAATGCTTGAATCCTGGGCAATGCATAAACCTGCTCATCTGTGAGACAACAAACTAAATATCTGGACGAGTAATGCATAAGTAAATCAAGCATCCAACAACATGCTGATAGAGAACAACATCAAATGCATCTCCAGCATCATGAAGACTCAGTTGTAAACTTGTTTCCATATGAGTGGCAATAGGTTTACAGTCTTCAAGTCCAAAACACTACAATAATGTGTCAATATATTTCATTTGACACAAAGCCATTCCACCATCAACGTGCATAAATTGAATGCCCAAATAGTGATGCAAATGCCCTAAATTAGACATCTCAAATGAGGCATGCAAATCAGCCTTAAAATCAGCAATATGCTTCTCATGAGGACCAGTGAGTAGCGTGTCATCAACATAAGCCAGAATGATCAAAAGTACATCATTAGCACGCTTAACATATAAGGTGCTTTCAGTTGGACTGTTCACAAAACCATGTGCGATCAGATAGGCATGTATCTTCTCATACCAAGCACGTGGTGCTTGCTTTAAACCATATAATGCCTTCTTTATCCTGCACACCTGGTTTTCATGCCCTTTTTGCACAAATTCACGAGGTTGAAAAATATACACTTCTTCATGCAAGTCACCATTCATAAATGCATTTTTAATGTCCAACAAATGTACATTCTAACCATGATGAGCTTCAAGTGCAAAGATGCTCCAAATGGTGGTCATACGGCATGTAGGTGCAAAGGTTTTATCAAAATCAATGCCTCTTTCTTGCGCATAACCCTTTGCAATAAGCCTGGCCTTATACCTTTCAACTGTACCATCATGTTTACGCTTCAGCTTGTATACCCACTTAGTGCCAATGGCCTTCTTGCCAGGAGGCAAGTCACATAAAGACCAAGTACCATTCTTCATTATAGCATCATATTTAGATTGCATAACAACCATCCAATTTTTTGAATTTTGTGCTTCATCAAATGAAACAGGCTCAGTCTCATCATAGAGACTAGATGGAGCCATAGCATACCAATCCGATGCAAAAGAGGCACTATGAGAACTTGATCGAGTGCATCTAATTTGTTGTCATGCAAAGTCTGCACTAGCCATTTTGGTATAGTTTTTGCCTCAATATCAGCTCTCTCATCAACAAGTGCATCATGTAAATCTGCATTAGAAATGGGATGATCTGCATCATCACATGAAACCTGCAAAGGTTGAGAAGTTGCCTCATTAGGACTAGCACTAGACTGTCCACCTGTAAAAAGACGCAGCAAAGTATCATAGATGTCTTTAGAGCTAACAAATGTCTCCTTGGTACATGAAAGCAATGGCTGAATAGCATCTTCCACAAAAACAACATCACAGCTAACCAACATGCATTTAGTCTGTGGATGATACAGACGATAGCCTTTACTTTCAGAATTGTACCCAACAAAAATACATTTTACTGGTTTATCATCCAATTTTCTGTGATGTTGTTCGGGCACTAATGCATATGCCAAACAACCAAAAACATGCAGATGAGCAACAGATGGCTTACGGTCATGCCAAGCCTCATATGGAGTGATAGACTATAGTGCTTTAGTAGGACATCTGTTAAGTACATATGTTGCACACATGATAGCCTCAAGCCAGAAACTATGTGGTAAAGCTTGACCCTTTACCATACACCTCGCCATCTCCATGAGTGACTTGTTCTTTCGTTCAGCAACTCCATTCTGTTGAGGTGTATATGGCACTTTACACTGGTGTTTTATCCCACGTTCATTCAGAAATGCCTTAAAATCAGAAGACATATATTCCCCCCCTTGATCAGAACGGAGGGTGCCCATTTTACATGCTGACATATTTTCAGCCAAAACCAAAAACTATTTAAAGCACATGAACACTTCGGACTTTGCCTTCAATGGATATACCCATGCATGCCTGGAAAAATCATCCATGAAAGTCACGAAGTAAAGATAATTTCCAAAAGAAGGTTTCTTCATAGGACCAGAGACATCACTATGTACAAGCTGCAATTTCTTAGTAGCCTGAACTGAACCATCTTTTGGAAAGGATGAATGCTGCATTTTGCCCAGAATACAGCCTTCACAAACATGTTTTCCAGGTGCCTCAAGTTTGGGCAAAGAGGACACCATTTCAGATTTCTACAGGCACAGCAAACTAGCAAAATTGAGATGTTCAAAGCATGCATGCCAAAGCTTTGCATCTAACATAGCCTAAGAATCATGTACTGCACATGCCGAATCATTTACAGATCTGTCATAGTCTATGAGCTTATACAACCCACGACATAAAATGCCAGAAGCAATAATCATGTCACCATTTGATAGATCATGAACTGTACACCTATCATCAACAAATTTCACAACCAAGCCAATCTTGGCTAATGTAGAAACTGATAACAGATTTTTCTTGATTCCTGGCACAAACAAAGCATCTGACAAAGTGAAAGAACTACCATCAGCAGTAGTCAAAATGATCTTTCCAACTCCCATAATAGGATAAGAGGAGTTGTTGGCACATGTAACAGTATTTCCTGTAGGGGCAGGCTCGAGTGAAGAGAAAAAACTACACTGTGAGGTAATATGTTTGGTCGCCCCACTGTCAAAGTACCAAACATCTGAGCCTACTATAGACATGCACTGCTGATGAGAAGATGGGTCAAAAACTACAAACAGTAGTAAATGCCCATTCAAACAATGTCATATTTTAAATCTGTTTGAGCAGGTCGGATCCTTAGATCATAGACTTACTTTATTATAATGGACCTTCATTAACGATGTTGCAATAAGAGAATAATCGACAAAATTACTTGACGCATGGTGAGAGCTTGATCTTCTTTTATTTACTCTCCTATAAAGTTTATTTTAGACACTTTGGCATAGCTTGTGCACTCTTGATAGACATGCATTCGTTATGTAGTATGTCATCAACATGTATACCATGTGTGGGCTGAATTTGATGCTCATTTTCAACCATATTTTGATGCAAATGTTCAGATATATGTGGTTGGAAATTTTCAATAGTTCCAATCATGTTTGGTTGGAAAATTTCAGCCATGTTTGGCTGAAAATTATACACATTTTTAGCTCTATTTTGTTGGATTTTTTCAGCCCTTAGAACTTCACTTGGATTTTCTACATGGCGGTAGCCAACTGCACCACTGTGTAACAAAGGCATGATTATATCAAACACATCCTGTGAGCTCATTATTGGATGTTTTTTGCATTGAAATAGAGGGAAAACTGATTTTTCATCGAATAGCACATCTCGACTCAAAATAATTGTGTCATCCAATCACTATAACCAACAAATATGCATTTCTTTACCTTGTCATCAAGTT
Source organism: Ceratopteris richardii (assembly GCA_020310875.1). Taxonomy (NCBI): domain Eukaryota; kingdom Viridiplantae; phylum Streptophyta; class Polypodiopsida; order Polypodiales; family Pteridaceae; genus Ceratopteris; species Ceratopteris richardii. Next base: position 13,018,460 of record CM035406.1, read on the forward strand.
TGTGATGTTGTTGTGATGGCACAAGAGCATATGCCAAACAACCAAACACATGCATATGACTAAGCATAGGTTTATGTCCATTCTAAGCCTCATAAGGAGTGATGAATATCAACGCTTTCGTAGCACTATGATTCAATACATAGTTTGTACATATGACCGCTTCCATCCAAAACTTGTTAGCAAGGTGCTTTCCTTTAACCATACATCATGCTATTTCAAGGAGTGTTCAATTTTTATGCTCTATAACACCATTTTGTTAAGGTGTATATGGAACTATACATTGGTGTGAAATTCCTCTTTCACAAAGAAAATCATTGAACTCATGTAACATGTATTCTTCGCCATGATATGTGCATAGTGTCAAAAGTTTATTTGAACAAAAATTTTCAGCCATACATAAAATGCTTTGAAGAAAGAAAATACTTCATTATTTGCTTTCATAGATACACCCATGTATGGTGAGTAGCATCAACAATGAAGGTAACAAAACATACATGTTTCCCAAAAGATGGAGTCTTGATAGGAACACATACATCACTATGAACAAGTTGCAAGTTCCTTGTAGTGTGTGTATGAATATCTTTTGGAAAAGAATCATGATGCATTTTTCCAAGAATGCAACCTTCACATGCATGCTTTTCAATGGGCTCAAGTGTTGGCAAACTAATAACCATGTCCTTCTTTTGCAAGTAAAGTAAACTATTGAAGTTCAAGTGACCAAAACAAGCATGCCAAAGCTCCATTTCAACCATGGAGGAATTATGAGCAACCAAGGCATTTGAGGAAGCCCTCTTGTATGTATCCAAACAATACAAACCATTGCATAATGTACCGGACATCGTAATAATATCACCATTGCTGAAATCATGAACCATACACCTACCATCAACAAAGTGTTATGAAGTCCAACTTTGGCAATGAAAGATATGAAATTAAGTTCTCCTTGATATCGAGTACACACAATGCATTTTTCAAGAGAATCGCACCTCCATTTGCAGCAATAAACTCAATTTCTCCTACTAAAAGTGCATCTTTCAAAGATGCAAAAACCTTTTGCATGAAGTTATGTGCTTTGAAGCATCACTATGAAAGAACCAATCCGAATCGGCCTCACTTACAACACATACATTTAGAATGCAATGATGCATCATAATGACATGTAAGGACACATGCCCAAAAATCTTGAGCCATGTTGGCTTCATCATTCTTTATATTTGAAGAATTTTCAGCACTAGACATGCTAGATTCCTCTTCCTTTCACTATGCTTAGGAAGCTTTCTACACTCATCAATAGTATGATTAGACTTCCAACAACATTTTCATCTCTTCTTCTTCTTATTCAAATCAACACCATTAGAGAAATGAGTGGAAGAGGAAGGTTGAGGCTTTGCTTTTGATGAACCCAAAGTTGAATTATACTTGCTTTTTCCTTTTTGTGAGATAGCAAGTGATTGCATTCCCTCCATCAAACCACTCCTATTCACTCTAGATTGATGTTCTTGCAAAAGAAGAGGCATAAGCTCATCATATGCATACATATTTGGATTCCTTTTTGCAACCAAACAAAGTGTAATGGCAAAGCTTTGAAAAGAGTTTGATAGTTCTTTCAACAATGTAGAGATGAGTGATGCATCTAGAATAATCTTATCTATGTTTCCAATTGCTCTTTCAAGTCCTTGATGCATGTCACATACACATCCACATAATCATTTTTAGCCATACATACATCCTCAAGTTGCTTCCTCAAGTATCAAACACACGCTTCATTACACACGACATACAAAGAAGCAAGAGTGCCCCATGCCTATCTTGATGTAGAACATAACTAAATGTGTGAACCTATATGACGCTTCACAGAAAGTGCAATCAATGTATGATCTTGAGAAACTTTGACATCCCATCTAACTCTTGTGTAGGTGGAGAAGGAGTAATAAATGTACTTGAAAACGAAGCTCCATCTATGATAGTAGATTGTGAAGTAGAAGAACATGTAGGTCTTTAATCTACATCTACCACTATGTTCCATAGTTGTTTTGCAACAAGAACATGTTTCATCATGTAATAACACATTGGATAGTTGGTCCCATCAACATTATCTTCAACTTGAAGCATGTCAAATAGATCACTACTACCTTCCATTTCAGCAAAGAACAAGAATGTGACAAGATCTTTACTTCAATGAAAGCTGAAGTGAATGCTGTCAGTCACTTTGAGTGCAATTATGATTGTATGAATGCCTTCAAAGTAGGGGCTAAACCTCATCATAATGGGTGGACATGCTTCTTGGCTACTGAAAAATCGATGTTCTATGCTTTGGAGTCGATTTGCACTGTTAAAAGTGCACATGCACTACAACATGAAAAATTGACACTTGAGAAGGAATTGAACCTTCTCTGATACCACTATTGGGTGTGTGTAGAAGTGCAAGATACACACAAGAAGCATACACAAAGGGCAAAAATGCAACAAGACACATGAGCAAGACAAATGGCTAGAATAGCTATCTCTATTGATGATGAACAAAACGGAAGTAAGAGCTCAACAATATCCCTATGTACGAAGTACCACCACATATGAGTGTACCATGTATATGGTAACATGGGGAAAAAACCTCTAGACAACACTAGAGTAAAAAGTGTCCATGTATAGGGAAAAGGTTCGCATCAAATATACTCGAGGAACACATAAATGTAACATTGGGGGTATGACTCCAAATACTATAAGTAACTCTATTTTTTAGAATTAAAAACCTTTCCCAAGGGGAACGAATGTAATAAAGTCCATGATCTTGGTGTTTGATCAATTCAGACAAATCTGAAATCGGACATTGTTTGCTAACTTGTGTGAGTGTCCAAATATCTCAAGACTAGACTTAAGAATAGGTTCATGTGCTCTCTAAAACAAGTGATCCACTTAGCCTAGTGGTTAAGTCTCAATGTTGAGAAAAAGGAGGCTTTGGGTTCAAATCCCATCAATAGCATGGGAGGAGAGTTTTTCCCAAAGAGCCTTCAAACTCAAGTTGAGAGAGACTTAACTCAAATGACAAGTACACCTACCACTAGTGGACTCTAGTGGAAGGTGTTCAAGTGGTGATGGAGATCACACCAACCACTAGTGGAAGATATTAAATGAGTGGTGGAGATTGCACATGCACTTGTGGGATCTAGTTACATTTGTGGTCCTCATTGATTCGAACGGCTATATATAGAGACATAAGTTGGGAGGAGAGTCATCTCTCTAGCATGTGGTGGTCCTAATAGTTATTTCTTTACAAATATTAAGTATCCAACCCTCGCCCATATAACTAAATGTGCACCAAGTGTCCTAGTTAACTGGAGTTATCTCAAGTGGATGCTTAAAGAAGTCTTTAAAGCTCTTCGAAAAAAAACTCTCCCCACAACTCTTTTAGGATTTGAACCCAAGACCTCCTCCTTCCCATCAATATATCTTAACCACTAGGACATGCATTCATGCTTAACTCTACCCTTGAGACATTGGCCCTACACGAGAATGATCGAATGGTGTCTGATTTTAGATCTATTTGAACTAATAATACTCCCATGTCATAATCATACTTTATAACATCATCCTTATTTCTATACCTACCTTCTCCTAAGAAGTGAGTGTGGAGAATGAGTTTTCCTATGCACAACAAGAAGCATGTAGTGAGCCCTTTTAGATCCAACACTTGGGTAGATAGTTATAGCTTGGATCACTTAGTACTCTCAAGTCAGAACTCAAATAGACATCTGGCTTTATTCAATCAAACTAGACAAAAGAGAGCTTTCCAACAAGCTATAAATCACTTAATTCGGATAAGTTTTGGTAAAAAAACGTAGCCGATAAAAATAGACTACCTATCCACACAAGTATGCTGAAGATTTGGACTTCACTCTTGGACTTATAACTCACATATAAAAAATTTGAAGAAGATATTTGAGATAAAATAAGTTGTCAAATGAGTGTTTAAATGCAAGAAATGGTTACATATCCACTGAGATATGAACCTCACAACATGATTGTGTACAAAGTGATATGCGGCTCAAAACAGTCTATTGTTGATATATTTTGGTAGTGACGTGTGTGAACACACTTAAGACCACCTGAGCACTTTTTTCCCTCTTTAGGAGGTTCTTTCCCCAGCTTATATATATGCCTATAACCACAATAGGTCACTAATCTTTGTACATTCACTTGGTAATACATTTAGTATTTGTGTTGGGCTCCAAACTTCTTCTTCTTCCTTGGGTTGTTTGCGTGCTCTCGCAGACCTCATACTCCAACAATTGGTATCAGAATAGGTAGTCACTTCATTTAGGGCATCCTCAATGCCCCTCTTATCATAGTCTTAGAATCACACGAAAATTGTTCATAGTCCCAAAATTTTGATATGAGCTCATTTTGGCCTCTGAATGTACTATCGCAATGATTGTGTGATAAATTTTGTCCTTCTAGGAGATGAGAAATTTTGTGTGAGAAATTTTGTCCTTCAGGAGCAAGCATCAATCAACAAGGGAGGAACAAGAGAGGCTAACCACATGGTGTGCAAAGAATGCTCTTGCCATGTCATATCTACTAAACTCAATCTCTAATTTCTTGTTACCACATGTTAGAAATTGCAAGACCTCCCAAGAGACTTGGGAAGTGTTGATATATTTAGGTAGTGATGTGTGTGAACACTCTAGGACCGCCGGGGCACTTTTTTCCCTCTTTAGGAGGTTTTTTTCCCCCGGCTTGTATATACGCCTATTGCCCTAATGGGCTACTTATCTTTGTACATTGTCTAGTAATACATTCAGTCTTGTGTGTTGTGCTCCAAGCTTCTTCTTCTTCCTTGTGCTGTTCGCGTGCTTCCGCAGACGTCTAACTCCAACAATTGGTATCAGAGCAGGTCGTTGCTTCTTCTAGGGCACCGTCGACACTCCTCCGTTTGCAGTCTCAGATTCGCACAAAATTTGGTGAGCATACTCGGGGTGTTTCCGAGATCAAAACAGATTCGCTCTGTGGTGCCGAAATCGCGATCTGAGCTCGTTTCGGCCTCCGAACGCACTATCGCAGTGCTTGTGCAGGCTATTTCGTCCTTTTGTGCCAAAGGTATATACTAGTTTCTGTTCGCCAGTTTAAGCGTCTCGAAGTCTGCTACAGGTCTAGCAGAACTCGTCTGGGCAGTTCTGTTCAACTTTTTGAGATACAGTCAATTTTCTGCATCAAGGTATTTTAGTCACCGGCCATGGCTGAAAGCAGTGATGTATTCCGTATGTTGGCTGTTGAGGATAAGTTGGATGGTACCAACTACCCATTATGGGCTTATATGATGCGACATGTACTGGTTGCAAAAGGATTGTGGAACATTGTGCAGGGTGTTGAAAGACGTCCTGTTACACCTGTAACGACAGGTACTGCAAATACAGGTGTTGGAGCTGATGAAGATGGTGTCGAAGATGATATTCCGCAGATTCCTGTTCGTGCTGCTGTTTCTGTTGCACCTACTGCAGAGCAGATTCGTTGGGATGGCAGAGATGCCCAGGCACATGCATTGATAGCTTTGTCTGTCAAACGTGCCATTATTCCTCACATTCGCTCTTGTAGAACAGCAAAGGATGCTTGGGATACACTTACCACTTTGTACCAGGCTAGGAATGAGGCTCGTGTTGCTTACCTCCGAAAATAGTTGGAGAGTGAGCACATGAATGAAGGTGATTCGATGGATAGTTTTCTTACAAAGATCAAAGACCTGAAGGAACAATTGATTTCTGGTGATGAGGTTATACCAGATAGCTCACTTGTGCAGACCGTTCTGAATGGCCTTCCTGATTCATATCAGAGTTTTGCCTCTACTCTTCGATTGATGATGAAAGGCAATCCGAATGCCTTGTCATTTGAGGAATTAGTCTCTGTTCTGTTGCAGGAAGATCAGTCCAGGCAGAACAGGTCCATTATGCGTGTTGCAGATCAAGCTTTCTTGGCTAGTCAAAAGGGCAAAGGAAAATGGAGCTCTTCTACTAGTAAGCAGAAATCTGCAAATGCTGCACAATCGAAGAACCAGGATAAAGATGAGAAGAAATCAGAAAAGCAGAAATTGTTCTGCAAGTACTGTAAAGGAAATGATCATATTATAAAGAACTGTCCAAAACTGGCTGCTAAAGAGGCAAAGAAGAAAGAGGCTGGAATGGTTGTTGCAGAGGCCTCTACACCAAAAACAGAGTCTGCAAATCTTGTGCAGGAAGAAGAATGGGCGTTTACTACTGTCTGCAGTTTTGACCCATCTTCTCATGATCAGTGCATGTCTGCAGTAGACTCAGATGTTTGGTACTTTGACAGTGGGGCGACCAAACATATTACCTCGCAGCGCAGTTTCTTCTCTTCACTCGAGCCTGCCCCTACAGGGAATACTATCACATGCGCCAATAACTCCTCTTATCCTGTTATGGGAGTTGGTAAGATCATTCTGACTACTGCTGATGGTAGTTCTTTCACTTTGTCAGATGCTTTATTTGTGCCAGGGATCAAAAAGAACCTGTTATCAGTTTCTGCATTAGCCAAGATTGGCTTGGTTGTGAAATTCGTTGATGACAGGTGTATAGTCCATGATCTCTCAAATGGCGATGTGATTATTGCTTCTGGCATTTTATGTCGTGGGCTGTATAAGCTCATAGACTATGAAAAATCTGTGAATGATTCGGCATGTGCAGTTCATGATTCTCAGGCTATGTCAGATGCAAAGCTTTGGCATGCACGCTTTGGTCATCTGAATTTTGCTAGTTTGTTACGCCTGCAGAAATCTGAAATGGTGTCCTCTTTGCCCAAACTTGAGGCACCTGGAAAACATGTTTGTGAAGGCTGTATTTTGGGCAAAATGCAGCGTTCTTCCTTTCCAAAAGATGGTTCAGTTCGGGCTATGCACAAATTGCAGCTTGTACATAGTGATGTCTGTGGTCCTATGCAGACACCCTCTTTTGGAAATTACCTTTACTTCGTGACTTTCATTGATGATTTTTCCAGGCATGCATGGGTATATCCACTCAAAGCAAAGTCCGAAGTGTTCATGTGCTTCAAACAGTTTTTGGTTTTGGCTGAAAATCTGTCAGCATGTAAAATGGGCACCCTCCGTTCTGATCGAGGGGGGGAATATATGTCTTCAGATTTTAATGCATTTCTGGCTGAACGTGGGATAAAACACCAGTGTACAGTGCCGTATACACCTCAACAGAATGGAGTTGCTGAACGAAAGAACAGGTCACTCATGGAGATGGCGAGGTGCATGGTCAAAAGTCAGGCTTTACCACATAGTGTCTGGCTTGAGGCTGTCATGTGTGCAGCATATGTACTGAACAGGTGTCCCACGAAAGCATTGCAGTCTATCACTCCATATGAGGCTTGGCATGACCGCAAGCCATCTGTTGCTCATCTGCGTGTTTTTGGTTGTTTGGCATATGCATTAGTGCCTGAACAACATCGCAGAAAATTGGATGATAAGGCAGTAAAATGTATTTTTGTTGGGTACAGTTCTGAAAGTAAAGGCTATCGTCTGTATCATCCACAGACTAAACGCATTCTGGTTAGCCGTGATGTTGTCTTTGTGGAAGATGCTATTCAGCCATTGCTTTCATGTACTAAGGAGACATCTGTTAGCTCCAAAGACATGTATGATACTTTGATGCCTCTTTTTACAGGTGGACAGGCTAGCGCTGGTCCTAATGAGGCAACTTCTCAGCCTTTGCAGGCTTCATATGATGATGCAGATCATTCCATTTCTGATGCAGATTTACATGATGCACTTGTTGATGAGAGAGCTGATATTGAACAGGCAAAAACTATGCCAAAATGGCTGGTGCAGACTTTGTGTGACAGCAAATTAGATGCACCTTTGTCATATCGTACTCGTTCAGGCTCTCATAGTACCTCCTTTGCATCAGATTGCTATGCTATGGCTGCATCTAGTCTCTGTGATGAGAATGAGCCTGTTTCTTTTGATGAAGCACAAAATTCAGAAAATTGGATGGCTGCTATGCAATCTGAATATGATGCTATAATGAAGAATGGTACATGGTCTTTATGTGACTTGCCTCCTGGCAAGAAGGCCATTGGCACTAAGTGGGTATACAAGCTGAAGCGTAAACCTGATGGTACAGTTGACAGGTATAAGGCTAGGCTTGTTGCAAAGGGTTATGTGCAGGAAAGAGGCATTGATTTTGATGAGACCTTTGCACCTACATGCCGTATGACTACTGTTCGGAGCATTTGTGCACTTGCAGCCCATCATGGTTGGAATGTACATCAGTTGGACATTAAAACAACATTTCTGAATGGTGACTTGCATGAAGAAGTGTATGTTTTTCAGCCCCGTGGCTTTGTTCAGAAAGGGCATGAAAACCAGGTGTGCAGGTTAAAGAAGGCGTTATATGGTTTAAAGCAAGCACCACGTGCTTGGTATGAGAAAATACATGCCTATCTGATTGCACATGGTTTTGAGAACAGTCCAACTGAAAGCACCTTATATGTTAAGCGTGCTAATGATGTGCTTTTGATCATTGTTGTCTATGTAGACGACATGCTGCTCACTGGTCCTCTTGAGAAGCATATTGCTGATTTCAAGGCTGATTTGCATGCCTCATTTGAGATGTCTGATTTGGGGCATTTGCATCACTATTTGGGCATTCAGTTTATGCAAGTTGATGGTGGAATGGCTTTGTGTCAAACGAAATATATTGACACATTATTGCAGCGTTTTGGCCTTGAAGACTGTAAGCCTATTGCCACTCCTATGGAGACAGGTTTACGATTGAGTCTTCATGATGCTGGAGATGCATTTGATGCTGTTCTCTATCAGCAGGCTGTTGGATGCTTGATTTACTTATGCATTACTCGGCCAGATATTCAGTTTGCTGTCTCACAGATGAGCAGGTTTATGCATTGCCCAGGAGTCACGCATTGGAAAGCGGTTAAGCGCATCTTTCGCTACTTGAGTGGTACTCGGCTACTTGGGTTGTTTTATCCCAAGGGGGGATCACTACCGCCAGATTTGCATGCTTTTTCTGACTCAGATTGGGCTGGTTGCTATGACACTCGTGTGTCCACCAGTGGTTTTTGCTTCATGCTTGGTAGCTCATGTATATCTTGGTTGAGCAAGAAGCAGCCTACTGTGGCCACTTCAAGTTGTGAGGCTGAGTATAGGGAAGCTTTCACAGCGACTGTTGAGTGTGTGTGGCTCAGACGCCTTATGGCTGATTTGGGTGTTGGCCAGTCTTCTGCCACCACCATCTTCACTGACAGTCAGAGCGCATTGGCAGTTGCGAGGAACCCTGTGTTCCATGCTCGCACTAAGCACATTGAGGTGCATTATCACTATGTCAGGGAGAGGTTCTCTGCTGGGGAGATCAGCTTGGCATTTGTGCCCACGCAGGAGAACATTGCAGACCTTTTCACAAAGGCTCTGCCTAGGGAGAAGTTTGAAGCTTTCCGCAAAGCTTTGGGCTTACTTCCTTTTGTGGAGTGATTTCCACATAGCTCGGCACTTCCTTATACATGAGTGCCAGCTCCTTGTTCACCGCATCACTCCCAGGGGGGATTTGTTGATATATTTAGGTAGTGATGTGTCTGAACACTCTAGGACCGCCGGGGCACTTTTTTCCCTCTTTAGGAGGTTTTTTTCCCCCGGCTTGTATATACGCCTATTGCCCTAATGGGCTACTTATCTTTGTACATTCTCTAGTAATACATTCAGTCTTGTGTGTTGTGCTCCAAGCTTCTTCTTCTTCCTTGTGCTGTTCGCGTGCTTCCGCAGACGTCTAACTCCAACAGGAAGTTCTTTCATCATATTTCTCCTCAAACACGAGCTAGGAAGAATCAGTTGTGGATGAAGTTCACAACCTTAAAGAAACAACCAAAGCAAGGAGTGACTAATTATGTAACCAAAATGAAAGATGTGGATGATCAGCTTGCAAGCATTGGAGAGGAGATAGAAGAAGAACACATTGTGAGGCAGATCATTCATGGAATCAAGGTGGATGACAAGTGGGAGTCCTTGACCACAGGAATGGATCTCTACATGGATATGCAAATACTTGATTTGAACACCTTAATGGGGCAACTCTTCACCCATGAGACAAAGCTCAACAAAAATGGTTACAAATCAAGAGGTAACCAATCTTTTGCCCTTTATACAGATAAGAATAAAGCTAAGGATAAAGGTAAAGGCAAGAAATAGGAACAAGAGGCTAATACCTCTCAAGCTAATCATGCAGGAAGAGGAAGAGGTGCTAGAGGAAGGGGTAGAGCAGGAAAGCAAGGCAGGGGGAGACCCTACAACAATTCACCATGCAACATTTGTGGTCTTAACGATCACACTATAGAAGAATGTTTCAAGAATACAAAGAAGAACCAAAGGGGAAGATGATACCATAGAGGTAGCTATCGACAATCAAGAGGTAGATACAACAATGGTGGACGCAACTACAACCATAACTACAAATCAAGGTTACAACAACAACAACAATTATCAAGGAGGCTTTAGAGGAAGAAGGGACTACAACAACTATACATAAGATCAAGAAGACTGTCTACTCATCAAGAATGTGACATCCAATCAAGGTAAAGTTGATGAGCATCTTTTCTACATTGATTCACGTTTTTCCAATCATGTGGCTAGAAATGTAGCTCTATTATCTGATCTTGAAGAACCCAAGGGGAAGCATGAAGTACAAACAAGTGATGACACTAAACACTCAGTGAAGCAAATTGGAAATGTCAAAACATCTTATGGAAGTATGAACCTTTTGAGTAAAGTTTTGTATGTGCCTACTATAACCAAAAACCTAATTAGTGTTAGGCAAATTATTGAGAAAGGGTTATAGGTCAGATTCACTAAGCATGGAGCATATGTGGAAGACCCTCAACAAGGCTTCAAAAGGATTGCCAAAGGTGAGAAGTTAGGTAGAATATTCACATTTGAAATTGAAGACACAAGAAACATAGCTCTATTCAGTTATAGAGATCACACCTTATCTAAGTTAGAAATGTGGCACAAAAGGCTAGAACACATAGGAGAAAGAACTATGAAGCAAATTTGCAGGGATCAAAGTGTGCTTGGCATTCCCAAGTTAATAGAATGGTAAGTACCACGACTATCTGAATGACTATTATAGGATTTTCTAAACCTTGACTTTAAACTTCATGCATTGAACGAAATGGTTTCCGATTCAAATTTGCATAATTTTAAAGATTTTCTTTGCTATCAAAATATTTATTTTCATTTAGAAGCATGTTTGCCATACTAATTAATCAGTTTTTCCAAAAGAATTTGATGCTGCTTCCCATGATCTAAAGGTTGGCCCATCAAGACGATGTGCAGGTTTGGTGGGGGTAGATGCCAAAATGATTTCATCCTTCCAATTGACAAACAAGAAAATTAAAAATTTTTGCTTCTAGAGTAGTTATCTCTAAACTCTCACGAACACTTTTGATAAGCTTCTTTGATTTGATTAACTTTTTTTATACTTGCAGGCAACAAAACTATGAAGATGTAAACTAATTAGAGACCTCATCATGTGAATTCTCTATGTTTATGATATTGTATATGATTGAATGGATACAAGATCTAAGAAAAAATATATTTATCCTTGCTTATGTATGTGTGGGCATGGGTATCATGGCTATCATTAAAAATGTGCCTAAGTGTAGATATATGCATTGATGATTGGATACCTAGAAGGGTTATTGAAATGTGCCTATACATTTGTGTTTATGAGATTGCATGTGTATGTTGAAATATGTATGAATCTATGTATGTCCAAACATGCTCCTAACCTTATATGCATATGTTTGTCTGCTCAAATATATTCATGTTTTTATAATATCTATGCACATTTGTGTTAATGAATATGAATAAGAGTGTCTATATACCTATGTGTGTGAAAGTGCATGAATACTTAATTACATGAAACCATCTATATACCCTATCTGTACATACGTGTATTAGGTTTTACCCTAAGTGTCTATGTATTTGTGTGATTGTGTGTATGATACCTATTTGTGTTTGCTACCATTGGGTATGGGTATAAGCCTATGTGTCTATCTATATATATGAGTGTTTAAGTAAGTGTTTTTGTGCTATGTGAATGTGTTCGATGGTTTGAGTGTGTATATGTATGTATAGGTGTGTATGTGTGTGAGCATAAATGCTCATATGTGTACTCATAAATGTTCTATATAAGTATAGATAGCACACAAGCTCTCTCTCACTCTCTCTCACAAGTGAAATGAGAGAAATGAGGTGGGGAGTGGAATATGACCAAAAACTTAAATCTTTTATGAAGATGGAGATGGAGGTGGGAGATGGTGGGGATGATGATGGTGATGATGGTCATGCAAAAACAAGAAAAAATGAAGAAAAATAAGGAAAAGAAAGGATATTACCTATGACTCCAATGTCTCAACTCTACGTCTTACCATCACACGCTCGTCCTTGAAGCTCTCTCCCCGACAATGACGCCAAATTTGGTGTCACTCTAACACAATGGCAAGTACCAACGTGAGGAGATCCACCTCATAATTGTCAATCCGTGGAGACGTGAGGACTAGTATGATGACTATGAGCAAGTGATGGCACAACTGTGTGAGTGAGAAGCACACAAACATGCACACATACGCACACACAAGGCAAGAACAAGGAGAGGAACAATGGAGATCTTTGCATTAGTCAAAAAGTCTTTTACATAAGCTCACATCACTAACAATTCAACCTCAAAAATGAGCTCTAGCTCTTTTTATAGTTTTTTGACTAGCTTTGGCGTTGTCGAGACCTAGTGTCCGGCCTAGTTAAAAATTTGGTTCTAGAGCCTATTTGAGGGCTCAAACGGAGTCTAAAAATTATTAAAATTAGTATGTGGCTAATTCTAATACTCCTCAAGCTTGAGGACTCCTTGGCTTGAACAAAATGGAGTCTATTCTACCAAAAACAGAATTTACAATGTTTGTGCAGTGATGAAAATCACTAAAGTTGGAAATAGTTCATGGAAAAAATGATTAGGCCTTGTTGTCGTATTGTGCATGAATACTCCGTTGTGCTTGTATGCTCTTCGTATGACTTGTATGCCAATAGCTCATTATAATCTTGCTATAGCATTGGTATCAAAGCCTCTTTGGCATCTTGGCATTGTTTGCGAGATGTGCCACCGATTCCACTCATAGTAGAGCTCATTGGGAAAATTTTGTGCAAGAGGTCACCCCTAACGGGTGTGAACCTCCCCTTTTGGAGGAGGATATGTCCAATTGGAGATTATGGAGCTGCATCAATCCTTTGATGGAGTTCAATGTCAACTTGGGGCTATTTTGAGTTTATTCCAAGGGCCCCAAGATGTAGCTAGGACTCTGCTTGGTTGTCATACTGATATGATATCAACCACATCAATGTCTATATCTGTGGAAAAGGGTTTTTCCATTTCCCAAACAAACTATTTCCTCTCATTGATATTATGAGTCACTCCTACTACTCCTTTATTTGCTAACCAATTTGGAAAAGACATAGGTTTAAGTCATCCTTTAGATATTTCCTTAAGGAAAGATCTCTAACACACTTGCTATTAAAGATACATATGCAAGCTCATTTTCACTGAGTTATGCTTGGATAAATTTACCAAATGCAAAGGTAAAAGTGAATATAATTCTAAGGATGGAAAAATCTAGTCAAAACGATGATGAATAAAAGATACGATATATGCCTTGTAGTGAATGGGATGTAGTGGGCAAACAAATGAAAGTGGTGATTTAAGAAGAAGGCATAAACTTCTTCACATGCTCATTGGCTATAATAGTGGAGTGAGAGCATGTTCTCAACAAGGAGAGAAAGAGGCAAAAGCCCCCAATACACAGGTTTGAGCTTAAAATCCATTTTGTCGTTTTGTCTTCTTATAGATGTTGGAGTTTCAAGTCTATGGGAGCACAAGAACAACTCAAGGAAGAACAAGAACCTTGGACCACAATACATAGTATTGAATGTATTACCAAGTGAATGTACAAAGATTAGTGGCCCATTTGGGTTATAGGCATATATAAAAACTCGTTGGGGTTATAGGCATATATACAAGCCCAAAAAAAAACCTGCTAAAGTGAGAAAAAAGTGTCCCAATGATCCTAAGTGTGTTCATACACATCACTACCAAAATATATGAACAAATCCCCCCTGGGATTGATATCGTGAACAAGGAGCTTGCACTCATGTATAAGGAAGTGCCAAGTTATGTGGAAAGAGATCAATCCACAAAAGGAAGTAAGCCCAAAGCTTTGTGATAAGCTTTAAACTGCTCGGAAGGTAGAGCCTTTGTGAAAAGATCTGCAATGTTCTCCAGTGTGGGCACATATGCCAAACTCATCACTCTAGCAAACAACTGGTCAGGCAAAGCCTTTATGAAAAGATCTACTTGTTCTCATGTGTGGCACATATGCCAAACTGATCTCTAAAGTTGAGAACCTCTCCCTGACATAATGGTAGTAGCCATCAAGATTTCTCTGATCATAGCAGGAAGGAGGAGGGGAAAGAGTAGAAATTTTTTTTTTTTCTCTCTCTCTCTCTCTCTCCTTGTGTGCATCAGTGGCCATCGTGATTTCTCTGATCATAGCAGACATGAGGAGGGGAAAGAGCATAATCTCTCTCTCTCCCCTTCTGTGCCACCACACTCTCTCTCTTTTTGCACCTCTCTCTCACTCTTTCTACACCTCTCTCTCTCTCTCTCTCTCTCTCTCTCTCTCTCCCCTATGTGCATTAGAAGCCATCGGGATTTCTATGATCGTAGCAGCCAGAAGGAGGGGAAAGAGCAGAATTTTTTTTCTCTCTCTTTTTGCATCTCTCTATCTCTCTCTGCATCTCTCTCTCTCTCCCTCTCTCTATTTCTGCACCCCTCTCTCTCTCTCTCTCTCTCTCTCCCTTGCATGCATCAGCAGCGATCGGGATTTCTCCTATCATAGCAGCTAGGAGTAGGGGAAAGAGTAGAATTTCTCTCTCTCTCTCTCTCTCTCTCTCTCTCTCTCTCTCTCTCTCTCTCTCTCTCTCGCTCTCAGCACGTGGTGCACTCTCATTCTATGCCTACAACAATCGTGGGGGGGGGTAAGAAAAGAGAAGATGAAGAAAATAGATACCTGCAAAAAAGCATGAATAAAGAAGACATAATATTAACTTATATAGACCTCACTCATACATGCGTTTATTAACACCCATTCTTTTAACTCAAACAATTTACTCACACCACTCTTTAATTCATACTTTCACATACACCACACTTTATTTATGCTCATTTATGCACACCAAACACACACTTTTTTATTCGCACTCATGCACACCACACATTTACTTACGTTTTTTTCTTTTGTTCTTATTTTTATAACTCCTCAATACTCTTTAATTTAAGCTTATACTACAGTATAATGTAAATAAATACTTTAATATTCACATACACACACATCGTATAATGTAAATAAATACTTTAATATTCACATACACACACATATTACGATAGATGGTTAAATCATAATATAAGATATATTAACCAAATGTAATCATATTTTCAATATTTATTAAATCAATTGTTCACACACATCACATATATGTAAATGCTCACATCGACAGTCATCATCTATCGTGACAGACAGGACCCCCCGATAGAGATCGTCTACCGCGACAGACCAAACCACGACGGACGATAGACCCTGTCTATCGCGATAGACACCCGTCTATCGCGACAGACAGCCCCACAACAGAGGACAGACTCGGTATAAGACACCTCTTCTTCTATGAATCGGTATTCACCAGAATTTCTATGAGAGATTCAAGAAGAGAAATGGGCTAAAGAAAGCGAAGATCATCCTCCAATTGAACTTGTGGATGACGTGCACGATCAATTCCCACAAGACATTCCTTCCCTTTATGGAGAGGAGAAGAGTGCCCAATCTCAAGAGAGATTAGACTTCGAGTCCAATTCCTTATAGGAACTACCCCATTTCACAGGCCCATGGGAAGCAAAGTCTACTTGTATAAGAGCACCCATGGTCATGATAAGAAACGAAGACTCAATCATACCTAGGAACATAGAGGTAGTGAAGAATACTAAAGTGCAGTGCAATCTCACTTTAGAAGAGCTACTCAAGGTTAAGCCTGAATTGTGGAAACATGTAGCCAAGCAAGTGCCAGACATATCAAAACCTCGTTCCCTGGTAGGATCTCATAGAACAGTGCTAGAAATACCCTTGGACAAGATAGGAGACATGAGCGAAGGAGAAGAAGGAAACACATATCTCCCTATCACTCATCAGGGTTACACCACCAAGGCAATATTGGACTCAGGTGCAGGAGTTGCAATTGCTACCACTTCCCTATGGAAGTGATGGGGCAAGCCAGCACTCAGGCCAATGAGAATGAAGTTACAAATGGTTGATGGTCACATTGAGATACCCTTAGGACTACTAGAAGGAATAACTCTTACCACGTGGTGTAGAGTTTGAACATACTTTTGCTATATGTGTCTTTAGCAAGAATCGGGATTACGAGATGATTATGGGAAGAACCTTCTTGAGGCAATTGCAAGTAGTGCAGGATTGGGGAACAAATTCTCTGTATCTACAACACTTGGGTGTCACAACCAAAGTGAATCTCAAAGATTTCTCTCATAGAGACGTGCCCCCCATTCAATGGAATCCCATCCATAGAGCCACAGATGATACAAAGTCAGTGCATTCCATAGGATCAGGATCCTCATGGATGCATGAAGACAATCACTTATGGATGTGTAAAGTGGCAGAAGAGGAAGAGAAAAGGGAAAAGGCAAGAGAGGTAGGTGCGAAGGAAACTCATAGATCAATTCAAGACCCGGCCTATGCACCCATAGTATTTCCTGATTAAGAATTTGAACCTCATGGTTGGGCAGAGATTTTAGCGACCATGGATGTAGCCATCAATGAAGAACAATGGACAACCCACTATGATGAGGATGGCTATGACATTTCAATCTTCACAATAGAGCCGATCATGTGTGATCCAATTGTTGAAGAATGTGAACCTAGCACTGATGCATTTGAGGATGCAAGTGACTCTGATCTAGAGTCAATCATTATGGACCCACCTTTTGCATCAGATGAGGAATATTTCTATGAAGTAGAAGCTCAACCCTCAGAGACACGAAGAAATTATGAATGAGGTGAGATTAACCACACAAGTGACCATTAAGAACGAAGGCAACAAGAGGAAGAAGAAAGAATTCACACTAGAGGAAGAAGAATCTTTGTTTGAGGTCCCTGAAAAATTCAATAAGTATGAAGTTGAAGATAGGAGAGTCATGGTAAGAATGCCTAAACGTGAAGCCATCATAGGAGAGGCCTATGATAACAAAGAAATTACAAAGAAAATCATAGTGACCTTAGAGGAAGGTGAAGAGCGATGCACATACATAGGGCCCGACCTAAGTGAAGATGAGGAGAAGGAGTTGATAGCCTTACTACGAGAATATAGAGATGTGTTTGCATCGAGTTACAAGGACCTGAAAGGTGTAGACCCTGACATATGCTCACATACGATCCCCATGACCTCAGATGCCAGACCCTCTAAGCAGAAGCCATACACATACAATGACAACTACGCTGCCAAGATCAAAGAAGAGATAGATCGTCTGGTTGAAGCTGGATTTATTTATGAAATCGAGCACACAGAATGGGTATCCCCCATTGTAGTGGTGCCCAAAAAGAACAACAAGTTACATGTATGCATTAACTTGGAGAAGGTTAATGCAGCCACTATCAGAGATAGTTATCTGCTTCTTATCACTAAGCATCTATTAGAAAGGGTAGAAGGCAAGGAAGTATACAACTTCCTGGGTGGGTTCTCTAGTTACAATCAAGTAGCCATTGCACCAGAAGATCAACATAAGACAACTTTTGCCACAGAGTGGGGCATATTTGCTTTTCGAGTAATGCCATTTGGTCTTACCAATGCTCCTGCAACCTTTCAGAGACTCATGTGCCATGTATTCAAAGAATTCCTGAGGAATAATTTGGAAGTCTATGTTGATGATCTCTGTGCTCATTCCAACATTAGGCAAAAACATATAGATGAACTCAGGCAAATCTTTGACAAATGTATAGAATATCAAGTCTACCTGAACTCAAAAAAGTACGTTTTCATGGTCAGGCAAGGCAAGATTCTAGGACACATAGTGTCAAAGAACGGCATATCCACTGACGAAGAGAAAGTGAGAGCTATCACAGAACTACCTAGGAAAAAAATGTCAAGGAAGTGCAAGCTTTCATGGTGCATTGTGGCTATTACCGACGTTTTATACACATGTATGCCATCATAGCAAAGCCTCTGTATGGACTTTTGACTAATTTTGAGTGGATGGATGAATGTGAGAAATCTTTCAATGAGCTTAAATGGCGATTGTGTTCAGCACCAATCTTGACTACACCGGATTGGAACAAGCCATTCCATGTCCATGTGGATGCATCCAATTATGCTATTGGGTGTGTACTTGCACAACCAACTTGTGAAGGTAATATGGATCTTCCAATTGCCTATGCTAGTAGACAGTTGAATGCAGCTAAATGAAACTATACCACCACCGAACAAGAAGGGTTAGGCATAGTATATGTGGTGAAAAAGTTTAGATACTATTTGATTGCAAATAAGTTTAAATTTTTTACTGATCATCAAGCTCTACCATACTTGGTAAACAAGCCTTGTAATACAGGAATATTAGTAAGATGGTTCCTCTTACTAATAGAGTATGACTTTGAGGTAGTGGTGAGGAAAGGCAAGACTCATTTGAGAGCAGATCATCTCTCGAGGCTCACATCCAGAGAGGCCCCACAAGGAGTATCAGATGATCTTCCTGATGCCTACTTGTTTAAATTGGAAGTTATACCACAGTGGGCCAAGACCTTAGTGCCAGTACTAACATATGGGCTTAAACATCTAGTAGTCAACACTCAAGATAGGGAGGTAGTAAAGGCCCAAAAGTACCATATCATGGCAGGGAGTACGTACAAGTACACGGATCAAGGAATATTATCTTGTTGTGTGGAAGAGGATGAGTACACGAAATGGTTGCAGTTAGCACATGTTGGTGCATTAGAGAAACACTGCTTGAGGCAAAGAACTTTACAAACACTTAGGAGACTCAAAGTACACTGGCCAATTATGGAAGCAGATGTCCATAGGATGTGCAAGGAATGCCCAATCCGCAGCACTAGACCACCTGTGGAACATGCCACTCTTTATCGAGTTTCTTTAGTGCCAGATTGGAGCGAACCATTAGTAGCCTTCCTGAGAATGAAAACATTCCCTCAGGAGATGACAGTGGCCAGACAAAGGAGCTTAGAACAAGAAGCTTTAGACTATACCCTCATTGGAGATAATCTATACAGACGAGGAAAAGATGGGTATCTTAGAGTGTGTGTCCACGAGAGCGAGTATGTGAAGATTTTGGAAACTGCTCACCAAGGTGTAGCAGGAGGACACTTTAGACCATATCGGGTGATCAAGGCAATACTATTTGCAGGTCTTTGGTGGCCAACCCTTCACACGGAGCACATACCTACATGAAGAGGTGTGATGTTTGTCAACGAACTTAGTATCCTATATGCAAAGATGAGATGCCATTGAAACCCATGATGGGCGGATGTGCATTCTCTAAATGGGGAATAGACTTTGTTGGTCCTATTAATTCCCCAGCCAAGGGTTCACATGTTGAATACATCATTGTGGTCACATACTATCTAACCAAGTGGGTAGAAGTGAAAGCCACAACGAAGAACGATGCTCAAACGATAGCAAAGTTCTTATTTGAGAATGTGTTCACTAGATGCGGATTGCCAATAGAGTTAGTGAGTGATAGAGGCACGCACTTCTTGAATGAAGTCATTGAGAACCTTCTCCAAGAATTATTGGTAATACATAAGAAGTTGGCTCCCTATCATCCACAAGCTAATGGATGTTGAGAGCACAAATAAGATTCTATGCAATGTACTGACAAAATTGGTTAATAATAAACGCTCTAATTGGGACAAATAGCTACACCATGCTGTTTGGGCATACAGAGTTGCCTATAAAATGGTACTCTAAGCCACACCCTTTTAGATGGTGTTCAGCCAAAATGCAGTGCTACCATTGGACTTTTTGATACCTACATTGAAAGTAGCACAAGAGCATGACTGGACAGGCCATGAGCTCTCCTCTAGAATCTTCGATCTTGAACGATTGGGACAAACACGATTGAGAGCTACAGCAGGAATTTATGCAGCCAAGAAGAGACAAAAAACATATTTTGACGCACATGTGAAGGATAACGGCTTGAAAGCGGGAGATCTATTCCTAGTCTACACCTTGCAGCAACATGCACGCAAGTTAGAGAAGAGAGGCTATGGACCAATGATTATCAATAGGATCTCCACAAGTGGAGCAGTTCAACTAGCCATTCTAGAAGGCGACATCCTACCGAGTTACATCAGTGGATGTAGAGTCAAGTTATATCAGGAACCCCTCACGGAGGAGATGTTAAATCGACTCAATACTACAAAGAAACGTAAAGAAGAGGAAAAGCGAA
Organism: Ceratopteris richardii; assembly: GCA_020310875.1. Taxonomy (NCBI): domain Eukaryota; kingdom Viridiplantae; phylum Streptophyta; class Polypodiopsida; order Polypodiales; family Pteridaceae; genus Ceratopteris; species Ceratopteris richardii. The sequence goes on from CM035406.1 coordinate 13,039,042, forward strand.
TTCGAGAAGAGGCACAGGCAGAAGCTTTAGAACGCATCCGGTGAATAAAATTGAGGAGACAAGGTAGAGATCAGCCTATGCCTGATACTCAAGAATCTCTAGGTTATCACATGGCCATGTGCGAGGCTTTAGGTGAACGTTCCCATAGGATAGTCGATCGGCGACCTTTTCTGACCATAGAAGTAGGACAAGGAGAGAGTGCAAGGACCGTGAGAGCTTTAATTGACTCAGGAGCAGCCACTTGTGGAATTCAACTTTCTTACTACCAAAAATTGCAATTGAAGGTCAATCCTATAGAGGCATATCTCACAAGGTTGGGATGCGTGGAACCCCTTGCATGGGAGAGGTGGAACTTCCCCTCTACATTCAAGAGTCCTAATGGCAGTAAAAGTGCTAGTATGTGAAGAGGAGGATCTTACCGAACCTCTTGTCTTGGGCCAAGACTGGATCTATGATCATGCAGTCAACCTCAACCTAAGAAGTGGACTTCTCCAGGCTTGGGTAGGCCAAAACCGCATCACGATTGAACTAGAAAATCAAGCACTCAGGCCTCTAGAAAAAGCACCAAATCTTGATCCCTCCAGGAACCCACATGGAGATAACGATGCTATTCTTGTCCAAAGTTTCATGGTGGAGAAGATGGTCACTGTTGACGAAGGTATAGAAGTCAATGAGGATTTCCCTTCTTTTCCAAAGAGGATTCGAGGAAGGCAGGCCGGACAACACACAACACCAAGGAAGCCGATGATCAAGAAGCATGAGAACCAGCCTGTACAATATAAAGTACCTCGTGGCATGAAGCAGATTTGGGTACGCAAGGGTGGACGACCCTCAGCTTTGGAGACAGGATCCCAAAGATGCACCAAACGAGCTACAGTGTCGAGGATTACAATGCAGGAGTATCGTAGGCATCAATCTAGACAAACCATTTCTATTTGGGTTCCAAAGTGATCAATGAAGGCTATCCCAAATGCTAGACAAATATGGGTGCCCAAGACCTGCTTACGAGCTCAAATAGCTTCACCTCCATTCACAATAATGAATCAACACCCACAAGCACCCTTGTCACAAATCCCAGGGCAAACATCTACACTCCACACCACTACCTCTTCGATCACACCCAGGAATGTTGGGAAATGGGTACCCAAAAGGTCCCAAATCCAACACAATCGAGTCCATAAACCTTTACATGTCATCACCACTAAAAGTTATGATTCCTCCATCAAAGTTTGGAGACTTAAACGGGTATCAAACTGCCTGACCCAATTTTGTAAATCAGTCCCCTCTGATGTAGGTGCATTTTGAGTACATTGCACATCCAAAGTATGCATCTAGGATTAACACTAACCTCCTAACCAACATTCACACACATCACAAACACTCCACCCACTAACCCCTAACCACTTGGAATGTCATGTTAGTATTGTGGAGGGAACACCATAACATCTTGTTTCCTATGCAATGCTAATGTGCCTCTCTTCTTCTAGCAGATAAGCATCAACAGCTACAAGCAGTCTTATGGCAGAAGCAGTGGGCTCGAGCTCACAGGTAGGAGTAAGTACTGCAGGGATTAATTTGGACAGTCTACCTATTGATGTGCCACCAACTGAACGACTTGTAGAGCTAGCTGTAACACCTTCAGAAAATACCTATATCGGATCCTCCCACAGGAATCACAGAGAGAGTCCATGCAAATTCTCATTGGTTTAATGGCATGCCAGGGCCCTTAGGAGAGGCCAAGTATATATGGGAATCCAAGTGTGAGTATGACAAGTCATGGGTCCGATTCCAATTCTTTTCCAAGGAGTTTGAGACTCTCCAGAACACACAAGACCTTCAAACCATATGGCAACATGCAGGGCTATCGGAGTACTTTGAGGCACCCTTACCCAAACTAGATCTCCTATGATGTTACTATTTGGTCTCAACATTACAGGCTAATGAAGAAAAGGACAAACTAGGAACAATCGTTCTTCCTTCTTTGCTGGGCAACAACGAGTTGAAGAGGTTCGAACTTACATTGGAATTGGTGAGCTCTGCTTTGAATATGCATGGCACACATGTACCTTCTGAGAAGGATGCTCTCATTCCCACTAACATGAAGAACCGAAAACTACTGAAGCTGAAACATATGGCAACACTCACACAATGTGTCTATCCCTCTCCATATGTGCATGCAACATTTTGCATTTCCTGGGCAGGATCGAGTCACCCAGCCCCACAAACAAATATGGTTCGCTCTTTACTTGGCGGAGACAGGTGCATTACCGATTAAGCTTCTTGTATGGATTGTGGAGCAGTTGTATGAAGCAAATAGATGGTCATCTAGAAAACTAGTGGTGAATGGTTGTTGTGCAATCACGCACATTATCTACATATGCTTAGCATATGATGTACCCATTGAACGTGCTTTAACTTGGGCATAACTACAAATGTTTAAGAGACTCAAAACTGCCACACATGAGGGGTTCGATTCCTTGTGTCCAGACACGTGAAGTTTTGATGACTCCGAAAGTCTCGCCACGAGGGGAGGCCACTGTACCTCCCTTTACCATTAGAATACCCAGGTGTGGATCTGAAGGTACATCACAAGCTGCCCCATCGGCTCCCCCTATACCCTCCGAATTTGAATTTGCTATGACTGGAGATGTTGAAGGGATGAGCACCTTCGACTTCGAATCATTCTTACATAATACCCAACTCTCTGATGTAGAATTCTTTTCGGACACAGAAGAAGAGGGTTCTTCCCAAAGACGAAGAAAATCCACAGACAGCCGCCATGTACATTGGGGTGATGATCAGCAGAGAACTTTATCTCAACAACTAGAACACTCAGAGGTAGAAGAAGAGGAAGGAGAAGAAGTAGAAGTAGAAGAAACCACCGGAACCTCAGCATATACAACAAAACTCCGAAGGCTAAGTGTGGTCGCAATAATTGCTCACCAAACAGATCAGTAGGGTGCTCACGGCTCAACTATTGGAAGAAGCTGGGGTTGACTTCGAATACAACGAAGTCCTACTATTGGTGGTAGAAATGTATGGGGTAGTGGAAGCAGTCCGATCAGCGATCCAGAGGCCTCATGTTCAATATGACCCACGAAGATTCCAAACACGACCACGGTCTGGTAAAAACATCCAAATTCCCATTACTACGGGGGAAGGACCTATTATTACATCCAAACCCATTGAGACAACCTCCCAAATAGTAATAACCTCTGGCCAAGAGCTCCTAGTCACCCCGGATAAATCAATCGAACCACTACCACCGACCCCCCCCACCATCACCTCCTCGAACAGAAGCTTTAAATATCACCTCGACTACCCAACCCAGAGAGCAAACCTTCATTTTCCATAGTCCCATCTCTAGTTCCACTTTGTTTTCCTCCTTTGAAAACCCTCTATATAATACCACCACCGTCATAATAGAGTCCTTCATAGAGCCTGCCATAGGACAACCATCCCCCACGCCCTCGACCATAGGCCATTCCTGACACTAGATCCATATTCTTTGGTTTCCGTGCCACCATGCCACCTTTCATGGCCTTCCCGCCTCCAATTTCTCACTTCCCACCCCCTATACCACCAGTCCTTCAACCTGCCCATGACTACTTTTGTAGAATGTTTCAAGCCACCTCCCAACCCCTCCCGTCGAGCCCCTTCCCAACATCCACACCACACTTATTCACAACAATTATACACACACCACCTACCATTCCGGTATACATGGTAGATGCTACACTCACCTCCACCCCTGAGGGTATGGACATTTCACCACCGATGGCACCTCCACCTCCCCCCACACTCCCACCTTCTCCCATCCCCCCTCCACCAATTTCACCCGCACACACATCTCCAATAGACACATCATTCACTCTTCCCATTCCCCAATCCCCTCTTGCATTTTCCATTGTACAAAATACACCTTCATCTATAGGTAACACATTTGACACCATGCTCGCATGTGTTTCACAATTAAGGACATAATACAATCAGCTATAGCAACATAACGAACGACGGCAAGAGCACTCGGAAGTGCTACAACATTGTCTTGCTACACTAGAAGAGGAGAATGCTGGCCTCCAGACACAATTTCAAACTTTACAAGAGGCTCATAGCATATTGGAAGTAAAGTTACAGAACGTAGACCAGGAAACGATACAAGTGGTGGAAGGCCATCTAGAGATATAGCTGGAATGCAACTCAAAGCTTCAGCAAAATATGGCCCTACTCAAGCGACACCTTGTAGCTAGTCATGAAGAAAATCGACGCCTCCAAGTACAGAATCAAGAAAACTTAGAGGCCACCATCGAAAGCACACCCGAGGCAATGATCAGTCCCTCAAAATTCCAAGCACTGACCCCGGAAAACATAAAGATAATCCTCGAAGATTATGCTATACTACTTGAGGCACATGATCAATTATCAGAGGAACTAGATCAACTGAAGCAGAAACGACAGAAAGACACGATAGGTGCCCCTCACACCATCGTCTCCACTGCTTCACTTCTCACGAACTCAGAGGCCCTAAAAGATCTCCAGAAATAGGTTATAGAATTGCAAGCATGCCTACTACAATACAAAAGACCACCTTCCCCATGCGAGGCTCCCACTGATGAAGAAACAATACAAATTCCTGTGGAACAGACATTTGAAGAGGACTATGAGCCACAACCCATCCTAGGGGGACGACAAACCGAAGAAGGTCAGGATACTTTTGAAGCGTCATGACCTCCGTGGTTAAAAAGGTGGAGGAAATTGGGGGTTCTCATGAAGAGCGCACGGTGGTGCAAAATCAGGCCATGAGAGTCATAGAGGAAACAATATTACAATCTAGTTACTTCAAGATCTTGTCATCTAGACGTCTCATCATATCATTAGTAACTCCAATACAGGCCTTACTATATCATTCTGGCAGATTATAATGCAGAAATACAGAGAGTCACATGAAAGATTCCTTCTTTCGCAACCCAATTTCAACCAGAAGACCTTCCTCTAGAAGCACAGAAAGGCAAGATCTATCAACCGACATGGCGGCAAAAGCTTCTAGAGACATACCTTGAAATGCTGTGCACATGGAACCATGGACCTTTACATCTACTTTACAATCCATGCTATGGGCCGGTTCCATTACGTAGATCATGGAAAGCATTCAACATAAAGGTACAAAATAATGCTCAATGTAAGGAGTGGCTCAACTATCCATACATAGCGCCACTGCAGGGACCCTAATCGACAACATACATGATGGCAACAATTCGACATTGGATGCCTCGACTGAAGCCCATGCCACATGTGTCAGCCCAAATGATGCTCAAAATTTTGGATATGATGCAAGTTGTGCTCAAAACTTCTAGGAATGAAGAAGCACCACAAGTTCGTCTATCGGGGTTTACCAATGGAAATTACGATTTGGTGTATGACATGAGCACCACCCCCAGCATTCGTGTGGCTTACGCTTGGCATGCACCCATCAAATACCTCCCCGCATGCTATAAACAGACATTCGAAGACATGTTCATGTCAGGTTTTTGGGAGTATCACTCGGAGGTCTTCGCACCGAAGCCCACACACCTGCTTCATCTCTTTGCATGTGAACAAGCCATGTACTCCGAGTACTACATGACACCGCAACCGGATGTCCCCAGTGCAATAAATTGGGATGCACTGCAAGCTGATCTAGCAAGAGGATTACGAATAGGAGAACACGAGCTAGCCACCAACGTTATCCAATACTATATTGACCACCCTATAGAACAAAGGTCTGTCAGGGGCGACAAATGCTAGAAAGGGGGGAGTGTTGGCATACAAGTCATACGAAGAGCATACAGGCACAACGGAGCAGTCATGCATAATACGGCAACAAGGCCTAATCATTTTTTCCATGAACTATTTCCAACTTTAGTGATTTTCATCACTACACAAACATTGTAAATTCCATTTTTGGTAGAATAGACTCCATTTTGTTCAAGCCGAGGAGTCCTCGAGCTTGAGAATATTAGAATTAGCTACATACCAATTTTCATAATTTTTAGACTCCATTTGAGCCCTCAAAGAAGCTCTGGAACCTAATTTTTAACTAGGCCGGACACTAGGTCTGGACAAGGCCAAAGCTAGTAAAAAAACTATAAAAAGAGCTAGAGAGCTCATTTTTGAGGTTGAATTGTTAGTGATTTGAGCTTATGTAAAAGACTTTTTGACTAATGCAAAGAACTCCATTGTTCCTCTCCTTGTTCTTGCCTTGTGTGCGCGTGTGTGTATGTGTGTGCATGTTTGTGTGCTTCTCACTCACACACTTGTGCCATCACTTGCTCATAGTCTTCATACTAGTCCTCACGTCTCCACGGATTGACAATTATGACGTGGATCTCCTCACGTTGGTACTTGCCATTGTACTAGAGTGACACGAGCTTAAGTAGAGAATGAATGAGTCTCTCCTACCAATCAAGACCTCATATGTATAGCCTCCTTCAAGGAACGATTAGACTAAAAAGTGGCTACATGCCCACCATGTGTACAAATTCTCTTGAGTTCACTTGAGTGCTTGGTGAGTGACATGTCCTAGTTCACTTTACTCAAGCGAACCTTCTAGAAAACCTTAACTCAAGATACCAAAGAGGTTTGATACCAATACTATAGCAAGATTATGACCAGCTTAAGTAGAGAATGAATGTCTCCTCCCAATCAAGGATCATATATATAGCCTCCTTCAAGGAACGATTAGACTAAAAAGTGGCTACATTCCCACCATTTGTACAAATTCTCTTGAGTTCACTTGAGTGGTTGGTGAATGACATGTCCTAGTTCACTTAACTCAAGTGAAACTTCTAAAAAACCTTAACTCAAGATGCCAAAGAGGCTTTGATACCAATGCTATAGCAAGATTATGACCTTAAGTAGAGAATGAATGTGCCCCTCCTCCCAATCAAGCCCCATATATGTAGCCTCCTTCAAGGAACAGTTAGACTAAAAAGTGGCTACATTCCTGCCATGTGTACAAATTCTCTTGAGTTCACTTGAGTGGTTGTTGAGTGACGTGTCCTAGTTCACTTAACTCAAGTGAACCTTCTAAAAAATCTTAGAATCTTAGGGCAAAGTCTTCTTCCACTTCTCTTATGGGATTTGAATGTAAGACCTCCTCCTTCCTTTCCTTAAATCTTAACCACTAGATCACTTTCTTGATTTTACTCTTGAGAACCCTAAAGTTAAATCAAAGGCACTTTATAACACATATCGTGCACACTATGTTTATAAAATAGTACACGGTGATTTCCAACATGTGCGGAATGTTAAATCATTGATTATGTCAAGCAATAATTCAAATCAACTCCAAATTATGATCATAATCAAAGAACAAATTGTCGACATTATGTTTCTATAGAAGTACATGGTGATTAAGATACGGATACATATAGAGCGAAAGAAAAGGATGTTAAAGTGTTACCATCGTATTAACTATTATTGGAATAAGACTACCAATGGGTTTTTGGGATGGTCAGGGGTCTGTAATACAGAGGTCCTATATATATTTTCCCCATTCAATTCGTTACTGTAGTGAATTCTGCATTAACTTACTCTGACAATTCCAGCAGATTTAACTATTAATCTCCTCAACAAGTACTCAACAGAAATACAATATTCACCGCAACCAAAATACACGGATTCCTTAATGACAATTAATGCGCTATCACCATTAACCTTATACTTCACCAATGAATCACATAATATCAATGAAATCACCAGAGTTACTCAATACAAAACATTGAAAGAACAATACAACAGTATGGATGAACTACGTTGGAATCGATCCACAAGCACACCACCCAGACTCATAGTTCGATGATGATCTGCCTCTCTCTTCCACGTGCCTCTTTTATTACGAAAAGGTTACAATGATTGTGCTACATCCTTTCGGTGTGCGTCTTTTCCCAATTACATTTCCCACTAAATATAAACCGTCGTATTAAACTAGAATAAGACTACCAATGGGTTCTTGGAAATGGTCAAGGGTCTGTAATATAGAGGCCCTATATGTATTTTTCCCCATTCAATTTGTTACTGTAGTGAATTCTGTATTAACTTACTCTCACAATTCTGACAGGCTCAATTGTTAATCTCCTCAACCAGTACTCAACAAAAATACAATATTCGCCGCAACCCAGATACAAGGATTCCTTAATGACAATTAACGCGCTATCACCATTAACTTTATACTTCATCAATGAATCACAAAATATCAACGAAATCACCACAATTACTCAATACCAAACATTGAAAGAACAATGCAGCAGTATGGATGAACTACGCTAGAATCGATCCACAGGCACATCGCCCAGACTCACAGTCCGGCGACGGTCTTCCTCTCTCTTCCACGGGCCTCTCTCGTAGTTGACATTTTGAGTTGGAAATGTTTCATGCTTAAGAGTGCCGTCTTTCATTAACTTGTATCTTTTTTTTCTAAAAGAGGAAGTTTACTCGAAGTTTAATTTTCCAATGCTTGAATTGATTGAAAGAATAATCATACAAGTGAATCGGCATAGTATCCATGGAACTCTTCATATACCACAAAGCAGAGGCTAGTCTGCTCGACAGCAAATATTAAAAAGAACTACCTGAAGACAAAAAAAAATTCGTTCAAAGTCTAATCTCTCTATGCTTGAATTGATTGAAAAAATAATTATGCAAGTGAATGTACCCATGAAACTTTTTGTATCCACAAAGTAAGAATTAACCCTTGTAAAACTAAAACATAAAAAAAAAACCGCTTGAAAAGATCTGATTTAAGATTGTCTAAAAACATTACACTAGCTATCCACACATATCCTATGGTAGAGCGCGAGATTGAACCCTTGAGAGTCGGGAGGTCCAACAACCCGCTCTTTTTAACATACGGCCGACCAATGCTATATAGTTTTCGCGTGTGCTTTGTATTGAATTTCAATTTCAAAAACAAAATGAGCCAAGGAAGCCAGCGAAGTTTTGGCAATTTAACAAGAGTGAAGAAGAAGCTAGTCGTAGATTTGGGAGGTAGTCGAGACTCCAGACTCTCTCTCTCTCTGTCACACACACACAGAGGAGCTCGTTGCGATGCGCCCGATCTCAGCACCGATGCAATGGAGGGCACCATTGCTGCAAGCAATGAGAAGGGAGCAGCCTTCGCTGAGGAAACATACTGCATTAGAGCTCTTTCTGTCCCCATGCGTCTTTCTGCGTCAGGAGAGCTTTGCAACACTCTTCACATTGCTGGGGGCGCTATTCTTACTATTGGGCGATCCAAGAAGCGATGCGATGTCGTGTTTGAAGATGTTAGGGTGAGCCGCATACACTGCCAGCTCCGTCTGCTCACCCGTAGCAACTCCCTTGTCCTATTTGATGGTGCTTCTAATCCTGCTAGTGATGGCGACGAAATTCTTCAGAGCTCTCAATTTGGAAATACGGATAACTCAGGCGTTGGAGTTTCGCGTTCAATGCGTCAACCGTACAATGGTTGTCTAGACGAGGTGACCTGCACAGAGCAGCCTGAAAGTTTTCCAGTTTTGGAGAATGCGAAGAATTGCAGAGATTTGTTACCAAGGAACTTTAGAGGACGACGCAGCAGAGCCGATGTTAAATTTTCCAGAGCAATCAGGAGAAAGCTTACAAAAGACGGACCCAGGGAATGGAAGCCTTCTCTTAATGGAATTTTTGTGAATGGTCGCGAATTTTGTGCCAGAATGATAGTTCTAACGCATGGTGATGAGATATCATTGGTTGGACCAACAGAAGGCGGGAAGCCCCTTGATGTCGACTGCTTTGACGCCATTGGGTTTGCTGTGGAATCCCGGCCTTCTTTAGAAGGCATCAGCAACATGTCAACCTCTTTATTGCAGCCGTTAGTAGCTATTCAACGTACTCCTGTCAAAGATCTTTCTTCTTTCAATAACCAAAGCTCCTTTTCACTTCAGACATGTTATAGAGATAGCTGCGAAGCAAATGCTCACAACAGTAGGATTGACGAACATCAACCTGATAAATCCCTCAATACATCGGTTCCTCGATACTTCGTAGTTGGCGCAGTAGATGCTCATAGAAGAGGCGCAACAATGCTGGGGATTTCTGGTATGAACCAGTTTTCAGAATCTGAAGTGCAAGCAGGGGATTCGAGCACACGGAGATGTACCAAATCAAATTCTTTAGATGCATCTGGAAGGATTAATTTACTCTCTATGCAATATTTTGAGGTACAACCTCATCAAGTAACGAACAAAACCTTAGCTGATTCAGACCGTCAGCTACTATCAACTGATAACCTGGTAAGGGCAAGCATGAGACTAAGATCTGACCTTCTCAATTTTCATACATCTGGAAGCAGTAATTCTTGTCGGAGTTTGAAGGATACACCAGTAGCAGCCACGGAAAAGGGAGCCCAGTTGATTCAGGACTTCCCAGCTTGTAGTGTTTCGTTCTCAGGTTTTACAATGTCCTTGAACCATAGTCATGAAGAACCTTTAATGACGTCTGCACCGGGTGAATCTCCAGAAAAGGGCGACGTATCCTTTTCTTTTGAACATACACCTGAAGTGGCCTGTATTGCATCACCTCAGGTTTTTTCTCTTGGCAATAATTTCGGAAATACACGTGTCCCTACGACTGAAGGAAGTGCTGCCGAAACTTCATTTTCATTATTTGGCAGCGATCAAGGAAACATTTTGAAAGGATCTTCTCCAGGCGGTCTTTTGTTTAAGGATGCTGATGCTAATATTTCTCAATCCGTAAGGTCAGAGTGTATTCCTTTCACAGATAACACAGTTCATGCTATTGATTCGTTGTTGAAAGTTGTTTTACGTGAAGACAGTATTGCTAATGATTACTTTATTCCATCCACAACGAATCTCGGCATGTCAGAGAACCCTTCAAACACTAGTATCAGTGTCATGAAAGCAAGCTTGGAACAAGGTATAAAAAATACAACCTATGAGGAAACTGAAATGTTCTATTCTCACGCCGGTGGTGCTGTTCAGAGGGAGGTCATGCCTGCCACAGAAGTCACATTTGGAGAAAAAGCAAATGATAACAAATGTATTGATTGTATGATTACTTTAAGCAATAATTGCATTACCAAAGCCTCGACGCAAGAGCAAACATTAGAGTTGAAGTCATGCAACTTGCATGGTGGAAAGAAAGTAGATGCAAGTGAGAATGGGCATGTCCCTATTCAGATCAATACTGAAGAAAGAGACATTTGTCCGGTTACCAACATTCAATTGCCCTTGGCAGATGTGGAGATATTTGAAGGCAAGTTCGAAGCTTTGGGCACAGCTGGCAGGAATTTCGAGGCAGTTTGCAACACAGAAGAAAGTCTTGTAAAGGTGCAGGCATTGAAAGAGACTGAACAGAATGATTCGGATTTCAGTAATGTGCATTGTGAAACATTTCAAACACAGGAGAGTGCCTGCAGTTTACACAAGCGAGATGCAATTGCATCAATTTTTTCAAGAGTTGATGCTGAACCAGCTTCCCACGAAAAGTTTCATGTGGAATTGAGGATTCCAGACAAAGTGGACGTGCAAATAGTCAAGGACTGTGCCTTGCAAGCCCCAGAAAAGCAGGTAACGGTTTGCACTATAAATGTGCAGAAGGACTTACTTGCAGATAGCCCGGGGTTGTGCAATCCTACCCTGGAGCAAGAGAACCTTTGCAAGCAGAGGGTTTCAGAATGTATTTTACAAGGGGAATTAGAATTGGATGTTGAGCTGGCAAAACCAGAGGCTGAAGGTGAATTGGGTGCTTTAGATACAGAAGCTTGCTTTCATATGCAAGAGCCAAGCTGTCAGAAATCAAGCTGCAGTATGAATGTACAGGAATGTCCTCCTAATGGTTTACGTAGTTACAACCTTTGTTCTTCTAATGGGGCTTACTGTGCTGAGCTTCCAAAAAATTTTTCTTGCAGGGAAGATGCATCAGGTCACTCTAAAGTTGTCATTGAGTCTTTGAATTTGGTGGCTTCTGCAGGTGAGAATAATATTCCTTCTACCACCTCCCAGACTGATCATGCATCAAGCTATGCTAATTATGAGGAGAGAGGTCATTATCATGCTGGATCTCATTATGGAGATCCTAAATGTGCAGATAACATCTTCACCATGGGTGCTTTCTCTAATCATCAGCAACTCATGACAAATAGCGAAACAGATGAAGTGGCTTGCAAAGCCATTTTAAAACAACAGGCTAGTGGGTACTACCTGAATCAACTGGAGGGTGGCACAGTTTCAAGAGTTAACCAGAGTAACACTGTACGGCTATGGGATCTTTTGGCTTTGTCAGATGATGTTCAGGCACTTTTTATTGCTACATTCACATATGATATAGAATGGTGTGCATTGTGCCATAAATAGAGTAGCAACCTTTTCAGCAGTGACTGGCACTCAGTTCTCTGTCAATTTTATTGCAGGTTTTTAGGTTTTTCTGGAATTTCTTCGGATATACCGGTAACCGCTGCTTGTCACAATGCAAGACGGTGCTGGAGCAAGTCAGTGAAAGAGCGCTGGGAAAGGCCATACTCAGATTGGCCAAACGTCACCCTAGTGTAAGGCTTGGTTTACGTTTGTGATTTGAGATTGTGGTGAGGATAGCCTCTCCTTGATAGTTTTGTGTCCAGGTATCCACCATTTCCAAGGCGAAATGCATTTGGCAGCAGGGGTCAGGGTATAGGATGCCATCACCCTAAGCTCTTTCTAGTGCGACGTAGAGAGTCCTTGCGTGTCATTGTATCATCTGCTAACTTGACCTACAAACAGGTACTTTATCTGGCCAAATAATATATTGTCATTTCTGTATGTGGTCTGAATAAATGTGTGGTCAGTTTAGTTACTTTACATCAGCAATCTATCTGCAGTGGTTTCAAGTCTCCAACAATGTGTGGTGGCAAGATTTTCCATGCAGAAGAACCCCAGCTTTTACATCTCTTTTTCGAGCGGAAGAAAAATCCAGTGGGGCAGTGTCCCCTGATTTTGCTTCTCAACTTGCCATGTTTCTTGCTGCTCTTTTGGTTGATGTCCCTTCGGAAGCACATTGGGTGACAGCTCTTGCTGATTTTGATTTTTCCAACGCTTCAGGCTCTCTTGTTGCCTCAGTGCCTGGTCTTCATCAGCCCTTGTATAAGAATTCACCACAGTTTTTGATGACACTTGACAAGGTTAGATGCTTAACCATTACACTTCCCTGGATATATCTTGGAAAAAATAAGATTGTTCATGTTCATTTGTTTTTTATTTCCAATCCAGGAAGCACTTTATCCTTCACTTGAAGAGGATTCCTTTATGTTAAGTTATCTTGGCATCGTGCCAACTATGGTAGCTGGCATAAAATACCGTTTTCGTCCTTCCGCTGATCGTACTGGCACACGGATTCGATGCCTTGCAGCTGCTTTAAGCTGCTCAAGTGCTTATCAAGGATCTACAATGCCTGTTTTATTGAAGCGAGCGAAATTCCTCAAGGCAGATCCAAATGCTGTTAGTGTAATTGTCACTTCTCGAGCAACTGGTTGCAGTCAAGACCTGTTTCTGCAACAAGATCTTCATGATACAGGTATGTTTTTCATGTCTGCATCTGACTGAGTGATTTGCTTTAATAAACTTTGCTTACGTGGATGCACCTTTTGATTGTAGAGATCAATACTATGGAGACTGATACATTTGACAAAGAATCTGGTTTTATAAAATTGGGTTTTCTACCAAGAGATGTTGCAAGTTGGCTTGCACTCTTATGTGACCGAGGATATTTGTCATTTGCTGCTTGCATATGGCCAAATGAGGCACTTGCAGTTGCGTCGGGTCATCAGGATGGATCTGTTAAGCTTGCTCTCTATGTTTTTCAGGTAACCCTTTCTGCAATGTTCATTAATCATTGGTCCACTTATATGCATTATATAGCTTCTTTTGTTTGTTCTTTACAGGGTCCTAATTTCTCAGCTTTATCTCCTTTTACCATGACAAATGAGGAATGTGGAGCCTTCTGTAGCTTGATTAAGTCCCTTCACAATACCTGGGGCCTTTGGCGCCTAGAGAAGGTATCACCATGTCTTTTCAAAGAGGCAAAAGTGCTCAACTTTTCTCCAATATCATGCTGGGCTGTTGTTCTAAGTAGTCATTTTTGTCTAGGTTCTTTGTCATTACAACTGGGTGGATTCTCATGAAACTGATTTCTATGTCGGTAAGTCACTTGACATTGGTAATCAACTGAGTTTGAACATGTTTAGGATACCGCACAAATTATTGGAACATTGGATTTGAAATTTACTACCTGTTTCCTGTTGTTTTAATCTGGTGCCTAGGCATAAGAGATCAACTATGTAGTGAGCAAATCATTGTCAGCTAAGTTAGCTACTTATCTTCTGGAAGTAAGGATTAATGCATCGAGAATGTATCCATGCTTCATTGGGTTAGGGGGCCTTTTGAAGCACATGTCCTTGTATGAAAAATTAATCAAACAGATTCAACACAGGATATGTGTACTAAATGGAACAACACAGGCTATGTGGATGTGTTTTAGGTCACATATTGTTCTATGAAGTTTGATTCTGGTTCTTTGATTCTGCAGTCAACATTCAGATATACTTTTTTCTGATGCTATGTCTTATCCTTTATGAATATAACATGTTTTACATATTTTCTTGGACTGTGATATTAAGCTTCATCTTCCATTGGTACCTCTTTGGATGCAAAGTTCTTAGCTGCCTTTGCAGCAGCAGCTGGTCGAAGGGCTGAATCCAGATCATTTTCTCAAGAGTCTGATCCCCAGGTTATCACCCTTGTACTTTGTGTTCTATTTTGATGTTTTGAATTAAATAAGGGAATATGTCCCAGGAAAGTTCAACAGATTTACTTTCAAAATTCCAGTGGGGTTGTTGGACAGCAGAAGAGGAGGTTGTAAACCCATCGATCAGTATTATCTTTCCTACCATCAACAGAGTCATACAGGACAATTTCTTGCATTATGGATTGCTTTGCTTTGCAGAGGTATTTCATTTGGAGGAACTTATGCTTCATCTATGTGTATATGACACAGTGTTTGCTTGTTTATTGTCTTTTCTTGTCAGAGTGCTTGGCTGCGGCTGAAATCTTCCCAGTTACTGTATGATGCTATCCCACATCCTCCTGAAAGAGAGGGTTTCCCCATGCATATCAAGGTGAGGCATAACAATGCCAAAACTGCCTTCGTGAAGATGACATGCCTGTGAGATAAGAGCGTAGATGAAGCATTAATTTCTTCTAATTTTTTTCTTCTTTCTTTGGGAATGTAGCATTGATAATAATAATAATAATAATAATAATAATAATAATAATAATAATAATAATAATAATAATATAACACTAACAATAACAATAATAATACTAGTACTAATAATAATAATAATAATAATAATAATAATAATAATAATAATATAACACTAACAATAACAATAATAATACTAGTACTAATAATAATAAAGCAAAGAGCCATCTTTACCCTTCTCCTAACCACAAACAAAAGCTTGATGTGTGAGAGCAGAATGAACCTATTATGCAAAGATTTATACTCCTGTAACATAACATATCTCTTCAGATATTATGGCATTCGAATTGCTTTTCATCATCAAACAAAGAGTAGAAGAAAATTCTCATGAGCATTAGGTAGCCGATCGAGATCATTATGTCTCTACAACAATCAATTTGCTCATTAAGTTCTCGATCTTTGTCAAATAACTGTGCATAGAGCCACTTCATTCATGTGCTCACCGTCAAGTATTTGTGAGATAAGCAACATGAGCCTCACTTCTTGCGGGATGTAATGTGACAAGAGTATCCAAGCATTCTTAGTATTTTACATGAGCTAGTGTAAGATAATGGTACACTTGATAGAAAGTGCAATCAAGGCATAAGCATGTACATCTTTGCCATCCCGTCATAGTTGTTTTACAATGCTACGGGATGCTAATGATGCACTTACATAGTTGAAATAGGAACTGAAACAAAACTAGAACTTACGATATCACAAATAACACTTTTATCAGCTACATTTGCAGTGTTTGTAGCTACAATAGGATGTATTTCAACATCTTGTACAATGTTCCACAAGCCCTTTGCTACTAATACATGGTGCATCATATATGCCCACAATGAAATTCGGAACCAGCTAGCTTATCCTTAACAAGCAGCATAAAAATACACCATGGTCATTAGCCATGGCTAGTGTGTACCATGATGGAGAAAGTTGACTAATTGCTGGAAAACTTTATTAGAAGTCCCCTATGGAGCTTTGTTAAGAAAACTTCAACGCACCTACATGCTGAGAATAAAACCCCTAAAAATCTACAAAAAAGATGAAATTGCTCGCATGGTAGTTTCAAGAGTGTAAGCATAGGCCAAAATGAACCCAATTGCAAATTTTAATAACGGTGAACTCTTCAAGCTTTTATGTAAAAAATATATCAACCTAATAATGCTCACCAGATCTCAGATGAGTAGTGTTTGTTAGTGATGTGTCTCAAGAAACAATGATCTAATTTGATACCAATTGTTAGAATGGGGGGAGGGAGGGAAGGAATGCACACAGCCAACACAAAGAACAAGATGCTTAAGAGCACCAAAAGATAAGGAGCCTGTTAGGGTTATTGGCATATTAGAAGCTAGGGAAAAAGAATCTTCAAAAGAGTGAGAAAGTGCACCTAAAGATCTGAGTGTGTTCACACAAATTACCACCAAATGTTTTGCACTTTGGTTGCTTCTGTTTGGTGCATAAAATGGTAGGGATGCTGCATCAAGAATACACATCCCTTGGGATGGAAGTTTCTGATATCTAGGACATGCAATGCATGTTTTCATGTTTGTCATCAATGCCATGTGCCACCTTCAAAACATTAATAAATTTGTCTGAATTTGTCTGCCTTTGCAACTACGAACAGTATTGTTGGCATGTAATAAGGGTTAAATTTTTTTTGATTTGCGGTACTTTGTGAGAAAGGTAACCAAATTAGAACTTACATTCAATACAGATTGCAAGGAGGAGATTCCAAGATCCTTCAACATCAAAAATTTATGGATGGATGTATTGCGGATCACACAACTTCAGTCCAGCAGCATGGGGTCGGCCTATGTTTAAAGAAACAGATTGGGAAGCAGCCACAGATGCGGGGAGTGTTCTGGGTTCTTCTCTGCACATTTATAACTATGAGCTGGGCATCGTCCTTATAGAACCACCGCCAAATGAGAATTCTCCCATGGGCAAAGAGGAGCATTTGAAGGAAGGTCTGGACAGATTTATCTTGCCTTTCAAGGTCCCTCCTCCTATATATAGGAGTGAAGATAAGCCTGCGACTGGAAGAGCCATAATGGAGGCTTATATTCAGATGAAGGCATTTAATCAGCTTAAGGCAGCTGAGGAAGATGATGCTGTTTTGCAAGATGAGGAGCTAGCAGATGATGCTGTTCCTGATATACAAGGGGAAGAAGGGCCTGAATGTGCTGCTGAAAGAGACGAAGCTAGAGCTGAGCAAGTATATGTGGAAGCTCTTTGGTCTCAGATTGATGAGGAGGATCAAAAGGCCCGACAAGAAGTGTACAGCTGAAGTGTCACAAAAAAGGCAGATACAAGGTTCTCATATAACATCCCAAAGTCGTGTCTTTCCTTTGTAAAGATGGTCAAGTATCAAAGCTATACTCATTTATAATCTAATCAAGAATAAATCTAACATCTTTACCTTCCTAATGGAAGGTGAAGCAGAAAAGTATCATGGTAGCAGATATATCCTGAAAGAGGTCCTACAGCATTGTACATGAAACAGAACCCATACACTATGAGATTTTTCCATAAAATGACATCAGTACCATGTGCATACCAATAGTAATGCAGCTGGATTCTTTTCAATTCAAGTTTTATGAGATTTGGCCTGATTGTTATCAATTATCATTGACAAAGGTATCATGATCTATGGATATTAAGTGATGTGTGGACTGGAGTTGTTATGAGACTGAGACTTAATAGTACTGCAATGAATTTTTGTGATTTCACAGTGATGTGTTCAAAAGTTCTGTCAAAGAACCTATCAATGACCACAAGCCTATAAAAAAATGAGAATATGTATTAGAAATTTAAGCAGAGTGTTACAATCTCTCATTTGGCTGGAATTTACTACAGCATCCATGGATATTGGAGCCTTCATGTTTTTTTGATGTTTGAACCTTCAAAATGTTCCATTTTTCTCTTTTGCATTATGGTTACTAGTATGGATATTGAAAACCTTTCTGCGGCTGCCTTGAGAAACATACATGATGTAAAGGTTTCTGTAAGAAGAAATCTTAGACCTGGGAATGGTAAGAGAGTTCAATGACATATTGGAACTTACTTTGGCATTGAGAGGAGTGGAATGGTGTATTTCAACATCATTGGTGTTAAAAGATTTGCAGAACTCTCTATCTCAGATTTTTAAGTGAGAACCCATGTAATATGAAATGGATGTGAAGAAAACTGGGTCCAGAAAAAGAATATTCTCTTATGAAAATCACCTACATACGCTCTTGGAGATGAGTGTGGTATGGAAAATGAGCAACGTCAAAGGAGTCAGATAAGTTGAGAGCCTACGAACTGATGGGGGAAGTAACATGAGCGTTCAAAAAAGTTGATTAAGAACAACGAGAACTCTCTAAGGACCTGATCAAAGTGAGATGGCAACGTACCATAAATAAATGATTAGACCTATTCATCTTTTTGTATCTGAATGGGATAAGAATGACTTAAAAGAGAATAATTATGTTGGCGTCAACTAATTGCTTTTTAGTTTATCCTACTTTCTCTCTAGATTTTGATGAACGTTGTAACACCAAGAATTAACGAGAAGTTTTTTGAAGCATTACGCCTTGAATGGATGAACAATCAGTGAGACATGCCTTACCTGTAAGAAAATCTTTACTAGGATCTCCTAGATCTTCGAAACATGCTGTTTTGAAATGAAACTAGACCGGGTTCCTCACCCAGGGGATGAGAGGTGAACTGATCTCTGTATTTCTCTTTACTGCTGCGATACATTTCTCGGAAGAGGGAAAACAAGCATTTGAAGTTAATGGCGTTATAGACCAAGAACCTAATGTGCTGTTCAGATCCAGGTGTATTCACAGGGGCTGGATCAGTTTTTTGAAGTTCGGTTGCATGAAACTCAAGTAACACAACAACTAGTTCAAGTCATCTTTGCCAAACTCACAATTATAAAAGATCATCGTGCTGCATTTATGACTCTCCTCGCATGTCAAGTGAATCGTCACCCAGACACTCACCAGTAAATGTGGAAACTAGTCCCCTCTCATGAATGCCTATATTTCAGCTCGTCTCTCTCATTCTAAGCTACATCTACAACCATTGCATATCAACTTGATGTTTCCTATACCTGTGTACAAGCACGAGAGTCCCCCTCCTTTTTATACATGCACATTTGACCCAATTTGCTTCATGTTTCAACTGTTCTAGACTTCCTCTCAACATTTTCTCACATGCCGAGAGTAGTGCAAACCTTTTAGAGGTGCGTTTTTCTCCAAATAAAAAAACAATAATCTCCCGCTCCTTAAGAGCTCAGAAGAATAATGCAATAATAGAAACTGACATAATTGATTGCTAAAGGTTCTCTGGACCGTTTGCTATCCCTAAAAACAAAGAATTTATTCCAGTTGCTTTGCTCATGTTAGACTTGGTTTTCAGTAGCTGGATGTTATGTCCGACCTTTTCCAGGAGACATTAAGAGAAAGCTTTGTCAAATTTTTGTCTTCTTAACATCGTTGAAGTGTTGTTTTCAGTAGGTAGTCTCAAATTCATTCGCATCTACAAAATATTGGCGAACCTATTGATTATATAGAGTTTCAGCTTGAAGGGAAATCCATGCTCCTAGTTCACTAGAAAATCCAGATGAATCTCCTCTCGAAGCCTACTTGCGGGGAAGAAGAAGAAATTAGAATGCAACTAAGAAAACACACAATATTTGAGTTGTAAGAAATATCGTTAAAGAGAAAGATGAATGTAGCTTTCTCTATTCCAATGTTATTATAAAACCTTCCGTAATGAAATAAAAATACTCTGGAGGAGCACCTTTCTGAGTGTTCACTCATTACGTAGAAGCTTATCTATATGGAGGTATATATATATATATGTGTGTGTGTGTGTCATGCGAAATTGGTGGCTAAGATGATTCCCTAATGGGTAACATGTCAACAATGGAAGATGCATTTAAGAATATGTTAATACATTGGCCCTGATTTATGCACAAATTTCTTCATGTTATAAATAAAAAAAAAGTCTCTACGTGTATTGAATATATAAATGAGGTGTCTAATGACCTTTTGTTAGAATGTACCGTCAAAGCAATCTCTAGCATCAAATGTAGGATGCATACTACCTTGACGCCCAAATGCATGTGAAGAATGTTTCTCTACATGTTTGGTTTGACAAAAGATAATACCTCCATCATAACGAAGATGATGATGAAGATGAAGATGATATAGATGAAGATGATAGATATTAAGATGAAGATGCCTCAGGTATGCTCAAGTACTGATAAAGATGCCTCAGGTATGGCATCAAAAGGTGCCTTCAATTTAGGACCGAAATAAAAAATACACACCCTTCAAGACCATGAACAAAATATGCACACTTTACATATAGAAAGAAAAACGTTCCAAAAACGATGTGAAGCATTCAGAGGGCGTGGTTTAGTGGATGTGCCTTGTACTCCTAGGCAGATGGCCAGGGTTCAAGTCCCGCCTAGGGCTGGATGCCTCAGAGTTCCCCAAGATGGGTGCCTCTACCTTACGAGGTTGGGTGTGTGTGTCTTTGTGTCTTTCCAATTCATTGTACTCTCTCTCTCTCAAAAAAAAAAAAAAAAAAAAAAGATGTGAAGCCAACCATGCATGGCTTTTTTATATCAAGTATGAGATGTAAATATCAACCCTTCATATTCTTACGTGGAAGAATCCCTTACTTAACAACAAGGAAACACTTATTAATATCCTATTCGTTAGAACATTCCAAAATTTACTCAACATGCTATGCACCTATTTCTTCTATCTATGGATATTTTTTTTATTTTGAACCTAAAAGGCACATCTTCTTTCCATTATTTGTGTATATGCCTCTTGCTTTCTCTACCTTCTACTCTTCATAGGCTGTGAGCACGTACCATTTCTAGAAGAACCATAGTGAGCATCCATAGGCTTTGATAGCTTGTATCAAAGACATTGCATCATCATCATATGTATAGTTATTAAATATACTAATGGGAAAATAATTCGTTGAATCTTATGCATAAAATCCCATATGTCAATATCATATGGAAAAAAATCTACAAGGAAGGAAAGAGGAAACAACAAAAAATAAAAGGTTGAGCATTCACAATAGGAAAGCCCTAGCAAAGAGAGACATTCCCAAGTGGTTGTATGGTATCAAAAGTATATAGAAGAATAAAAAACAAAATAGATATTTGGGATTGATTTCAGTGGCAATGGACAACCATATATAAAATCATGGAGGTGATTTCAAGAGTATAACTAAAACTTAATTAGATAATTTTGAGCACTTGGATGCGCTTTTAACTACTTATCTTTTGGGAAAGAATACATATAATTGATGAGAATAATATTGTAGAAGCCTTGTTTGGGAAGCTCTCACTTTCAAAATTATTTCACGAACATTTCAATGAAAGAGGAATCAAAGCTATAGTGGCAAACGAATTTGTACTAGGGTTACCAAATGTGGAGAAGCAACATATGGTCTTCAAATGTGAAGCATGCCGAATGGGAAAGGCACATAGATTACCATTTCAGAAGAAAGGATTCAAGCATGATGGACTACTAGAGCTCATTCATACAGATGTATGGGGGCCAACAAAAGAAGGATCAATCAATGGCTCTAGGTATTATGTTCTCTTTATTGATGATGCTACAAGATGGACAAATCTTTATGTTTTGAACGAAAGATTAGAAGTATTTGGAACTTTAAAGCACTTTCATGCATATGCAAAAAGAGTAACAAGTCAAAAGCTCAAGAGACTAAGGTCTGATAGATGGGGAGAATACTTCTCCCAAGAATTCAATGATTATCTTTGGAATGCAGGTATTAATAGAGAAATAACTTGCAGGTACACACCTCAAGCAAATGGGGTGGCAAAAAGAAGAAATAGACCATTGGTAGAATTTTCTAGGGCTATGTTAAATGAAAAGAATTGTCCAAATTATCTATGGGCTGAGGTTGTGAACATAGCTACATACCTTGTGAATAGGTTACCATGTACAACTCTTAATGGAATAACCCCTTATGAAGCTTGGTGGGGTAAGAAACCAATACTAGATCATTGTAAAGTGTTTGGATCAATTGCCTATGCTTATCTACCATCACAACTCAAACATAAGCTTGAACTAAAAGATGAAAAATATGTATTCATTGGGTATGATGAAAAGCAGATGGGTTGTAGGTTGTGGAATCTTTGAACCAAACAATTTCTTGTTTCTAAAGATGTGACATTTGATGAACAAAAAAGTTGGTATGCAGAACAAAGTCACAAGATTGAATCATTTGAAGAAGAGGTAAGAAGAAGTGAGAGAGGTAAATCAAATATGCAGGTAAATGGAGATCAAGACCACATGCAAGCAAACACATCCAGAGTTGGATCATCAAGAAGAAATGAAGATGCACCTAGATTTGATGAAGAAGTGTATTCAGATACATAGAAATAATATGAACCAAGAAGGTCAAGTAGATTAAGGAAACAACTAACAAGGTATTCTTATGATACTTATTATATTACTAATCTATGCTTATATGGTCGAAGAAGATGAAGAACCTTAGAAATATGATGAAGCAAAATGCAAGAAACAATGGGAAGAAGCAATGAAGGAATAATTCAATGCACTTGAGTAGAACAAGACATGGGAACTTGTTTCAAAACCAAATGGTAAGAAAGTGATTGGAAATAAATGGGTTTATAAAGTGAATAAGCTTGCAGATGGAAGAATAGCTAGATATGAAGCTAGATTGGTGGTCAAAGGCTATGCCCAAACTCATGGCATAGATTATGATGAGACATCCAGTCTTGTGGCAAAGATAGGACAATCATTGCTATTACAACATCAAAAGGATGGACCTTGAGTCAATTGGATATAAAAAATGTATTTTGAATGGATACATATATGATGAAGTATACATGAAGCAACCTCAAGGGTTTGCAAATTTCATGTATCAAAATTATGTTTGCAGATTAAGAAGAGCACTCTATGTGTTAAAGCAATATCCAAGAGCTTGTAAGTATAGGCTTGTGAAGTATCTCAATGATCTTGGATATCAAATTTCAAAGGCAAATGCAAGTTTACTTATCAAAAGAACAGATAAAGGTATAATCTACATTTGCATTTATGTAGATGACATTATAATTACAAGTACTTCAAATGAAAGAATGAAGGAAGTAAAGAGATTACTTGAGAAGGAATTCAAAATAAGTGATCTAGAGAAGTTATCATACTTTTGTGGAATGTAAATCACTCATGCAGATCATGGTATTTATGTATCACAAGAAAGGTATCTTCTGAACCTAATTGAAGAAGTTCAACATGGAGTATTGCAGAGAAGCTTCAAATCTGCTTGAAGTTAATCATAAGCTTGGTAAATATGATGCTACAAAGTACAAAGGCATGAGGAAGTATCAATCTTTAGTGGGAAGTGTGATTTATGCTACACTAACAAGACCTGATCTTAGTTATGCAATGGGAGTTCTCTCACAATTCATGCATTGTCCAAAGGATTAACATTGGATTGCAAGTCAAAAAGTTCTTAGATATATCAAAGGAAGTATAAAATTATCCTTTTACTTTAGACATAAAGTTGAGAGCATATAGTAACTCAGATTGGGCTAGAAGTCAAGATGATAGAAGATCAACACATGAATACATGGTGTACATAGGTCATAATCTTGTAAGTTGGTGTTCAAAGAAACAACATTCAATAGCATTATGATAAACTAAAGCAAAATACAAAGGGCTTGTGGAAGCATCTAAATAAGTAGTGTGGATGGAGACCTTGTTCAAAAGCTTGGGCATTGATCAATGTATACCTATAATACATGGAGATAATATGAGTTCAGTTTATCTAGTAGCAAATCCAATATTTCATGCAACAACAAAACATATAGAGATCCGATATCATTTTCTAAGAGAAAAGGTAATAGAGAAAGGACTTGAAGTGGTCTATACTCCTACAAAAGTTCAGATAACAGATATCATAACAAAAAGCTTGGATGGAGTGAAGACAAGTAGATTCAAAGGAATGGAAGGAATAAAAGAGAAGAAGATTGTATGAAGAGTCTGAAAATGCTAATTAGTGATTGAGGGGGAGCTGTTGGGGCTTCACTCACTAATTAAGCATAAATACATGAAGACACAAGTGGAAAGAAGAAGGACAAAAGAACTATGGAACTTGGACATTCAGAAATCATGCCTATGTGAAGGGATAAATTCACATATGTAATATAATGATGAAATTAGGATCCAAAATAGTCTAGAACTTTTAGAGTTATGAGTTTTAGAAATAGGAGCATAAAGACTCAATGCATATACGTTAATTTGAAAGATAGAAATGTAAAAAAAATCGATTGTAAGTCCTTAGATAGAAGAGAGGCAGTGGGGGTTTTTTCTGAGAGAGATTGTGGTGAGAGATCATTCATAGATATAGATCTTTCTATGGCTATGAGAAGAATGAGGCCAAACCATTTTGTACACATCTTGTCTAATCACAAACACATGTTTGTGTAGAAGGATTTGAGTTAATTCTCTTTGTGTGATGAAATCAAAGTGATTTCATAATTGTATGAATGACTGTTGAAAGTTACAAGTTTCTTGGCACAAATTTCTCTGAACTTCTAAGAGTGAGATCTCAGAGTACAGTGTAAAGTTTTGATGAATGATAGTTTGTTTTTAAGATATCACCCTTAACTACAATTGAACAAAAGATCTTTTCAAAAAGGGACATGTGTTCAAAGAAATAAGCTTAATAATGAAGGCATGTCAAGTCGATGAAGGTAAATTTCAGATTTCAGACATAGTTTAAGTCTTGAAGACATTTCAAGTTATTTGCAAGTAATTACTTGAAAGTATTGCTTGGAATTTGTTGCTTACTATATGTAAGAACTTCTATTAATCATTGAGCACAAGAATCTAAAAGATTGAAGAGAAATCAAAGAAGAATTGGAGCTAGAAGAAAAGATGTAACTACAGGAAAAACAAATGTTCATTTTTACTATGGAAAGTGTTAAAGTTTTTGAAGTTTGAAGACTTGCTGAGTTAATGGTGATTGTAGAAGAATTCTAATATGACAGTAGCTTGGTTCTTGTGATGTTTCATAAATCAACATTTCTTTCAATTCTTGGGCAATCAATTTCAATTTGATCAAGAAAAGTCCAAATGAATTACATTTCTTAAGACTTGACTTCATGGGAATTGTCAAAACTATGAGGAATTCCTATTATTTTTTCTCTTCAAGGGTTTCACTTAGAGAAATCTAGAATCTTCCTTCATCCATTGTAGTCTCCTATGTTTGAAGCAAAACTTAATAGATGATTGATTCATTAGCATCTTCTAAAATCGAATGGATTTTGTACAAAACATCTATCTATGATGTCTACTTTAGTTTCCTATTTCATCCATCTAAAACCTATTCTAGGAATGAATCAAATATTCTTTCAGAGTCAAGTCCAAGGTTCTAAGAAGTAGAAAGGGAGAACCAAAATTCTATGTAATCAATTCAAACTTCTAAGATACTAAAATTGACTTGAATCAAACCCTAGGAAAAGCAACATTACTTTGTCTTCATAGATCCATTCAAATCAGGATTTTGAAGTGCTATATCAAAATTTATGAGAGATAAAATAAGTTCTCATAAAGTTTCTTTGTGTTAAATTAAACCATAATCTGGCCACCAAGCTCTTATGTGGTATCAAACATCAATGTCTCGAGCCACCAAACTTTTCATCGATTGATGATGTTTCTACTTTACTCAACAACAATAATGCTTTAAATTTCTTAAACCTATCCCTTTCTCAATCTCTTTAGATTCTTTTATACTAGAATACATAAGATTGAGTTAAGATATTGATTCACTTAGTTGTACTATCAATTGTGTACCTTATCCTAAACTAACTAAGTGTAACTTACCTTGTTTGGAAGGATCTTTTTAAGTTCTTTATCTTTGAAAATCTATGTAATATTTTCGATAAAGAACTTACACAATATTTATTTTGAATTCTTTAGATTAGATAAAACTATGCTTGTCTCATTGGAGATTTTAATAAAGACCATGAAAGGTAGTTTACTTCATGATCTTCAAATCTCCTAGTTGATTGTTACTTGAAGTTTTCTCAATTCATACCTTTGAATATAATAAACTTCATCTTCATCTATGAAGTTTCAATTGCCATTGGGATTAACTTTCACTTCAAGTAATAAGCCCAACACTAGAAGATACCTAGCATCTCAAGGTCCTGTGTCCCATACCATATTTTCTTCATCCATATGAATATAAAATATAGTGTCACATACCACCATACTTTATATTCAACATTGTTATGAGGATGATATTTATAAATCTTACATTCTAGAACATATATTCCATAGAACAACTTTTAATTAAATCCTTTAACAAATTTAAAGTCAAGAAATCACATCTATGTTTTCTATCTCAATTAGGTTTCTAGGGTTTCCATCAGGAGATCATTCTATGTTCCTATATTTTATTGTTGTACCATGCTTGTCCTAGAAGCTTCAAACCTTTTGAGGGAACAAATATCCATATTTCTCTCTTAACATCTTTAATGTAATTCCAAGTGCCTTGATATATTCAAGATCTTGTTAGTTATTATTAAACTAACTTGTAGTGATAAGACTTTATTCTTGTCTTTAGATTCCTTTCTATCAAAAGCTATAAATAGTCACTTTAGGGATGTTAAGGAAATCCATCTACAAAAAGCTGAACATAGGTTTCATCTTTCAAAGAAACTTTAACATGTTTTGGTGCGTCTTCTGAGCCTTTCGACCTTGTCTTCCATGGCTTGGGTTATAATATGAGCGCAATGGGGAACCTCCTTAGGTAAACCTTCTTACATATGTAAAAAAAAAAGGATATTTATATTAGGAAATTGTAATTGAGACATCAATTAAAAGAGGGCAATAGGAAAACTTCCTTAGGTATCTCCTTGTACATATGTAAAATAAAAGGATCTTTATACTAGGAAATCATAATTCAGACATCAATTAATCAAAAAAATAATAAATCCTAATTAGTATTTAGTAATTGTGTTTATTCATCTTCGATTAACCCTTCAATCATAGAAAGGGGATTAACAAGTTTGGGTAACTATGAACAATGATGCTACAACACCAAGTGGCAAGACATAAGAAATACCCTATTTGTCAAATGCCACTGAATGTTCCACCCAATTCGTTACGGCCTTAGCTTGTTGTAACCATGTGTGACCAAGTAATAAATTGTATTCTGCCACCTACTAGAACAAATCAAGAAAAAAAAAAATTTAGTGTGAAGCAACACTCCTTGAATATGAATTTGCATATCTTTAGTGAATCCTTTTAGCTTACCTGTAGACTGATCCACCATTTGCATGAAGAGGGGGCTGGATTCACTTGATTCCATCCAAATTGTTCACAAATGGATAAATACCACCATTGATGTCTATCGAGGGTAGTTTTGCAAATACTTCCTTTCAAGATGTGCTCTAAAATGAGGAAAAAATTCCAAAATCTCACTTAATCGTAACTATATTAGGGTCTTTAACAAAGATTTTCATAATTTTTAAAATAGATCAGGCTGAGTAGTGGAAGGAGTATGACCATATACATTTTTTGATCAAGTCAATTTTACTTCCATTCATTAGGGCAAAAAATGACAATCAATGGGACGTGTAAAGATTTCAATTAGTTGTGCTTAATCTAGATTAATCTTGTTAAATCATCTATAAAAATGTCCATGTAGGTTCATTCAAAACATATCTTACATGAATATAATAGTTTGGAAGAGATAAAGTTCATGTGATAATCATGAAAAGTGATATGCCTCTTGAGCTTCTTCCTCTTGTCCTTCGAACTATATAATGTGGTTTTAGGATGCCTTCTACTTTTTTGCTCTATTCTCCAAAGTAGGGCTTTAGAATGCTCTCTTTTTCATAATTTTAAACCTATTTTCCATGGGGAACCTCAATCCAAACACTTTCACTGAATCTTTCTCTCTCTTTCACAGAGTCCTAACATTGCAACACTTTCACAGAGTCCTAATATTACTATATTCTCAAAAATAGAGCTTTAGAATGCTCGCTTTTTCATAATTTTAAACCTGTTTTCCATGGGAACGTCAATCCAAACACTTTCACTGAATCTTTCCATAGTAATATTATGCTGAGTTATAAGTATGCAACAACAAGAAAGGTTAAAGCACTTAAGTGTTTTTATCTTACAAACAAGCATTCCGAATGTTATTGATGTTGAAATATGTTGGTAGTCATGTGTGTGAACACATTTCGGACCACCGAGGCACTTTTTCCCCTCTTTAGGAGGTTTTTTCCCATGGCTTCTATATACACATATAACCATAATGGGTTACTTATCTTTTGTAAAATCACTTGGTAATACATTCAGTATTGTGTGTTGTGTTCCAAGCTTCTTCTTCTTGTTGAGTGTGTGTAGAATTGCGAGAGACACACGAGAAGCACACACAAGGAGCACAAATGCAGCAAGACACATGGATAAGATGGATGGTTGGAATAACTGTCTCTATTGATGATGAACTTAACTGAAGTAAGAGCTGAATAATATCCCTAAGTACAAAGTACCACCACATATGAGTGATTTGTTGGAGGAGATGGTGGATAATCACAAGAGATGAATTGGTGCAGCTAAAACCTACTTCACACCTACTATAAGTGATGGCTGGAGAGTGTTATGGGCCTCTTTAGCTAGCTAATAAGCATAAACAATCACATATGTTGCTTGGAATATGATGCACTAATAATAGGATCAAGATAGATAGGTAGGCATATGATCCAAGGTACAAAACTTGCTATTTTGGTTGAGACACATACTCAGAGTTTTGAACCATTATCTGAGTACAACAGTAATTGATAAAATTCCATTTGGGGAACTTCAATTAGCTTAACAAGCTACCAATCATGAGTTAAATCATCTAAAATGATTTTCTTTTCTTCTCTCTTTTATGGCCTATGACTGCTTCAACCAAATCAGCAACCTGAATGATCTCCTCTTTTCCTTCATAGACTTCCTCTCTACTTGAGTTGTTTAGAAAAATTCCATAACAGGAAGATGAGTGTTCTCCTTGTAGCCAAGCCAACATGTTCTCTTCTTCATATAAAACTAAATCTGGGTTTTCCGACATATCTTCTCCCACACAAATACCAATTGTCTACATCGTGTTGGTAAGTCTTTGGTTGTCTGATCCTTCTTCTAAAAATAATTGTTGTAGGTCTCTTCATTGTTGTTTTACCCAAATAGTATACTTGACCCAATCATGCAACACATTGGCATGCCTTAAACAAGCTCTTCCAATCAACATGGGAAAACTTCCATCTACCTGTGGCAACCTTAAGACAACAAAATCCAAAGTGAAGATGTTACCTTGTATCTCAAATGGGACTCTTGGTACCACTCCCATAGGTCTTAGTATGCTTTGATCTACCAATGTTACAGTGAAGTTGGCAGGTCTTGAAGGTTGGAGTCCAAGGTTTTTCATGCTATGTTTAGGCATCAAGTTAATGCTAGAACCACCATCTACAATAACTCCTTGTAATTGATGTCCTCTAATAATGATTGTTAGATGTGGGCTCTTATAATGTGTGAGGGGGGCTTCCCCTACAATTTTATTTTTACTCATACTAGTAGCCTTTGCCACTAAAGTGGTTGTGGAGGCCTCATCAATAATTTGCATGACCTTTGATCTGAATTTCCCATCCATATTTATTAGATAAAAAATACTGACCTCCTTTTTAATTGATTTGAGTAATCTTGAAGCCTCAAATTCCTTAAGAGTATGGGCTCTATTTGACTGTTCAAACTCCTCATGAGCCCTGTTGAATGCATGCTTAATGATATCACTAGTACCTGCAGGCTCTTCTTTTTTTCTCTTATCTTCAGATGTAGTGGCTCTATCCTCAAGTGTTCCTTAGTCCTTGTTTAGTGCAATAGTAATTGAGTCTTGGCCTATGTCTATTTGAGCCTTCCCCTTACTTCTTGTCTCCATTACAAAAGAGTCAATTTCTTCTAACTGCACTATTGTAGCAGATGGTGATGGCACACTGACTTCTTCTGCAACTTTGTCTTTATTCACAGAGATCATTTTTATGTGAGACCTAGATGTAGATGCCTTGTTCATTGGGCGACAATTGGTATAATGATCCCTAGTCGCTGGGCAGTTTCTATAAGGGGGGGGGGGTATTTTTTGGTAGAGGGCACCGGCTTTGGTAACACCCATATTTTCCACATCTGAAACAAATGATTGGCCTCCTAGGCCCATTTCCAAAGTTCTACCTAGGTTGAGGGTTATAAGTGTTACCTTGACTAGGTGCAGCTACCATTATGTTTACTGGTGGTTGGACTCCTCCTTGTCCCCAATATGTCTGTGTAGGCATCCCTCTTGACTGACATTCATGGACCTCATGACTAGCTTTCCAGCATAATTGGAAAGTCACACTTAAAAGAGGGTAGTGACTTACCACATGGCCTTATTTGCTACACATGGTGCACCACAATCCATTTTTAATGCCCCCTTCGTGAAGTTCTTGTAGTTCTTGCCGTATTCGTGCTAACTCCTCTACATGGCCCTCTTCTTCTTTTTGTAACTTTAAAGTTTCAATTTCATGCCTCAATTGAGTTATTGTATTTTCTTCTTCTTTTCGGAGCTTGCTCCTCCTTAAACTCTCAAGTTCTTCCCTGAACTTTGTCATTCCTCAGGTTCCATATGATATGGTAGATTAGACGAATCCGTTCCATATTGGGATCTGATAAGCTCTATCCTTGTTGCTGTAGAAATAAATTCCTCAGTTTTTGATGTAGGGAGCACCAACTCCTTAATCTTGCATTGTGTTGAAAGTGGAAGTGGTTTGGCTAGCCACTTCTTAGCAAAGAAGTCATGAGGGGGGTCTGGTAATTTAGCCATGAGTGCTTTCTAGAATTGGTTCCCTAGTACCTAATCTTAAGTTCTCTGATTCTTCAATAATATTCTTTGTTGTATCTCTTGTTGGAACTATGTCTTCAAAGCATCCTTCATTAAGTCCCATGTAGTAAAATGATTGTTAACAAATTGACTGAACCATTTATCTGCTAACTCTTCCAATGTTGCTGGGAAAATAATTTGCTGTGAAATACATCTACTAATCATAAATCTAACTACCAAGAACACACTCCTAAGAGAGAGCACGTATCCACCCATCCAACTCCACCCATATATATACCTCTAGGCCAAGGGGGTGCATGTCCTTGGGTTCGGCCAAGCGTCCAACCAAGTGTCCCTCATGTGGACACTCTCCCAAGGATGATCACATGCCTTCTAAATCAAATGAGGATTCTTCTCTCATGTACAAACAAGGTGGCTCCTAGAGAAGCTTCTCCCAAGACTAAGGTCCCGACACCTTAGGATAAATCAAGGCTAAGGTTCTAACCATTCAATTGGGAGCTTATATGAATAAATACCTCAACCAAGGGTTTCAACCAAAGATTCAAGGCATGTTCCAAGGGTGATTCAAGGGCTAGACCAAAGCAAACATACATCATATTCTAACCTTTAGAATCCATATGTTTAACCTTATGAACCCATGAATTATACAACATTCTTCCCCCCTTTAACATTTTTGTCCTCGAAAATGCATGTAGGTATAATATGTGAAGTATTCCCCCATGCACCATGATCTATACTCTGAGCATGGTTATCTCTCTCTTTAGATTCATTTCCTGTAATCAAATAAGGGCTAATTCCTACCTTAATCTGAAAGAAAATGAATCAAATCGCTACCCAAATCACTTTCCCTTAGTCCAATCGAATGTACATGCATGCCTTGTACTTGTAGACTAGTGAAATGGGTGGACTTTTCCGGTGGTCTTAGCTTAACTAATTCTTTTTGGCACTTCCAAAAACCTATAGGTCCTAAAGTTTTACATTTCTTGTACACTTTGTACCTTCTTAGAAATTTATAATTTTCGGAGTCTTGAAAGGGCCAGAAACTAGATTCATCTTCCATATTCAACAGAAAGGAGAAGAATCTTCAGATGTTCTGAACTTAACTTATTATTTTGTAGTCCTTTTCAAATATAAATATACTTTATTTGTATTTCATAGGACTTAGCTAAAGATATGAACTTAGCAAAGTGGGTCTAGTGAGTCCCTGCCAAAACATGCTCAATAAAATGAGGAGAAATACTATCTTCTCATTCCTTGGCAACTTAGGCGGACTTATTTCAATCATCCAAGTTTTCTTGAAACATAAAATTCAAGTATTCCAAATGAAAATATACCCAATTTTGAAAGTTCATGTCTACAAGTGGATCCGTATCTTGATCATCTTTGATTTTCCCTAGATTAATTCTTAGAATAGAGTTTAATCCTTTTGGAAGATTTGACATTCAAGACTTAGATGCAAAGATGACTTTAGGAATTGGAATTATCAGGTAGGTCATTCTCTTGGGTCTCTAACTTGTTCTTTGTTAGCCGGTTCTCTCCAACTAGAATCAGTACTAACTATCTTGAACCGATTCTCTCGAAGGTCACCAAATCTTTGCAAAGAGAAACAAAGCTTACTAAACCAATTCCTTCAAATCCTCAAAATAATTGAGGAATAATGATTTATCAAGCCATCAAGATACCCTCTAGATTTTCTATTGGATGGAGTTTAGATGATTCAAGTTTTGCAGCTTTAGCTCCAAGGTCTTGCAAGAAAGATACTTATTTCTAGGCATCATATCTGAGATCCTACTAGAAATTTGATGAACATTCTTGAATCACTTATTCTCATCACCCAAAGATTACAGATCATTCTATCCTTCAAGGATTTATACTTGAATGTGCTTGACTTTATGCAAGCTCTTTACTTTTGGAGTTTAACTCAGTAAAATCCCAAAAATCTTTACCCTCTTACTTATCCAAATTTATTGTACCATATAAAATTTGGTTATGCATTCTATTAAGATGAATGCATCTGCTAAGAGGATAAAGGATAGCATTTTCTAGGGTAAATATCATGTTGATTTTATTTAACCTTTTTTTCATACAACCAGGTGTATTAATTTGGTTCAAGGAGGTACACTTCTACACCTCATAATGAACCTAAGACCTTAATCTGAATGATTTTATGTTTACGGCTTATCCCAATGTTTCCAATTAGATCTTGAGTCTATTTACAATGAAAAATTACCCCATGTGTAGGGTCTCTGTCACAATACAATCCTTGGGTGGGAACACCTTTTGGATGATGTGGCTTGATTTGCCACATGGCACTAAGTGGTGCAATTTAGATGTTGAAAGAGAGAGAGACTCAAGAGTTCTCTTGGGTACGTATTCAAGGAGATTGGAGGTCTCGGGCGTGGTCGGGAGGAAGAACAGGAAATAGACTGTGTGTGTCCCTCGGTAGCTCTCAAGTAGGCAGAACAAAAAGTTTGATCTTATATTTGGTATCAGAGCGCACTCATCCAAGTCACGCGACCTGTGTTGAGCACAAGAATTGAACTCATGCCCCCTACATGGGAGGCGAGTTGCTTATCCAAGGTGCCATTCTTCTTGGCTGAAGTAGAAAATTGAAGTTTATTATACAATCTGTAGCAGACGGAAGACGAGATATGAACAGAGTCGAAGGGGAAGGAGCATATTCAATAATGGGTTTTTTCTTTAAGGCCTTGACATGGATAGTTAAAGAAAGATGTAATCTTGGCATTAGAAAGGTTTCAACTTTTCTTCCCCTTGGTTCTGGAGCTACATAGTGGAAAGAAAAGGAGTAAACTTCAAATGAGGATCGAGAACAAACAAGAGAGGGATGGGATGCACCTCCCGCCTATGAAGAGTCCATGAACGAAGAGCATCCTTTCGAGGACTTGTCCAATGTCTTGGTTACAAATTGAAAGAGCATGGAGCTTCATGTTAATCACATGTATTATTATTTCAGTTTTTAAAGGGTTAGCATTTGCGAGAAGTTACGAAGGCTTTAGGGACCAAGTTTTTTGAGGGCAAATTATGTCCATGGAGAGTATGAGATATATACTCTCACTTCAGGTCAAGGTTTCCTCCAAAGTACAAGGCTGGACTTGTTGGAAGCTCCGAGTTTGTCTCATGGATGCTCAGAGTAATCACCAAACGAGTGTCTCACGGATGCTTAGAGTAATCGCCAAAGGAGTTTCAATCAAATCAAGAAAGAAGTAACCTAGCTGTTGATATCAATGTTGTGAAATACATCTACTACTCATAAATTTGACTACCAAGACCACACTCCTAAGAGAGAGCACGTATCCACCCATCCAACTCCACCCATATATATACCTCTAGGCCAAGGGGGTGCATGTCCTTGGGTTTGTCCAAGTGTCCAGCGAAGTGTCCCTCATGCGGACACTTTCCCAAGGGTGATCACATGCCTTCTAATTTTCCAAGGTCTATCACATGCCTTCTAAATCAAATGAGGATTCTTCTCTTATGTACACACAATGTGGCTCCTAGAGAAGCTTCTCCCAAGATTAAGGTTCCCATACCTTAGGATAAATCAAGCCTAAGGTTCTAACCATTCAATTGGGAGCTTATATGAATAAATACCTCAAGGGTTAAAACCAAGGTTTTCACCCAAAGGTTCAAGGCATGTTCCAAGGGTAATTCAAGGGCTAGAACAAAGCAAACATACATCATAGTCTAACCTTTAGAATCCATATGTTTAACCTTCTGAACCCATGAATTATAGAACAAAATATAAAAATGCATTTTCCCTTCCCATTAGTCCCATGGTTTTGCATAAGGCCATAAATCTTCTAACATGTTCATCAGGTCTTTGCACGCTACTCCTCTAAAAGAGGGAAATTTGATATTTAACCTTGAAAGTAGATTTCTAGGTCTACTTGAGCCATGATATTTCTTACTAAGGATATTGATGACAGGGGGCTGGTTGACCTTCGAATATCTTTTCTTCTTGTTGCTTTGCAAGGGACCCTCAAATTTTTAGACCAGGTTGTGATCATGAGCTGCACATTCTCTTATTAGGCTAAGAGATTTCTAAGAAAAAGAAAAATTACCTCTGAGTCTAGCACTATTGGTACCTTTGCACTTCTTCTAGACTTTTTAATATTGGTTCTTCTATGCTCAAGCCACCTTGTTGTCCCATCGGGTGTGCCAAATTTTTTGGGGGGACCCTTTAGCAAAAAGGGACTTTGAGTATTTGTAGGAGAAGAAGAAGAACAAGAGGAAGAAGAAGAAGAAGAAGAAGAAGAAGAAGAAGAAGAAGAAGAAGAAGAAGAAGAAGAAGAAGAAGAAGAAGAAGAAGTAAAACACTTGCACCAAAAGCTTCTATATCTTGATTACAATGAAAAATACAATGGTTGTGTCTAGAATAAGACAAATTGTTCTCTGCAGTGGGTGCTTAACCTGAAAAGCACACACACAAGCATATAATATACCAAAAGTCCTTGTGCAGTCCACCTTCTCTTTAATAGACCTCCACCCTCGCCGGTAGCTTGCTCTTGTGCACACCTTGCACTCAAGCTTACAATAGGGTAGGAGGAAGGTCCACCTTCTATCGACATGCAACACCTCCTCAACGGTACCTTGTTCCACCTTGATTGCCTTCCTCAATGGTTCAATGCACTCTCTCTCTCTCTCTGCACACTTGATCACGTTCCTTGCAAACTTGTCCCTCTCTTTCTTCTTTGTGTTGCATTGGTTTAATGGGTCTTGCTCTTCTCTCCTAGTGTAGACTATGTTTGACTCCAAGAATGCTAATGCCTTATTGTGAGTGTCGATTCCCCTTACATACGCTTCTAATTGATAGTGTATCTTGGTGCTCACTTTGAAGTCCCAAGAATTACTTAATGTGTAAAGCCAACGACTCCTTATTTTGTCCTATATTGACTTTAGGATAAAAACAAAATTTTAAATGGGGGGCCATACATACACTTTTGCATATCGCTTCCTCTTCATATGACTTCGCTTTTGACCTTCAATTCTTCAAAAGGTGTACATAAGGGAGGGTTCACATGAACCTTCCAAAACACTTAAAAACATTGAAAATGTTACAAAAGAGCAATCTGCAACATGCACTCAACTTTTCTGCAAAACTATTGTGAACAAACTATTTATACACTACCTGTACCCCTTGTTCTCAGCCTTTTGTGCACCGCCTATGTGCCACTTTGCACTTTTGCACCACCTGTGCGTCACTTGCAAAGTCATCACTTTGACCTTTCATCGGCTCCATAGTTGACCACTCTTTGACCAACTTGACCTTTGATTGGCTCATCAGGCAACTTGCTCTAAACACATGAATATCACAAAGAAGAAGAAGCTTGGAGAACAACACAAAATACTAAATGTATTACCAAGTGATTGTACACAAATAAGTGACTCGTTAGGGTTATAAAGGCCTATTTAGGAAAAATGGGAATTACACAGGATTTTGAGACAGTTCTTTCTGTCCCAATGTTTTAGTTTTTTACTCATTCACACACTACAACATGTTATTATCTCTTGATTGGAGTATATTAAATTGACACTTTAATATTAAGGATAAGTTTATTATATGTGGGGTATCAAAGTTGGGCTCAAACTTAAGAAGTTAACATAATAAGTAATATAAATGGGGCTTGAATAATTCCCAAATTTCTTGAATAGGCCTTTATAGGTATATACAAGTTTTTGGGGGGGGGGGGAGGGAACTCCTAAAGAGGGAAAAAATTGCCTCAACGTGCTGAAGTGTGTTCACACTCATCACTACGAAAATGTATCAACAAAAGGTTGGTTTGTTTACTATAGTCTAGGACTATGTTTCGAGTCATGAATCAAATATGTTGCTTTCCTTGGGTTGTTTGGGTCCCCAAACTCATAAAGAAACTTGTTTTTGGTGTGAGATTTAGTTGACCTAAACTTCAAAAAAGCTTCCTCTGTGGCTTCATATGCATATACCTCTATGATCACATTTTCTTGAGATACCTTGACAATGGATATTATCCTTGTTAGTAATTATTACCTTGTATGCATATTTGATAACTCCTCTTGATTATCTTCCTCTGAATATCTTACTTTTGAATCTAAGAGAATGGTCCCAAAGTTGTCCATTCTAGCAAGATGACTAGTAACTACATACATAGTTCCCTACTTATCTATATACGATTCATTCTCAAACTTGACCACGAGATGATCTATACCATAAGGGTATTTTGGGTTTCTTAACCAGATTGATCTCCTCAATCTGTCCTCATAGAGGAGATCACCTAATTGGTTGATGTGAATATATTCGAGTAGTGGTTTATATGGTCCTTCTGATACTTCTAGGTAAGCTACCCTAGTATTAGTATTAGGTCTCTCCATACTTTATGAGCTATCCAACTCATTGGTTTCCAATCTTTTGTTTGATTGATGGCCACCTAATTGTTTTGAAAATGGCCATCTTTTAAGATTTGTTGATCCACTTTGCCTATATGCTTACCTGATCTTAGGTTCCTTAATTTGTGTATCCCTGACCCTTTAACTATTTCTTTTATCTCAATCACTTTTTCTTTGATTATTTGTTTATTTTTTTTAGTCTTTTCTTTCTTTGCATTGTTAGGAATAACTCGAATGTCTCACAATTATTGTTTCTTCACACATTTATGTTCTTTGTACTTTAGGTTTTCAAACATAAAAATATGGTCTATCAATCTTGAACTTGGTCTGTTAACCTTTTGGACTCGAGGTTCCTATCGTCACCTTGAAATCCTTACCTATGGCTATGTGCTTAGCCTAGGCTAAATTTGACCAAGGGATTTAGGGCTTTCCAACTTTTTAAGAGTACTTTGTAGTATGATCCACACTTAGAATGTCTTCCTAAGCAAGATTTGATATGTAAGCACTACAACACAATATTTTGGAGACCCTTGAAGCCTTTGAATATATGCTTGACCTAAAAAAACCACCAAAAAAGCTTTAAATTTGACTTTTTTTTTGCCTAATAGTTGGTTTGTCATAGTAGAGGGTGTCTGCCCTGATAGAGCACTTTGTAAGATAGAGGATGTCTATCATGATAGAGGGAGGTGTACCAAGTTTGTTCTTTCACAAGAGACATGGTTTATCATGATAGACCGAGTCTATTGTGGGTCAACATAATAGATGGTGTCTATTATGATAAATGGGGTCTATCACATTTTTGTTCTATCGTGTTTTTTGGCCTATCACATTTTTTGGCTTGTCACGATAAAGGGTGCCTATCATGATAGATGGGTGCTTTGTTGGGATCGATCTATCATGATAGAGTGCCTTGTCGTGAAAGATGGGGTCTTTTATGATAGATGGTCTCTATCAGGGGTCTTAGTCTATTGCAATAGATGGGGGTCTATCGTGATAGATGGGCTTTGTTCCAGGGGTGATCTTTCACGATGGATGGGTGTTTGTCATGATAGATAGGTCTATCGCAATAGATCTTGTGTTTCAAGTTTTTCGTCTATCATGATAGAGCCAAAATCTTGGAGATTTCTTGTTTGATCTACACCATTAGGATTGCACTAAGAAGCGCTAGAAGGTTGTATTGGTGCATTTCCCAAAATGTAACTTTCTCAGTCTATTACCTAAGGATTTGGAAAATGGTCTGTTGTACCTGTGCAAGTTCCTAGAGCTGATGATGGTCCATAATCTGCAAGAAAATTAGCAAGAATGCAAAAAGAAATCACATACAATAACTCTCTCTCTGTCTCTCTCTTTTATAGAAGAAAATGAGGGGATGGTGGATAGCACACAATAAGTCTCTCTTTGTCTCTCTCTTGCACACAAGAAAATGAGGGGATGGTGGATATATGGTCGGGATGGTGCATAGGGGTGGAAGTGAAGATGCAAATAATCAAGAAAATGAGAAAAAACTTACCAAATCTTCTTACCTTCTTACATAAACTCCAACATCTCTACTCAACTCTCTAACCAACACACACTCACCCTACAGTAGTGCTCCCTAGCAATGGTGCCAAATGTTTGTTGGTGTCACTCATAGAACAATGCTAAGTGTTAATGTCGGTGGAGATCCACCTTGTAATGTTCAATCCATGGAGTGAGGGTGATACGAATATCATGAGTGAGTTATGTGCATAGATGTGAAGGTTAGAAGCACACTAGATGCACACACAAACACAAGGTATAGAAGATCAGATGAATCAATGGAGTATATTCATAAACAAGATTAGAACCCCATTGATATTTCTCACAAGCTTTCTCTCTAAAAACTAGGAACTTTAAAGATGAGTTCTCTAGCTCTTTTTATAGTTTTCACGTGAGTTTTGGCCGGTTTCAAACCTAGTGCCTGACATAATTAAAAATTAGGTTCTACTACTAATCGGAGGTGCAAATGAACTCCGAAAATTACAAAATTCGATACATAGATTCTACCTAGGCTCCTCAACCTTGATGAATTCTTGGCTATGGAGCACATATTTACAAAAATGGATTTTTGTACAACGTGTTAGGGACTAGAATTGCTATTTTCAATGAATTGAGTATTTTGTAAAGTCTAGATGGTGAGGCCTCTTTGACACGTGCTTCCCCGTCTCCTATGGCTACTTGACTCACTACATACTGTTCTACCTGCTTTCCATTTCTTAGCAAGAGAGGGCCATTGATAAATGGATAATTGATCCATTGCACATGAGCTTGTAATTTCCTTTCATAATTTCATAGCTTATCTAGGAGTGACAGTTGTGGCAATCTAGTGGATTGTATTGTACATGGGTGGCTGTCTTGGGGGGGCTTGCTGAGTATGCCTTGCATAATTGGATTTTCCTTAAAAATATTTGCACCCTAATAAGGATGCATCTCTTCACTGATATCTTGGATATATATTTCCCATCTTTGGATCTCTAAATGGAGGTTTTCATCAAGAATCATTAGAGCTCATAGTTTTATTTTTAGGATCATCCTTTCAAGGTAGCATAAGTTGGTGGGTATAGGTTATATATCTTGTTTAGCTCTTTTTCCCTAATGTATGCTATCAAATGAGAGACAATCACTATTTTTTACAACTTGTGGCATAAATTCTCAGGAAACTTTCCTATTCTTTTTCAGATATATGTATTTTTGACATAGAATTATGATTCATTAAAAGGTGTCTATATGGAGGGTTAAAGTACTTGAGGTGATCTCTATATGTATGTATGTGTCCCAAAAACGGTTTTTGATATTGAGAGTAGATCTAGAGAGAAGCTTCTACGAGTTGGTTGGCTGGTAATTGTGTAAAGGGGGAGAAGCAAAGAATGGCTCAAAGTCCTCCCTCCCCCCTCCCCCCCAAAGGGAGCCTAACCCCTCTCCAAGGAGGTTTTTCCTACCCAAGAGAAAGACGGCCTTGCCACTCACTTCATAAAGGTATTCATGCATAAAGAGGTGTCCCACATAATCCTAGACAGAGTTCTTGTCTCTTATTTCTTGTTAGAAGTGCTTCATTCCGAATGTCACTTCTTATGGGGCTTGTTTCTTGTTAGAAGTGCTTCATGCCAAATGCCCTTCTTACGGGTGGAATTCCTTGATTTTTGCACTACACAAGAAATTAGGTACTTTCCAATGCCTCTTTCCCTTGCTCCTCACCTCGATTAACCCCCCAAAGCCAGACATCCTATAATGAAAAGTATAAAGCAAGTATAATGAAACAAAGGAAGAGGAGATTGAAACACATCTTCCACACATTCATGTCATCTAGCTCAATCTATGTGGTCACAAGCTTTTAGGCCACATGATTTAGTGAAGTTACATGAGTCTACGCACAAGAACATATCCAAGTGACGATTTATGACTTTAGTCACACATAACTTTATCAACTATATGCTAGTTAAGAAATTGAAACCTCCCCAAAGTCCAAGCTTCTCATATCACTTTTACTCATCAAAATTCACCTCTAAATCATTGAACAAGAGGGTCTCATTTGCAAAAGTAGTGTTCCCCAACAAGGGTGTCATAGATCTCTAAGGATCTCAACATCAAGGGGGTGGATTAACCTATCTATCCCAATAGAAATTACTTCATTTCAGCGCCCTTGCTGTACCTCTAAGAGCTGATGTTACCTCATTCTAGAGCTTATGACACGTGTGAACCCAAATGATGTAGGAACTCCCGTCCCTTCCTATATAACATCTTGGTATAGATTATTATCACAAAGAAAAGCAGGAATATAATGAGGAGTGTGCAAGCGGTACTCGATATGTTGGAATAGATTATTCTCACAACGAAAAGAAGGAAAATACCAAATATCGGTGTACATTCAAAACATAAATAAATAGTTTTTTAATGATTTAAGAGAACCACAATAAATATAATTGCGTTCTATCCAATAAATATTACAAGTGCATGCTCCTACCAAATATTACATGTTTAAGGATGAAGTGCTTCAAAGTTTGATTGGAGTCACATTCAAAATGAATGAATCAAAAATTCAAAAACAAGGGGACAATAACAAGCTCCATATAACTCTCCAAGTTTACTCTAGTCAAAGGTGATGCATTTCAAAATGGCTTGAAATATTCCTACAAATGGTGTTTGATTACAAAATTTCATAAATTAAGCCATATGCCTATTGAGTCCATGCTTTCTCTACTTCAACACTAGTAGCACATTGTCCTTCTTCTAGAGAGCACCATATTTCACAATACCTAATTTTATCATTCACACAACACAAATCGAAGATGACACAATGCAATGGTCCACAACTAGATTCTTCATTAAAGTCTAAACAAGTAAAACATCTCGAGTCGATGTTGGTCTCTACACACAAGCTGTTACTCTAAAGCTCTTGCTTCATTACAAGAGGTAGAATCCAAACCAATCCTTTTGGATTGACTAATAAACCTCTCTGAATCTCAATGATTACAACAAAAGGGGCTTTTAAAGGTAATAAGCACACATTGTGGGTTTGTAAAAGTCCTACACATGGTGTTTTACCAAAAAATTTCATAAAGTAATCCATAAGCTTGTTGGATGATTTTAAGTTTATTTTGACAAATAATACAATAAAAATGCCATCAATTAAAAATAGGACTTTATAACTTGTTTTGCACACATGGTTAAGTTTCCCAAAACACATGAACATCTACCCTAGAGCAATGATCACAATGAATCTAGCCTTTGTATTGCATCATCATCATTGGTCACAAATGCTTGCACAAGAGGTTATGCTACCACCAGGTACCACTAATTCAAGGCTTGGATCATGTGTGAGTGTTGCACATCACCTACCACCCCATGGTATGTTCAAAGCGAATCTAATGAGCACCATTTCCAAGAATTTTTAGGATCATGTCATGATGCCTTCAATTTCAACTCTATCATTAAAGATACACCTATTTGGGATTGTTTCTTTTCCCAACATGTTCTCTTTGCACACTTGTTGGAGCATTGCATTGTACTTTTGTAGATAAGGTTTTGAATGCCAGAGGCATTTCCTACAAAAAGTGCCCTGATTGTGTGGTCAGCACATCTATTGGTTCAACATAGGTTGACTACAACATATTTTCCATGGGATCTTTCACATGTGCCTCTCTCTTCTTTCAATCACACTCCTATACTTCTAGGTTGGG
Organism: Ceratopteris richardii; assembly: GCA_020310875.1. Lineage (NCBI taxonomy): Eukaryota > Viridiplantae > Streptophyta > Polypodiopsida > Polypodiales > Pteridaceae > Ceratopteris > Ceratopteris richardii. The sequence goes on from CM035406.1 coordinate 13,081,848, forward strand.
AATGTATATTCCCAAACTCTTGGAAAAATATGAACTCAAGCCTATGTCTAGAGTAAGATCTTTTATTCTACTACTACTACTACTACTACTACTACTACTACTGCTACTGCTACTGCTACTGCTACTGCTACTGCTATTGCTACTGCTACTGCTACTGCTACTGCTATTGCTACTGCTACTGCTATTGCTACTGCTACTGCTATTGCTACTGCTATTGCTACTGCTACTGCTACTGCCACTGCTACTGCTACTGCTACTGCTACTGCTACTGCTACTGCTATTGCTACTGCTGCTGATGCTGCTACTGCTACTGCTACTGCTACTCCTACTGCTACTGCTACTGCTACTACTACTACTACTACTACTACTACTACTTCTACTACTACTACTTCTACTACTACTACTACTACTACTACTACTACTACCACTACCACTACCACTACCACTACCACTACCACTACCACTACCACTACCACTACCACTACCACTACCACTACCACTACCACTACCACTACCACTACCACTACCACTACTACTACTACTACTACTACTAATCTTTCCAATTGTATTCCTTCCTACTATAGTTATTTCATGGCAATGATTGCCCACGCTTGGGTTGGTTGTATAGTATAAGCCTAGTCTATGGCGTGAAGTATTGAGGGGATACCACCTAGTCCTAGGGATCCACTCGAACTTTTCCCATAGCTATATTCCTTTCCCATTATGACCATCATATATATAGAGCTTTATATTTTGTCATGAGTGTTACGAATTGCATAGTACAAATTATTCAAAGCAAAGTTGATTGCAATGTGGCCTAGATTCTGACATCTAATAGAAAAGAGGTTCTATAATAAATTTCTGACTTCCATTCCTAGATTTTTCTTTGGTTTGACTATACCATTGACCAACTGCCTATTGTCTACTTGCCTTGTCATTCCCTTTGAAGCCTAGAATCCCATAGTTTCTTCTAATGTCTATGCTATGTACTTCACTAGTTAATCTTGACTCAAAATCTTGACATTTATGATTTGGATTGTATTACCATCCAACAAAGCATGCTAAGTCTCAAGCAACCAAAGACTAATTTCTAGATCATCCTTGAAGTCTCTAATAAATCTATTGAATGAGATGAAAATGTTTCATCTATCCATCGTGCTCGAGTTTCCCTCTTCACTGCTAGAAAAATCATGGAATTCTTCACCATCTTGGAAGTCTTTATATTTTCTCTTCTCTTCTTTGTTAGGCTTCATATCTTCATCCATGGGATTTTCCACTAGCAACTAGTCCTTTGGGGTGTCTCTTCACCAAGCTCAAGATGAACTACATGGGAAAACGTGGTACTCTTCCTTGTTTAGTACTTGAAAACTCCTCATCATTCATTCCCCTAAACTCTTTTCCATTCACCCTTGGCACCAAATCATTTGGTACACAGTGAATAGGCTTGGATCTACCAATCTCTTCAAGAGAAGGAGAGACTTCCATTAATATTTTCTGCTTGCGAGATTCCACTCCACACTACTTAGAGAATGAAATCATCATTGGTTGGAAATGAAATTGGAATCCTATCATGTTTATATATGGGAAATTGATTTCCACGCAAAAAGGTGTGCATTTTTACATGTGCAAATTTGACCTTCAATCTTTGGCATGCTCTATACCTATGTGGATTGCTTGTTCCTTGAACACATGGCACCTAATCTCATCATGGTCTCTAGTTTTGTTTAGGCTTCAAAGGAGAATCATGTGAGTAAGATTTGTACTTGTAGGGTGCAAGATAAGCCCATTTGTGAGTAAAAAGGGAAAGAGAAGACGTGAATGCACCTAATATAAACTTTGAACATAGAAAACAATAATATTTGGAAGAAGCTGGAGGTTTGTTAGCTCAATAAATTGATGATTTTTGTGCACTAACATGTTTTCATTGTGCGAGGAAAATGCTGATTGCAGGGATTTTGCAATAGAGAGATGTTTTTCGACGGCAATAAACTACAATCAAATGTGATGGCTTAGAGGAAACAAGAAGGCATGCACCCATCCCATGCAGGAACTATTATGAAATGGTTGTTTGTGTTGGTGTTCTAATCATTCGAAGAGGAGATATTTCTCGATCCTCGAGGAGACATGTAGCCCTAAAGATAATGTATTTGGGTACAAAATTTCAAGGGTTTGCATCAAATCCAAGATCACAATGGACTGTCAAGATGGGAATTGGAAACATAGTGAAAGGAGAATAAAAGGTATTCACCTGAGGAAGAGAGGAATTCGAAAAAAGTTTCTTTTGTCATTTCAATAACAAAGCCTACATAACGAGTGGTTTGATGCTTTGAGACTTAAGGAGGAAGTCCCTAGTTCAAGTGTTTGCTGGACATGTATCTAGGAGTTCCTCAGAGATAGGTGTCTCTACCTTACGAGGTTGGGTGTGTGAGTGTGTTTTCAATTCATTGTACTCTCAAAAAAAAAGAAAGAAGTGGAGCACATTCGAAAAGGGATGGATGCGCATGCTGGGCATTATGAAAAAACTAAGGGCACAACGATCCAATAAGAATCTCTGTGGTTTTTGATCCTTCTACAAAATGCAGATCAAACTTGAGCGATTCCACCTTCTCAATGTGAATGAATGGACGACGGAACAACGTTGGTTTAGTTGTTCCAGGTGGAATTACACTTTTCAAAGCCTGTTCCACCGTCCCAGTGTGAAGCCAGCCTAAAGGACGACGTGAATGGGGTGCGGAAGCGAATTTGCATCAGGGACGAGTTCCTGCTTTTGATGCACTTGGTGGTTGCAGTCATGGGGGCCTCATGGACGGATCCCGAAACAACGTTTCGAATGGTCATGAAGAAAGCGCTCGCCCAAGAAAAGGGATTGATATATTTCGGAGGATATTGCAAGCACTTGTGGCTTCTTCTTCGAATAAGATGAGCTCATGAAGAAGATCTTCGAGCCGTTCATGGATTCAACGCAAGAGAGGGAGTAATCTATCATTAACGAGGAAGATGCTTGGAAATATGTTTGCAGTGTTATTATTACTATCAAAATAGCGTATGGAGTAATCTGCCTCAGAGGGCGGCTTTTGTAGCTACTGTGCTTACCTCTATATGACGACCTCAGCATGTAGGAGGACTCCGTCTGTGCATATTGCTTTGAGGATTCGACGAATAAAAGAATTGGAAGCTCAGCTGACTTCACTAGTTCCAGGATTATGCTCATAAAGATTGGCCTACTTTCCCTAACGCAAAGGCTTCACTAGTTCCAGGATTATGCTCATAAAGATTGGTCGTTCAAGGCTTTGTGAAGGACTATCACCTCCTACAGCACTGTCTCAGGCAGCTGCCAGAAAAGTTGAAGAACTAAGAGCTTCAGATTCAAGTATGGTAGAAGGCGCTTCGGTTTCTTACTTCTACATATTTCAACCACAATTATTATTCGAGGCCTCAAGCTTTATCAAACTCTTGATAAGTATACCGAAAGGGAGGAGAAACATTATTGCTATGGCTGTTTGCCTGTGCTCTGAAGCAAAAAGGGGTGTTGTTGAATATGGAAGCTTAAGGTGCTGGAGTGATTCGCAATCTAGCAGGAGCTTTGTGTGAATACTATGCAATGAAAATGAAGATCAGCTCTTAATTTCCTTTCGGAAATGGGAGCGAAAGGGGATAACAAAAGCGTGAAGGAAAGAGAGTTGAAAAGGGAGGCCTTTTAGGCCGTTTAATTCTTCAGGGAATGGAGATATGAAGGTAGTAGACTTCGCTGTATCTGCCCAGCTTACAAGGTAGTAGACTTTGCAGTATATGCAAAGCAAGCAGCAGAAAACATTGGAAAGCAGTTGTCTCTTTATGGAGGAAGGCTTTGAAGAAACTGTGTGAGGAAGGCTTTGAAGAAACAGTGTGCACAAACAACCTTTTTTAAGAACGCCTAATGATGTTCACTAGCATAGAGTTTGCTAGATCATGAAAAGAGATGCCTTTTAGGCTGTTTAATCTTTCAGGTATCATACTCTTCACTGTGTCATACATTTCTGTATATTACTCTTATATATTAGGTGTCAATAAATTCTTTTGATACTCTTATATATATATATATATATATATATATATATATATATATATATATATGTGTGTGTGTGTGTGTGTGTGTGTGTGTGTGTGTGTGTGTGTGTGTGCGCGTGTGCGCGCGCGCAACGATTGTGTTAAGGTGGAAGTGTGCCTTCATGGTTTAGGAGCTACATGTAAGCAGTTCAGAACTTCTATACAGACGAGGGAAAATATTCCAAATTTTGCTGATTTGGTATCTATGTTGATTATTGAAGAAAAGAATTTTGGTGAGTATTCGAAGTCCCAAGGAAAATCTAGTTCTGAGTAGGTATTCTACTCTGATAGAGGAAGAGGCAGAGGTAGAGGTTTCGGAAGTGGAAGAGAAAATAGTAACCAAGACCAAAGTCAACATAGAATCATGCACGAGGAAGAGGACAGTTTCGAGGTAGGGGGAGCCAAAGAGGCCACAGAAATTTCCAAAGAAATGATTCAGGTAATGGTAGTAAAGGATGTTGGAATTGTGGTAAACCTGGACACTTTGAACGTGATTGCAGGTTGAAGAATCAAAATAACAGAAGCGAGCAGAATAACTATGCATCCACAAGTGCAGATGATTCTGAGAAGCTATTCATGGTTCAACATCACATGATGAATATGTCTGCTGGTGTTTCAAAATCGAATGATAATGTCTGGTATGTTGATTTAGGTGCTTCAAATCGGGTTATATGTAGAAGAATAACATAGGATAAAATATCAATGTATAGTTTCGTATATACCAAAAAAGAATGGGTTTGTTGAAAGAAGAATAGGTCTCTCATGGAGATGGTGAGATGTATGGTCAAAAGGCATGCTTTACCACATAGCTTCTGCCTTAAGGTTGTTATGTGTGCAACATATATACCTAATAGGTGTCCCACCAAAGAATTGTAGTCTATCACTCCATATGAGGCTTTGCATGGTTGCAAGCCATCTATTGATCATCTATGTGTCTTTGGTTGTTTGACATATGCATTAGTGCATGAACAATAACACAAGAAATTGGATGATAAAGTAGTGAAATGTACTTTTGTTGGTATAGTTCTAAAAGCAAAGGTTATTGTCTGTATCAAACTAAATGCATTTTTGTTATTTGTGATGTTGTTTTTATAAAAGATGTAATTTAGCCATTACTTTCATGTACTAAGGAGACATCAGTTGGCTCCAAAGATGTGTATGACACTTTATTACCTCTTTTTCCAAGTGGAGAGTCAAGTGCTCGTCCAAATCAAGCAATTTCTCAACCTTTACAGGTTCCATATGATAATGTAGATCATTCTATTTCTAATGCAAATTTACATGATGCACTTACTGATGAGAGGGCTGATATAGAGGAGGCAAAAACTATGCCTAAATAATTGGTGACTTTGTAAGATAGCAAATTAGATGCAATTTGTCATATCATACTCGTTCCGGCTCTGATAGTGCTTTTTTGCATCAAACTGCTATGCAATTGTGCCCTCTAGTCTTTGTGATGAGAATGATTCTGTTTCTTTTGATGAAGCACAACATTCATAAAGTTGGATGGCTGCTATGCAAGCAAAATATGATGCTATTATGAAGAATGGTACCGGATCTTTATGTGATTTTCCTCTAGTCAAAAGGCCATTGATACTAAATAGGTATACAAGTTGAAGTGTAAGCTTGATGGAACAACTGACAGGTACAAGGCTAGGCTTATAGCAAAAGGTTATGCTCCAAGAGGGAGGTATTGATTTTGATGAAACCTTTGCTCGCACATGCCACATGACCACCATTCGTAGCATCCATGCACTTGCAGTTCATCATGGTTGGAATTTATATCAAATGGACATTAAAACTGCATTTTTAAATGGTGACTTACATGAAGAAGTGTATGTATTCCAGCCCTATGATTTTGTGTGGAAAGGGCATGAAAAAAAGTGTGCTAGTTCAAAAAGGCATTATATGGTTTAAAGCAAGCACCACATGTTTGGTATGAAAATATACATGCCTACTTGATTGCACATGGTTTTGAAAACAGTCCAACTGAGAGCACCTTATGTGTTAAGCGTGCAAATGATGTGCTTCTGATCATTGTTATCTATGTTGATGACATGTTGATCATTGGTCCTAATAAGAAGTATATTTACCCATTTTAAGGCTGATTTGCATGCCTCTTTTGAGATGTCAGATTTGGGCCATTTGCATCATTATTTGATCATTCAGTTTATGCAAGTTGATAGTGGAAAAGCCTTGTGTCAAACAAAATATATTGACACATTCTTGTAGTTTTTTTTCCTTGAAGACTGCAAACTATTGCCACTCCTATGGAAACGGGTTTATGGTTGAGCCTTCATGATACTAGAGATGCATTTGATGTATTTCTCTATCAGCAAGTTGTTGGATGCTTGATCTACGTATGCATAAATCGGTCTGATATTCAGTTTGCTATCCTTCAAATGAGCAGGTTTATGCATTGCCCAGATGTCAAGCATTGCGTAGGTAGTTAAGCGCATCTTTTGCTACTTGAGTGGTACCCGACTACTTGGATTGTTTCATCCCAAGGGGGAATCACTACCGCCAGATTTACATGCTTTTTCTGACTCTAATTGGGATGGTTGCTATGAAACTCATATGTCTACTAGTGGTTTTTGCTTCATGCTTGGTAGCTCATGCATATCTTGGTTGAGCAAGAAGCAACCTACTACCGTCACTTCTACTTATGAGGTTGAGTATAGGGTAGCTTTCACATGGATTGTTAAGTGTGTGTGTGGCTCAGATGACTTTTGGCTGATTTGGATGTTGGTTAGTCTTTTGCCACCACCATCTTCACTGACAGTCAGAGTGCATTGGCAGTTGCGAGGAACCCTGTGTTTCATGCTCGCACAAAGCATATTGAGGTGCATTATCATTATGTCATGGAGAGGTTCTCTGCTTGGGAAATCAGTTTGGCATATGTGCCCACACAGGTTAACATTGTAGATCTTTTCAGAAAGGCTCTTCCTCGGGAGAAGTTTGAAGCTTTCCCCAAAGTTTTGGGCTTATTTGATCTCTTTCCACATAGCTTGGCAATTCCTTATACATGAGTGCCAGCTCCTTGTCCTTTTTAGCACTCCCAGGGGAATCTATTGTATATTTCAGAGGTAATGTGTGAACGCACTAGGACCTATGGGGCACTTTTTTCCTCTTTAGGAAGTTTTTTCCTTACATTTTGCATTTATGCATATAACCCTAATAGATCACTTATCTTTGTACATTCACTTTGTAATACATTCAATATTGTGTGTTGTGCTCCAAGCTTCTTCTGTTTCCTTGTGTTATTCGTGTGCATCTGTAGATCTCAAACTCCAATAGGGAATCCTCAACTTCTTCATTGGTGAGTAATCAAGGAAGTTATGAATAGCATAGTCACCTATCATGACTCTATCATTTTCTCCTCTTATAAAAGCATGGCATTTCACCAAGATATTTTCTAGATTAGCTTTGGATCCACATTCGATGAGACAAACAAAATTAAGGTGTGTAATCTTTAGGTAGGACTTTGATTGAGATTCTAAATATGGGAAAAATGCAAACGTGTGTAGCTGAATCTGCTCAATTTCATGTATTTTGGTAAGATCTTCTCTACCCTAGGCTTGCAATTGTGCTAGATTATTGTTTTTGGATCGTCTGATCAATCCTTCACTTTCATAGCACTATGATCTGCTCACCCCCTCCTTTCACGTCGGATTCATGAAATATGTCATCAAGTTCTTGGAAAGGAGGATGAATTGAGGAGAGATGTCAATCAAACTTTAGTTAAGCTCAACATTGCAAACGCACATAGACATCATCATTATTTCAATGCTCAACTTCTTCATGACCTTAAGTTCTAAATGAAGTCGCTCGTTTTACCCTTGTTGATTGAACATTTGAAATCCTTAGTCTATGGTCTTTCCAAGTAAATTTTCCCATATACAATCCATAGAGATTTAGAATAAAAAAGATATGGAACTCATTGTAGACGTACCGAACATAAACTTAAATTCCATAGAAAAATGGAGATGTCGTTTCTCATTCCCATTGATGTAAAAGAAAAAACTCCATAACTAAGCAAGTTGCTTAATGTCCGGGCTCATGAAGGTACGTCTCCATATGAGTCATTAAATTTACTTAACTACACTTTCTTGTGTATGAATTGACTCTCTCTCTCTCTTTGTGGAGAGTTACATATGCTTTTTGTCTAGAATGTTTTGCGTTAGATTCACTAAACATAATCATCATCTATATTCACGCCAATAGATGCAAGTGACTCACATATCCTTTTGATTTTCAAGATGTAGTTACTTACCGACATGCTCTTCTTCTCCAATGTATGTAGCTTGTTCTTGAGTTGCAATTTTTGTGCCTTTGTATTGGTCTCATACAATGTGACCAAACTATTCCAAGCCTCTTTCAGAGTCTTGGCATCCTGTATGTGTCCAATCATGCGATCCTGTATGCTAACAGATAGCCAGTACATTACCTTTTTTGCTCCTTGATTCCATTCCTCATATGCTCTTAATTGATCTGCAGTTTGATTCCTTTCTGGTAACTGTGGAGCATTTTCATTCTCTCCTTTGATGTACTTCCAGTAGCCTTTTCCCATCAAGAAATTCGTCATTTTGAATCTCCAAACATGGAAATTGTTCTTTCCAGCTTATGGCTCATAAGCTAACTCGTTCCATCTGCATTTGCCATTTTTGTAGCAATTCTCAACAATGCAAAACACTACAAGCATCACTTCTACTTGAACACTGTCGCACTATGATGTGACAGTTCGATATTAGAAAAACATAATTTTCGTGTATCAACAACAGTACACGGAATCGCTTGAAATTTTGGATATGGAATATGAGTGTTGCCGAACACAACGCAAGTTATAGTTTTTGAAAATGATCTGGTTTTTCTGTGGGCCCCACCTTGGGGGCTTGAAATCGAGGTCAAGATGGCTCCGAAACTTCGATCTGAGAAAAACAAGTGATCCTTAAGGGATAACTCTTGAAAATATTTTGAGATCTTCTACCTTCAACCCGATTTTCATGGCAAACGGAGGTCGTTTGTGAATCGCATTTTCTCCACGCCTTGCCGCGTACTCTTCACCATCGCCTTCTCCACGAGCTCTCTACAGCCACGCTGGCTTTGATACCATGTCACGAGGAAGGAGATAAGAAAGAGATCTCATACAGATACTCTCACTCTCAAGGAGAAGCACACACACAGATTGAGGCAAGGAAGAATGATCTTCTTCTTCTTCTTCTTCTATTACATAAAAATGAATGTACAAGAATGACCTAAAAACAAGAATACAACATGTGCAATATATAAAGATCAGTTCATAAGGAAAAATCCAATGTCCGCGAATGAGTGAGCTGGCAAGTAACAAATGTGCCATCACTCTCGGTAGATAAATCTAATAAAGCTCAATGAACTATCCCTGACATGTACTGGCGTGACCACTATACATGTCCGAGAAACGAAAAACTGATACGTGTCATCTTAAATCATCACATGTTGAGCTTGATATCTCAACACTATACATGTTGAATCATTGATAGATTTTGCATAGTCTATGAGCTTATACAATCCATGACATAAAATGCCACAAGAAATAATGACATCATCATTTGAGAGATCATGAATTGTACACCTGTCATCAACAAATTTGAAAAGCAAGCCAATATTGGCTAATGCTGATACTAACAATAGATTTTTCCTGATCCTTGGCACAAACAAAGCATCTGACAATGTGAAAAAACTACCATCAATAGTAGTCAGAATGATCTTACTAAATCCCAATATAGGAGAAGAGGATTTGTTAGTGCATGTGACAATATTCCCTGTAGGGACAGGCTCAAGTGAACTCAAGAAACTACATTGTGAGGTAATATGTTTGGTTGCACCACCATCAAAGTACCAAACATTTGTGTCTACTACATACATACACTATTCATGGGAAGATGCGTCATAGTTGCAAACAGTAGTAAACATCCATTCTTCATTTTGCACAAGATTAAAAGTCTCTATTTTAGGTGTAGAATCTTTTGCAACAACCATTCCAACCTCTTTCTTCGTTCCCTCTTTTGCAGCAAGTTTTGGATAACTCTTCCCCTTTTTTACTATGAAAAATTAGCAGATTTTTGTGTATTAGATGAGCTCCATTTACCTTTTCCCTTCTAAGTAGCTAAGGAAGCTTCATCTACAACAAAATAGAGACTAAATCCTCAAATGTTAAGGCATTTGGACTTCCTTTCATCATCAATCAAAGAGTAGAAGCAAAACTCTGATATGAATTTGGAAGACCATTAAGAACAGTCTACAAAAGTGAACTATTTGGTAAGATTTCATCAACAGAAATGGATTGTTCCTTCAAATCTTTGATCTTTCTCAAAAAATCATCCCTTGAATCTCCTTCATTCGTTTGCTCACTCTCCAACTGTTTTCGGAGGTAAGCAACACGAGCCTCATTTCTTGCCTGGTATAAAGTGATAAGTGTATTCCAAGCATCCTTTGCTATTTTGCGAGAGCGAATATGAGGGATAATGGCATGTTTGATAGACAAAGCTATCAATGCATATGCCTGAGCGTATCTACCATCCTATCAAAGTTTCTGTACACTAGGTGTAGTAGAAACCACAAAATAAACATGAATTTGAAGATCTTCATCTTCAATGCCATCTGCATCACCTTCAATAACTGTATTTATAGGTGTACTATGCTGTTTTTCAACCCTACACAATATTCCACATTCCTTTTGCCACCAATACATGACACATCATATATTCCCATAATGGGTAATTCGTATCATCCAACTTGTCCTCAACAACCAACATAAGGAATACATCATTGCTTTCAAGCATGACCACTGGATAAAATACCTTCATGTAGAAAAATGATTGTATCTCAAAAAGTTGAGCAGAAATACCTTGTCGAGATTTGCTAAACCTATAGCAAACTTCGAGACGCTTGTAGTGGAAACTAAAACTTGTATATATGTTTAGCACAAAAGGAAGGAATTGCCTGCATAGGCACTATGAGTGTATTGGAGGCTGTGATCGGAGGGGTATCAATGACACCCTAGATGAAGCGGCGACCTGCTTTGATACCAATTGTTGGGGTTTGAGGTCTGCAGAAGCACATAAACAGTAGAAGGAATAAGAAGAAACTTGGAGCAAAATACACAATACTGAATGTATTACCAAGTGAATGTACAAAGATAAGTGACTTGTTAGGGTTATAGGCATAAAGACAAGCTGAGGGAAGAAAACCTCCTAAAGAGGGAAAAAAGTGCCTTGATGGTCCTCGTGTGTCCACACATCATTGTCAAAATATATCAATATGCCCCAATAAAAGTCACCACATCAGCACATAGTTTCAATGATGCAAGATCAAGAACATAAATTCTAGGACTAATGATATGCGATCTTGAAATTGAGTTTCAAGGGTATAAAGATAAGCATGATTTCCAAATCATGCAAGTGGAAAGGACTAATGTAGTACTAGGGAGGGAATGGCTTTGGGACTTAGAAACGTCACTTAAGAGAATCTATCTCTTGAATACCTTGGAATTTGAGATGAATAGGGTCCAATACAAGGGGAACATGATGTGCCAAGTACCTCTCTTATTTCAAGTATGGAACTGAAGAAACTTGTAAATAATCACAATGCAAAAAGTGTACATGTTACTTCCAACAAATGTAAATGATGTTTATAATATAAATCCAATTTCATATCAATGCGCTACCAATTCCCATTTTCCTAACAAGTTGAAGTGGGGAAACAATTGAAAGAATACCTTGATAAAGGATTCATTCAGCCTAGCAAGTCTCCTTGCACAAATCCTATCCTCTTAGTAAAGAAGAAGGATGGATCAATGCAATGAAGCATTGATTACTGATGTTTGAATAAAGTTACAATAAAGAATAAATATCCAATGCCTCAAATAGATGATCTATTTGATCAATTTAAAGGAGCGAAACAGTTTCAAATCTTGATTTTTGAGAAGGGTACCATCGAATCAAGAACAAACTAAAAGATATCCCTAAGATAGATTTAAGAACTAAGTATGGGCATTTTGAATTTTATTCATGCCTTTTGGACTCACAAATCCCCCTAGTATGTTTATGGACCTAACAAATACAATTTCAAGAACCTACTTGGGAAAAGTTGTAGTCCATTTTGTAGAGGATGACCTTGTCTATAGCCAAGATGCAACTGCCCATTTGGATCACTTGGAAAATGTTTTCCATATTCTAAGTGAGAATAAATTGTTCGGCAAAGACTCTAAGTGTGATTTTTGCACATAAAAAATAAGATATTTTGGACACATTATCTTTGAAAAGGAGTTCAATTAGACCTTGAAAATGTACAAGTTATTACTAGTTGGACACACCCGAAATCATATTGGAATTGCAAAGCTTTTGGGGTTAGTAGAATAGTATAGAAAATTTGTTCCAAACTTTGCTGAGATTTCAATCCCTTTATATGAAAAATTAAAGGAAAAGCCTAGAGGCCTTCGTTGGGGTAAGGAACAAGTAGAAAGCATGAAAAAACTTAACTAAGTTGTAGCAATCACTCGGGACCTAGAAATTTTTGACCCAAATGGACCATTTGTGGTTGAAAGAGATGCAAGTGAACTTTCAAATGGAGTTGCATTAAATCATAATGGTCGATCAATTTTTTTTGAAATTTGAAAGCTTAACTCAACTCAAACAAATGATTCTACTAGGTACATTTTCAAGGATGAAAATGTTTTAATGAGGGAATAATATTTTATAAATACCCTTGATTTAGATCATTAATGTGTATAAATACCCTTGGGTTAAACCCTTGGATATATGCATTGATCCTTAGTTTAAACACTAATGAGAATCCTTGAGATATTTTATTCATTTGAGCTCCCATTTGAATGGTTTTGAACCATAGGATTAATTATCTTAAGGTTTGAGAACCTTAACCTTGGGAGAAGCTTCTCCAATTGCCATCTTGGGTTGTATATGGGAGGAGAATCTTTCAATTGAAATAGAAGGTATGCAATAGCCTTTGGAAAGTGTCTACATGAGGGACACTTGGAGGTGCCATACGATATGCACCCCCTTGGCATAGAGGTATATACGGCTACAATTAGATGGGTAGATATGTAAAAGTACTCTCTTGGTGGAAGCTGTCATCTTGAAGCTGGACACATAAAAATCTACCAACGGTCCATTATTTTGATTAGTCAAAAAATCCTCTTCAATGCGTATTTGGTGATGGTGGTGTTTTGCATATCCACTTTTCAGATCATAAAATCTTTGACACAATTCATGGTTGTTACACTTATGTATCCCTCGAGTAGCTTTGATGTGACTATTTCCCTATACATGGGCACATTTTATGCTAGTGCTGGTTAGAGGTTTTTTCCATTGAATCACATATAGATGATATAATCATATGTGGTGGTACTTTGTACTTCACTCATTCTAACATTAATGATCATCTATCGACAAAGAGCTCTTCCAACCATCATGTTTCTTTGTGCTTTGATTTCCTTAATCTCTCTTGTGTGTACTTATATTCATGCTTCCTCACTCATTCATACACCCAACATTGATATCAGAGTAGTTCAACTCCTTGTCAACCTGCTATTTTTTTGTGACATTGCCATGTGCACTTTTAACATTGCAAATCAGCTTAGTAGCATAGAAATTCAAAATTCAATGCTCAAAGATCATTTTTGCCAAGTACGCTGGGGTTTTACCTCCATTTGAAAGCCACTCATGCACTCAAACTTGCCATCTGAGTTACATTTGTGATCTACATTTCACTTTGCATTTTAGAATTATTCAAGTTTATATCTTGCTACTTTTGAGTTCTGTGGTGCTATTGATATATGTTGGCATCATATGGGAAGAAGCAAGTACGGGCATGCATGCAGATCTAGCACTAAGGCAACCCATTAAATTTTTTTTCAATCCTTACATTAGTATAAAAGTGATTCTCATCACTGACAACCATTGTAAATACCATTTCATCTTTTTTGTAGCTCCATTTTGTGCAAGCCGAGGAGTCCTCGAGCTTGGGGAGCCTTAGAAGTAATTGCCTACCAATTTTCATATTTTTTAGACCTCATTTGAGCCCTCAAATAAGCCCTGGAACCTAACTTTTAACTAGGCCGGACACTAGGTCTGGACAGGGCCAAACCTAGTAAAAAACTATAAATAGAGCTAGAGAGCTCATTTTTGGGCTAGTTTCATGTAGATTTGAGATTGTATGAGAACTTTTTGGCAATAGAAGTGATTCCATTGTATCTCTCTCTTTGTTCTTTCCATGTGTGTGCGTGTGTGTGTATGTGTGTGCATGTTTGTGTGCTTCTCATTCACACACTTGTGCCTTCACTTGCTTGAGGTCTTCATACCATCCTCATGTCTTCCCAGATTGACATTAAATGAGGTGCTACTCATCACTGAGCTACACCAAATTTTGGCACCGTTGCCGGGGATTCGAGCTTTGAGGACGAGCATGTGATGGTAAGACGTAGAGAGGACGCGTTGGAATGGTAACTAGTAGGTAATTTTCTTGTTTTTTTTCTCCATCTCCATCTCCATCTCCACCTTCTTCTCCACTTCATATTCCCTCTTCCTTGTCATTCTCCTCATTTGCTTAGTGCGAGTTTGAGAGAGAGCGAGTGTGTAGTGTTGTTTTTGTGTGTTTTTGCATGTTTCTTGCAGGTTTCAACATCCTCACCATCTCCAGCAAGCTCAGCAGGTACAGAACTTCTTTGCACAAGCCCCGAGGCGTCGAGCTCGATCTATCGTGACACACCGAAAAGTTGACCCAATCACGATTCTGAGTGCATCATGACACGGTGCAGGCTGAGAGCTCCTAGGATCACTAGCCAGATTAGAAAAATTCACAATATCCCGAGGTATCGTGACACACTGAAGTATCGTGACAAGTATCGCGACACACTAATCTATCGCGACACACCTATCTATTGCGACACATCGACCTATCGCGACACACCCATCTATCGCGACACACCCATCTATCGCGACACACCCATCTATCGTGACACACCGACCTATCGCGACACACCCATCTATCGCGACACATCAACCCGAGCTATCGCGATACACCGGCCTCACGAATGATTTTTTGAGTGACTTGGGATAATTTTTGGGCTTATTTTCTAACACATCTATCGCGACACACCGAAGTATCGCGACACACCGATCTATCGTGACACATTGACCTATCGCGACACACCCATCTATCGTGACACACCCATCTATCGCGACACACCCATGTATCGCGACACACCGACCTATCGCGAGACACCCATCTATCGCGACACATCAAATCGAGCTATCGTGATACACCGGCCTCACGAATGATTTTTTGAGTGACTTGGGATAATTTTTGGGCTTGTTTTCTAACACATTGGGACTACCTTAGAGCCTTACAAGTGGGCAACACACTGAGAAAATCATAAAAAAAATTCTGGAGCCCTGAGAGCCTGTTTTGAACCCTAAGTGCCTGTTTGGTGATAACTTCACCATACGAACTCTGATTGACGAGATGATAGTCTCGTTGGAAAGCTCGTTGAGAATCCTATGTGGAACTTGACTGGTTTTTGTAAGAATCATATATGGAGTTTTAGAACATGTATTTTTAAGTTGGCCATTCTATAGGGTTAGGGGGTCATAAGAATTTGGGAGTACAGTGAGCTACTCCAAGGGGGGCTCATGATTGTTGATGTGTGTTCATCAATTCATTGTAACTTAAGGCCATATTAACTTGTGGATCTTTGCAGGAACACTGTGCGCAATCAAGGCAATTCCAAGCAAGCTAGCAAGGGTGAGCACCAAGCTTGGGAGAAGGCTTCCTGGGCTGGTGTAGCAGTTTGAGCAACCAGAGGATTGAGGTTGGAAGTTCTCTCAACCCTCCTTTGTCAATTCCTAGCCTAGGCTAAGTACGACTTAGGTGTGGTAATTAATTAGGGCAACATCTGGCACAAATCAAGTCCAAAAGAACTAATCAACTAAGTGCAAGCATTAAGTAGGACTTAAGTGCGAAAACCCTAAGGGATAAAAGTAAACTTGAATCGATCACTTATCAAGTGCGAAATTCACTTAAGTACTCCTGACGACGTGATTTTGAACAAGGGCTTAACATAATATTCAACTAAAAAGAACAAAGTGATTGGTGTAAATTAACCTGCAACAAGAGTGTACTTGGGACCAAGGGGGTAGAGAAACCAGGCATATGAACCTTAGGTCAGGCAGACACTTAGGCCGAGACCGACAAAGCCTCAGATCTTCTGAAGCTAGTGTCAATCACACTGCTAGGTCTTGGGCCCAGCAGTTGAGTGATTACCCATACACCCCCAAACCTGAAACAAGTGATTTTGAGATGTCCTATAACATGGAGAGACCAGTAGGTAGTTCAAGGGTGGCGTATCTAGAAAAGCCACAAGGACCTTACAAGACTCAATTGGAATACATCAGGACTAATCGTCTAGGTGCTCGCATCTACGAATGCGGCCTGAGAGGATCTGTGGTCTAGATTAAGAACCCCGATCAACCCCATGGATTAGAACACCCAGTAGTCAAGTTCGAGAATGGAGCATACCTATATAAAGAAGGGACTATTTATGTAGTCACCACTCTTCCAGATAGAACAGACGAGTTCAGGAATGTGATCGCAAAAACTGACATGGGTCATATAGAGCAAGCAAATTTAGAGAGAGAGTCGAGGAATCCCCGTGGTAAATCAATCTTGACCAGAATCATGACTCCAGAGTGGATTCCCCAGGATAGTAAAAGCATAGATTTTCTTTTAAACCGAGAAACCGATGAGGCTTTTTGGAGGTATAAGCCTGCCCAGCCTCATGAAGTAGGTGCTCTCACAATCTATGAGTTTAAAGACCCTGATAGCCTAGACAAAGTAACCTACCTAGACAATACGTCAGAGCGGATCTTCGTGGTCTCAGAGCATGGGAGACATGCCTACACTTGGAAGGGTGAATTTGTTTTTCCCCAACCTCGATCTAATGTGTCTTACAACCACCAAGGAGCTGGGACCTCCCAAGCTCATGGAGCTCAACGGGATAGAAGTAGAGACAGACCTGAGGTAAGCTTTGCCAACCCCCTGTGAAGAGAATGGATGAGAACAGAAACGGATAGAGAAGAAACCGAGAGACCTAGAGCCCCAAGGAACCAAAGAAATGCTGACGACTTCCCTTTGCCAAGGCCGAGAGAACACACTAGGACCCTAAGGCCAACTCAGTTGGTGAAGTCGATGAAGAACTATTTCGATGGCACAGAAGACCCATACGATCATGTAGCTGAATTCAGACAAGTCTTGAGAGCTGAACAAGTGGAGGACCTATTCACGCAATACAATGCTTTTGGTCTAACCCTTAGGAACACCTGGCAGTTTAGGAGCATAGACCAACTTTTAGAGGCTTTCGTCACTGAGTTCTCTAAGAGTGGCATACGGCATAATACCTCCTCCCTGATTCATAGTGTTGAGCCCATAAAAGTCATGTTGGTCAAAGTCAATTGTAGTCAAAGTCAAGGTCAAAGTCAACTGGTTAAAGTCAACAAGGTCAAGGTCAAAGTCAATAGGTGCAAAGTCAAAGTGCTAAAATGCAAGTGTCAAAGTGCACAGGTAGTGCACAATTAATTGTCCACAAAGGGTAACTTGGAGAAAGTGAGTTGCAGGTTGCAGAGGTATTTTCTCTAATTTCCCTAAGGTTCAAAGTGTGTTTTAAAGTGTTTTGGAAGGTTCAAGTGAACCCCCCCTTTTGGTGCAAAAGTGAAGACTTAAAAGGAAATGTGAGGGTATGTGAAGCGGCAACGTACGCACAGGTGAAAGTATGGCCCCCCATTAAAATTTTGGGTTTTAGTCTAAAGTCACTCTGTGGGATTCTGCACAGAAGTATTTCAGTGTCTGGGGCATCCCCATTGTAATTGTTTCATTATAATCAACCAGCAGAGGCTTCCAGTGTGTCTTCTCTCTTTTTGTTTCTTCCCTTTTCTCCTACAAACCCTCAAACTCCTTCTTGTCAAAGAATCCCCCAACAAAATTTGGCACGCACGGTGGGACATCCAAGGAGATTTGAGCTTAGGAGAATCCAAGTGCAAAGCATAGAAGAGATCAAGTGTCGACAGAACCACAGTGCTACTTCATCAAACAAAAGGTAAATATTCTTATCAAGTGTCTCATATTCAGTGGGCTATGAGATGCTCATGACCGCCTGGTCCCAAGTATTGAGGGTCACCTGCAAGCAGACAAGAAGGAAGGTTGTTAGAAGGTCCCCCAGTCCACTATCTTCAACATCATCAGTCAAGAGCATGGCGGGTCAGGTAGACTTGGAAACTTTACTCTCTAGATTAAATATAAAGTTTCCTTCTTTCAAAGGCCTAGCTCAGGAGGATCCGGATGAACACATTAGAAGGTTCTTGGCACTATGTAAGACTAGAGGCCTAATGGGTAGGGAGGATGCCTTTCTGATTCTCTTCCCTGCCACATTAGAGGGATTAGCTGATAAGTGGTTCAACCAGTTTGCTGAAAACCATTTTACCACTTGGGATGTGATGAAAGATGCTTTTAAAAATCAGTTCCAGCATGGCAACACTGCGGAGATTATCATAGAAGAGCTAGAAAATTTAAGATTAGGTCCAGGAGAAAAGTTCCCAGAGTTTGTGACTCGGGCCAAAGCACTAATGGCTAAATTGCCAGATCCACCACACGACTTTTTTGTCAAGAAATGGTTGGCTAAGCCCCTACCAGTGGCCACCCAATGCAAAATAAAGGAATTAGTGCTACCTACAGCCTCCATAGAGGAGTTCATCAGGACAGCCACACGCTTGGAGCAGATAAGGTACCAGTATGGAGCAACTTCTTCCCAACCAACATATGGTACAGAAATGGAGGATCCAGTGATACAACTAAGGAAAGAGCTGGAGGGCTTAAAAAGAAATAAGCCCTACAAAGAGGAGGAGAATGCTGTTGCTCAGTTGAGAAGGGAGATTGAAGCTCTAAAGCTCCAAAAGGAGGAGGAGACACAGGCAGAGGAATTGGCTCAGCTGCGACAGGAGTTGCAGGAGCTTGAAGGAGGTGGCATCAAGAGTGGACTTTGGTGTTCCATGTGCAGCAAGCAAGGTCACATAGTAAGTGAATATCCTCTGTTAAGTGTGACTTGTCAATTATGCAGGAAAGTTGGCCATGAGGCCCATGAATGCCAATCAAGAGGAATGCCTACAACGACATACTGGACACAAGGAGGACCCCCCACACCAGCAAATGTGATGGCTGCTGCACCAAATCAAGGTAACAACTATATTCCTAGACAGAGGAATAACTTTGGAAATGGGCCTAGGAGGCCAATCATCTGTTTCAGATGTGGAGAATGTGGGCACTATCAAAGTAGGTGCACCCTACCAGAAAATGCCCCTCCTTGCAGGAACTTCCCTGACGCAAGAGACCATTATACAAATTGTTGTCCTAAGAATCAAGCCTCTTCCTCCGGCCCCCATATTCAAATGATTTCTGTGCACAAGGAAGAAGTGTGTGATCCAATCAATGAGCCATCTCCATCTACCAGGGTGGTGCAATTAGAAGAAATAGAATCTTTGACTGTGCAGACAAGAAGCAAGGGGAAGGCTCAAGGAGACATAGGACAAGGGTCAAAGATTAAGGAATGGAATCAAGACAGAGAACCATTTGAAGATAAAACCACCACAGGTGCAGATACAAAGCAAATAGAAGATCTCATATGCACCAGTGATGCCATTGGTCATGCCTTCAACAGGGCTCATGAGGAGTTTGATAAGTCAACTGAAGCCAATGCTCTCAAGGAATCAGAGGCTTCAAAACTACTCAAGTCCATGAAAAAGGAGGTTAGTATTTTTGATCTAATAAAGATGGATGGGAAATTCATGTCAGAGTTATTGTAGATAATTGATGAAGCTTCCACTACAAGTTTGGTGGCAAAGACTGCGGTTTTACATAAAGATAAAATTGTAGGGGAAGCACCCCTTATAGATTATAAAAGTCCTCGACTGTATCTATCAAAGGTCATGAATTTCAAGGAGTTATTGTGGATGGTGGTTCTGGCATTAACTTGATGCCTGAACATACAATGAAAAAGATTGGACTCCACCCTTCAAGGCCTGCAAATTTCACTGTTACTTTGGCAGATCAGAGCAAAGTAAGGCCTTTGGGAGTAATCCCAAAAGTTCCACTTGAAGTACAAGGTAATCTATTCATTCTAGATTTTGTAGTTTTAAGATTGCCCTAGGTTGAAGGAGGATTTCCCCTCTTAATTGGAAGACCATGGCTGAGGCATGCAAGTGTCATTCATGATTGGGGCAAGGACACTATGTGGGTACAAAAGAAAGGGCAAGAGCTGACACAGATTCATTTAGAAGAGGGCCCAGATAATCAAGGAAACACTAGCATGATGCAAACAGTTGACATATGCATGGAAACAGAATTGGAGGATCAACCCCAAATAGATTTCGAGGAAGGAAGAGGATATTCTAAATTGGCTCCAAGCATGCAACTCTTCCTCTTGTTTTGGAATTTTTCTTAACAATTCTTGCACGACTGAAGGCTATGATGAAGATAAGGACAAAGTCCAGATTGATGGATTGGGAGAGCCCATCATAGACCACAGAAGGGGCAAGAAGACACCCCTCAAATATAACTTGGAGGAGGATATGACAACCACAGATAAAGAGGTTACTAAAGCTAAAGGCAAGGTAAAAAATTCTAGTGAAGAATGTTCTTTCCCAATTCAAGAAATCCCTACAGGATGGATGCAGGACAAGGAGGAACACATTGAAGTCCAAAATACACCTGCTTATGAAGCAATGCACAAAAAGCTAGTAGAAGAAGACAAGGAAGAAGATGAGCACGAAGATAATATGGTAGAGAGAAATCCTGTCCAAGAAATACAATTAGGCACTCAAGACAATAATCGGCCAATTTTGGTGGCCACTTGGTTGTGGAACCACCCAGGGCTCCTTGAAAAGGTAAAATCATTCTTGACCCATTATACAGATGTTTTTGCTTGGCATTATAAAGACTTAGAAGGAGTGCCTGCAACTTATGGAGAGCACAAAATCCCTCTGGTTGATGGAGCCAAACCCATAAGAGGGAAGAGTTATAGACTTAATCCAAAATATGCTGAAGCTGTCTATGTGGAAATACAGAAGATGGAGGATGCAGGAATCATCATTCCTGTAGAACACTTAGAGTGGCTCTCACCTATGGTTATAGTACCAAAGAAGGATACTAATAAAATCAGAATTTGTGTTGACTTTAGAGCACTCAACAAGGTGACCATTCCAGATGGGTTCCCAATGCCTTTTGCAGAGCAGGTCATTGAAGAAGTGGCTGGGCATGCATTATATAGCTTTATGGATGGATTTAGTGGCTATAATCAAATATCAATACACCCAGAGGATCGTGAAAAGACTGCTTTTATCACACCTTGGGGAACATATGTGTATGTAAAAATGCCATTTGGGCTCAGAAATGCTCCAACCACCTTTAACAGAACGGTCAATCTCATTTTTGGCCCCTATTGTTGGAATCACTTAGAATCTTCATGGATGAATTTGTTAGATATGCTCAATACTCCACCCTCATGTGACCACAAATGATCCATGGTGCTCTAAGTTGTAAGGCCCCCATTATGAGGAGAAGCCATTATGAGAGCCCGGACATTTGTGGAACCCTAACTTCCAAGTTAGATGAGGTCTATGTGTGGCCGTTGATGGTTATAGATGATCTTTGTGAGCCTAGCCGTCAGGTTAGGTAGGGCATAAACTTCCAGGCCATTGGGTTATCATTTAAGGTGAAAATAAAGGCCCTGTGGCATCGCGCGGTTTCCCCATAGAACCTTAATGGGGGGAGTGCAGAGGGGGGCTTGCCCCCTTCTGCGGGGTCCGGGGGGCCTATCCCCCCGGCCCGTAGGGCCGAGACGGTAGGACTTCTGGTCGTGGAGATATTGTCGGATCATATATTTTACCGACTAATTTGTATCTCCCGACTACGTTTATCTATACCGAACCGCCTTGTAAAAGCTATATAAGCACAGCCCAGGTTGAGCTTTATACATCATTGCGCACTAGTAAGCCCTTCATCTAGAGTCTGTCTAGATCGCCATCTAAGCTCCACAGTGGGAGCGCACGGGTGGACAGCACCATCATTGTAATTGCATTATGCTTTGCAATCTGAGAATTTGAGTTCTCTACCTCTCAGTCTGCGTCTATCTTTGTTTGCGTTTTTCTCTCAACTCTGTCTACAGGTCTATTCCGCTGTGCTGTTATTTTCTTACATGGTATCAGAGCTCAGGAGGCTCTGAGTGGTGCAGAAGCAGAAACGCAGAGGTTGCAGAGTTCTGAACAACAAAAGAGAGAAGATGTCAAGTGGTGCGTCATCATCTACGACTGGGGGCCAAGGTGGTTCATCAACAGGAGTAGGTGGTGCACAAGCAGGAGCAGCAATGATGCCGATCATCCCAACATTGCGGATACGGCCACTAGCCTTCACAGAAGGTAAACTTGATGGTACGAACTACACCCTATGGAAGTTCAAAATCACTTCTATTCTTGATTCATATGAGCTTTTGGAGACTGTTCTTGGGACTGATCATGAGCCCCAAGAAAGACCTGATCCAAATACTCCTGGTCGAATGATTCCTCCTGATGCTGATCTTCTACGTGCTTGGAAACGTAGAAATGCAGATGCACTCTGTGCTCTTGTTACAAGTACTTCTGATAGTGTTCTGACTCTCATTCAGCATACTACGAAGGCATGTGAAGCATGGAACATATTGAGAAATCAATATGAAACTTGTAATCAGACACGGATTCAGAACTTGGAGAATCAGCTTGCAGCAGAACGGTTTGCTGATGGGGAGACTGCAGAGGTGTTTATCACTGGCATAAAGAATCTACGAGATCAAATGGCGGGAGCAGGTGTTCAAAAGTCAAGTGAAGAGCTAGCTCGACGTTGTCTTCGAATTTGTCCACCTAAGTTTGATGGTCTGGTAACTGCTCTTAACACTCAAATCAGACCTCAACCACTAACTTTTGAAGAATTCAGTGCCTTACTCATGGAGGAGGAGTTGCGGCTCAAGGCAAGGAGTGGTGGTAGCAAAGGAGATGCTGCATTCACAGCAAATGCCAAAGGAGGCAAAACAGACTCTTCAAAAGATGGAGACAAAAAGAAGAACGACAAAAAGAAGTTCAAGGGAGAGTGTTTCCACTGCAAGAAGAAGGGACACAGAATCCAAGACTGTCGCATCAAGAAGGCAGAAGAGAAGAGTGGCTCTTCAAAAGGTGGCAAGGGCAAGGAGTCTGCCAACACAGCAGAAATAGAGCTTGAGTTATTTGTTACGATAGAGGAGGTGTGCTCCTCGGCTGAAGATTCAGGAACAGATGACTCATGGGTGTTGGACAGCGGTGCATCTCGTCACATGACGAGTAGAAAAGACCTTTACAGTTCCTTACAGCCTCTAAAGGAACCCATCACTGTAAAGGTAGGAAACAATGCAAGATGTCCTGCAGAGGGCGAAGGTACGGTTTCTTTCATTAACTCTAATGGCGATATCAGAAAGCTTTCAAATGTGCTATATGTTCCACAAATAAAACGAAATCTACTTTCAGTAGCTTCTATAACTGATCAAGGTCATCAAGTATCTTTCAGTAAGACAGGAGCTAAGATTATGGACGGTAACAACAACATTGTTGGGACTGACATAAGGAGGAACAACCTATATGAGTTGTGTGCTCTTACAACCACTACAAATGTGGGCACAAGTAAGCTATGGCATGAGAGATTCGGCCACATTGGATACCCTGTACTGAAGGAGATGCATCGCAGAGGTATGGTTGCACACCTACCATCGATTGCAGAAATGAAGGAACCATGTGAAGCTTGCATGATGGGCAAGCAACAGAGGAAGGCATTTCCACAAGAAAGCAAGAACAGGGCAAGCTATCCTCTAGAGTTGGTGCATGCTGACTTGTGCGGAAAAATGCCTACACAGGCCTTGGGCGGATCTTCCTACTTCATGTTACTTGTCGACGACTATAGCAGGAAGATGTGGGTGTACTTCCTTCGCGATAAGGCTCAAGCTTTTGGTAAGTTTAAAGAATGGCTTCAGCTTGTTGAAATTGAAACAGGGAAGAAGATGAAGAAATTCAGGACAGACGGTGGTGGTGAGTTCACCTCAATAGAGTTTGAAGATTTCTGCAAGAGTAAGGGAATCAAGCATCAACTCACAGTGGCACATAGTCCTCAACAGAACGGTGTTGCAGAACGCCGGAATCGAACCATCATGGAGATGGCAAGGTGCATGTTGAAAGGAAAGGGTTTGCCTAATCAGTTTTGGGCAGAGGCTGTCAACACTGCTGTCTACATCTTGAATCAAAGCTACACCAAGGCACTTGATGGAAAGACTCCACAAGAAGCCTACATGGGTAAAAAGCCTTCTGTTTCCCATTTCAAAGTATTTTTATGTACATGTTCCAGACAGGGAGAGAAACAAGCTTCAACCAAAAAGCATCAAATGTATCTTCCTAGGGTACAACAAAGATAAGAAGGCTTATAAGCTTTATGACCCTGAGGCTAAGAAGATCATGGCGAGTCGTGATGTGGTGTTCAAGGAGGAGCAGCCACATGCAGTGGAGGAGGATAAGAGAGCTTCCACTTTATCATCAGGCGAAGGGGCAATCCACTATGAACCTGGCCCAAGAGCTATCCCTTCTACACAAGAGAAGGAGGCATCATCTTCAGATGATGAGTCTAAAAGTCACCAACCTGCCGACACCCAAGTGGAAAAGCCATTGCCACGTTGGGTGAGGCAGCTCTATGATTCTGCAAACCCCATCCCACAGTCACTAGAACAGGTTGCAGATGGACCGAGGCGATCACAGAGAATAGAGGAACAGAGACGGGCAAGCACCCATATTGTAAACACAGCCTTGATGGCTGATCTCATTCAAGAAGAAGCGAAGGAACCAAGCAATGTGGAAGAGGCACTCCATGATCCGAATTGGAGGGCTGCCATGCAAACAGAATACAACAATATCATGAAGAATGGAACTTGGGAGCTAGTGGATCGACCCCCTAAGCGTAAAGTCATTGGCACCAAGTGGGTTTGGAAGCTAAAGTACAAGGCTGATGGTACTCTAGAAAAATATAAAGCAAGACTTGTTGCACAGGGCTACTCACAAGTTGAAGGCATTGACTTTTGTGAATCATTTGCCCCGACTGCAAGAATGACTACTATCCGAGTAGTACTAGCTGTGGCTGCACATAAGCGTTGGCCAGTCTATCACATGGATGTTAAATCAGCGTTCCTGAATGGAGACCTCAAGGAGGAGGTATATGTGTCTCAGCCACCAGGGTTTGAGGCTCCCCATTCACAGAACAAGGTATGTAAGCTGAAGAAGGCATTATATGGGCTAAAACAAGCCCCTAGAGCATGGTACCAACGGATAGATAAGTATCTCTTGAATCTAGGGTTCAAAAGATGTGCTTCTGATGCTAACTTGTATGTTCTAAAGAAAGGAGGGAAGACAATTGTGCTTGTACTCTATGTAGATGACCTTGTGATTACAGGAAATGATGATGCTCTTCTTCAACAAACAAAAGATGCCCTGAGTTCAGAATTTGAAATGACAGACTTGGGCTTAATGCATTATTGCTTAGGTCTTGAAGTTTGGCAGGAACCAGGGAAGATTTTCATCTCTCAACAAAAGTATGCAAGGCAGATATTGAAGGCATTCGACATGGAGGATTGCAAGGAAATTTCTACACCCATGGAGGTCAACACAAAATTATCTATTGAAGATACTTCACCTCCAGTGGATATTGGAAGATACAGGAAATTAGTTGGAAGTCTCATCTACTTGTGCAATAGCAGACCAGACATCTCTTATGTTGTTGGAGTAGTAAGCAGGTTCTCTAATAAACCTTGCCAAACTCATTGGAAGGCAAGCATGCGGATACTCAGGTATGTGAAAGGAACCACTGATTATGGTATTCTTTATGAAGAAGGATCATCTCTTGCCGGATACTGTGACTCAGATTGGGCAGGAGATATTGATACCAGAAAATCAGTTTCTGGATATTGCTTTTCTTTAGGATCAGGGATTTTCTCTTGGATCAGTAAGAAGCAATCGACTGTAGCATTATCTTCTACTGAAGCTGAGTACAAAGCTGCATGCGTTGCAGCATGTGAAGCAGTATGGTTGAGGAGGATCCTATGGCACATAGGAATACAAGGACAAGAGGCTACAGAGTTGAAGTGTGACAACCAAAGTTGCATGGCCATTGCCAAAAATCCTGTTTTCCATGCACGTACGAAGCACATAGAAATCCAGTATCACTATGTGTGTGAGTTGATTGAGGACGGGGTCGTGGAGATAACCTATTGCCCTACTGAAGAAAATGGAGCAGACATCTTCACCAAGGCTCTTGGGAGAGAGCAACTTCTTCGACACTTTCCAAAGCTTGGGATTGGACCAAGGAGGTAGTTCACCATTGGGTGGACATTGAGGGGGGGTGTTAGATATGCTCAATACTCCACCCTCATGTGACCACAAATGATCCATGGTGCTCTAAGTTGTAAGGCCCCATTATGAGGAGAAGCCATTATGAGAGCCCGGACATTTGTGGAACCCTAACTTCCAAGTTAGATGAGGTCTATGTGTGACCGTTGATGGTTATAGATGATCTTTGTGAGCCTAGCCGTCAGGTTAGGTAGGGCATAAACTTCCAGGCCATTGGGTTATCATTTAAGGTGAAAATAAAGGCCCTGTGGCATCGCGCGGTTTCCCCATAGAACCTTAATGGTGGGAGTGCAGAGGGGGGCTTGCCCCCTTCTGCGGGGTCCGGGGGGCCTATCCCCCCGGCTCGTAGGGCCGAGACGGTAGGACTTCTGGTCGTGGAGATATTGTCGGATCATATATTTTACCGACTAATTTGTATCTCCCGACTACGTTTATCTATACCGAACCGCCTTGTAAAAGCTATATAAGCACAGCCCAGGTTGAGCTTTATACAGCATTGCGCACTAGTAAGCCCTTCATCTAGAGTCTGTCTAGATCGCCATCTAAGCTCCACAGTGGGAGCGCACGGGTGGACAGCACCATCATTGTAATTGCATTATGCTTTGCAATCTGAGAATTTGAGTTCTCTACCTCTCAGTCTGCGTCTATCTTTGTCTGCGTTTTTCTCTCAACTCTGTCTACAGGTCTATTCCGCTGTGCTGTTATTTTCTTACAGAATTCTCTTCGTTTTCAGGTTCTCACAAAGAAACTCCTCTAGATTGTTTGGACCATCACTTGAGGCAGTTGTAGAATGTTTTCAAAAGATGCAGGGAGACTAAGCTAAAGCTCAATCCAAATAAATGTCATTTCCTTGTGACAGAAGGAACTCTCTTAGGACATGTGGTGTCGGCTAAAGGTATGGCCCCAGATCCTGACAAAATCATTTCTATATTAAAGTTGCCTAAACCTAAATCCCCTAAAGAGATTCAGAGTTTCTTGGGGCATACTGGATACCATAGAAGATTTATAAAAATGTATGCAGAGATAGCCAGACCACTGGCTAGACTTACAGGTAAGGAAGTACCCTTTAAATGGGAAGAAGAGGAGGAAAAAGCATATCAAACATTACGGTCAAGGTTGGTGTCTTCTCCTATTTTGATCACACCTGAGTGGTCAAAAATCTTACATATACATGTAGATGCCAGTGCCTATGCAGTGGGGGCAGTTTTGACCCAACCCAGTGAAGAATTTAAAGTGGACAACCCAATTCAATATGCCCGTAGAATCTTGACCAAGGCTGAAAGGAATTACAGTACTACAGAAAGGAAAGCCCTAGCAATGGTCTTTGCTGTCCAAAAATTCCGTCATTACTTACTGGGAGTAAAATTTATTATTATAACAGATCACCAACCACTAAAATACCTACTCAACAAACCACACGCCACTGGTAGAATATGGAGGTGGTTATTGTTGTTTCAAGAGTTTGATTTTTCTGTAGTCCATAAACCAGGTAAAGAAAATGTTATGGCGGATCACCTATCTAGAATCAATATGATGAATCAAACTAGTGGAATCAATGATGATTTTCCAGATGCTCATCTGTTTGCTGTACAAGCTCAAGGTTGGTATTATGATATCAAAAATTTCATTAAAACTGGGTTGTATCCAGAAAAGGCTAGTGCTGTGCAAAAGAAGAGACTGCTAATCAAGAGCAGACCATATACCTTCATTGAAGATAAATTGTATAGACAGGGCAAGGATGATAGGTTTAGGAAGTGTTTGGAAGAAGAAGAAGTGAGGGAAGTCCTTCACTCTGCACATGAAGGAACAGGTGGTGGGCACCTTCTAGGGCATATTATGAGTCAGAGGATACTGGATGCTGGTCTATGGTGGCCTACACTATTTAAGGATGCAGATGAATGGGAAAAGGCATGTGACATTTGCCAGAGGTGTGGACCTAAGCCAACAAAGCAGAGGCATAACCCCTTGTTTGTTTCCACTTCCTGGCAACCATTTGAGAAGTGGGGGCTAGATTTTGTAGGGCCCATCTACCCTCCCACAATTCCAAAAAGAGAAAAATATCTCTTGATAGCTACAGATTATGCGACAAAGTGGGCTGAAGCTATTGCCTCCCCCGATTGCACTGCCCAAACTGTTGCTGATTTCATTTATAGTAGCATCATTTGCAGGTTTGGATGCCCACTTGAAATTTGTACAGATCAAGGTACCCATTTTGTCAATAAGGTCCTGCAGGAAATTTTCAATAGGTATAGAATTCTACATAGGACCTCTTGTGCTTACTATCCAAGAGCCAATGGACAGGCTGAATCGACAAACAAGGTTTTAATCTCAATGTTAAGAAAGGAGTGTATGTTACAACCCACTTCCTGGGGCATTGCTTATCAAGGTACCCTATGGGCATACAGGTTAGCCTACAAAGAGGCCACATGATATTCTCCATTCCAACTAGTTTATGGCATATTGCCCATTGAGCCCTTTGAATTTTTACATGGATCACCTAAGATAGCATTCATGCAGGGCAAGAAGGATTGTGATGTCTCTCAGAGGCTGGGAGCACTACATAAAGTGGAGGAGATTCGTCTACTAGCAACAAAACAATTGATAGAGACTCAGATGAAGAGGAAGGAGACACATGATCGACATCTGTGGAGCAACAACATTGAAGCAGGCAGGTTAGTTCTTCTCCATAGACCTCATCTTCATACACAACTGAGAGGAAAATGGCTTCCACATTGGGAAGAACCTTACAGAGTCAAATCAATGCTAAATTGGGGTGCTGTGGAGTTAGAGACGCTGAAAGGAGAGGCCTTGCCACTGGTCAACATATCCAGGCTCAAGGCCTATCATCAACACACTTGAAGAAATATGGATCACCTGGAACTGCAAAATCTGTCCAGGTTGTACATAACTTTCTCATCTCATTTTGCTCAGTTTTAGTAGTTTTCTTTAGCAATTTCATTCTTGTCCCTGGTGTTTTTAGCAAACCTAGAAGGCATTTCATAACCTCTGCAAATAAAAAAGAAAAACTTTTGGGTATTTTTTGGAAATTTTTCTAGCAATTTTAGCATTTTTCTAGCATTTTTTATCCCTTTCTGATGTCATTTTCTTGTCAAATAGGAGGAATAAAGGAAGCTCTCTGTGGTTTTGAGTGAAGAAACTAGCATAACATTCTAGGAAATTTTTTCAAATTTTTTTGAAGATTTTTTGGATTTTTTTTGCAATTTATTTGGATTTCTTAGGTATTTTTCTTTGTTTTTTGGATAATTAAATTATTAAAACAAAAAAAAAGGGCCCCCCAAGGTGTTTTCTTCTTTTTGATTAAAAAAAAAAAAACCCCTCCCCCCACTGACCACCACCCCCCTCGCTGCCCGTTCTGACAGCCCCCCCCCCCCGCCCCCCGTTCTGACAGCCTCCCCCCCACGCCCCCCGTTCTGACAGCCCCCCCTCCCCCCCCCACCCGCCCCCCGTTCTGACAGCCCCCCACCCGCCCCCTATTCTGATAGCCCCCCCCCCCGTTCTGACAGCCCCCCCCCGCCCCCTATTCTGATAGCCCCCGCCCGCCTCCCGTTCTGACAGCCCCCACCCCCCCGCCCCCCGTTCTGACAACCCCCCCCCTCCCCCCCCCCTTTCTAGCAATTTTAGCATTTTTCTAGCATTTTTTATCCCTTTCCGATGTCATTTTCTTATCAAATAGGAGGAATAAAGGAAGCTCTCTGTGGTTTTGAGTGAAGAAACTGGCATAACACTCTAGGAAATTTTTTCAAATTTTTTTGAAGATTTTTTGGATTTTTTTTGCAATTTATTTGGATTTTTCAGGTATTTTTCTTTGTTTTTTGGATAATTAAATTATTAAAACAAAAAAAAAAGGGCCCCCCAAGGCGTTTTCTTCTTTTGATTAAAAGAAAAAAAAACCCCTCCCCCCACTGACCACCACCCCCCCCGCCCCCCGTTCTGACAGCCCCCCCCCCCCCCGCCCCCCGTTCTGACAGCCTCCCCCCCACGCCCCCCGTTCTGACAGCCCCCCCTCCCCCCCCACCCGCCCCCCGTTCTGACAGCCCCCCCCCGCCCCCTATTCTGATAGCCCCCCCCCGCCCCCCGTTCTGACAGCCCCCACCCCCCCGCCCCCCGTTCTGACAACCCCCCCCCCCCCCCCCCTTTCTAGCAATTTTAGCATTTTTCTAGCATTTTTTATCCCTTTCCGATGTCATTTTCTTGTCAAATAGGAGGAATAAAGGAAGCTCTCTGTGGTTTTGAGTGAAGAAACTGGCATAACACTCTAGGAAATTTTTTCAAATTTTTTTGAAGATTTTTTGGATTTTTTTTGCAATTTATTTGGATTTTCAGGTATTTTTCTTTGTTTTTTGGATAATTAAATTATTAAAACAAAAAAAAAAGGCCCCCCCAAGGCGTTTTCTTCTTTTTGATTAAAAAAAAAAAACCCTCCCCCCACTGGCCACCACCCCCCCCCGCCCCCCGTTCTGACAGCCCCCCCCCCGCCCCCCGTTCTGACAGCCCCCCCTCCCCCCCCCCACCCGCCCCCCGTTCTGACAGCCCCCCCCGCCCCCTATTCTGATAGCCCCCCCCCCCGCCCCCCGTTCTGACAGCCCCCACCCCCCCGCCCCCCGTTCTGACAACCCCCCCCCCCCTCTCCCCCCCCCCCCCCCCCCCCTCTCCTCCCCCCCCCCCCCCCCCTCCCCCCCCCCCCCCGTCCCCCTCCCCCCCCCCCCCCTCCCCCCCCCCCCCCCCCGTCCCCCCCCCCCCCCCCCCCCGCTCCCCCCCTCCTCCACCCCCCCCCTCCCCCCCCCCCCCCTCCCCCCCCCTCCCCCCCCCCCTCCCCCCCCCCCCTCCCCCCACTGACCACCACCCCCCCGCCCCCCGTTCTGACAGCCCCCCCCCCCCGTTCTGACAGCCTCCCCCCCAACGTCCCCCGTTCTAACAGCCCCCCCTCCCCCCCCCCCCCCCCACCCGCCCCCCGTTCTGACAGCCCCCCCCGCCCCCTATTCTGATAGCCCCCCCCCTCCCTCCCCCCCCCCCCGCCCCCCGTTCTGACAGCCCCCACCCCCCCGCCCCCCGTTCTGACAACCCCCCCCCCCCCCCCCCCCCCCCCCTCTGTGGTTTTGAGTGAAGAAACTGGCATAACACTCTAGGAAATTTTTTCAAATTTTTTTGAAGATTTTTTGGATTTTTCTTGCAAATTTATTTGGATTTTTCAGGTATTTTTCTTTGTTTTTTGGATAATTAAATTATTAAAACAAAAAAAAAGGGCCCCCCAAGGCGTTTTCTTCTTTTTGATTAGAAAAAAAAAAAACCCCTCCCCCCACTGACCACCACCCCCCCCGCCCCCCGTTCTGACAGCCCCCCCCTCCCCCCTCCCCACCCGCCCCCCGTTCTGACAGCCCCCCCCTCCCCCCCCCCCACCCCCCCCCCCCCCCACCCCCCCCCCCCCACCCCCCCCCCCCCCCCCCCCTCCCCCCCCCCTCCCCCCCCTTTCCCCCCTTTTTTTTAATTTTATTTTTATTTAATTATTTTTATTTTAGTTTATTTTATTTTATTTTTTTAATTTTATTTTATTTTCTTATTTATTTTATTTTCTTTTTTAATATTTCTTTCTTTTTATTTTCATGGCTCAAAGCTTTTGGCTCTGGATTGTGCCTCGGTTGGACGTTTTTTACAAAAATGGAGTCATTTTCATGTTTTTTTGGCACCTCTGGACTCAGTTTTTGACTTTATTTTTACAAATTCCCACTTTTTCTATGACTTTTGATCCAAACCCACATGTTTTGAACACCTTTATCACATGTTTTTATTTCACCACATTGTCCAAATGGTCTATTCTCACCTTGTCTTACCTTATGTTTAATAATATCCCATATGTACCCTCTGTAGCCCTCCAGTTTGATCATTTTAGCCTCCTCCCGACCCCTGATTCCTACTCCCAATCCCTCCCTTTACCAATATGCCCAGCCACATCCTTACCCCTCCCTGCCCTATCCATCTTCGCACCCTCAACCCTCCCTTCCCCTTCCTTTCTACCCTCCCATTGCCCCCCTTTTGCTTTTCCATTCCAAAATCCCAATTTTGGTTCTGCTCTGGTGCTTGTTCTCTCTTGCTTTTGGTGGAATTGGTTGCTGCTCAGATGTCCTATTCAAGTTTTTGTAGCTCTATTTTCATGATGATCAGAGTTTTAGCTATAGCTCTCCGGGACGGAGAGCACATTAGGTGGTGGGCATCTGTTGAGCCCATAAAAGTCATGTTGGTCAAAGTCAACTGCAGTCAAAGTCAACTGTTAAAGTCAACAAGGTCAAGGTCAAAGTCAACAGGTGCAAAGTCAAAGTGCTAAAATGCAGGTGTCAAAGTGCACAGGTAGTGCACAATTAATTGTCCACAAAGGGTAACTTGGAGAAAGTGACTTGCAGGTTGCAGAGATATTTTCTCTAATTTCCCTAAGGTTCAAAGTGTGTTTTAAAGTGTTTTGGAAGGTTCAGGTGAACCCCCCCTTTTGGTGCAAAAGTGAAGACTTAAAAGGAAATGTGAGGGTATGTGAAGCGGCAACATACGCACAGGTGAAAGTATGGCCCCCCATTAAAATTTTGGGTTTTAGTCTAAAGTTACAGGACAAAACAGTGAGTCGTTGGCTGCCACTTGGTAAGACAATCTTGGGACATCAAAGTGCCCTCCCCCCCCCCCCCTCCCCCCCCCCCCCTCCCCCCCCCCCCCTCCCCCCCCCCCCCTCCCCCCCCCCCCCTCCCCCCCCCCCCCCCCCTCCCCCCCCCCCCTCCCCCCCCCCCCCTCCCCCCCTCTCCCCCCCCCCCCCCTCCCCCCCCCTCTCCCCCCCCCCCCCTCCCCCCCCTCCCCCCCCTCCCCCCCCTCCCCCCCCCCCCCCCCCCCCCTCCTCCCCCCCCCCCCCCACCCTCCCCCCCCCCCTCCCCCCCCCTCCCCCCACTGACCACCACCCCCCCCGCCCCCCGTTTTGACAGCCCCCCCCCGCCCCCGTTCTGACAGCCTCCCCCCCCACGCCCCCCGTTCTGACAGCCCCCCCTCCCCCCCCCCCCCCCCACCCGCCCCCCGTTCTGACAGCCCCCCCCGCCCCCTATTCTGATAGCCCCCCCCCCTCCCCCCCCCCCCCCCGCCCCCCGTTCTGACAGCCCCCACCCCCCCGCCCCCCGTTCTGACACCCCCCCCCCCCCCCCTCTGTGGTTTTGAGTGAAGAAACTGGCATAACACTCTAGGAAAATTTTTCAAATTTTTTGAAGATTTTTTGGATTTTTCTTGCAAATTTATTTGGATTTTTCAGGTATTTTTCTTTGTTTTTTGGATAATTAAATTATTAAAACAAAAAAAAAAGGGCCCCCCAAGGCGTTTTCTTCTTTTTGATTAGAAAAAAAAAAACCCCTCCCCCCACTGACCACCACCCCCCCGCCCCCCGTTCTGACAGCCCCCCCCTCGCCCCCCCCACCCGCCCCCCGTTCTGACAGCCCCCCCCCTCCCCCCCCCCCACCCCCCCCCCCCCCCCCCCCCCCCCCACCCCCCCCCCTCCCCCCCCCCCACCCCCCCCCCACCCCCCCCTTTCCCCTCTTTTTTTAATTTTATTTTTATTTAATTATTTATATTTTAGTTTATTTTATTTATTTTTTTAATTTTATTTTATTTTCTTATTTATTTTATTTTCTTTTTTAATATTTCTTTCTTTTTATTTTCATGGCTCAAAGCTTTTGGCTCTGGATTGTGCCTCGGTTGGATGTTTTTTACAAAAATGGAGTCATTTTCATGTTTTTTTGGCACCTATGGACTCAGTTTTGACTTTATTTTTACAAATTCCCACTTTTTCTATGACTTTTGATCCAAACCCACATGTTTTGAACACCTTTATCACATGTTTTTATTTCACCACATTGTCCAAATGGTCTATTCTCACCTTGTCTTACCTTATGTTTAATAATATCCCATATGTACCCTCTGTAGCCCTCCAGTTTGATCATTTTAGCCTCCTCCCGACCCCTGATTCCTACTCCCAA
This sequence comes from Ceratopteris richardii, assembly GCA_020310875.1. Lineage (NCBI taxonomy): Eukaryota > Viridiplantae > Streptophyta > Polypodiopsida > Polypodiales > Pteridaceae > Ceratopteris > Ceratopteris richardii. Next base: position 13,116,490 of record CM035406.1, read on the forward strand.
TCCCTCCCTTTACCAATATGCCCAGCCACATCCTTACCCCTCCCTGCCCTATCCATCTTCGCACCCTCAGCCCTCCCTTCCCCTTCCTTTCTACCCTCCCATTGCCCCCCTTTTGCTTTTCCATTCTAAAATCCCAATTTTGGTTCTGCTCTGGTGCTTGTTCTCTCCTGCTTTTGGTGGAATTGGTTGCTGCTCAGATGTCCTATTCAAGTTTTTGTAGCTCTATTTTCATGATGATCAGAGTTTTAGCTATAGCTCTCCGGGACGGAGAGCACATTAGGTGGTGGGCATCTGTTGAGCCCATAAAAGTCATGTTGGTCAAAGTCAGCTGCAGTCAAAGTCAACTGGTTAAAGTCAACAAGGTCAAGGTCAAAGTCAACATGTGCAAAGTCAAAGTGCTAAAATGCAGGTGTCAAAGTGCACAGGTAGTGCACAATTAATTGTCCACAAAGGGTAACTTGGAGAAAGTGACTTGCAGGTTGCAGAGATATTTTCTCTAATTTCCCTAAGGTTCAAAGTGTGTTTTAAAGTGTTTTGGAAGGTTCAGGTGAACCCCCCCTTTTGGTGCAAAAGTGAAGACTTAAAAGGAAATGTGAGGGTATGTGAAGCGGCAACATACGCACAGGTGAAAGTATGGCCCCCCATTAAAATTTTGGGTTTTAGTCTAAAGTTACAGGACAAAACAGTGAGTCGTTGGCTGCCACTTGGTAAGACAATCTTGGGACATCAAAGTGAGCACCAAGATACCATTGCAGGTAGGAGTGTACGTGATCGACACACTCAAATCAAGGCAAGGTCTATTCTTGGACCAATCTTAGAGTAAGCAAGAGAAGCATAGGCTAAGTGAAGCAAGAGGGAGAAGTGCAAGAGTCACGAGAGTGCGACGCAGAGAAGTGGAAGTGCAAGGTGCATGGAGAGTGACTAAGGGAATTGTGCAGAGAGTGCTAAGATAGTCCCCCCAAGGATCTCAAGCTCTCCTTGCTGTGTGCGCGTGCCGACAGAAGGTATTCACTCCTCTTTCTTTATGGAAGCTTGGTGCAAGGTGTGCACAAGGGTAAGCTTGAAGCAGGTGGAGGTCTGGTGCAGAGGAGGCCGGCGGCAAGAAGACTTTGGGTATTTGGTAATTGTATTTAAGCACTCTGTGGGATTCTGCACAGAAGTATTTCAGTGTCTGGGGCATCCCCATTGTAATTGTTTCATTATAATCAATCAGCAGAGGCTTCCAGTGTGTCTTCTCTCTTTTTGTTTCTTCCCTTTTCTCCTACAAACCCTCAAACTCCTTCTTGTCAAAGAATCCCCCAACACATAGCTTTAAGCAAACACCTCAAGAGACGGTCAGACTAGCAAGAATACGGTTTAGGCAATACCTAGAGAGGTGCCCAATGCCTGAGTTACCCACACCAGCCAAGCAAGTGGCTTTGTTCTTAGATGGATTGTTGAGCACCAAGCTCAGGTCATATGTGTATTTGAAGGACCCCAGAACTATAGAAGAATTGTGAAGAGATGGATAGGTATGTGCTTGAAGATGAAGAGGTGTTGCAAAATCCTTGATCTACACCAGCCAAATGAACTTCAGGAGTATATGGTGGGCCCTTTTAGCTTGCCAATGGATGTATTAGGCACCCTATGTACCTTGGAAGATCACTCTCAAAAAGATAGATCAAAACAGATAAGTTGGAGTTAGCTCAGAGGTGAAAACTTGCTATTCTTGGTTCATACACCTGTCCAGTGTTTTACATAATTCTCTGAGCACAGCAGCAATTAGCTTAATTCCTCTTGGGGAAGTCTAGGTAGCTTAAAGAGCTAACTTTCAAGAGTAATCTCATCAAAAATAACAAAGCACACACTGAGAATGAGTTTTAACAAGTGATGACATCATCCCGATTTTCACGGGCTGCTACAGAAATAGACCAGTGAACCGAAAAATCACCATAACTCAAAATGTAGAAATCCAATTATTATGAAAATTTGTATGGTTATACTAGACAGTAAGCTGAATCCAACAAGCTTTAAATCACTGAAGTTGGATAAGTAACCACGGAGAAATGGCTCTGACAAGATGAGTGAAAAAGTCGGGTACCTGACAGAGAGGTGAAGATGAACAGACCCTGTTGACTTCAAATGAACATAACTGAAGATTGCAACATCCAAATGACATGAAAATTTATGAGCATATAGTAGACGTATAGAGCTAACTTTACTAAGTTAAATCACTGAAAATGATGCACCAAGCTCAGAGAAAACATCTTTGCAAGCTGACTGAGAAAACTGAGAGTAATGGCAGTGAGTAGTACACTTCACAAGAACATGGAAAGATGAACTCAAATAATCATGAAAATGAAAGTATATTGCTTGTACAATACAATGACTTACTGATACATATGTGTGCCTTGTAATCACACCTTGATATGGCATAAAGCTCAGCTCTTGGAGGTCTTCACATAGGTCTCTCTAACCACGACTAAAACTGCCATCTATTTATAGTTGAGTTTGGGAGGCTAACTTCCCTCAATCACTCTCCAATCAATCAATGATTGATTTGATTCTCTACCTACCACAAATCACGAATTCGTGGCTCCTCTTTCCATTCTTGATCATGTGGACTCAACCACTTAAGATTCTCTTACTTTTACATTAAGTAAACTCTTCAAAAGTTACAAGAGGTAGTTCACAAGTGAACTTTACATAGTCTTGTTTTTAAAGCTTCTTCTAAGACTTTGTGAGACTCAAGCCAATACTTAGGCTTGTCATAGACTTGCTCCAACAAGAATGCGTGTGCATGTGCATAGACATTGAGGATAATCTAGGCGAGGAGTTGGAGCTATCAAAAATCTACAAGGATTTGGATAGCTCTAGTAGCCTTATGTCGGGTTAATACCACATCCATTGAAGAACTTGCAGAGAAGGTAGCTCAAAAACTAGGTGTCTCTAGCAAACAAATTCCAAGATTTGCCCTAGTTAAGTGGTGCTATACTTGTGGAGGTGACCATATGGCAAGTGTATGTCCCATTATGGCCCAACCCCAAGTGAATCCTAGTAGCCATTACTACACCATAGAGCGAAGGTACACCAACCACATCACACAAGACTACCCTTATAACAAACAAACTGTCAGGCAAAATTACCCTCAGCCATATCCACAACAAGGTAGATACCAAAATCAGTACCCACCACAACAATACGGCAGACCACAACAACCTTATCAGCCACCTTATCAAGGGCAGGAGAGACCTCAACCAGTCCTAGCGCAGCAACCCCCTGCTCCAACGAATGTGATCCCAGTGAAATATGCATCTGCTGAAGAAAATATGAACAGAGCTATAGTCACAGTCACACCGTTGCTATCAAAAAGTGATCCAAGTGACCATAATTTTGACTCCACACATATTGATAGCCCACAGGCTTACTACATGCAGTCACCCGAGCATAATGAGTCATACTATTGTGAAGAACCTAGTGAACCCATTTGGGAGACAAATTATACGAATGTCATGTATGCAAACCCCAACTCTAGACCTCATCCTAGGCAGGTAAGACCCCCATTTCCTAGAGGACCATGCTTTAGATGTCAGGGAGATCACCTCATACGTGATTGTCCACTGCTTGCCCCTACACAACCCCAACCAGTGACAATTCAGGGCTCCTGTCAAGATTGCGGAAAAGAGCATCTGTTACGAGATTGCCCGAAGAACCCAAATAACCTGCCAAAAATCACTCCTATCAACGTCATTGGACTAGTAGTAGACTCTATAGGAAGTGTAACTTCCACTGCCCCAGTGCATGTGGTCACTAGAGCTCAAGCCTTGCATCAAACCCAAGGAGTAGGGCATGAAAATAGTTCAGAGGTTAGTGAGACAGAGAGTATAGCCAAGAAAAGGACAAGAGCTTGGAGAGATAGCCGGGAGAGAATGAAAAGACAATGGTCACAAAAAATGAGCGAACTTGAAGAAAGATTGAGAGAAACCAAAGCAAGGATAAGTGAACTCGCATCTCAAAACCACTCTCACACTACCCCTCCACCACCGTTTCCATCTCCCGCCAATCCATCACCTTCCATTCCCCAACCTTCTAATACACCACCCTAACCCACCCACCACCCAGAGTAGGATCAGTCCTAGCCAATCCCACTCCTGAGGATCTAGACATGATGCTTAAAGCATATCAGGCCAGAATCCAAGAAGGGCCAAACATGACAGATAATGACAAATGTTACCCTAGAGCTGATCTAGAGGTAGAGAGAACAAAACTTTGTGCTAAGATGGTAGAATTGGTGCAAGCCATGTTTGAAGCCAGCCGCTTGTTCAATAGCCCTAGCTCCACTAGAACGCCGTTGCATTTTGATGGTCTATTAGATAGATTGGAGAGGTTACTTACGAAGTCTGGAAAAGAAGCCACCTACCAGGCTGAGGAGAGGGCAAGTGATAGAATAAGCATTCCTCCCCAGGAAGCGTATGTGCCTAATTCCACCGAACCAGACACCTCTTCTTCTATGAATAGGTATTCACCAGAGTTCTTGAGAGAGATTCAAGAAGAGAAGTGGGCAAAGGAAGGTGAAGTCCCTCCTCCCATTGAACTTGTGGATGACGCACATGATCAATTCCCACAGGACATCCCTGCTATTTATGAAGAGCAGGAGAGTGCCCAATCTCACGAGAAATTAGACTTTGAGTCTAATTCCTTGCAAGAGTTACCACATTTCACAGGCCCATGGGAAACTAAATCAACTTGCATGAGAGAACCTACGGTCATGATAAGAAACGAAGATTCAATCATACCTAGGAATACGGAGGTAGTAAAGAAAACTAAAGTGCAGTGCAACCTCACTTTAGAAGAGCTACTCAAGGTTAAGCATGAATTGTGGAAACACGTAGCCAAACAAGTGCCAGATGTAGCGAAATTGCGTTCCCAGGTAGGATCTCATAGAACAGTGCCATAAATACCATTGGATAAGATAGGAGACATGAGTGAAGGAGAAGAAGGAAATACCTATCTCCCAGTTACCCATCAGGGATACACAACCAAGGCAATTTTGGACTCAGGCGCAGGAGTTGCAATTGCTACCACTTCCCTATGGAAGCGTTGGGGCAAGCTAGCACTCCGACCGATGAGAATGAAATTGCAGATGGTCGATGGTCATATTGAGAGGCCCTTAGGATCGCTAGAAGGAATAACTCTCACTACATGTGGTGTTGAGTTCGAACATACTTTTGCTATATGCGACTTTAGCAAAAACCAAGCCTACGGCATTTATGCGGCAGTTGCAAGTGGTACAGGACTGGGGAACCAATTCTTTGTACTTGCAACACTTAGGTGTTAAAACCAAAGTCAATCTCAAGGATTACTCTCATAGAGATGTCCCTCCCATCCAATGGAATCCCATCCATAGAGCCAAGGATGACACGGAGTCAGTGCATTCCATAGGATCAGGATCCTCATGGATGCATGAAGACACACACCTATGGATGTGCAAGGTGGCAGTAGAAGAAGAGAAGAGAGAAAAAGCAAGCGAAGTAGGTGCTAAGGATACTCATAGATCACTCAAGACCCATCCTACGCACCTATAGTATTTCCTGATGAAGAATTTGAACCTCACGACTGGGCAAAAATTTTAGCAACAATGGATGTAGCCATCAATGAAGAACAATGGACACCCCACTGTGACGAGGATGGCTATGACATTTCAGTCTTTTCAATAGAACCAATCATGGGAGATGCAGTTTTAGAAGAATGCGAACCTAGCCCTGATGCATTTGAGGATGCAAGTGACTCCCCCATGACCCCAGAGGCTAGGCCCTCTAAACAAAATCCATACATATGCAATGACAACTATGCTGCCAAGATCAAAGAAGAGATAGATCGCTTGGTTGAAGCTGGATTTATCTATGAAATTGAGCACACTGAATGGGTATCCCCCATTGTAGTGGTGCCCAAAAAGAATGGCAAATTACGTGTATGCATTAACTTGAAGAAGGTTCACACAGCCACTATTAGAGATAGTTATCCGCTTCCTATCACTGAGCATCTCTTGGAAAGAGTAGCAGGCAAGGAAGTGTATAGCTTCCTTGATGGATTTTTTGGTTACAATCAGGTAGCCATCCACCAGAAGATCAGCATAAGACGGCTTTTGCCACAGAATGGGGCATATTTGCTTTTTGGGTAATGCCATTTGGGCTTACCAATGCTCCTGCAACCTTCCAAAGATTGATGTGCCATGTATTTAGAGAGTTCTTGAGGAAGAATTTGGAAGTCTATGTTGATGATCTTTGCGCTCATTCCAACATTAGAGAGACCCATATACCTGAACTCAGACAAATCTTTGACAAATGTAGAGAATATCAAGTCTGCCTGAACCCAGAAAAGTGTGTTTTCATGGTCAAGCGGGGCAAAATTCTAGGACACATAGTCTCAAAAAACGGCATATCCACTGACGAAGAGAAAGTGAGAGCCATTGCAGAACTACCTAGGCCAAGGAATGTCAAGGAGGTACAGGCCTTCATGGGGCATTGTGGTTACTACCGCCGATTCATTCACATGTATGCCGTCATTGCAAAGCCTCTGTACGGACTTTTGACTAACTTTGAGTGGATTGATGAATGTGAGAACTCTTTCAAGGAGCTCAAACGAAGATTATGTTCAACACCAATCTTGAACACACCAGATTGGAACAAGCCATTCCATGTCCATGTAGATGCATCCAATTATGCTATTGGATGTGTACTAGCACAACCTACGGGTGAAGGTAACATGGATATTCCAATTGCCTATGCCAGTAGACAGATGAATGCAACTGAACGAAATTATACCACCACTGAACGAGAAGGGTTAGGCATGGTATACATAGTTAAAAAGTTTAGACACTATTTGCTTGCAAATAAATTAAAAATTTTTACTGATCATCAAGCACTATTGTACTTGGTAAACAAGCCATGCAATACAGGTATATTGGTAAGATGGTTCCTCTTATTAATGGAATACGACTTTGAGGTTGTGGTGAGGAAAGGCAAGACCCACCTGAGAGCAGATCATCTCTCAAGGCTCACATCAGGAGAGGCCCCACAAGGAGTGTCAGATGATTTACCTGATGCTTACTTGTTTAATTTGGAAGTTGTACCTCAGTGGGCTAAGCCATTAGTGCCAGTATTGACATGTGGGCCTAATCACCTGGTAATACACTTAGACGATAGAGAGATAGTAAAAGCTCAAAAGTATCATATCTTGGCAGGAAGTATGTACAAACATATGGAGCAAGGAGTATTAGCATGTTGTGTGGAAGAGGACGAGTACACTAAATGGTTGCAATTAGCACATGTAGGTGCATTAGAGCAACACTACTCAAAACAACGAACCCTACAGACCCTAAGGAGACTAGGCATGCATTGGCCAAGTATGGAAGTTGATGTCCATAGAATGTGCAAAGAATGCCCAATCTGTTGCACTAAACCACCAGTGGAACATGCTACTCTTTATCGAATATCTTTAGTACCAGATTGGAGTGAACCATTAGTAGCCTTTCTGAGGACGAAAACATTCCCTCAAGATATGACTTTGGCTAGACAAAGGAGTTTGGAACAAGAAGCCTTAGATTACACAATCATTGGTGATAATTTATACAAACGTGGTAAAAATGGTTATGTAAGACTGTGTGTCCATGAGAGCGAATACCTCAAGATATTAGAGACTGCTCACCAAGGTGTAGCAGGAGGACACTTTGGTCCAGATCGGGTGATCAAGGCAATACTATTTGTAGGATTTTGGTGGCCCACCCTTCACATGGATGCACATACCTACGTGAAGAGGTGTGAGGTTTGTCAGCGGACTTAGTATCCCATACACAAGGATGAGATGCCATTGAAGCCTATGATGGGTAGACGTGCATTCTCTAAGTGGGGAATAGACTTTGTTGGTCCTATTAATCCCCCAACTAAGGGTTCACATGCTAAGTATATCATTGTGGCCACAGACTATCTAACCAAGTGGGTAGAAGTGAAAGCCACTATGAAGAATGATGCTCAAACAATAGCAAAGTTCTTATTTGAAAATGTGTTCACTAGATACGGATTGCCAATAGAATTAGTGAGTGATAGAGGCACACACTTCTTGAATGAATTCATAGAAAACCTTCTCCAAGTATTCTTGGTGATACATAAGAAGTCTGCCCCCTATCATCCACAAGCTAATGGCCAGGCTGAGAGCACAAATACGATCTTATGCAATGTGCTGACTAAATTGGTGAATAACAAACGCTCTGATTGGGACAAACAGCTACACCACACTGTTTGGGCATACCGAGTTGCCTATAAAACGGTACTCCAAGCCACACCCTTTCAGATGGTGTTTGTCCAAAATGCAGTGCTACCATTGGATTTTCTGATACCTACATTGAAAGTAGCACAAGAGCATGACTGGGCAGACCATGAAGTCTCCTCTAGAATCTTTGATCTTGAACGTTTAGGTGAGACACGATTGAGAGCTGCAACAGGAATCTATGTAGCCAAGAAGAGGCAAAAGGCGTATTTTGATACACATGTGAAGGATAAAGGCTTGAAAGCAGGAGACATAGTCCTAGTCTACACATTGAAGCAACATGCACGAAAATTAGAGAAAAGAGACTATGGACCAATGATTATCAATAGGATCTCCACAAGTGGAGCAGTACAACTAGCCACTCTAGAAGATGACATACTACCAAGTTACATAAGCAGATGTAGAGTCAAGTTATATCAAGAACCCCTAACTGAAGAAATGCTCAATCGACTCAATACTGCAAAGAAACATAAGGAAGAGGAAAAGAAAATTCGAGAAGAAGCACAGGCCAAAGCTTTAGAACGCATTCGACGAATGAAATTGAGAAGGCAAGGTAGAGATCAGTCCATGACTGAAGCTCATGAAGCTCTCGGTTATCACATTGCCATGTGCGAGGCTTCAAGTGAACGGTCCCATAAGATAGTTGATCGACGACCTTTTGTGACCCTAGAAGTAGGACAAGGAGAGAGTGCAAGGACGGTGAGAGCTTTAATTGATTCAAGAGCAGCCACTAGTGCAATTCGGCTTTCTTACTGTCAAAAATTGCAATTGAAGGTCAAGCCTATTGAGGCATATCTCATAGGGTTGGGAGGAGTTGAAACCCCTTGCATGGGAGAGGTGGAACTTCCCCTCTACATTCAAGAGGTCCTAATGCCAGCAAAAGTGCTAGTGTGTGAAGACGAGGATCTTACCGAACCTCTTGTCTTGGGCCAAGACTAAATCTATGATCACGCAGTCAACCTCAACCTAAGAAGTGGACTTCTTCAGGCTTGGACAGGCCAAAGCCGTCTTACGATTGAATTAGAAAATCAAGCACTCAAACCATTAGAACATGCACCAACTCCTGGTCCCTCCAGGAACCCACGTGAAGATAACAATGCTGTTCTTGTCCAAAGTTTTATGGTGCAGAGGATTGTCACTCTTGTCGAAGGTACATAAGTCAAGGAGGAATACCCATCTGTTCCAAAGAAGAATCTAAAGGGGAAGGCTCAGCAACACCTGACACTGAGGAGACCGATGATCAAGAAGCATGAGCACCAACCTCGACATTATGAAGTACCTCGTGGCATGAAGTAGATCTGGATACGCAATGGGGAAAAAACTCGGGCTCTAGAGGTAGGTTCTCAAAAAAGCATTAAGCGAGACACACCATCAAGGACCAGAACTAAGGAGTTCCCTAGGCAACACCCTAGCTATACTATTTCTATTTGGGTCCCTAAGCGGTCAATGAAGGCTATCCCTAATGCTAGACGGATATGGGTGCCCTAGGCCTGCTTACAAGCCCAAATAACTTCACCTCCAGTCACTAGCTTAAATCAACACTCACAAGTACTCTTGGCAAATAGCTCAGGGAAGATACCTACACCTCACACTATTACACCTTCGATCAAACCTAGACATGTCTGGAAATTGGTGCCCAAAAGGTCCCAAATCCAGCACAATCTAGTTCATAAATCTTTACCTGTCATTAGCTCTAAGAGCTACAAATCCTCAATCAAAGTTTGGAGACTTAAACCCTGTATCAAACTCCCTGATCCAATTTTGTAAACCCATCCACTCTGATGTAGGTGCATTCTGAGTACATTGCATATCCAAATCTAGGATGACACTAACCACTAACCATCACTCACATCTATCAGAAACACTTCACCTTTAATCACTAACCATCTGGATTGTCATGATAGTATTGTGGAGGGAACACCATTACATCCTATTTCCTATGCAGCACTAATGTGCCCTTCTTCTTCTAGCAGATAAGCATAAGAAGTTTCATGGCAGCAACAATAGGCATGAGCTCGTAGGCAGGCACGAGTACTCAAATGAATTGGGATACCATGCCTGTGGAGGCTCCACTGACAGCTAGGCCTGAGGAGTTTCTGAACGTGAGACAAATTCCCATCTCAGACCCACCAAGTGGCCTAACAGAAAGAGTCAAGGGTCATTCTCATTGGTTCAATGAGATGCCAGGAGATTTGGGAGATGTAGATCATATCTAGGAACCCAAGTTGGAATTTGGAGGAGTTTGGTGGACATTTCAATTCTTCTCACGAGAATTCAAAGCATTACAAAATGTAGCTCCTCTTCAAGATATTTGGCAGAAAGCGGGATTACAGGATTATTTTAGTGCATCTCTGCCTAAACGTGATTTCCTTAGGTTCTATTACTTGATTGCAACTCTAAAGGCGACAGGAGATAAAGATCAGTCAGGCACATTTCTGATGCCCTCTCTATCAAACCAAGAGGAAATGAAGAAGTTTGAGTTGAATATAGCTTTAATCAGGGAAGCCCTTCAGATGTACGTCACCCATGTACCCTCCGATCGAGATTCCTTGATACCAGAGTCTATGAAGAACAGTAAACTCAAGAAGTTGAAAGAGATGTGTGCCCTCACCCTGAACATTGCCATACCGTTCAGAATGTTCCTTCAACACTTCACATTTCCGACTCAAGATCGATTCACTCAGCCTCATAAAAATATTTGGTACGGGCTATACCTAGCAGAGACCGGGAGTCTACCTATTAAGATGCCGGTATGGATCGTTGATCAATTATATGAAGCAGGCAAACGAGGAGTGAGGAAGCCTTCTTTGAATGGTTGCTGTGCCATTATGAGAATCATCTACAGATGCCTTGCCTATGATGTGCCAATTGCATGGGCACTTAAATACTGACAACTGCAATTCTTCCAGGGGCAAAAGCCAAGGGTTCAACCAGCCAAAAGAATGCGTGGATCACTTTCATATGTTCTAATTCCTCGTGAGTCCACCACAAAAATATCCCTTGGAGAAGAAGCACAAGTATCCCCATTCACGATCCATCTCCAACGACCACAATCAGAGGGCGTGGTACAACCCACTCCATCAGCCCCTCCACTACCCATCGATTCTGAGTTTGCCTCCATGGCTACATTGGCTGAAGATACATCCTTTGACTTCGAGAGCTTCTTGCAAACAACACAGTTGTCTGAGAGTGAGTTCTTATCAGACACTGACGGTCCTGGATCATCACCCCAGAGAGGATGGCCCCACAGTGATGCACGAAGAGTACATTGGGAAGATGAGGCACTACACACTCACGTTGAAAGCACACAGGAGCAAGAAAGGGCACAAGGAAATGAATCAGAGGAGAGTGAGGAGGAAGCCCCTGCCTACACTGCACAACTCAAACGGCTCTACAAAACGATCAAGCAAGTGCAAAAAAGGCATAATTTGTCAGAAGAGGCAAATAGAGCACTGGTGAACGAGATGCTGCAAGCGGAGAATGTAGACCCTCATTTTGTAGAATCATTGAATCTTTTGGCAGATACCTGTGGAATCGTGGAAGCCATGAGGACCATGGTATATAGTACCACTCCTCAATACGACCAACGAAGGATCGATACACGATCGGGAAGGGGAAAAATGATTCAGATGGAAGTCTCCACCTCACTCCCTACCACAACTCAGGAAGATGTGCACATGGCCAGCCCCACTAACACTGATGCACATGACGACAGCACATAGATACCATCTCCCCCATCACCTCCCACCCAACCCACCGAAACCCTCGCCACTAGCATCACTGAACAACCCACAACCATCCTTACTGAACCTATACCGCACACCACCATTTTTCCATCCTTACCTATCCCTACCTCTATCATTACTTGCCCATTTTCTGAACCTCATATAGGTCATCCCGCCACCCATCAAACCATCATCGATCTTTCTTCTTATCACCCACCTCTCGAACAGCCACATGTCCCTACCCAAACATTAATACACTAATTTCCCTTCACTAATACATTTCCTCTTTCCCAACCCCTACCCACTGTACCCCTTTTAACCCCCTCAGAACCAACACAAACCACCCTACCTCCATTTTTGGCAAACCTTGTAAATATAGTTCAACAAATTGAGAATCATAATAGAAAGTCCCTTTCCCACCCCACCTCCCCCACATTCACGGCCACCACTAACACACCACCCACCATTCCAGTATTCACGATTCACACTTCACACACGATCACGTCCGATCCCATGGACATTTCACCCTCCACAGGACCACTCACCACCACTTTTGTCTCCACATCACCACTTGTAACTTCATGCACATCACCACATACACCCACTGTCAGCACAACATCCACTTTTCCCTTCCCCATTTCCCAACCCCTTGCATCTCTCACCTCCACCTCTGCATCCACCTCATTTAGTCATGCACTGGACACTATGTTCGAAGCTGCGGCCCAGCTTAAACAGGAATACAGATTATTAGAAGAAAACAATAAAGAACTTGGTACCCTATCATCCCACCTCCAGGCACGTGTTAAGGCCTTGGAGCTGAGTAATATTGCATTACAACAAGAGGTTACCACTCTCCAACAATCTCATGCGGAGCTTGAAGCCCAGTATACAGAGATGGGTAAGGCAATGGAAGAACAACTCAGAGATCAGCTAGCCCGCAATGCGAGACTACAAAGAAAGATGGCTCTACTCCGATGACACCTAGCAGATGCCCAGAAGAAAACAAAAGATTATAGCAACAAAATCAAGATAATCTAGAAGCCTCCATAAAAAACACTCCAGGGGCACCCATAGACCCTGCTAGCTTCAGGGCTATCCCCTCAGAAAGTATCCAACAAATATTAGAGACCTATGCCAACCTCTTAGAAGCACATGATCAGCTTGTCGACCAAGTGAAAGAACTCCAGAAACAACCAATGCTCGTACCACACATGATAAAACCAAGAAATGTGGTCAATTCTACCACTTCACTAGAGCTATAATCTTCCACGGCCAATGAGGTACTTGAACTACGCCAACAAGTGGCAGAATTAAAGATTAAGTTGTTACAATATGAACGACCCCCCTCTCCACCGGATCAACCGTTAGAGGAAGAAGCAGTAACCATTCCTGTGGAAGAGACCTTTGAAGATAACTATGAGCCTCAACCTCTTCCAGGAGGCAGAGTCACGGAGGAAGGACAAGCACATATGAGGAACCCCCTTCGGCATGGATGAAACAGGTAGAAGAAATGGGGCCAACTCATGAGGAGCGTATATCCACTCAGATGCTGGCCATGAGGACCATTGAAGAGACCATACTCCAATCTGAATATTTCAAGCACTTGGCTAGTAGGCGCTTAATAACCAGTTCAGAGTTACAATATAAGCCCTACTTTGTGTTCTTGGCAGACTACAATGCTAAAATCAAAAGAGTCACCAATAGGTCTTCTTCCTTTGCAACACAGTTCCAACCAGAGGACATCCCGAAAGAAGCTAGAAAAGGTGCCATATTCCAACCTATCTAAAGGCAAAAATTACTTGAGACCTATCCGGAGATGCTACAAACATGGGATCATGCTCCCATGCATTTGAAGTATAACCCTTGCTTTGGGCCAGTGCAACGCAGAAGATCATGGAAGGCATTTGCCATAAAAGTTCAAAACAATAATAATTGCAAACAATGGCTAAATTACCCCTCCATCGCATCCCCAACAGGTACACCAATGGTAGCTTACATGATGGCTACCATCAGACATTGGATGCCACGCCTACACCCCATGCCTAATGTCGCAGCGCAGATGATGCTCAAAATCCTGGACATAATGCAAGTAGTGTTAAAGACTTTCCACAATGTACGTAATATCTAGCCTCCAATTCCAGGCTTCATAAATGGTAATTATGATTTACTTTATGATATGAGCACGACCCCCAGTATTCGAGTTGCTTATGCGTGGCATGCACGAATAAGATATCTCCCTGCTTGCTTCAAGCAAACTTTTGATGACATGTTCACCACGGGGTTTTGGGAGTCACACTCAGAAGTGTTCGCACCCCGCCCAACCCACCTGCTACAACTATTTGCATGCAAACAGACAATGCACTCACAGCTCTACACCACGCCACAACCTGACATGCCTGGCACAGTTAATTGGGATGCCCTGCAAAGAGATTTGGTCAGGGGACTACGGATCAAAGAACAAGAATTGGCAACCGACATACTACAACAGTAGATTGATCAAACCGTGGAGCAGAGGTCTCTCAGAGACGACAGATGCTAGGGGGGGGGGAGAGTGTTGGCATAATATGTGAAGAAGCAAGTATGGGCATGCATGCAGATCTAGCACTAAGGCAACCCATTAATTTTTTTTTCAATCCTTACATTAGTATAAAAGTGATTCTCATCACTGACAACCATTGTAAATACCATTTCATCTTTTTTGTAGCTCCATTTTGTGCAAGCCAAGAAGTCCTCGAGCTTGGGGAGCCTTAGAAGTAATTGCCTACCAATTTTCATATTTTTTAGACCTCGTTCACACTTGTGCCTTCACTTGCTTGAGGTCTTCATACCATCCTCATGTCTTCCCGGATTGACATTAAAGGAGGTGCTACTCATCACTGAGCTACAATATATTTTGGTAGTGATGTGTGTGAACACACTAGGACCACGGGGGCACTTTTTTCCCTCTTTGGGAGGTTTTCCCCCCAGCTTGTATATATGCCTATAACCCTAATGGGTCACTCATCTTTGCACCTTATCTTGGTAATACATTCAATATTGTGTGTTGTGGTCCAAGCTTCTTATTCTTCCTTGTGTTGTTCACGTGCTTATGTAGACTCATTCCAACAATTAGTATCAGAGCAGGTCACCCTTTCATCTAGGGCATCATTGACATCCCTCCGAACACAGTCTCAGAATCACATGAAAATTGGTGAGCATACTCAAGCCGATTAGGAGTTCAAAATTGCTTCACTGTGTGTTGTCAAAATTGTGATCTAAGCTGATTTCCGCCTCTGAACACACTATCATAGCACCTGTGTAGGCAATTTTGTATTTTCGTACCAAATATATATATAGATTTTGGTTTGCCAATATAAGCTCCTTGACATGTGCTACAAGTTTAGTAGAATTCGACAAGGTAGTTATGTTATAGTCATTTTTCTACATGAGGGTATTTTAGTCAATGGCCATGGCTGAAAGCAGTGATGTATTTCGTATGTTGGCTGTTGAGGATAAGTTGGATGATACCAATTACCCATTATGGGCTTATATGATGCTTCATGTATTGGTCACATAAGGATAGTGGAATATTGGGTAAGGCGTCAAAAAACATCCTATTACACCTGCAAATAAAGTTACTAAAGGTGATGGAGATGGCATTGAAGATGGTGATATTCTTCAGGTTCCTGTTCGTGCTTTGGTTCTTACTGCACCTATTGCAGAACAACTTTTTTGGGATGGCTGAGATGCTCAAGCACATGCATTGATAGCCTTTTCTATCAAACAATGCCATTATTCATCACATTTGCTCTTTCAAAACAACAAAGGATGCTTGGGATACACTTACTAGCACATGAATGAAGGAGATTCCATGGACAATTTTTTGACAAAGATCAAAGATTTGAAGGAGCAGTTGATTTTTGCTCATTAAGTTTTTCCAGAAAGTTCACTTGTGCAGATTGTTTTGAATGGTCTTATTGATTCATATCAGATTTTTGCTTTTGCTTCGATTGATGATGAAGGGCAATCCAAATGCCTTAACATTTGAGGATTGAGTCTCTATTATGTTGCAGGAAGCTCAATCTAGGCAGAACAGTCCATTATCATGCTGCAGATCAAGCTTTCCTAGCTAGTCAAAAGGGCAAAGGTAAATAGAGCTCATCTAATAGTAATCAGAAATCTACTAATTCTGCATAATCAAAGAAACATGAGAGAGACGAGAACAAAACAAGAAAGTTGAAATTGTTCTAGAAATACCGTAAAGGAAATGATCATGTCATAAAGATTTTTCCAAAATTGGCTGCAAAAGAGGCAAAGAATAAAGAGGCTGGAATGGTTGTTGCAGAGGCCCCTACACCCAGATTAGAGTCTGTAAATCTTGTGCAAAATGAAGAATGGGCATATACTACCATTTGCAATTACAACCCATCTTCTCATGAACAATCTATGTCTATAGTAGACTCAGATGTTATACACATAGACTCAGATGTTTAGTACTTTGATAGTGGGGCAAGCAAAGATATTACCTCATCGCATTGTTTCTTCACTTCACTTGATCTTGCCCCTACAAGGAATAGTGTCACATGCACCAAGATCTCCTCTTATCGTATCATGGGAGTTGGTAAGATCATTCTGACTACCCTTGATGGTAGTTCTTTTACATTGTCGTATGCTTTATGTATGCCAGGGATTAAGAAAAAGATGTTATCAGTTTCAGCATTAGGCAAGATTGGCTTGGTTGTGAAAGCTATTGATGACACATGTACAATTGTTTTTTTTTTAAATGGAGGTTCAGCCGAAGCCTACTCCCCCGGACTTTAACTTTGAAATTGCAACTGTACAAGTGAATGGGCATAGCACCCGCGGGACCCCCCGTATCCCACAAAGCAGGGGTTAGACAAGGTTACAACTGAGAGACATGGTTACAACTGGGTTTAACTGGCCTAAGCCATAACATGTCCAGCCTGGGACTTGAACCTTGGACCTCCGCCTCAAGAGACCAAAGCTCAACCAACTGTCCTACAGGACGTGGACCACATGTACAATTGTTGATATGTCAAATGGCAACATCATTATTGCTTCTGGCATTTATGTCATGGGTTGTATAAGCTCATATATTATGCAAAATTTATGAATGATTCAGCATGTGTAGTTCAAGATTCTTGGGCTATGTCAGATGCAAAGCTTTGGCATACACGCTTTGGTCATCTAAATTTTGCTAGTTTGCTATGTTTGCAAAAATTTGAAATGGTGTCCTCTCTGCCCAAAATCAAGGCACATGATAAACATGTCCGTGAAGGCTGTATTTTGGGAAAAATGCAACATTCCTCCTTCCCAAAAGATGGTTCAGTATGAGCCGCTTAGAAATTATAGCTTGTTCACAGTGATGTTTGTGGTCCTATCCAAACACCCTCTTTTGGGAACTACCTTTACTTCATGACTTTCATTGATGATTTTTCTAAACATGCATGGGTATATCCATTGAAAGCAAAGTCTTAAGTGTTCATGTGCTTCAAACATTTTTTGGTTTTGGCAGAAAATCTATCAGCATGTAAAATGGACACCCTCTGTTTTGACTGAGCGGGGGAATATATGTCTTCTGATTTTAATGCATTTTTGGTTGAACGTGGGATAAAACATCAATGTACAATGTCTTATATAGCTCAAATTAATGGAGTTGCAGAAAGGACATGAAAACAAAGCGTGCAAGTTGGAAAAGGCATTATATGGTTTGAAGCAAGCACCACATGCTTGGTATGAAAAGATACATGCCTACCTGATTGCGCATGGTTTTGAGAAGATTCCAACTGAAAGAACCTTATATGTTAAGCATGCAAATGATGTGCTTCTGACCATTGCCATCTATGTTGATGACATATTGCTCACTGGTCCTCATGAGAAGCATAATGCTGATTTGCATGCCTCATTTGAGATGTCAGATTTGGTGCATTTGCATCATTATTTGAGCATTCAATTTATCAAAGTTAATGTCAGAATAGCTTTGTGTCAAACAAAATATATTGACACATTATTACGGCATTTTGGCCTTGAAGACTTCAAACCTATTGCCACTTTTATGGAAAGTGGTTTACAGTTGAGTCTTCATGATGTTGGAAATGCATTTGATGCTGGTCTCTATCGGTAGGCTGTTGGATGCTTGATTTACTTATGCATTACTTGGCCAGATATTTAGTTTTTTGTCTCACAGATGAGCAGGTTTATGCATTGACTAGATGTCAAGCATTGGCAGGCGGTTAAGTGCATCTTTCACTACCTGAATTGTACCCGACTACTTGGATTGTTTTATTCCAAGGGGGGAGCACCACTACTAAGATATACATGCTGTTTCTGACTCTGAGGGGGCTGGTTGCTATGACACTCATGTGTCCTTCAGTGGTTTTTGCTTCATGTTTGGTAGCTCATGCATATCATGGTTGAGCAAGACGCAGCCTACTGTGGCCACTTCTAGTTGTGAGGCTAAGTATAGGATAGCTTTCATAGTGTTTGTTGAGTGTTTGTGGCTCAGATGCTGTATGGCTGATTTAAGTATTGGTCAGTCTTTTGCAACCACCATCTTTAGTGACAATCACAACACATTCGCTGTTATGAGGAACCTTGTGTTCCATGCTTGCACTAAGCAAATTGAGGTGCACTATTATTATTTGAGGGAGAGGTTCTCTATTGGAGAGACCAGTTTGGCATATGTGCCCACATAGGAGAACATTGTGGACCTTTTCACAAAGGCTGTGCTGAGGGAGAAGTTTCAAGCTTTTTGCAAAGCTTTGGGCTTACTTCCTTTTGTGGATTGATTCCACATAGCTTGGCACTTCATTATACGTGAGCGCTAGCTCCTTGTTCAGCACATCACTCCCAAGGAGGATTTGTTGATATATTTTGGTAGGGATGTGTGTGAACACTCTAGTACCATTGGGGCACTTTTTTCCCTCTTTAGGAGGTTTTTTTCCCCTGACTTGTATATACGCCTGAAACCCTAATGGGTCACTCATCTTTCTACATTATCTTGGTAATGCATTCAGTATTTTGTATTTTGCTCCAAGCTTCTTCTTCTTCCTTGTGTTGTTCGTGTGCTTCTGCAGTCCTCAAATTCCAACAACTGCAAGGCCAAGAAATGATGAATTGTTGGCATGCTTCAAGCTGAAGATAAGCTTGATGGGACCAACTATCCAATGTGGGCTTACAGGACAAAGCATGTTCTTGTTGCAAAGAGAATATGGAACATAGTGGCAGATGTCAACAAACGACCCGTCGATTCCTCTACAATGCTGAAAATGATGCCACCAATGACCATAAAGGCTACCTATTATTTGCTAAAAGTAGGAAACAAAGGGGGTCTCACTTTTGGATCTTGCATAATCAATGAGAGATAGATGGCTAATCATCTAGCTACACTAATTTGCAACAAAGAAAATGGGGGTGGTTCGATTGGCATGTCATAAGTAGCTTTTTAAAGATCTTTTCTATTCTTTTTATTTACTAACAAACTTCTGTGACTGCCAATAAATTATAGCTAAAATCAAATCATAGTAGATGTGTATTTTTTTGTATTGAACATTTTGAAAAGTGCTATATGTATCTCATGTGTTTTGTATGAGTATCCTTATTATTATACAAATCTTGTAAGGGACTAGACACTACCACCCTAAACAGTGGTAAGACCTTCCCCATATGCATATGTTTGCCCTATTGGAGGAGATGGTGGACACCTTCCAGAGATGAGATGGTGCTACAAATTCCTGCTTCACACTAGCCAAAACTGAACTGAGATGTATAAAATAGACCCCTTGAGCTTTTTAGGAAACCCAAATGATCCTCAATTACTTTGGAAGATGATCCTCAAAACATTGGATCAAAACAAATAACTTGGACTTTTCACTATTGGTTATCACATGTGCTCAGGAAAATGAATAGTATTCCTTTTCTGGTAACAATTGGACAAAATAATTATGGGAATTTCTAATTGATTATGATAACTAACTTTCATAGGGTTTTTAACTAAAAATGATCAAATATGCTCAGAGAATGATGCTTAGAAAATCAGATGTCTATCCCAACATTTTCAAAAGTTAACAATATGTAGACCAGAGGGAAAATGTTTTGCACATAACTCAAGAATGGCTAAGGCAATTAAAATGCAACTTTGTATCATACAAATAGATTATCTAATGAATCGATAACAATTTAAAGCATTGCAAATGAGCAAGTACACGCTGAGAAATGGATAAGAGAAGTTCACTATTCTGAGTGATACATGAAAGAGAATAGAAAATGGAACATGATCAAAGTGTATGTACTAATGCACATAAAGTACAATGATATTGGCAATGAATGATTGCACAATATGAGGGCAATGGTAGAGATATAGTGTGAGCTCAATAACCCATTGAAATCCCTCTAAATATCTCTCCAAATCGGGCTCTATTGACATGACGTTTGAAGTCTTCTTTTATAGCTAAAATTGGAGCCATTTTTGAATTCAAAATCCTACCAAAAAATTCCCTAGAGTTTAGGATTTCAATTTCCATCTAAGTCACCAAACAACTCCTAACGAGATCTTCTCAAAATTCATGATTGCAAGTGATTTTTTTACATGTGCACCTTTACACATGTTGCATTTGCAAGGCCCCTATATTCAGCTTCAGTTGATGATAATGCCACACTTGGTTGTTTCTTTGATGACCATGAAATCAAGTTAGACCCTGCAAAAGATAAGAATACAGAGGTGCTCCTCCTATGATCTTTTGAGCCATCACAATTTGCATCAGAGTATAGCTTGATATCCAAGTCAGATGTAAATGGAAAAAATAGCCCTTCATTTATGGTACTCTTCAAGTACTTTAAGATCCTTTTGGTAGCTTCCATGTGAGGTTTTCTTGGTGTATGCATGAAGTGAATCAATGTACTCACCCCATAGCATATATCCACTCTTGTTAGAGTTGCATAATTCAGATTCCCAACAAGATTTTGATAACTTGTAATGTCTTCAAGAAGTTCTCCTTCATGAGTACTGGGTTTGTGATTCAATTCCATGGGTGTGCCTACAACTTTTTCATTTTCCATCTTGAACTTGACTAGTGTATCATGTATGTACTTTCTCTGACTAATGAAAACACCGGAATCTGTATAAACAATCTCTAAACCAAGAAAATATGTAAGCAACCCAAGATCATTGATCTTGAACTCCTCCTTCATCTGGGTTTTAATCTTCTTGATGCCATTTGTGTTGATGTATGAAACATCACAAGAAATGAATTAATGAGACACTAGAAAAGCTCTATGGTCACCATTAACTCATTGCCTCTCCAAACTTTGAGGAAAGATTGTTTAAACTAAGAACTTTGCTTATACAAAATTTCTAATCTTTGAAATGACATACCTTCAGTCTTCTGCTTATTTCTCCTAATACAAATATTATTTAGCCAAGATTTTTGAATAGATGAATGTGGAAGAGAAGAGCTTTCTAACAAGCTACTATTTGCTAAAAATGCTTCACTACACACCAAGTTATAGCCTTCACAAGATGACTATGTCTAACTGTCAAAATAGGAAATTTTGCCTGTTTTAGTAAAAGCGCCTATCTAAAAATAAAGGTTTTCAACTTAGCATCAACTTGCAACAAGAATTTGATGCCAGGCATCGAATTGGTGTGTTTTTAGCCACTTTTTCAACCTGAAGTACCCCCATGAGCCACAGGTATGAAGAAAACCACTTTTATCTGGGAATTCGATGCTAGGCATCGACTTTAAGCTGAAACTCGATGCCAGGCATCGATTTGCTTCAGAAACCTCATGTTTTTAAGAACATTTCAACAATAGTTAGAACCCAAAGAATGAAATTAGAACATCAGCTCAAACTCAATGCCAGACATCGAGTTGCTTGGAAAACTTGAACTTTGAACTCATTATCACAATGGAAGCATGGAGATGGAGGAGAGAGTCTCATACACAGAACTTCTATTCTTTCTTTTGATAACTATGAAAACTCAAAAACTTTACAGGTGCTTTCTCTTCTTAGAGAAGCCCGAACTATTTCTCAGTCATACAAAATGATCTCTTTCTTACATTCTCTTAATCTCTCTCTCTTTGCATTTGTTGATACAAACTAACTTATATAGGTTTTCTCAATCTCGTGTCTTTTGAAAATTCTAGAACTAAAGTTAAGTTCAACTTTACAAATATATACATGTGTGAAATTGTCCCTTCACATAGGCATGTGCTTTTCTTCTTAGACTTTGACCTTCAAATTAATGTTCAATTTGTGATTGATTCTCCAACGGCTCCCCCTCAATCACTAATTCATATTATCTGTTTCTTCATATCATCTTCTTTTCTTTCATTCCTACCATGCTTTTGAATCTGCTGGTCTTCACACCATCCAAGCTCTTTGTCATTATGTCTGCTATCTGATCTTTTGTAGAAATGTCCTCCACTTCAATTTCTTTCTCCATTACCTTTTCTCTCAGGAAATGATACTGAATCTCTATATGTTTTGTTCTTGCATGAAATACCAGATTTGCTGCAAGATAGAGTGAACTCATGTTATCTCCATGTATTGTAGGTATACCTTTTTTAATGCCCAAGCTTTTGAATAATGGCTGCATCCATATGACCTCCTTAGCTGCTTCTACAAGTCCTTTGTACTCAGCTTCAGTTGATGATAATGCTACTGTATGTTGTTTCTTTGAACACCAACTTAGAAGCTTATCACCAATGTATATCATGTAGCCATGAGTTGATCTTCTGTCATCTTGATTACCTGCCCAGTCCGAGTCACTATAGGCTCTCAACTTAAAGTAAAAGGATAATATAATCCTTCCTTTATGGTTCCTTTGATATATCTGAGAACTCTTTGACCTGCAATCCAATGTGGATCCTTTGGACAATGCATGAATTGTGACAGAACTCCCACTGCATAACTAAGGTCAGGTCTTGTTAGTGTAGCATAAATCAAACTACCCACAAGAGATTGATACTTCCTCATATCTTTGTATTCTGCACCATCATATTTATTGAGCTTGTGATTTACTTCAAGTGGAGTTGAAGCTTCTCTGCAATTTTCCATACCAAACTTCTTCAATTGGTTCAGAAGATAGCTTTCTTGTAATACATATATGCCATCATCTGTACAAGTGACTTCCATACCAAGAAAGTATGATAACTTTCCTAGATCACTGATCTTGAATTCTTTCTCAAGTAATCTCTTTACCTCCTTGATTCCTTCATCTGAAGTACCTGTGATTATAATGTCATCTACATAAATACAAATGTAGATTGTACCTTCCTGTGTCCTTTTGATGATTAGACTTGGATTTGCTTTTGAACTTTGATATCCAAGATCATTGAGATACTTCACCAATCTATAGTTCCATGGTCTTGGAGCTTGCTTCAATCCATAGAGTGCTCTTCTTAATCAGGAAACAAAATTTGGATACTTGGAATCTATAAAACCTTGAAGTTGTTCCATGTATACCTCATCTGATATGTATCCATTCAAGAATGCATTCTTAATATCCAGTTGAATCAAATTCCATGCTTTTGAAGATGCAATAGCAATGATTTTCCTTATAGTTGACATCTTAGCCACAGGACTAAATGTCTCATCATAATCTATGCCATAGGTTTGGACATAGCCTTTCACCACCACTCTAGCTTTGTATCTGGTTATACTTCCATCTGTAAGCTTCTTCACTTTATAAACCCATTTATTTCCAATTAACTTCTTACCATTTGGTTTAGAAACAAGTTCCGAAGTCTTGTTCTCCTCTAGTGCATTAAATTCTTCCTTCATTGCTTCTTACCTTTTGCTTCATCATAGTTCCAAGGTTCTTCATCATCTTTGACCATATATGAATAGTTATTCTGAGTTATGTAAGAAGTATCATAAGAATACCTTTTTGGTTGCCTTCTTGTCCTACTTGACCTCCTTGGTTCACATTCTTCATGTGTGTCTGGATACACCTCTTCATCAAATATAGGATCATCTTCATTTCTTCTTGTTAATCCACTTCTGGATGTACTTGCTTCCATATACGTTTTCATCTCCATTCACTTGCACACTTGATTTTCCTTTCTCACATCTTCTTACCTCTTCTTCAAATTCTTCAATTGTATGACTTTGATCAGCATACCAACTTTTCTAGTCATCAAATGTAACATCTCTAGAAACAAGAGATTGTTTAGTTAGAGAAATCTTGGGAGACGTATTCTCCCCCTCCATCAGATCTCAGTTTCTTAAGCTTTTGACCTGTGACTCTCTCTGCATATGCATGAAAATGCTTGAAAGCTCCAAACACTTATGATCTTTCCTTCAAAACATATAGACTTATCCATCTTGTAGCATCATCAATGAAAAGAACATAATACCTTGAGCCATTGATAGATCCTTCTTTTATTGGTCCCCATACATCTGTATGAATGAGCTCTAGTACTCCATCATGTTTGAATCCTTTCTTCTGAAATGGTAACCTGTGTGCTTTTACCATCTGACATATTTCACATTTATAAATCATATGTTGCCTCAGCATATTTGGTAATCCTAGTATAGACTAATTTGCAACCATAGCTTTAATTCCTCTTTCATTGAAATGACCTAATCTTTTATGCGAGAGGTCAATTTCTGTAATCACTCCTTCACCATTTGTGAGCAAAGCTTGACCAATTTTTCTTTGCACTCTTAAAGTAAAGAGTCTACCTTCTTTCTTACCACAAACAATCTGATTATATCTGTTCTCTCGATCTTCAACAAATACTCCTTCATTTGTAAACGTGACTTGAAAACCTTTTTCAACTATCTGTCGCACACTAATCAAGTTTTTAGGTATTATGGGAACATACAAAACATTGGTTAGAAATCTGCTCCATTATTGCATTTCACTTTTCCAATTGAATGTACACTATGTTTTGTATTATCACCTGTTTGAACTGTATGATTAGAAATGCCTTTTTCCAATTCTGACATCAATTCTATGTTTCCTGACAATTGATTAGAACATCCAAAGTCAATGTCAAATACCTTTAGATCTTCTTTATCTGATGTGCTGATTGAATTCATCATCAATGATGCATGACTTTCATTTTGTTTGTAATTTGCATAATTGTAGTAGGTGGTGTTGTAGGATTGATTCTGTCCCCAACTTCTTACTCCACCTCTACCATAGCCTCCTCTTTGATTTTGTCTACCTCTTTGAAAATTACTTTGATATCTTCCACCTTTGCCTCTGCTATTGTTATTTTGATTTTTATTTGATCCTTGCTCATTATTCCAACGGTCATGAGTCAAATGATTACTCAATCCATAGATCTAGCAAGCATTCTTATTATTATTCCGATTACCTCTTCCTCTTCCAAAACCTCTTTCTCTTCCTCTACTAGTGCTTCTACCTCTTGCATAATAAACTTGAGAAGTTGGTTCCTCTTCATCCTTTGGTTTACCATTATCTCCTTCTTCTTATTCTTCATGTACGATGCATAACTTTGTCCTTTATCTCCATCTCCCTTCAAGTCTTGCTCAAATGTGAGCATCAAACCAAGCAATTGATTCAAATCAGGAACATAATGATTCAAAGAAAGTTATATTGACAAGACAAAAGGTTTCCACCTTTCATCTCCTCTCAAACCTGCAAGCAATTGAGCAATCAATCTGTGATCTTCAACATCTTCATCTATGGATCCAAGACTGTGTGCTAGATCCTTCATCTTAGTGACATAATCACTAATACTTTGACTTGGCCTCTTCTTGAATGTAGTAAACTCTGACCATAGACTTGCTTTCCTTGCTTTGGTAGTACTTTGGAAATGATATTCCAATGCATTCCATATATCTTCAACTGATTCCAATCATTTGATGTGTGGTAGCAAATGATCTGAGATCGTATTGCAGATGTAAGCCTTTGCACTTGCATCTTTCTTCTGCCAATGCTTTAAAGCATCATGTTCCTCTTTCTTTGGTCGACTTTCATCTTCAAATACTGGCTTCTCTTCTTCACCTCTTATGTACACCATGAGATCCTTACTCATAAATAAGGCTTCCATTCTCATTACCCATGCATGATAATTATCTCTGTTTAGTTTGTCAATGGAGATATGGTCTTCCATAACTCTTTGCTTTTGCTTCAACCTATGAGTTTAAAGGATAAAGAATAATACCTTTTGGAGTTCTTTGTGTATGAATATACGTTTGAAGTAATCTTTTGATGCCTTGTGTCTTTCAATGCTTCAGCTTTCAAATTTTAATGAAAATTTTCCAAAACTTTGCATACCTTTGATGCCTTTTGCTCTCTAGAACCTTTTTGCTCTGATACCACTTATTGATGCATGAAACATCAGAAGAAATGAATTAATGTGATACTAGACAACCTCTATGGTCACCATTAACTCAATGCTTCTCCAAACTTTGAGAAAAGATTGCTTAAACTGAGAACTTTGCTTGTACAAAAGTTTCTAGTCACTGAAATGACATACCTTCACTCTTTTGCTTATTTATCTTAGCACAGATATTCTTTAGCAAAGATTTTCTAGTGGATGAAAGTAGAAGAGAAGATATTTCCAAGAAGCTATTACTTGCTAAAAATACTTCACTACACACCAAGTTATGGTCTTCACAAGATGGCTATGTCTAACTATCAAAATAGGAAATTTTGCCTGTTTGCGTAAAAACGCCTATCTAAAAATAAAAGCTTTTAACTTAGCATCAATGTTCAAGAAGAATTCGATTCCAAGCATCAAATTGGTGTGTTTTCAACCACTTTTTCAACACCCAAAATACCCCCGTGAACCACAGGTATGAAGAAAACCACTTTTATCTGGGAATTTGATGTTAGGCATCGACTTTACACTGAAACTTGACGTCAGGCATCCACTTGCTTCAGAAACCTCATGTTTTTAAGAAGATTTCAACAGTAATTAGAACTCAAAGAATGAAAAATAGAACTTATCAGCTCAAACTCGATGCGAGGCATCGAGTTGCTTGGAAAATTTGAACTTTGAACTCATTATCACAACAGACAAAGCATGGAGATGTAGGAGAGAGTCTCATACACAAAACTTATATTCTTTCTTCTAATAACTATGAAAACTCAAAAAGTTTACAGGTGCTTTCTCTCTCAGAGAAGCCCGACTATTTCTTAGTCATACAAAATGAACTCTTTCTCACATTCTCTTACTCTCTCTCTCTCTCTCCACGTCTATTGACACAAAATAAATTATATAGATTTTCTCAATCTCGTGACTTTTGAAAATTCTAGAACTAAAGTTAAGTCTAACTTTAGAAATATAGTACATGTGTGAAATTGTCCCTTCACATAGGCATGTGCTTTTCTTCTCAGACTTTTACCTTCAAGTTAATGTCCAATTTGTGATTGATTCTCCAACAATTTGCATCATTTCCTGTAATGATAATATCATCCACATAAGCACATAGATAAATTACCTCTGAATTACTCTTCATTAATGAATAATGAAGAATATGCCTTGCTTGCAAAAAACCTTAGTCGTTCAAGTATGTGACCAACATATGGTTCCAAGCTCTAGGAGCTTGCTTTAAACCATAGAGTGCCTTCCTTAATTTACATACATAATTAGGTTTTTCTTTGTCTTCATATCTTGGTGGTTGAGCCATGTAGACCTCTTCGGAGATCCACCCATTAAGAAATGCATTTTTAACATCTAATTGGTATAAGTTGCAATTCTTTGAAGCAGCAATAGTTACTAAAACTCTGATAGTTGACATCTTGGCTACATGTGAGAAGGTCTCGTCATAATCCACTCCATGGGTTTGAGCAAACCCCTTTGCTACTAGCCTTGCTTTATACGTGTTTATTGTGCCATCTAAATTCTTTTTCACTTTGTAAATCCATCTGGATCCTATTACCTTCATGAATGGTTTCTTGGGTACCAAATCCCAAGTGCTATTCTCTTGGAGTGCTTCAATTTCCTCCTGCATAGCTTCTCTGTATTTTTTTTTTGTTGGCTTCCTCAAATGAAGATGGTTCTTCAAAGATAAAGTCTTTAGCTATGTATATAGAATGTGTGCTAAATAGTGATGTGTCATAGCCATATCTTATAGGTTTCTTGCTTTCCCGTTGAGATGTTTTAAGTGCTTGATTGGATGACTCTGGAATGTCTTCCACATTTTTGAATTGTACTTTGCCTTTGGACTTCCAAGCTTTGAATTCTTCAACATCAATTTGTTCTTCATCTTCTGAGTTGACATCCTTTGATGTATGTGGTTCTTCTTTGGTCAGATTTGGAAAATCATTCTCCAAATCATAGGGTAGCTTTATTTTCCTAAAACCATCCTCAAACCAAGATTTATTTTCATCAAATACCACATCCCTACTAACTGTAAATCCTTTGTTAGTGGGATTATATAACCTATATCCTTTTTGATTTTGATCATAGCCAATAAATATGCATCTTTCAGCATTTGGATCAAGCTTTCCCCTAATCTGTGAGGGTATGTGTGCATAAGAAATGCACCCAAAGATCTTACAATGATCTAAAGAAGGTCTCCTTCCATTCCATGCCTCATAAGGTGTAATCCCATCCAGAGACTTGGATGGAAGCCTATTAATTAAGTAAGTGGTTGTGGAAACAACCTCTTCCCATAGATAATTAGGGAGTTTTTTCTCATTCGACATTGATCTTGCAGCTTCTACTATTAATCTATTTCTTCTCTCTACCACTCCATTCTATTCAGGAGTGTAGCTTGCTGTAGTTTCTCTCTTTATGCCTTTGTCTTGTAAGGAGTCAAACTCATGTGATAAATACTCACCACCTCCATCGGATCTAAGCCTCTTCAAACTTTTATATGTTTGATTCTCAACCAATGCCAAATGCTTCTTGAAACAAGTGAAAAAGTCATCTTTATGCTTCATAAAATAAAGTAATGTCCACCTACTATAGTCATCTATAAATGAAATGTGTAATACCTTGATGCTAAAATTGATGGATCTCTGCTAGGACCCCACACATCTGTGTTTACAAGCTCCAAGTAGTCTTCATACATGTATCCTCTTTGGTTGAATGGTTGCCTATGTGACTTGCCAAATTGGCATGATCCACATTTGTAAATCATGTGTTTCTTGGACACATTTGGGATGCCAAGCACACTCTGATCCATGCATATTTGCTTCAATGTCCTTTCACCTATATGACCTAGTCTCTTATGCCATATCTCCAATTCAGATAGGGTTTGGTCCTAAGAGAGAAATAGTTCTTGTATCTTCAACTTCAAAGGTAAAACGTCTACCAGGTTTCTCACCTTTTGCAATCCTCTTGAAGCCTTGTTGAGGGTCCTTTACATATGCTCCATGCCTTATGATTCTAACATGTAAAACCTTCTCAACAATCTATCCAACACTAATTAGATTCTTGGTTATTGTTGGCACATATAATAATATGCTTATAATATTCATGTTACCATCAAATGCTTTAACATTTACAATCTTCTTTACCGAGTTCCTAATGTCATCACCTGTCTAAACTTCATGCTTTCCTTTGGGTTCTTCAAGGTCAGATAATAATGCTACATTGCCTGCTACATGATTGTAGCAACCAGAATCAATATAGAATAGGTACTCATCATCTTTACCTTGCTTGGTTGTCATATTCATGAGTAATAGGGAATCCTCTTGATCATCTGTATAGTTGTTGTAGTCTCTCCTTCCTGTGAAGCCTCCTTGATAGTTGTTGTGGCTCTTCCAAAAGTGTAAGCATGTGTAGTATGGTCCCTCTACACTGATGTTAGTGGTAGGAGTGGAAAAGGTGGCTTGAGGAGCCAAGGGAGCTTGAGGGAAGAACATCAAAGAGAAGGACAAGGTTAGATACGGGCTTGAGTAGATAGGAAGTCAGAGGATTATAGGTAGAGAATAAAGGCCTCAATAAAATTTCAAAACTTTTTCTTTTATGAAATAGTGATTTTCATCACTTCACTCATTGTATATAATGGTTTTTTATACTTCCAATTTCATTTTGTGCAATCTAGAAATTTTTCAAGCTTGAGGATATTAGTAGATCCTATGTTTCAAATTTCATAATTTTTGGAGCTCATTTGAACCCTCAAAATAGCTAAGGAACCTATTTTTTTATCCAAAGGTGTCATTCATGGCCAACATTTGCCATCAAAGGAAAGAATAATGTATCTTGCATAGATTGGGTTAACTAACCATATATTGCACCTCCATAGGGACCCCCTATAATAGCTTATATTATCACAACAATATGCCATTGGATGTCACACTTGAAGCCCATGCCTAATGTCGCGACATAAATGATTATCAACATTTTTGACCTCATGCTTGTGGTGTTCAAGAACTTCCACAATGTATATGCACCTCATGTATCCATGCAAGGGTTTGAAAATGGAAATCTAGATCTGGTTTATGACCTAAGCACCACACCTTCCCTCAATTTTGTTTATGCATGGCACTATAGAGTGAAGTACCTCCCCACCTTTTACAAACAAACATTCAAAGACATGCTCATAAAACAATTCTAGAAGTAGCACTCTGAAGTATTTATCTCAAAACCCACTCATCTACTACAACTCTTTGCATGCAAACATGCAGTATACTCCACGTGATATATGTTGGAACATCAAGCTTTCATTATGCTTGAAGTGGACATGATCTTCATCAAACTCATCACTGAAATGATGCCACATATACTCCTTGTAGAGTTTTATTTACATTCATTTGTTGTATGGAGAGCTTGATCATAGCATCACCCTCTTATGTAAGTTGCAAAGCATTTAATTTTGTAGAAGGGAAAAGTAAAAGGCCTAAAAGCCACGAGTTAGAAGTAATTAGGATTGATTCTCAATCAATCAATCAAAAGGTAGATGTGATTTTAAATTTCCCTTTTCCTAGATTTTAGGAAAAGATGCCAATCAATCTAAACTAACAAATCCGCCTAAATTCGAATTCAAACTGATGATGAAAAGGTGTGGCCATGTACTCAAAATATATATAAAGGCTCCACAAAATTTGTACATTAAGTAGCATGATGAGTTGAAGCAGTACATATACTTCTTGTTCATTTCTTGGTACCACTTTAGTTTACTACTCCTTCTTCCTCAACTTTAGTCAACTTGTAGAGAGAGTTTTTCTCTCTCTGCATAGCTTCAAATCCAGTGTTTAAGGTCTCATTGGAAAGGTATTTATATCTAGTTTGTGCACAAAAAGTTTTAGAGCATTTGGTTGATTACTTTCAGAGACATTGAAGATTTATAGTCTTAGGGTCATTCTCTACAACTCCCTAGAATTTTGGGATGACACTAGTTTAGTGTTAAGGTGATTGCTCCTTGTATAGTTTATATAAATTAGGGCTTTTATGTATTATAGCAAGCCAACCCTATGTATGAAACTCCCTTAAGAGAATCTTTTCCAATTTTTACTATGTTGTCTGCTCTCAGTGTTTGAAGTCACAACTTCTATCCATATTTAGAAGGTTCTTGTGAGCTAATCATGGTGCAAGTTATTTGTTTTGCATTTAATTGTTCTTGTTGATGTTCCAAAGTACCTATTGGGTTTTATTACACCAACCACAATCCCACAAGTTCTAGTTTAAAGAGCTAGGGCTAGTCCTATGTTTGTTTGCTGGACCAACTTCACCACTTGACAACTCATCTTTCTAAGCCTCTCCAAGATTCTCCAACTTCTTTCAATGGTATCAGAGCAACTTCAATATGGGAGATGGATTTTCATCAATGATTGAGAAGCTTGATAGACACAATTATGCTGCTTGGCAAATTAGAATGGAGGCTTATTTATAAGGAAGAAACCTATATGGGATTGTATCAAGTGATGAAGCAATTCCTATTCCAAAATCCAACCAAAAGGGCCTTTAAGGAATGGAATGAAAGAGACAAGAGGGTTATCTTTGTCCTTTCCCAACACATTTGAAATAGCATGCTCGGCCATATCCAAGACTTGGATTCAAGCGTGAAGGTATGGAAGACACTTGAGAGGCTTTATTCAACAAGCACAAAAGCAAGAAAGATCCAACTCAAGAATGAGCTCAACAACCTTAGGAAGAACTCAATGATTAGCATAAATGACTACATACTTAAGTTCAAGGAATTATCAAATGCATTGGGATCCATTAGAATCCATATAGACGATGAGGATCTTGTGGTTTATACTCTCAATGGTTTGTGGGATGATGAGAAGTGGAAACCCTTTACCACTTCATTATATGAAGGGATAATCTTCCTAATTTTGAACGACTGGTTGCTTCATGGTCACCAAAGAGAACATAAGTGGAAGTTCAACTAAAAGCAAGGATGCACAAGTTTTTTATGAAGCTAATCAAAGGGGCAAAGAAAGACGAGGACAAGCAAAGGGCAAATGAAGGTTCGGAGGAAGGAAAGGACACTCAAGCAATCAAGGACATGAACAAGGCACCTCATTGCAAAGAGGTATTGGAAGAACAAGTGGAAGAGGAGGAAGACATCAACAAAACAAGAATAAAGATGGCAAAGGATGTTACATATGTGGCAAGTTTGGCCACTATGCTAGAGATTGCTACCAAGGAGGGAACCAAAGGATCTATAATCAAGGCTCTTCATACAAAGGCCAAGGTAATTATTCTTCTACAAGTTCAAAAAATTGCAATCTCTTGATGATGCACATGAATGGGAATTCAAGCAAAGTAGATAACACTTGGTATATTGATAGTGGATGTAGCAACCACATGAATTGCAATGTTTCTTGGTTTAATAATCTACATGCTCCCAAAGGTAAAGGACATGTAGAAACAGGTGATGATATAGCCCATGAGATCTCCCATTTTGGAGATGTAGCTTTGGATGACAAGGATGAAGGAAGATGTCTCAAGGATGTCTTGCATGTACCTACCATCACAAAGAACTTGGTGTCCGTAGGGCAAATGGTTGAAAGAGGCTATCAAGTAATGTTCAACAAAGGTGTATGCTTTGTGGAGAACCCTAAGCAAGGGTAGAAGGTCATAACAAGAGGAAGGAAGGAAGGGAGACTGGGGGTAAATTCTCATTCCACTCAACATGTATACTTCACACATGGAAACAAGAGGATTTCAGAGTTGGACTTGTGGCACAAGAGGATAGGTCACATCAACATACAAATAATTAAGGAAATTCGATTCAAGATTCTAGTTAAAGGGCTTCCCAACTTCTAAGGCCAAGGTATGAAGCATTTATGTGAATTTTGTCAACTATGGAAGCAATCAAGACTTCCATTCAAGAAGAGTGGCTACATAAGCCAACATCCATTGGAGTTGATACATATAGATGTATGGGGGGGCAACCAAAGAGAAATCCATTGTAGGTAAAAAGTACTTTGTCACTTTTATAGATGATTGCACAAGGATGGTTTGGGTTTATTTCATAAAAAAAAAATCAGATGTGTTTACATGCTTCAAAGCATTTAAGGCAATGGTAGAGAAGGAAAAATGTACATATATCAAGGAGCTAAGGTCCAATGGAGGGGGATAATATTTCTCCAATGAATTTTCTGATTTCTTATGGGATCAATGCACCAAGATCTAATTAAAATGTAATTACACACCCCAACAAAATGGGGTAGTAGAGAGAAAGAATAGATAAATTGTGGAGATCGCTAGAGCAATGCTTAACGAGATAAATGTACCTAACATGTTTTGGAGTGACGTAATAAATACCACTATGTATCTTACCTCGGGGATCCATGCCTTGAAACGATATCAAGCCTATTATGTTAAGAAACCTGATCTTTCCCGCTTGAAGATATTTGGATGTACTTTTTATGTACATATACCAAGTGAATTGAGGCACAAGCTACAACCAAAGGTAGAAAAGTGTGTGTTTTTAGGATATTCAAATGATAATCAAGGTTACATGTGCTTCAACCCAAACACATGTTGGAACAAAGCAATCCCAAATTGGTGATTATAAAGAGCTTGAAGTCAAAGAAGTCATTTGAGAAAGTGAAGAGATCTCAGAAGTGAAGCTTGCATACATATGTACATTACAGATGAAAATTCTTGTAATATGAGTGTAGATGATCATTAGAATGATAAGGAGTAATGCAATAGATGTGGGATGAGTCTAGAATCATATGTATATAAGTCAATGATGTAAAGAAATAAGTGAGAGAGTCATTAGAAGACAAGTGTCATTAAGGTAGATGTGTAGAGAGTCATCTTCAGAAGTTAGCGTCGAGTCTTTATCTGATTTCTCTTAGCCTGATCATGTGGATCAAGAAATATTTTGTATACATCTAATCTAGAAGCTAATGAAGCTATGTTAAAATTTTCATGGTCTAATTCCTTTCATGCTATGAGTATGATCAATAGGAACATGTGTATGTAAAGTCTGCAGATAGATCTCTCAGAGTCGCACACTTTTTTGTGTCAATGTTTTGCTTGGATCTCAATGCACAATGTAATGTTTTTAATGACTGAGCATTCAAAATCTAAGTTAGAAGATAAGGAAGCTATGGCTAAATTCATTTAGCAAAACGGGATTTGTGCTGTGAGAAATCAACCTTAGAAGTTGACTATGTCAAAGTTGCTTGTTCAGAAAGACAGTTTCTAACATACTTTTGATCTTAATGATCAAATTAAAGTTTTAATGATTCTTTTGAAGGATTAATGGTTGATAGGATTGCACAAAGGTAGCATGGAGGTATTTATATCATTAGATTGAAGAAATTTGAAGATATATGTAGGTAATGAAGTCTAAATCTGAAGAAGACTTCTTGAAGAAGGAAAATTCTCACTCAGAGAATTGTTCATGAATGATTTGGTAAATCAAAGTAACATTTGTGTAAAGTTTGGTCTATAACTGATATAGAAGTGTTCTTAAATCAGTATAGATCAAGCCTTTGGAGATTTAGAGGTCTCCAACAATGGGATCAGAGCTGAAGGTGTAATATAAGTGAAGTAAGAGCATTGGAAGTCCCGACTATTGCAGATATTGAAGTTTCTTCTAATTGAAGGTGGACAAGGTCAAATTCTTGAAGAAAACCTGAAGAAGTACAAAGCACAAGTTCAAAGGATCAAGAAGGATTAAAGCTTCATAACAAAGGTATACTATATCATCACAAATCTTAGTAATTGCAGACACAGAAGATCGAAGATGAGAGAAAGCTTGCAGATTGATAAGCTAGATAGGGAGAACTATCTAGCTTGGTCCATGAGGATGGAGGCACACCTCATGAGCAAAGATTTGATGGCATTCATCACATGAGAAGAAGAAAAGCCCGAGTTTGAAGATCCTAGTGTTCCAACTAGGGAAGAGCTTGCAGATTTGAAGAACTGGATGAGAAAGGATGCTCAAGCTAGGAGCATCATTTACACGGTTGTAAATGATTATCTTTTACCTCATATTAGAGGATAAGAAAGTGCAACAGATGTGTGGAATGCTTTGGAAGAGCATTTCCAAAATACAACCAAGTCAAGGAAGTCCTCATTATGGGCAGAGTTCACAACCTTCAAGAAGAAGAGCTCACAATCAATTTCTGATTATGTGGCAAGAATGAAAGATATTGCAGATAGCTTGTGAGCAGTAGATGAAGACATTGAAGATGATAAGTTGGTAAGACAAATACTTACAAGTCTGAGAGGAGATGAGAAATGGAAGCCTTTCATATTGTCCATAGAATTGTCATTAGATCATTTTACTCCTGATCTTAATCAATTGCTAGGACACATGCTAACTTTTGAGCAGGACATTAAGGGAGATAATGATAGGAGTGCAAGTCAAGCTATGTACTCCAAGGACAAGAAAAAGAATGGAAAAGGGAAACAATCAACTGATGATGAAGGAACTTCAAGCCAAGCTAATTTGACAAAAGGAAAGATGAATTTCAAAGGTAAAGGAAGAGGAGGTAAGAACAAAGATAATACTAGAGCTTTTTGGATTTGTGGCAGAACAAATCATTTGGCAAATGATTGTTGGTATAACAATCAAAATGGTGGAAGTCATAATCAGAGTTTCAATCAAAGAGGTAGAGGAGGCAAAAATCAAAGAGGTAACTTTAGAGGAAGAGGTGGTAGGACATCATATGCTAGAGAAGGTGGAAGAAGCTTTCAATCTCAATCCTACAACAACAATTATTACAATTATGCAGCAGATCAGAAGGATGACATGACTCTCATCTTGAATGCAACACATGAAGCAATAGGAGAAGATCAGAGGGTGTTCTATATTGACTCAGGATGTAGCAATCATCTGAGTGGGAATATATCATTGATGAATGATATGGAAGCAAAGGTGAATGGACATACAGTTCAAATAGGAGATAACACCAAGCATAAAGTGGAAAGCATTGGATCAGTGAAGACAAAGAGTGGAAGCACACTCTTAAGCAAGGTACTTTATGTTCCTACTATTCCTAAAAACTTGATAAGTGTAGGACGAATTGTGGAGAAGGGATATGAAGTCAGATTTACAAATGATGGTGTTTATGTGCAAGATCCAAATCAAGGATATAGAAGCATTATTGCAGGTAAAAAGGAAGGAAGGTTTTTTACTCTCAAGGTCCAAGGTAATATGGGACATGCATTGTTTACTTATGGAAGTAAAAAGATGTCTGAGTTAGATCTATGGCATAAAAGGCTAGGTCATGTCAATGAGAGAGCCATAAAGGAAATGTCAAAGAATGATGTAGTGCTTGGATTGCCAAATGTTGAAGTTCAACACATGGTGTACAAGTGTGAAGCTTGTCAATTAGGTAAAGCACACAAAAGGTCATACAATAAGTCAGGATACAAGTACTCAAACATGCTTGAGTTGGTTCATACAGATGTGTGGGGTCCTTCAAGGGATTATAGCATAAATGGATCCAGATATTATGTGTTGTTTGTCTAAACCCTTTAGTCCAGTTGCTAAGATGTCTACAATTAGATCTCTAATTGCTATTGTTGCTTGTAAAGGATGGAAGTTATGACAATTAGATGTGAAGAATGCATTTATGAATGGATATATTGCAGATGAAGTGTACATAGAGCAACCAAAGGGCTTCATGGATTCAATTGGATCAAATTATGTGTGTAAGCTCAAGAGATCTTTGTATGGTTTGAAGCAGGCCCCAAGGGCATGGAATTACAGGCTTGTTAAGTTCCTGAATGAATGTGGATAACAAGCTTCAAAGGTAGATAGTAGCTTGCTAGTAAAGGCAAGTGAAAATGGGTATATATACATGTGTATTTATGTTGATGACATTATTGTCACAGGTACAGATTCTCAAGGAATCAAAGAGCTTAAGAAACAAATAGAGAAAGAGTTTAAGATAAGTGATTTGGGAAACTTATCTTATTTCTTAGGAATGGAGGTTGTGTATACTCAACATGGAGTATATGTTACACAAGAGAGATACTTGAAGAATCTTTTGGTCAAGTTCAACATGGAAGATTGCAAGCCTTCAACCACACCATTGGAGGTAAATCATAAATTGAGCAGATATGGAGGTGAAGAATTTAATGACATGAAGAAATATCATATTTTGGTAGGTAGTCTGATCTATGCTACCTTGAAAAGACCAGACCTATCATATGTAGTAGGTGTGTTATCACAATTTATGCATTGTCCAAAGAAGACTCATTGGATTGCAACTCAAAGGGTACTCAGATATATCAAAGGAACTTTGAGTGAAGGTTTTTATTATGGTTTTACTTCTGACACAAGAATCAAAGTGTCTAGTGATGCAGATTGGGCAGGTGATTTAGATGATAGAAGGTCTACTCATGGTTATCTCTGTTATATTGGAGATAAGTTAATTTCTTGGTGCTCAAAGAAGAAACATGCAATTGCTTTGTCATCTACAGAAGCTAAGTATAAAGGAATGGTAGAGGCTGCAAAAGAAGTGATATGGTTAAAGACCTTGTTGAAGAGTTTTGGAACTGATCAGAGTACTCCAATTATTTTTGGAGACAATATGAGTTCATTATATTTGGCAGCGAATCCTTTTTTTCATGCCATGACTAAACACATAGAGATTCAGTATCATTTCTTGAGAGAAAAGGTACTTGATAAAGAGATTGAAGTATTGTATACTCCAACAAAAGAGCAAGTTGCAGATATGTTAACAAAAAGCTTAGATGGACCTAAGCTACACAAGTTCAAAGAGATGGCAGGAGTAAAGAAGAATGGAATAATCACAATTAGTGATTGAGGGGGAGTTTTTGGAACAAAGAAATCCCAAATTGATGATTATAAAGAGCTTAAAGCAAGTCAAGGATCAGAATGAAGTCAAAGATCAGAATGAAGTCAAAGAAGTCATTTGAGATAGTGAAGAGATCTCAGAAGTGAAACTTGTATACATATGTACATTACAGATGAAAATTCTTGTAATATGAGTGTAGATGATCATTAGAATGATAAGGAGTAATGCAATAGATGTGGGATGAGTCTAGAATCATATGTATATAAGTCAATGATGTAAAGAAATAAGTGAGGGAATCATTAGAAGACAAATGTCAATAAGGTAGATGTGTAGAGAGTCATCTTCAGAAGTTAACATCGAGCCTTTCTCTGATTTCTCTCAGCATGATCATGTGGATCAAGAAATCTTTTGTACACATCTAATCTAAAAGCTAATGAAGCTATGTTCAAAGTTTCATGGTTTAATTCCTTTCATGCTGTGAGTATGATGAATAGGAACATGTGTATGTAAAGTCTACAGGTAGATCTCTTAGAGTCATAGAAATTGTTTGTGTCAATGTTTTGCTTAGATCTCAGTGCATAGTGTAAAGTTTTTAATGAGTGAGCATTAAAAATCTAAGTTAGAAGATAAGGAAGCTATGGCTAAAAGCATTTAGCAAAATGGGATTTGTGGTGTGAGAAATCAACCTTAGAAGTTGACTATGTCAAAATCGCTTGTTCAAAAGGACAGTTTCTGACATACTTTTGATCTTAATGATCAAATCAAAGTTTTAATGACTCTTTTGAAGGACTAATGATTGACATGATTGTGCAAAGGTAGCATGGAGGTATGTATATCATTAGATTGAAGAAATTTTAAGATATATGTAGGTAATGAAGTCTATATATGAAGCGGACTTCTTGAAGAAGGAAAATTCTCACTCAGAGAATTGTTCATGAATGATTTGGTAAATCAAAGTAACATTTGTGTAAATTTTGGTCTATAACTGATATAGAGGTGTTCTTAAATCAGTATAGATCAAGCCTTTGGAGATTTAGAGGTCTCCAACAACACAAAGGACTTGAGAATATCAAGGGATGTACCATATGATGAGCTACTCCTTGGTATAAGAAGTATGATTGTATGCAAGAATATGAATAAGAAAAGCATGCTCATGATGAAGAACAAATCGACTTAGAGCTAAGTGGCCCAAGGAGTTCCATCAATGAAGATAGTTCAAGCATGATCTCACCATGGAGGGGGAGATCTTCATCAAGCAATGATGCACAATCAAACATTAAAGGCAAAGCAACATTGGTAGCATTGGATGAAGAAGGTAATGAAGTTGAAGATGATGAAAAAGAAGCCACATCAAAGAAAGAGATCAAGTACCCAAGGCAAAGGAGGTTTATTTCTCCAAAAGGTGAAGAAAGGAAGTCTTCTAGGGTTAAGTATCGAACTCAAAGGTTTACTTATGATTCGTACATGGAAACGCATTATGCATATATGAACAAAGTAGTAGAAGATCATGATCCCAATTGTTATGAAGTTGCAAGCAGGTACACCAAATGGAAAGAGGTAATGCAAGAAGAGATTGACTTGAGGAGAATAAAACATGGACTCTAGCCCAAGAAGGAGAACATGAAGGTAATGGATAATAAGTGGGTGTATAAAGTAAAGGCAAATTTAGATGGATCTACTTCAAGGTTCATAGCAAGATTGGTGGCCAAGGGTTTTGCACAAACCTATGGAGTAGGCTTTGAAGAGACATTCAGCCTCGTGGAAAAGATGAGCACCATTAAGACACATTGCAATGGCTGCTAGCAAAGGATGGAAGCTCTTTCAATTGGATATCAAGAATTCCTTTCTCAATGGGGACTTGGAGGAAGCGGTATACATGGAACAACCACTACGTTTTGTTCTTAAAAAGTTTCCACATCATGTTTTAGGTTGAAGAAGGCACTTTATGGCCTAAAGCTCCAAGGGCTTGGAACCAAAGATTTGTGGACAATTTTATCAAATGTGGATAAAATCAATGCAAGGTGGATCCATGTCTCTTCATCAAACAAAGAGGAGAACTTGTAGTCTACATGTGTGTATGTCGATGATCTTATCATTACAAGAAATGATACAAAGGGCATTGAGGAGAGAGTCAAGGAAAAGCTTGGAAAGGAGCTTAGGAAATCTAATCTTGGAGATATTAGGTATCTTCTTGGCACTGAAGTTGTATACAAAGAAGAAGTTATTATGCTTATACAAAGGAAATATATTATAGACCTACTTGAGAGGTTTGGGATGCTACATTGCAAGCCTATTTCAAATCCCATGGAAATTAATGTAAAGCTAAGCTCCATTGATGGAAAACCATTAGAGGATGTAACTTTGTATCGATCTATTGTAGGATCTTTCAATTATGCCACAATAGCTAGGCCTGACAAAGCATATGGAGTTGGAGTGTTATCACAGTTTATGCATAGTCCAAGGAGTACACACTTGCAAGCTGCAAGAAGAATGTTACGGTATCTCAAGGCCACTATAAATGAAGGATTTTTATACTCATTTGATGATGATATGCAGGTCAACGTTTACTCCGATGTCGATTGGGCCGATTCAAAGGAAGATAGAAGGAGTATAAGTGGTTACGTAGTCATGCTAGGTAGTAAGATCATCTCATGGATTTCAAAGAAGTAACCCACAGTGGCATTATCTTCCACTGAGGCTGAATATAGAGCTTTTACTCTATTCACATATGAGCTAATTTGGATTAAGAAGTTATTTATGGAGCTTAATTTTTAGGTTGACACATATCCAATTTTTTGTGACAATATGAGTAGCATTTCTAGCATCGAATCATGTGTATCATGCTAGGACCAAGCATATTAAAGTGCACTATCACTTCATAAGGGAAAAGGTGATATCCAAGGAAGTTTTATTACATCATATTGGTATGGACCAAGTTGTTGACATGTTTACAAAGGCTTTGGACGGAATGAATATTTCAAAGTTCAAGCAATGCATCAACATGAAGGAGCTTGGATGAAGTTGAAGAATTGAAGCTTGAGGGGGGAATGTTAAAAGTCAAGCTTCAAGAAAAAATATTGTGGGAAATCAATCAAGGAAATGTGGAACAATCTAAGGAAGCCAAAAGCCACGTGATTCCATCAAGAAAAGTCAATCAACCACTCCCCAAGTCATCTCAATTAAGTCCTCCAATTAAGGAAAGGTAGTTCCTAGATTTTAGGGGCTGATTTGGAAAGGTAGTTCCTAGATTTTAGGGGCACACTTCTCTTTATAAACGTAGCATGTATCCCGACTTCTTTTGGGGCCATATTCTTGGAGTTTTAGTTCATGTAGAGTGAGCACTAAGTGTTGGAGTTTTAATAAGCAATCCCCTTGCTTAAGCTAGCCCCTTGCTTGCTTGTTTGTTTTCTTTGAGTAGGCATATCTATGTGTGCACGCAAGCAATGTTGCAACTCTCTACCCTTGAGTTGTTAGCATTGATTCTCCCTTCTTATGTATCCATTTGATGTTTGTGTTGCATTGGATGGCTATTGGACTCTATTTTGATCTCACCAATTCTCTAGAGCATTCTCATAGTAGTTTGGGAGAAGCCTTTATTTTAGTGAAGTTGGGTGATTGATATCTCTCTTTATGTGTAGGCTTTGTTGGAATTATTTTGCTCTGTGTTGTAAGGGCTGGTTCTCCTTTTCTATTTATCTATTTTCTATGATTTTGGTGTCATTGGGTAACTATTAGAGTGCATTAAAGCTACCCCAATTTTGAGATTCATTTTTGTATACTCTGTGAGATTGCTGGAGTGAAGTGAGGTCTCTGTTTGACTAGCAACTGTGAGCATTCAACTAGCTCATCTTATGGACATTGTTTCTCTTTGTGTAAGAATCCATTTGGAGTGAATTTTTTTTTGCGGGAAAGCTTTTTATAGATCCACAAAAGCTCACTGAGTTTCTCTGCATATGCTCTGAGAAAGAGCATTTTGGGTGTGCAGAGGTCAAAGAAGGATACTCTAGAGGTCATTCCCGCTTCAACATTGCATATTGGTTGAGATAATTCCCCCAAAAATTCTTTCATAAGGTCCAAAAACTCCTCATATGGACACTCTGAGAAGATGGAATGGGAATAATCTCACAAAAGTACATAGACTCCTGCTAGAGCCTTGGCTCCCCTCGAGGACTGATCCTTGTTCCATCTAGGATCCTTGAGCAATGCTAGTGGACTAATGGTAGACCATTGTGATCTAAATAAATCCAAAAAGCTCTCCTACTTCTAAAGATCATTGTCCTCAATGATCAAGGAGGGAAAATGTTTGTGAATCAGAGCTTCTGATTCCCAAGCAACATTTGTGAATGGTGGTTGGTCCATGCTACCAAATATTTTGGTATGGAGTGATTTCATAAGTGCAACTCCCTCCTTTCAAGAAATCTAGAATGAACATCTAAGTCAAATGTTCTATCTCCTAAAGCAACTAGACCATCTATAAAATTTGCATATCAAGAAATGAATGGTCTCAACTTGCTAACATGGAAAACTAGATGAACATTACAACCTGGTAACTGTAACTTGTACGCAACATCAGTAATCTTCTTGAAAATCCAAGCTTGATACAATATAGGAAATAAATTTGGTTTTTGACCCATTTTCAATGAAGAATGTAGTGGAACATGTAAGAACATGTGATCACCTTCTTGGAACATTCGTGGTGATCGATGTGTATCGAAAAAACCTTTAACCCTCTTAGTAGCTTGTGAAAGATTGGATTGAGCTATCTTTAAGTTAGCTTGTATATTTGTGAGAAACTATGAAGTATTAGGGGATTTCCTTGGTAGTCATATGGTAGCTTGATTGTGTGGAACATAACCATAAATCACCTTAAAAGGGGCTAACTTAGTAGTTTTGTGTTTCCAACTGCTATAAGCAAACTCTACTATAGGAAGGAAAATATCCCAATTTTTTTGCTTATCAAAAACATATGCCCAAATCATATCTTCTAGTATCTCATTTACTAGTTCATTCTGACAATCTATCTATCAATGCTCTCTATTAATCATCTTGAGTTGAACTTCTAACTTGTTAAACAAACATTTCCAAAAAAATCCTATAAATTTGGGATCCCTATTGGAGACTACACACTTAGCTAAACCATGTAATT
The DNA here is from genome assembly GCA_020310875.1 of Ceratopteris richardii. Classification (NCBI taxonomy): domain Eukaryota; kingdom Viridiplantae; phylum Streptophyta; class Polypodiopsida; order Polypodiales; family Pteridaceae; genus Ceratopteris; species Ceratopteris richardii. The sequence goes on from CM035406.1 coordinate 13,159,781, forward strand.
TGAAGATGTTTTGAATGAACATTTCGACAACTTGCACAGCTTTTGTTGTTTCCTTAGTAGGAATAAAGTGTGCCATTTAACTAAATCAATCAACCACGATGAGAATAGCATTCTTTTGATGTAGTGCCCATGGAAATACTATACCAACAATACAGCAGTATCTCCAATGGTTCTATGAAACCTAGAGGATGTATCCTCTCTAACTTCTTTAACATTGATTCACATAATTCTTAACACCTCTCACCATATTTGGCCACCAAAATGTGTGTCTAATCAATTTTAATGTTTTCTCAATACCAACATGTCATGTGCAAGGTACATTGTAATTTTCAAAAATGGTTTCCTTTCTGCACTTCCCTTCTTAGGAACTACACACACATACCTTTCCCATTCTTTTAAGAAAACCTTGTTGAACTTGAAACTTAGAGAATGACTTATTCTCACTTTTATTTGACAATTGATTTGTTAGAGACTGACAGTAGTCGTCCGCACTTTGTGAGTTTTTAATCTCCTAAATCAAATCACTATCTTAAATTCTGAAGCTAATCTGATGCATAATATGAGATAATGCATTTGCAACTATATTTTTCTTGCCTTTTCTATACAAAATCCCCATATGAAATTCTTGCATCAACTCTACCCATATATCCTTCTTTTCCCTTATATCAGGTTGGGAACAAGAGCAGTTTAGAGTGTAGTGTTCTTTGTAAACCTTAAAAGTTTCTCTATACAAATAATGTCTCCAAAACTTCAAAGCATGGACTATAGCATAAAGCTCTTATATGTGGACATACCAATTTCTTTGAGACTCAGAAATTTTCTTACTATCATAGGCAACTAGTCTTCCATCTTGAATTAAAACTACATCAATTGTGATGCCACTATCATCAATCTCTAGCTCAAATAGTTTTTGCACATCTACTACTGACAAGAATAGAGCACTTGATATTGCTTGTTTCAATGCATTAAAATCTTATTCATGTGCATTGCTCCACACAAACATTTGATTATTCATTAATAAATCTATCAATCACACAACTATGTATGAATAGCTAGCAATATTTTTTTAATAAGAGTCCAAAAATCCTAAGAATGATTGTACCTGATGCTAATTCTGAGGGATTGACCAATTGAGGATCACATAAACTTTTTGTAGATCCATCCTAATTCCATCAATGGAAAAGATGTGCCCTAAGTAATCAGCCTAAAATAGACATAGCTATGTCTTTTTTGGGTTGACATGCAACATATTTTCACATTTATAAGTGTACACAAATGAAATTCATGATCTTTAAAGATTTTTCTATAAACCAATGGATCATTCATGAAATCCACAACAAATTGAGCAATAAAGGGACACAAAATATAATTCACGAGCATCATAAAGTAGTTGGAGCATTTGTTAAACCAAAAGTTATTACAAGGTACTAATAATGAACAAATCTAGTACAAAAGGTTGTCTTATGTACATCATCCTCTTTAACTCTTATTTGATGTTTATCACTTTTTGTTCACACATCACTATCAAAATATATCAACAAGGACCAACCAATTAGGTGCTCGCATCTATGAGGATGGGTTGTGAAGATCAATTGTCCAACTTAAAATCTAGATCAACCCTTTAAACTTGAACACCTAGTGGTCACGTTTGAAGAGGGTTCATACATTGATAAGCAAGGAACCATGTATGTGGTCACTAGCTTACTAAACAAGACATATGAGTTTGGAAACATGATCCCAAAAAATGAGATAGGAGACCTAGAGCAAGGAGATCTAGAATGAGAACAGAGGAGTCCTCGAGGTAAATCTATCTCGACTAGAGTGATAAACCCAAAGTGGATTCCCTAGGACAACAAAAGCATAGAGTTATTCCTAAATAGGGATACAGATGAAGCCTTTTGGAGATTCAAGCAAGATCAACTTAGTGAAATAAATGGGGTCACCATTTACAAGTTCAAAGATCCTGAGATAGCACGCAAAGTGGTCTATCTAGATAACACTTCAAAAACTATGTTCTTGGTAATGGACCATGGTAGGCACACATATAGATGGAAGGGTGAATTAGCTTTTCCCCCATGGAGATCAAATGTATCTTATGGTCAATGAGGAGCAATATCATCTCACATCCATGGTATCCATAAGGAAAGAATTAGAGAAAGACTTGAGGTGAGCTTTGCAAACCTAGAAGGTACAAAAAAATCAGGATTAGAGGCAAAAAGAATAGATCAGGAGAGACACCGAAATCCAAGACATTAAAGGGTTATGGATGAGCTTCCCTTAACTAGGCCTAGAGAACACCCTCAGATCTTGAGGCCTACCCAATTGGTTAAATCCATGAAGAATTACTTCAATGGTACTAGAGACTCATATGATCATGTAGTAGAGTTTAGACAAGTATTAAAAGTAGAGCACATTGATGACTTGTTCACTCAATATAATGCAGCCTTGATGTGGTTTCTACCTCTACATCAAGGAGAATTCATGAACATTGATCAACTGCTAGGAGCCTTCATCACTAAATTCTCCAAAAGTGGTATTAGGTACAATACCTCATCTCTGATCCATAGCTTCAAAAAAACACCCTAGGAGATGGTTAGACTACAGGGAAGAAGATTTAGGTAGTACCTAGAGAGATGCCCTATTTGAGAACTAACCGCCCCAACCAAACAAGTGGCATTGCTCTTGAATGGCTTGCTAAGTGTCAAACTCAGATCTTATGTTTATGTAAAAGAGCCTAGAACAATAGAGCAGTGAATTCGTATATGTGTTGATATCAAGGACAATCTACGGGAAGAGTTAGAGCTCTCTAAGATCTATAAAGACTCAAACAGTGCTACTATCTTTATTTCTAAACCATCCACTTCAATAGAGGAGTTAGTAGAGAAAGTAGCACAAAAATTAGGAATCTCAAGTAAACATGCACCTAGGATGGTCTCTGTGAAATGATATTATAGTTGTGGAGGAGACCAGAAGGTTCATGTTTTTCTAATTATGGCTTAGCCCCAAGGAAATCCTAATAGCCAATATTGCACCATTGAGAGGAGATACACAAACCGTACCAAGTAGGTTTGCCCTTACAATAAGTAGGTGGTTAGGCAAAATGATCCACAACCATATCAACAACACAGAAGATATCCAAATCAATATCAACCTCAGTAATATGTTTGGCCACAACAACCCTAGCAAGCACAATATCAAGGTCAACAGAGAACTCAACCAGTGTCGAGTCAACAACCTCCACCCCCAACCAATGTGATCCTAGTCAAGTATTCATCAACAGAAGGAAACTTGAGTAGAGCTTGTAGCTTCAATTAAAGGCATAAAGATAACCCACAAGATTACTATATGGATTCATCAGAGTATAACAAAGATCTATCCTTATGAAAACCCTAGTGAACCTAGTTGGGATCCCGAGTATTCCAATGTAATGTACATCAATCCTAACCCTAGGCCCCAACCAAGACAAATGAGACCCCAAGGACCATGTTATAGATGTCCGGGAGATCATTTCATTAGATATTGCCCAATGCCTGCACCAACACAATCTAGTTGGTAACCATTCAAGGATTTTGTCTCAGTTGCGATAAGGAGCATCTCCTAAGGGATTTCCTAAAGAATCCGTCTAATATGCAAAAAATTAAACCTATTAATGTTATTGGCTTAGTGGTAGACACTAATAGAAGTACAATTACTATATCTCCAATACAAGTAGTAACTAGAGCTCAAGACCTACAACAAAACCTAGGCATAAGTCAAGAGAAGAGCCTAGACAATAGTTAGCCTGAGAGCATGACTAAAAAGAGAATGAGAGATTGGAAAGACAGCCATTAAAATGAAAAGAAAATGGACAAAGAAAATGAGCGAATTAGAAGAAAGCCTAAGAGAAACCATAGCTAAACGTAAATAAATTGCATCCTGGACACACTCTCACACATTATCACCACCATCACCATCTAACCACCCTCACATAACCCCATCACCACACAAAGCAGGGTCAGTCTTAGTGGATCCTACTCTTGGAGATTTAGATATGATGCTTATAGCATATTAAGCCAAAATCAAGGAAGGGCCAAATGTGATAGAACACAAAAAAGTTATCCTAGAGCTGACCCAATTGCACTAACTTAGTCAAAGCACGATTGCACTTTGATGGATTGCTAGAGAGACTAGAGAAATTGATAGCCAAATTAGGAAAGCTAGGAACATCGCAGGTGAGTGATGCTAGAACGGAAGGAATATGCCTTCCCCCCAAGGAAGTCTATGCTCCTGATTCTACTGATTTTGGAATCCCTTCTTCGATGCATCAGTACTCCCAAGAATTCTTTTGAGAAATTCAAGAAGAAAAATGGGCCAAGGAGAGTGAGAACCCACCTCCAATTTAGTTAGTAGATGATCTTCATGATCAGTTCCCATAGGACATTCCCTCACTCTATGGAGAATAAGAGGATGCCCAGTCTAGTGAATGGTTAGACTTTGAGTCTAATTCCTTATAGGAATTGCCTCATTTCACAAGCACATGGGAGTCTAAGTCTATCCATATGAGAGCACCTATGGTCATGGTAAGAAAGGAAACCTCAGTTGTACCTAGAAACACTGATGTAGTGAAGAAGACCAAAGTGCAGTGTCATCTCACTTTGGAGGAGCTACTCAAAATCAATCGAGAATTGTGGAAACACATAGCCAATCAAGTGCCCGAAGTAGCTAAAACTCATTCTCAGGTAGGATCACACAAGACAATACACGAGATACACTTGGATAAGATAAGAGACATGAGCAAGGGAGAGGAATGAAATAATTATCTCCCTATCATGTATCAAGGTTACACAACAAAAGCTATCTTAGACTCAGGTAAAGGTGTTGCCATTGCGACCACCTCCTTATGGAAATGTTGGGGCAAACCAGCACTCAGACCAACAAGAATGAAGTTGCAAATGGTAGATGGACACATCAAGAAACCTCTAGGATTGTTGGAAGGAATCATTGTTATTACGTGGTATGGAGTTTGAGCATACTTTTGCCATATGTGAATTTGGCAAGAACCATGCATATGAGATGATCTTAGGTAGACCATTCATGAGACACCTGCAAATAGTGCAAGATTGAAGAACCAATTCTTTGTACTTGAAACAATTAGGAGTTACCACTAAGGTCAATCTCAAGGATTACTCTCATAGAGATGTGCCCCCGATAATGGAACCCCATCCATAGAGAAATAGATGACAGGGAATCTATGCACTCCATAGGATCAGTATCCTCTTGGATGCATGAAGGCACCCACTTTGGATGTGCAAAGAGGCAGTTGAGGAAGAGAAAAGACTATCCACACGGGAAGTAGGCAAAGAGAAGTGCCCTAGATCAGCTCAAGACCTAGCATATGCCCCCATAGTGTTCCCAAATGAAGAATTTAAACCTCATGGTTGGGCAAAAATCCTAGCCACAATGGACATAGCTGTCAATGAAGAATAGTGGACACCCTATTGTGATGAAGGTGGCTATGACATCTCAATCCTCACCATAGAACCAATCATTTATGATTTGGTTATTGGAGAGTGTGAATCTCATATTAGTGAACCCAAGAAAGATAGTGATGATAATGAAGAGTCTATCCTCATGGAGCGTTTCTGTGATTCAGAAGAAGAGTACCTCTATTTGATAGAAGTTGGAACACAAAAGGAGGAAATATCAAAACCAAAAGAAAAGTCCATAGTAACCAAAAAAAAGAAAAGAGAGGAACCAAACCCTAAGCTAGTAAAGGAAGAAACCCTCTTTGAAGTTCCAGAGAACTTCAAGAAATATGAAAAGATCATGATTAGAATTTCTAATAGGGAAGCACTCACATGAGTGGCTTATGACAACAAAGAGAGTACTATGAAAATCGTTGTGACCATAGAAGAGAATGAAGAATGATGTATGTACATAAGACATGACCTAATCGAAGAAGAAGAAAAATAATTAATTGCATTATTAAGAGATTATAGAGGTGTGTTTGCATGGAGCTACAAAGATGTGAAAGGAGTTGACCCAGATATTTTCTCACATAGAATTCCCATGTCTTTGGAAGCCAAGACCATGAAGCGAAAACAAGGTACATATAATCATAATTATGCAGCGAAGATCAAAGAGGAAATAGATCGCTTGATAGAAGCTAGATTTATCTAAGAAATTAGGCATATCGAGTGGGTATCCCCCATTGTAGTAGTGCCCGAAAAGCACGAAAAACTATGAGTGTGCATTAACTTGAAAAAGGTTAACATAGCCAGCATCAAAGATAGTTATCCTCTTTCCATCATAAAACACTTATTGGAATGAGTAACATGCAAGGAAGTCTACAGCTTCCTTGATGGAGTTTTAGGCTACAATCAAGTAGCTATAGCCTCCGGATACCCGCATAAGAGGGCTTTTGCCACAAAATGGGGCATATTTGCATTTAGGGTGATACCTTTTGGACTCACCAATGCTCTTATGACATTTTAGAGATTGATGTGCCACGTTGTTGGAGGAAGCATTTTTTGAAGGAAATTATTTGTAAATTAACATTTTTTGTAGTTATATTTATCCAAATGATGTAAAAATTGGGAACAGTCTTCCTCATGTATAGTAGAAGCATATGTATTTTTCTTAGAATTTTTGGAAGCTCTTTGATAGCATATTTTTAGACTAGAAGGTAGAAGGACCAAGTTTCAAGTGTGAAAAGGGACACTTGAAAAAGTATAAAAGATATTTTCTTCTAATTTGAAGAGGTTGGTTGTATTATTCTCATGCTATCCAAGTAATGTGAAGAGCTTCCTTGCAAAAAATCGTGTTTCCACTTCTCATGATCATCTTCTTGATTTGTTGAGTCTTTTCATTGTGCAATCCATGGAATTTGTGAAATTTTCTTGTGTATTTCTTAGTGAAGTGTATGAAGATATGTGAGTATAAGTAGATTGAGCAAGACATTGTAGGAGATCAATGATGGAATTGGAATTTCTCAGTTTTTATAGAATCACGATTGTTTCATCTGTATGATACAGGTAATGTTTTGGAAATTTGACTTCATATTTGTAATTGTTGATATATTTAGGTAGTGATTTTGTAGTTGTTGATATATTTAGCATCACCGGGGCATTTTTTTCCCTCTTTAGGAGGTTTTTTTCCCCCGGATTGTATATACGCCTATGGGCTACTTATCTTTGTACATTCCCTAGTAATACATTCAGTATTGTGTGTTGTGCTCCAAGCTTCTTCTTCTTCCTTGTGCTGTTCGCGTGCTTCCGCAGATGCCTAACTCCAACAATCGGTATTAGAGCAGGTCGTCGCTTCATCTAGGGCGCCGTCAACACTCCTCCGTTTGCAGTCTCAAAATCGCATGAATTTTGGTGAGCATACTTAGCGTCTTTCCGAGATCAAAATCGCCTCACTCTGTGTGCCGAAATCGCGATCTGAGCTCGTTTCGGCCTCCGAACGCACTATCACAGTGCTTGTGTAGGCTATTTCAACTTTTTGTGCCAAAGGTATATACCTGTTTCTATTCGCCAATATAAGCGTCTCGAGGTCTGCTATAGGTCTAGCAGAATTCGTCTGGGTAGTTCTGTTCAACTTTTTGAGATACAGTCAATTTTCTGCATCAAGGTATTTTAGTCACCGGCTGTGGCTGAAAGTAGTGATGTATTCCGTATGTTGGCTGTTGAGGATAGGTTGAATGGTACCACCTACCCATTGTGGGCGTATATGATGTGACATGTATTGGTTGCAAAAGGACTGTGGAACATTGTGCAGGGTGTTGAAAAACGACCTATCACACCTGCAACTGTTATAACTGCAGGTACTCAAGCTGATGCAGAAGGTGTCGAAGATGATGATATTCTACATATTCCTATTCGTGCTACGGTTTCTACTGCACCTACTGTAGAGAGGGATGGCAGAGATGCCCAGGCACATGCATTGATAGCTTTGTCTGTCAAACGTGCCATTGTTCCTCACATTCGCTCTTGCAGAACAGCTAAGGATGCTTGGGATACACTTACCACATTGTACCAAGCTAGGAATGAGGCTCGTGTTGCTTACCTCCGAAAATAGTTGGAGAGTGAGCACATGAATGAAGGTGATTCTATGGACAGTTTCCTAACGAAGATCAAAGATTTGAAGGAATAGTTGATTTCTATTGATGAGGTTAGACTAGATAGCTCACTTGTGCAGACCGTTCTGAATGGTCTTCTTGATTCATATCAGAGTTTTGCTTCTACTCTTCGTTTGATGATGAAAGGCAATCCGAATGCCTTATCATTTGAGGAGTTAGTCTCTGTTCTGTTGCAGAAAGATCAATCCAGGCAGAACAGGTGCATTATGCGAGTTGCATATCAAGCTTTCTTGGCTAGTCAGAAGGGCAAAGGAAAATGGAGCTCTTCAATTAGTAAGCAAAAATCTGCTAATTCTGCATATTCGAAGAAGGAAGATAAAGATGAGAAGAAAACAGAAAAGAAGAATTGTTTTGTAAGTACTCTAAAGGGAATGATCATATCATAAAGAACTGTCCAAAACTGGCTGCTAAAGAGGCAAAGAAGAAAGAGGCTAGAATGGTTGTTGCAGAGGCCTCTACACCGAAAACAGAGTCTGCTAATCTTATGCAGGAAGAAGAATGGGCATTTACTAGTGTCTGTAGTTTTGACCCATCTTCTCATGAGCAGTGCATGTCTGCAGTAGACTCAGATGTTTGGTATTTTGACAGAGGGGCGACCAAACATATTACCTCGGAGCGCAGTTTCTTCTCTTCACTCGAGCCTGCCCCTACAGGGAATACTATTACATGCGCCAACAACTCCTCTTATCCTGTTATGGGAGTTGGTAAGATCATTTTGACTATTGCTGATGGTAGTTCTTTCACTTTGTCAGATGCTTTATTTGTGCCAAGGATTAAGAAGAACCTGTTATCAGTTTCTGCATTAGCCAAGATTGGCTTGGTTGTGAAATTTGTTGATGACAGGTGTACAGTTCATGATCTGTCAAATGGCGATGTGATTATTGCTTCTGGCATTTTATGTCGTGGGCTCTATAATCTCATAGACTATGAAAGATCTGTAAATGATTTGGCATGTGCAGTAAATGATTCTCAGGCTATGTCAGATGCAAAGCTTTGGAAAGCACGCTTTGGTCATCTGAATTTTGCTAGTTTGCTACGCCTACAGAAATCTGAAATGGTGTCCTTTTTGCCCAAACTTGAGGCACCTAGAAAACATGTTTGTGAAGTCTGTATTTTGGGCAAAATGCAGCGTTCATCCTTTCCAAAAGATGGTTCAGTTCGGGCTACTAAAAAATTACAGCTTATACATAGTGATGTCTGTGGTCATATGCAGACACTTCCTTTGGGAATTATCTTTACTTCATGACTTTCATCGATGATTTTTCCAGGCATGCATGGGTATATCCATTGAAGGCAAAGTCCGAAGTGTTCATGTGCTGAAAAACAGTTTTTGGTTTTTGCTGAAAATCTGTCAGCATGTAAAGTGGACACCCTCCGTTCTGATCGAGGGGGGGAATATATGTCTTCTGATTTTAATGCATTTCTGGCTGAACGTGGGATAAAACACCAGTTTACAGTGCGGTATACACCTCAACAAAATGGAGTTTCTAAATGAAAGAACATGTCACTCATGGAGATGGCGAGGTGTATGGTCAAGAGTCAGGCTTTACCATATAGTTTCTGGCTTGAGGCTATCATGTGTGCAACATATGTACTTAACAGGTGTCCCACTAAAGTGCTGCAGTCTATCACTCCATATGAGGCTTGGCATGATCGCCATCCATCTGCTACTCATCTGCATGTTTTTGGTTGTTTGGCATATGCATTAGTGCCTGAACAACATCGTAGAAAATTGGATGATAAAGCAATAAAATGTATTTTTGTTGGGTACAGTTCTAAAAGTAAAGGCTATCATCTGTATCATCCACATACTAAACGCATTTTGGTTAGCCGTGATGTTGTTTTTGTGGAAGATGCTATTCAGCCATTGCTTTCATGTACTAAGGAGACATTTGTTAGCTCCAAAGACATGTATGATACTTTGATGCATCTTTTCACAGGTGGACAGTCTAATGCTGGTCTTAATGAGGCCTCAACCTTTACAGGTTTCATGTGATGATGCAGATCATTCCATTTCTGATGCAGATTTACATGATGCACTTATTGATGAGAGAGCTGATATTGAGCACGCAAGAACTATGCCAAAATGGCTGGTGCAGACCTTGCGTCATGGCAAATTAGATGCACCTCTATCATATCGTACTCGTTTAGGCTCTCATAGTGCCTCTTTTGCATCAGATTGCTATGTTATGGCTGCATCTAGTCTCTGTGATGAGAATGAGCCTGTTTTCTTTGATGAGGCACAAAATTCAGAAAATTGGATGGCTACTATGGAATCTGAATATGATGCAATAATGAAGAATGGTACTTGGTCTTTATGTGACTTGCCTCCTAGCAAGAAGGCCATTGGCACTAAGTGGGTATACAAGTTGAAGCATAAACTTGATGGTACAATTGATAGGTATAAGGCGAGGCTTGTTGCAAAGGGTTATGCGCAGGAAAGAGGCATTGATTTTGATGAGACCTTTGCACCTACATGCTGTATGACTACTGTTCGGGGCTTTTGTGCACTTGCAGCCCATCATGGTTGGAATGTACATCAGTTGGATATTCTCCATTTTTGAATGGTGACTTGCATGAAGAAGTGTATGTTTTTCAGCCCCATGGCTTTGTGCACAAAGGGCATGAAAACCATGTGTGCAGGTTAAAGAAGGCATTATATGGTTTAAAGCAAGCACCACGTGCTTGGTATGAGAAGATACATGCCTATCTGATTGCACATGGTTTTGAGAATAGTCCAACTGAAAGCACCTTATATTTTAAGCGTGCCAATGATGTGCTTTTGATCATTGTTGTCTATGTTGACGACATGCTGCTCACTGGTCCTATTGAGAAGCATATTGCTGATTTTAAGGCTAATTTGCATGCCTCATTTGAGATGTTTGATTTCGGGCATTTGCATCACTATTTGGGCATTCAGTTTATGCAAGTTGATGGTGGAATGGCTTTGTGTCATATTGACACATTACTGCAGCATTTTGGCCTTGAAGACTGTAAGCCTATTGCCACTCCTATGGAGATGGGTTTACGTTTGAGTCTTTATGATGCTGGAGATGCATTTGATGGTGTTCTCTATCAGCAGGCTGTTGGATGCTTGATTTACTTATGCATTACTCGGCCTGATATTCAGTTTGTTGTCTCACAGATGAGCAGGTTTATGCATTGCCGAGGAGTCAAGCATTGGCAGGCGGTTAAGCACATCTTTCGCTACTTGAGTGGTACTCGGCTACTTGGGTTGTTTTATCCCAAGGGGGGATCACTTCCGCCAGATTTGCATGCTTTTTCTGACTCTGATTGGGCTGGCTGCTATGACACTCATGTGTCCACTAGTGGCTTTTGCTTCATGCTTGGTAGCTCATGTATATCTTGGTTGAGCAAGAAGCAGCCTACTGTGGCCACTTCCAGTTGTGAGGCTGAGTATAGGCAAGCTTTCACAGCGACTGTTGAGTGTGTGTGGCTTAGACGCCTTATGGATGATTTGGGTGTTGGTCAGAATTCTGCCACCACCATCTTCACTAACAGTCAGAGCACATTGGCAGTTGCGAGGAACCCTGTGTTCCATGCTCGTACTAAGCACATTGAGGTGCATTATCACTATGTCAGGGAGAAGTTCTTTGCTGGCGAGATCAGCTTGGCATATGTGCCCATGCAGGAGAACATTGCAGACCTTTTCATGAAGGCTCTACCCAGGGAGAAGTTTGAAGCTTTCCGCAAAGCTTTGGGCTTACTTCCTTTTGTGGAGTGACTTCCACATAGCCTGGTACTTCCTTATACATGAGTGCCAGCTACTTGTTCACCGCATCACTCCCAGGGGGGATTTGTTGATATATTTAGGTAGTGATGTGTGTGAACACTCTAGGACCGCTGGGGCACTTTTTTCCCTCTTTAGGAGATTTTTTTCCCCCGGCTTGTATATACGCCTATTGCCATAATGGGCTACTTATCTTTGTACATTCTCTAGTAATACATTCAGTATTGTGTATTGTGCTCCAAGCTTCTTCTTCTTCCTTGTGCTGTTCGCGTGCTTCCGCGGACGTCTAACTCCAACAGGCTGGAATAGCTCTCTCTACTGACGATAAACTGAACTAAAGTAAGAGCTGAATAATATCCCTAAGTACAAAGTACAACCACATATGAGTGACTCATGTATGTGGTAACATGGGGAAAAAACCTCTAGCCAACACTAGAGTAAAAAGTGCCCATGTATAGGGAAAAGGTTCACATCAAAGCTACTTGAGGAACACATAAGTGTAACAAACCCCCTTGGAACAAATGATGTGAACACATACAGGGAGTGACAGATCAGCCCCCACAAGGTAATAAGCCTAAAGCTTTGCGAAAAGCTTCAAACTTTTCCCGTGGAAGAGCTTTGGTGAATATGTCTGCCACATTATCTTGTGTAGGCACATATACCAAATCAATACCTCCTACATGAAGGCGCTCTCTCACATAGTGATAATGCACCTCAATATGTTTGGTCCGTGCATGAAATACTGGGTTTCGTGCAACAACCAAAGCACTCTGACTATCAGTGAGAATATGTGTAGCAGCATCAATCTCCATGCAAAGATCCATCAATAGGCGTCTCAACCATATACACTCCACTGTAGCTGTGAAAACTGCCCTGTACTCAGCTTCACAACTCGATGTCACCACTGTAGGTTTCTTCTTACTCAACCAAGATATGCATGAGTCTCCAAGGATAAAGCAATTACCACTAGTGGACATGCGAGTATCATAACAACCAGCCCAGTCACTATCTGTGAAAGCATGCAAGCATGGATGAACACCTCTGCCATAAAAGAGACCTAAGCTCAAAGTGCCTCAGAGATATCTAAACACACGTTTCACCGCTTGCCAATGCTTAGTGCTAGGGCTATGCATGAATCGACTCAACTGGGAAACTGCATACTATATATCCGGCCTTGTGTTGCATGCATATATAAGACATCCCACAACTTGATGATAAAGAGAAGTGTCAAATGGATCATTGGAATCCTCAACTGAGAACCTGAATCCTGTCTCAATTGGTGTGGAAACTGGCTTGCAATCCTCAAAGTCAAAACGCTGAAGTAGTTTTTCAACATACTTTGCTTGATGCATAACAACAGCTTGCCGATAAAGAGAAGTGTCAAATGCATCACTGGAATCCTCAACTGAGAACCTGAATCCTGTCTCAACTGGTGTGGAAACTGGCTTGCAATTCTCAAAGTCAAAACGTTGAAGTATTTTTTCAACATACTTTGCTTGATGCATAACAACTCCCCCCTCAATGGATACAAACTGGATGCCAAGATAGTAGCTCAAAAGACCAAGATAAGTGACATCAAAAGTATGCTGCAAATTAGCCATAAGAATGTCAAGTTTTGCATCACATGACCCACTCAAGAGTATGTCATCGACACAAAGAACAAGCACTATAAGATCAGCCCCATTTTTGCGTACATAGAGTGTGATTTCAATCGGACTACATGTGAAGCCAAGAGTAATCAAGTGCTTATGGATTTCTTCATACCATGCATGTGGAGCTTGCTTGAGACCATACAAGGCTTTATGCAAGCGATAAACCATATGCTCTTTTCCTTTCATAGCAAATCGAGGAGGTTGCTTCACATAAACCTCTTCTTGCAAATCACCATCCAAGAAGGCTGTTTTTATGTCCAACTGATGCACTTTCCAACCTTGATGGGCAGCCAATGCAACCACAGTATGAATGGTAGTCATGCGTGAAGTAGGTGCAAAATTTTGCTCATAGTCAATGCCATATTGTTGCGCATATCCTTTGGCAACCAATCTAGCTTTGTAGCGATCAATGCTACCATCAAATTTTCTCTTAATCTTATAAACCCACTTTGTACCAATGGCATTCTTTCTTTTTGGCAATTCATATAACTCCCAAGTGTTAGGATAGATGGATGGATGCTCCAAGAGACTAAGTAGGTACTGCTAAGCCTGCTTTGTACCAGCCCTCTTTTGCTTCAGAGTTGATAAGTAGACCTTCTTAGCTTTCCAATAACACCAAAAAATAGCCTATGTACTTTGGAAGTGATGTGTGTGATGATTGAACCAAAACAGATAACTTTGAAGTTCACAAAGTCAAAAAAACCTTCTATTTATGTCTTGACACCTGCTAGATGTTTTACTCAGTGTGACCAGCACAATAGAAATTGATAAAATTCCTTCTAAAGGTATTTAGTTAGCTTAGCAAGCTACCATTTTCAAGTGGAAAGATATAAAAAGATAAACTATGCTAAGAGAAATCAATTTAGCAAGTTTAGCTATACCCCCGACTTTTTAGGACTGTAGCAAAAAATGACCAGAGTTCACCTCGACACAAATTTCTATGAAATGGCTGAATAGAATTACTTCAAACTTTGAAAGCACGTAGAAGACTTTGAGCTGAATCCAAGAAGCTTTGAATCACTTGATTTGGTGACGAATTGACTGAGATATGCCTTTGACAAGTTGACAGACTTTTGAGTACACTAACAGAGAACTCAGAGATGAATGATGTAAATGTATCTATTAATAAACACTTGTATACAATCCCATTGGCATGAACAACATTGCCTAATGGTGTAGAGAGGTGTAGGCTATGGTATAGTCCTCAGACACACTCAAACTCAGTAGAATGAGGATCGGGAAAATGTCTCTCTTTTACCTGCGACTTTTCAAGTTCACTTTTTTATATGAAGTGAGTGGAGATTTGAATTCGAATTCAAATTTTGGCTCCCTATGATCAAGCTCCTACATGTTAGGAGATATTCATTCAATCAAATGAGCTACTTTTTCCACGACTCACTTTGGTAGGTGATTACAAAAGATTCTAAGTCAATTTGACTTTTACAATGAGATAAAGTGGTAATTAGCCACTAGCATATATTCCTATGCTTCTTCATGTATGTGTAGGCTTTAATGTATCCTTTGAGCCAAATGTGTTGGCTTGAAATTTACACCAACAACTCCCCCTCAAGCCAAACATTTTGGTTTAAGTCTTCATCTTCAGTCTTCAAGTATATCCTACAATCCAATCATGGATTTGAACCTGTAAAGTTTTGTTCCATCCAAAGCTTTAGTCAACAAATCTGCACATTGCATGTTGGTTGATACATAGGTAAGTTGAATGTCCTTGCTTATCAACTTCTCTCTCACATAATGATAATGAACCTCTATGTGTTTGGTCCTAGCATGATAGATAGGATTAGCTGCAAGGTGAAAAGAACTTGTATTATCTCCAAAGATAATTGGTGACCTAGTATATAAGCCCAATTCTGTATACAAAAGTTTAATCCAAATTGCTTCTTTTTTGGCATTAGCTAGTCCTCTATACTCTGCCTCTGTGGAAGACAAAGCAACAGTAGGTTGCTTCTTTGAAGACCATGAAATCGGTTTGTCACCTGCAAAGGAAATATATCCAGAAGTGCTCCTCCTATCATCCTTGCATCCTGCCCAATCTGCATCTGAATAAATTTTGATATCAATATCTGAAGTGTAAGGAAAATACAAACCATGGTTCTGTGTACCCTTGAGATACTTCAAGATTCTCATGGCAGCCTCTAAGTGAGGTATCCTTGGCTTGTGCATAAACTGACTTAGCACACTTACACCATATGCAATATCAATTCTTGTAAGAGTAGCATAGTTCAAGCTACCCACCATACTTTGATAACCTGTAATGTCTTTGACTTCATCACCTTCATGGGCACTTAGCTTTAGATTTACCTCCATTGGAGTGCTTGCTACTTTAGCATCCTGCAAGTGAAACTTCTTCAACATCTCCAGTACATACTTTTTCTGAGTAATGTATATCCCTGAATTAGTGTAAACTAATTCAAGCCCTAGAAAATACTTCAATAAACCAAGATCATTGATCTTGAACTCCTTCATCATCTGGCTTTTGATATACCTGATTCCATTGACATCATTACCTATAATGATGATGTCATCAACATAAACACAGAGATATATTACCTCTGAATTACTTCTCTTAATGAACAGAGAAGTGTCAGCCTTGCTCATGACAAAACCTTGGTCTTGGAGGTATGTAGTTAACCTATAATTCCATGCCCTAGGTGCCTGCTTCAATCCATATAATGCCTTTTTTAATTTGCAAACATAAGTTACCTTCTTAGGGTCCTCATAGCCAGGAGGTTGTGATATATAAACTTCTTTTGAAATCCATCCATTCAAGAAAGCATTCTTGACATCCAATTGGTACATGTTCCAATTCTTTGATGCAGCCACACTTACCAACACTCTGATTGTTGGCATCTTGGCCACATGAGAAAATGTCTCTTCATAGTCAATTCCTTGGGTTTGTGCAAAACCCTTGGCTACCAATCTGGCTTTCTACCTATTAATTGTTCCATCAGAATTTCTTTTCAACTTATAGATCCATCTGGATCCTATTACCTTCATAATATCCTTCTTGGGTACTAACTCCCATGTGTCTCTCTCCTTGAGTGCTTCAATCTCCTCATCCATAGCTTCTTTCCATTTTGATTTGGTTATTGCTTCTTCATATGAACCTGGTTCTTCATTTGACAAATCTTTGGCAAGATAAACTGAATGTTTAGTAACAAGAGATGTATCATACCCATATCTGATAGGTTTCTTGCTTTCTCTTTGAGATCTTCTGATTGATTGAGTTGATGATTCAGGTATGTCTTCAAGCTTCTTCATCTTCATTTTGCCCTTGGACTTCCATGCCTTGAATTCTTCAAGGTTGATAGTGTCTTCATCATCTGAACTTGAGTCTTCATTCTGAGTAGGTTCCTCCTTTGCAAGTTTTGGGAATTCCTCTTCCAAATCATAGGGTAGTTTGACCTTCTTGCATTCATTCTCATACCAAGAATCATTTTCATCAAAGATCACATCTCTGCTTACCATAAATCCCTTATTAGTAGGATTATAAAACCTAGAAACTTTTTGATTTAAATCATACCCAATGAAAATGCATTTTTCAGCCTTTGGGTCTAGCTTACCTCTTATCTGAGAAGGAATGTGCACATATGCTACACACCCAAATATTTTGCAGTGATCTAATGATGGTCTCTTACCATGCCATGCTTCATAGGGTGTCATACCATCAAGTGACTTAGATGGTAACCTGTTTATGAGGTAAGTAGCAGTAGAAACACTCTCTGCCCATAGATAGTTAGGTAATTTCTTCTCATTAAGCATAGATCTAGCTGTCTCAACAATTAACCTATTTCTTCTTTCAGCTACCCCATTCTGTTCAGGAGAATACCTTGTGGTTATCTCTCTTTTGATGCCTCTGTCCTGCAAGAAGTCTTCAAATTCATTGGAGAAGTACTCACCTCCTCCATCTGACCTTAGCCTCTTCAAATTCCTTCCTGTCTGGTTTTCAACTAATGCAAGATATTTCTTAAAACAATTAAATACCTCATCCTTATGCTTCATGAAGTATAATACAGTCCATATGCTATAATCATCAATGAAAGACACATAGTACCTTGAACCTGAGACTGAGGGGTCTTTGCTAGGTCCCCAAACATGTGTGTGTACAAGCTCTAGATAGTCTTCATGCATATATCCTTTCTTGGAGAAGGGTAACCTATGAGACTTACCAAATTGACAAGCACCACACTTGTAAATCATATGTTGCTTGGATACATTAGGTATCCCAAGCACACATTGGTCCCTGCACATTTGTTTCAAGGTTCTTTCTCCTATGTGCCCTAACCTTTTGTGCCAAATCTCAAGCTCTGAAAGTGTTTGATCTTTATAACTGTATAGTGCAATATTCTTTGTATCTTCCAACTCAAAAGTTAAAAGTCTACCTGATTTTTCTCCTTTAGCAATCCTCTTGAACCCATGTCTTGGGTCCTCCACATATGCTCCATATTGATTGAATCTGACCTGCAAACCTTTCTCCACAATCTGACCAACACTCATCAAATTTTTGGTAATGGTTGGTACATAGAGTACCCTGCTTAACAAATTCTGATTACCATCACAAGTCTTAACTTTTCCAACTTTAACTACTGAATGCTTTGTATCATCACCTGTTTGGACTTGATGTTTACATTTTGGTTCCTCAAGATCGGAGAGTAGTGCCACATTGCCAGCCACATGATTTGAGCACCCTGAGTCAATGTAGAATAGGTGGTCATCATTTGTACCTGACTTTGAAGTCATGTTCATGATCAGAAGAGATTCATCCTGCTCCTCTCTGTAGTTATTGTAGTCCTTTCTGGTTTTGAATCCTCCTTGGTATTTACCATTGTAATTGTTGTTGTAATTGTTGTTGTGGCCTTGGTGATGGTTGAACCTTCCTCTTGACTGTGAGTATCCACCTCTTTGGTAGCCTCTTCCTCTCTGATTTTTGTAATTCCTGAAACACTCATCTGTAGTATGATTTGATAAACCACAAATGTTGCATGGTGATGAGTTATAGGGTCTCCCCCTACCTTGGTTACCTCCTCTGCCCTTTCCTCTTGAAGATCTACCTCTCCGTGCATAGTTGGCTTGAGAGGTAGAGCCTTCATCTTCCATCTTCTTGCTCTTGCCTTTATCTTTAGACTTCTTATCAGTGTATAGGGTAGAAGAGTTATTACCTTTGGATGTATCTCCATTCTTTGTGAGCTTTGCTTCATGTGTAAATAGTTGTCCCATGAGAGTTGTAAGATTTGGAGTGTGCATGTCCATGTAGAGATCCATTGCAGTGGTGAAGCTTTCCGATTTGTCATCAGCCTTGATTCCATTGATCACTTGCCTTACAATTTGTTCTTCTTCAATCTCTTCTCCTATGCTTGCTAACTGATCTACAACATCTTTGATCTTGGTCACAAATTTTGAAACAACTTGCTTAGGTTGCTTCCTTAGTGTTGTGAATTCAATCCACAACTGATTTTTCCTAGCCCTTGTATTGGAGGAAAAGTATGATGACAAGGTTTCCCAAGTTTCTAGGGATGTCTTACAATTTCTGATATGTGGCAAAAGAAAGTCAGAGATAGAGTTGAGTAAATATGACCTTGCCAACGCATCCTTAGCACACCATGTGTTGAGCTTTTCTTGTTCTTCCTTGGTTGGTAATCCTCTTGCTTTGAATGAGGGTAATTCCTCATCTCCTTAGATGTATCCATAGAGACTCCTTCCTTGTAAGTAGGTCTTCATCCTTAAAGACCAAGCTTGATAGTTGTTCCTGTCCAATTTATCAATAAATGAAGGAAAACCATCTCCCATTTACCTCTATTGCTTTGATACCACTGTTGGGATAGATGGATGGATGCTCCAAGAGACTGAGTAGGTACTGCTAAGCCTGTACCAGCCCTCTTTTTCTTCAGACTTGATAAGTAGACCTTCTTAGCTTTCCAATAACACCAAAAAATGGCCTATGTACTTTGGAAGTGATGTGTGTAATGATTGAACCAAAACAGATAACTTTGAAGTTCACAAACTCAAGAAAACCTTCTATTTATGTCTTGACACTTGCTGGATGTTTTACTCAGTGTGACCAACACATTAGAAATTGATAAAATTCCTTCTA
Organism: Ceratopteris richardii; assembly: GCA_020310875.1. Taxonomy (NCBI): domain Eukaryota; kingdom Viridiplantae; phylum Streptophyta; class Polypodiopsida; order Polypodiales; family Pteridaceae; genus Ceratopteris; species Ceratopteris richardii. Next base: position 13,179,412 of record CM035406.1, read on the forward strand.
GGGGTATTTAATAGCTTAGCAAGCTACCATTTGCAAGTGGAAAGATATAAAAAGATAAACTATGCTAAGAGAAATCAATTTAGCAAGTTTATCTATACCCCCGACTTTTTAGGACTGTAGCAAAAAATGACCAGAGTTCACCTTGACACAGATTTCTTTGACATGGCTGAATAGAATTACTTCGAACTTTGATAACATGTAGAAGACTTTGAGCGGAATCCAACAAGCTTTGAATCACTTGATTTGGTGAAGAATTGACTGAGATATGCCTTTGACAAGTTGACAGACTTTTGAGTACACTAACAGAGAACTCAGAGATGAATGATGTAAATGTATCTATTAATAAACACTTGTATACAATCCCATTGGCATGAACAACATTGCCTAATGGTGTAGAGAGGTGTAGGCTATGGTATAGTCCTCACACACACTCAAACTCAGTAGAATGAGGCTCAGGAAAATGTCTCTCTTTTACCCGCGACTTTTCAAGTTCACTTTTTTATATGAAGTGAGTGGAGATTTGAATTCAAATTCAAATTTTGGCTCCCTATGATCAAGCTCCTACATGTTAGGAGATATTCCTTCAATCAAATGAGCTACTTTTTCCACGACTCACTTTGGTAGGTGATTACAAAAGATTCTAAGTCAATTTGACTTTTACAATGAGATAAAGTGGTAATTAGCCACTAGCATATGTTCCTATGCTTCTTCATGTATGTGTAGACTTTAATGTATCCTTTGAGCCAAATGTATTGGCTTGCAATTTACACCAACACCAAGTACCTTTCCTATGTATGGAATCCATTTCTGATTGTATAGCACTCATCCATTGTGCATCGTCACATGCATCTTCAAAAGAAAGTGGCTCTTCATTACATGTTGTAGCAATAAGAGAATAATCCACAAAATTACTTGATGCATGGTGAGAGCTTGATCTTGTTCTACCAAGTAAAGGTGCACTCAATTTGCTATCCTGCAAAGTTTGTTTCAACCACTTTGATATAGATTGTGCCTCTTGGTAGACATGCGTTCATTATGTAAAACATCTTCAATATGTACATCATGCATGGGCTGAATTTCATGCTCATTTTCAGCCATATTTTGATGCAAATGTTCAGCAATATGTGGCTGGAAATTTCCAACAGTTTTGACATTTTTTGGCTGAAAATTTTCAGCGATGTTTGGCTGCAAATTCTCTGCATTTTCAGCCCTATTTGGCTGGAATTTTTCAGCCCTTTGTGCCTCAGTTGGCTAGTCTACATGACCATAGTCAAGCGCACCATTTTGGAACAAACGCATGAGCGTATCGAACACATCTTGTGAGCTAACTGTTGGCAGTTTTTTCCATTCATGTAGAGGGAAAATTGAATTTTCAGCAAATACCACATCTCGACTCCCAATAATTGTTTTCGTCAATGGATGGTACAACCAATATCCCTTACTTTTAGCACTATAACCAACAAATATACATTTCTTTGCCTTGTCATCAAGTTTGTGATGTTGTTGTGATGGCACATGAGCATATGCCAAACAACCAAACACACGCATATGACTAACCATAGGCTTATGACCATTCCAAGCCTCATAAGGAGTGATGACTCTCAATGCTTTTGTAGGGCAGCGATTCAACACATAATTTGCACACATGACTGCTTCCATCCAAAACTTATCAGGAAGATGCTTTCCTTTAACCATACATCGTGCCATTTCAAGTAGAGTTCTATTTTTACGCTCGGCAACACCATTTTGTTGAGGTGTATATGGCACTGTAAATTGGTGTGAAATACCTCTTTCACGAAGAAAAGCATTAAACTCATGTGACATGTATTCACCACCATGATCCGTGCGTAGAGTCAAAAGCTTTTGTGAAGAAAAAATTTGAAGTATAGCTAAAAATGATTTGAAGCAAGAAAATACCTCATTCTTTGCTTTCATAGGATACATCCATGTATGGCGAGTAGCATCATCAATGAAGGTAACAAAATATACATGCTTCCCAAAAGATGGAGCCTTGACAGGACCACATACATCACTATGAACAAGCTACGATTTTCTTGTGGTGTGTGTATGACCATCTTTTGGAAAAGAAGCACGATGCATTTTTCCAAGAATGCAACCTTCACATGCATGCTTTTCAATGGAATCAAGTGTAGGCAAGCCAATAACCATGTCCTTCTTTTGCAAGTAGAGCAAACTATTGATGTTCAAGTGACCAAAACGAGCATGCCAAAGCTCCATTTCAGCCATGGAAGAAGTATGAGCAACTAAGGCATTCGAGGCAGCCCTCTTGTATGTATCCATGTGATACAAACCATTACATAATGTACCGGACATCACGATAACATCACCATTGCTGAAAATCATGAACCATACACTTATCATCAACAAAGTGTACATGAACTCCAGCTTTGGCAATCAACCGAACTGAAATTAAGTTCTTCTTGATACCGAGCACATACAATGCATTTTTCAAGAGAATCACACCTCCATTTGCAGCCGTAAGCTCAATTTCTCCTACTCCAATGATAGGATAAGAGGCATTGTTTGCACACACCACATGTCCTCCTTTAGGTGCATCTTTCAAAGAGGCAAAAAATCTTTTGCATGATGTTATGTGCTTTGAAGCACCACTATCAAAGAACCAATCCAAATTAGCCTCACTCACAACCATACATTTAAAATGTAAAGAAGCATCATAATGACATGTAACAACACATGCCCAAAAATATTGAGCCATGTTAGCTTCATCATTCTTTGCATTTGCTGAATTTTCAGCAATAGACATGCCAGATTCCTTCTTCTTTTCATTGCATTTAGCAAGCTTTCTACACTCATCAATAGTATGACCAGCCTTCTGGCAATATTTGCATCTCTTCTTCTTTTGCAAATCGGCATCATTAGAGGAATGAGTGGAAGAGGAAGCTTGAGGCTTTGGTTTTGATGAACCCAAAGCTGAACCATACTTGCTTTTCCCCTTTTGTGAGATAGCAAGTTCTTGTGTTCCCTCAATGAAACCAATCCTATTCACTCTAGATTGCTCTTCTTGCAAAAGAAGAGACACAACCTCATCAAATGCATACATATTAGAATTTCCTTTTGCAACCAAACGAAGTGTAGTAGCAAAGCTTTGAAAAGATTCTGGAAATCCTTTCAACAATGTAGAAATGAGTGATGCATCTGGAATAATCTCATCTATGTTTGCCAATTGCTCTTTCAAGTCCTTGATGTGTGTCACATACACATCCGTCGACTCATTTTTAGCCATACATATATCCTCAAGTTGCTTCCTCAAGTATGCAATACGTGCTTCATTACGCACAACATACAAAGAAGCAAGAGTGTCCCAAGCCAGTCTCGATGTAAAACATGACTGAATGTGTGGAACTATATGACACTTCATTGAAAGCGCAATCAAAGCATGAGCTTGAGCATCTTTTGCATCCCATCTAAGCTACTCCTGTGTAGGTGGAGAAGAATAAACCACTGTACTCGAAGAAGAAGCTCCATCTGTGGCCGTACATTGTGAAGTAGAAGCACTTGCCGGTCTTCGATCTACATCAGCCACTATGTTCCAAAGTTGTTTAGCAACAAGAACATGCTTCATCATGTAAGACCACATCAGATAGTTGGTCCCATCAAGCTTATCTTCAGCTTGAAGCATGCAAAACAAGTCATTGCTGCCCGCAATTTCACTAAGGAACAAGAATGTGACAAAATCTTCACTTCGACGAAAGCTGAAATTTCAGCTCACAAACCGTCACTTTGATGGTGATTCTGACTGCACGAATGGCTTCAAAACAGGGGTAAAACCCCAGAGCACCTCGTGGAATTGTTTCTTGGCTGCTGAAATTCACAGTTCTATGCTCCGAAGTCGATTTGCACTGTTAGAAGTGCGCGTGCGTCGTGACGCGAAAAACCAAAACTTGAGAAGAAGCTGAACCTGCTCTGATACCATTGTTGGGTGTGTGTAGTAAGTGCGAGAGACACACGAGAAGCACGCACAAGGAGCACACACAAGGAGCACAAACGCAGCAAGACACACAAAGAAGACGATGGCTAGAATAGCTCTCTCTACTGCGATAAACTGAACTGAAGTAAGAGCTAAATAATATCCTTAAGTACAAAGTACCACCACATATGAGTGAATCATGTATGTGGTAACATGGGGAAAAAACCTCTAGCCAGCACTAGAGTAAAAAGTGCCCATGTATAGGGAAAAGGTTCACATCAAAGCTACTCGAGGAACACATAAGTGTAACATCACTCAAAATCGTGAAAAACACGATTCTCACTTAGAATCGTGAAAAACACGATTCTCAGCCAGAATCGTGAAAAACACAATTCTCACCCAGAATCGTGAAAAACACGATTCTCACTCAAAATTGTGGAAAACACGATTTTTAGTTCACTAAAATAAAATCTTCATATTCTGCTCAAACCAAATACAAATTTCAACTTTTGAAGAAATCTAATACAAATGAGTGGATGATTCTGAGATCTGGTAATAAGCTTCCTATACCTTATACACAAGAGTTAATAGGGAAGGAAATACAATCAAGTGAACTTCAAGAAAGGGAAGTGGGACAGAATATTAACATGGAAAATTCAAATGAGACACATGAAAACTCAAGATACTAGTGACTTTAGAAATATCCTCAAATACATGTATACAAATAGGTTTGGAGCATATGTGTATCAAGATGGCATGCATAAATTTCTCATTAGGTTGAGAAAATTAGAAATTTCTTTTGATGCCAATAGCACAATTAAAGGATGGTAGATATGACGATAGACAAGGATGTGTATACATATTTGCACACGATCCTGAAAATTCTAATGGCTTAGGTGTCAATGTGCAGACAAGAGACCTTGGGATCAAGACCTCGATCAAACAGACTTACCTAGACAAAATGAAAATCATACTCCTACTGAACCACAAAAAGGGAGGAGATTACACACTTCTCTAAATCCTTTTGAGAGGGAAGTAGAGGGAATACCTGATTTTCCCATTAGAAGGAGACAACAGTGGTAAAACCATGGAAGAATGCTTAGGCCTTATCGAGTAGCTAAATGCATGAAGAATCAATATGAAGGGTATTTAGATCCTCATGCTCATGCTACAGAATTCAGACAATTGATTAGGGTAGAAGAAGTAGAGGATTACAAAGTGCAATTTGAAGCATTTGGTCTAACCCTAATTGGACCTCCATTATCTGATGGGGAAAGTATCTCAACCCCTAAGCAACGACGAAGCGCGAATGACCTCCACAGGTATCCTTCTTTGACCTCTGCACACCAAAAGTGCTCTTACTCAGATCTTATGCAGAGAAATCCAGTGCGCTTTTGTAGACCTGTAGTAGACACCAAGATCTTTCCAACAAAAGAGATTTCACCTCAAATGGATGCTTACACAAAGAGAAACAATGTCTACAACATGAGCTAGTTGAATGCTCACAACTGCTAGTCAAGCAGATACCTCACTTCACTCCAGCAAGCTTTTCTCAGAGAGTATACAAAGAATGAATCGCAAACTTGGGTCAACTTTAGAGAACTCTAATAGCTACCCAATGACACCAAAATCATAGCAAATGGATAAATAGAGAAGGAGAACTAGCCCTTACAACAGAGAGCAAAATATTTCCAATAGAGCCTACACACAGAGAGAGATATCAATCACACAACTTCACTAAAATGAATGTTGCTCCCAGAATACTCAGAGAATGCTCCAGAGAATTTGTGAGCATAAAATAGACTTTAATAGCTATCCAATGAGACAAGAATTACATCAAATGGATACAATACGAGGGAGAACCAATGCTAACAACTCAGGGGTAGAGAGTTGCAACACTGCCTGCGCACACATAGATATGCCTACTAAAAGAAAACAAACAAGCAAGCAAGGGGCTAGCTTAAGCAAGGGGCTAGCTTAAGCAAGGGGCTTGCTTATCACAACTCCAGCACTTAGAACTTGGAGGACTTAGTTGAGATGACTTGGGGAGTGGTTGAGTGACTTTTCTTGATGGAAGCTCGTGGCTTTTGGCTTCCTTTGATTGCTCCACATGTCCATAAAAGATTCCCCATGAATTTGTAGCTTGAAGCTTGACTTTTAACACTCCCCCTCAAGCTTCAATTCTTCGTCCTCATCCAAGCTCCTTCATGTTGATGCATTGCTTGAATTTTGAAATCTTCATCCCATCCAAAGCCTTTGTAAACATGTCGGCAACTTGGTCCTTGGTACCAATATGATGTACTGACACTTCCTTGGATATCACCTTTTCCCTTATGAAGTGATAGTGCACTTCAATATGCTTGGTTCTAGCATGATAGAAAGGATTCAATGCTAGATGAATGCTACTCATGTTGTCACAAAAAATTGGGTGGAACCGGCCCAATCCGCATCAGAATAAGCTTTGACCTGCATATCATCATCAAATGAATAGAACAATCCTTCATTTATAGTGGCCTTGAGATATCGTAACATTCTTCTTGCAGCTTACAAGTGTGTAGTCCTTGGACTATGCATAAATTGTGATAACACTCCAACTCCATATGCTATGTCAGGCATAGTTATTGTGGCATAATTGAAAGAGCCTACAATAGATCGATACAAAGTTACATCCTCTAATGGCTCTCCATCAATGGAGCTTAGCTTTACATTAACTTCAATGGGATTTGAAATAGGCTTGCAATGTAGCATCCCTAAGATCTCCAAGATCAGATATCCTAAACTCCTTTCCAAGCTTTGCCTTGATCTCCTCAATGCCCTTTGTATCATTACCTGTAATGATAAGATCATGTACATACACACACATGTAGACTACAAGTTCTCCTCTTTGTTCGATGAAGAGAGATGGATTTGCCTTGCATTGATTGTAACCACATTTGATCAAATAGTCCACCAATCTTTGGTTCCAAGCCCTTGGAGCTTGCTTTAGGCCATAAAGTGCCTTCTTCAACCTACAAACATGATGTGGAAACTCTTTATGAACAAAACCTAGTGGTTGCTCCATGTATACCTCTTCTTCCAAGTCTCCATTGAGAAAGGCATTCTTGATATCCAATTGGAAAAGCTTCCATCCTTTGCTAGCAGCCATTGCAATGAGTGTCCTAATGGTGCTCATCTTTGCCACGGGGCTGAATGTCTCTTCAAAGTCCACTCCATAGGTTTGTGCAAAACCCTTGGCCACCAATCTTGCTTTGAACCTAGAAATAGATCCATCTGAATTCCTCTTTACTTTATACAGCCACTTATTACCTATTAGCTTCATGTTCTCCTTCTTGGGCACTAGAGTCCATGTTTGATTTTCCTCAAGTGCGTCGATCTCTTCTTGCATTGCCTCTTTCCATTCGGTGTACCTGCTTGCATCTTCATAGCAATCGAGCTCATGATCTTCTACTACTTTGTTCATATATGCATAATGCGTTGCCATGTATGAATCATAAGTAAACCTTTGAGTTGGATACTTAACTCTAGAAGACTTCCTTTCTTCACCTTTTGGAGGAATAAACCTCCTTTGCCTTGGGAACTTGATCTCTTTCTTTGACGTGGCTTCTTTCTCCATCATGTGTCCTTCATCATCTTCAACTTCATTACCTTCTTCATCCAACTCCACCAATGTTGCTTTGCCTTTGTTGATTGATTGTGCTTCATAGCTTGATGAAGATCTCCCCCTCCATGGTGAGTTCATGCTTGAACTATCTTCATCGATGGAACACCTTGGGCCGCTTAGCTCTAGGTTGATTTGTTCTTCATCATGTCCATGCTTTTCTTCTTCATAGTCTTGCATACAATCATACTTCTTATACCAAGGGAGTAGCTCATCAAATGCTACATCCCTTGATATCCTGAAGTCCTTTGTGTTTGGGTTGAAGCACCTGTAACCTTTACGATCATTTGAATATCCTAGAAACACACACTTTTCTGCCTTTGGTTGTAGCTTGTGCCTCAATTCACTTGGCACATGTACATAACGAGTACATCCAAATATCTTCAAGTGGGAAAGATCAGGTTTCTTACCATAATAGGCTTGATATGGTGTCAAGCCATGGATCCCTGAGGTAGGAGCCCTATTCATTAGATACACGACGGTATTTGCTGCATCACTCCAAAACATGTTAGGTACATTCATCTCATTAAGCATTGCTCTAGCGATTTCGGCAATGTATCTATTCTTTCTCTCTGCTACTCCATTTTGTTGGGGTGTGTACCTGCATGTTACTTGCCTCTTGATGCCTTGATCCATTAAAAAATAAAAAAATGCATTGGAGAAATATTCTCCCCCTCCATCGGACCTTAGCTTCTTGATATATGTACCTGTTTCCTTCTCTACCATTGCCTTGAATGCTTTGAAACATGTAAACACATCTGATTTGTTTTTGATGAAATAAACCCAAACCATCCTTATGCAATAATCTATAAAAGTGACAAAGTACTTGTTACCTCCAATGGATTGCTCTTTGGTTGGCCCCCACACATCTGTATGTATCAACTCCAATGGATGTTGGCTTATGTAGCCACTCTTCTTGAATGGAAGTCTCGCTCGCTTCCCTAGTTGACAAGATTCACATAAATGCTTCATACCTTGTCCTTGGAAGTTGGGAAGACCTTCAACCAGCCTCTTGAATTGCATTTCCTTCATTCTTTGTATGTTGATGTGACCTATCCTCTTGTGCCACAAGTCCAACTCCGAAATCCTCTTGTTTCCATATGTGAAGTAGACATGTTGAGTGGAATGAGAATTTACCTCCAAAGTGAAGAGTCTCCCTTGCTTCTTTCCTCTTGCTATGACCTTGTAACCTTGCTTAGGGTTCTCCACAAAGCATCCACCTTTGTTGAACCTTCCTTGATAGCCTCTTTCAACCATTTGCCCAACAGACACTAAGTTCTTTGTGATGGTAGGTACATGCAAGACATCCTTGAGACATCTTCCTTCCTCCTTGTCATCCAAAGCTACATCTCCAACATGGGAGATCTCATGGGCTGTATCATCACCTGTTTCTACATGTCCTTTACCTTTGGGAACATGTAGATTAGTAAACCAAGAAGAATTGCAACTCATATGGTTGCTACATCCACTATCAATATACCGTGTTATCTACTTTGCTTGAATTCCCATTCATGTGCATCATCAAGAGATTGTCATTTTCTGAACTTGTAGAAGCATAATTACCTTGGCCTTTGTATGAAGAACCTTGATTATAGCTCCTTTGGTTTCCTCCTTGGTAGCAATCTCTAGCATAGTGGCCAAACTTGCCACATATGTAACATCCTTTGCCATCTTGATTCCTGTTTTGTTGATGTCGTCCTCCTCTTCCTCTTGTTCTTCCTCTCCCTCTTTGTGATGAGGTGCCTTGGTCATGTCCTTAATTGCTTCAGTGGCCTTGCCTTCCTCCAAACCTTCCTTTGCCCCTTCCTTGTCCTCGTCTTCCTTTGCCCCTTTGATTACCTGCATAGAAAATTTGTGCATCCTCGCTTTTAGTTGAACTTCCACCTATGTTCATTTCTTCGGTGACCATGAGAGCAACCAATTGCTCAAAATCGAGAAGATTAGCCCTTACATAAACTGAAGTGGTAAAGGGTTTCCACTTCTCATCATCTCTCAAACCATTGAGAGTATAAGCCACAAGATCGTCATCGTCTACGTGGCTTCCAATGGATCCCAATGCATCTGATAACTCCTTGACCTTAAGTATGTAGTCATTTATGCTACTCCCTGAGCTCTTCCTAAGGTTGTTGAGCTCATTCTTGAGTTGGATCTTCCTTGCTTTGGTGCTTGTTGAATAAATCCTTTCAAGTGTCTCCCATACCTTCATGCTTGAATCCAAGTCTTGGATATGGCCGATCATGCTATTGCTAATGTGTTGGGAAAGAATAAAGATAACCCTCTTGTCTCTTTCATTCCATTCCCTAAAGGCCCTTCTCTGGTCATTGGTTGGATTCTCATCCAACCTAGGTCTTGGTTCACTTCCACTAATCAACCCCCAAAGGCCCTTGCCCATAAGATAGTTGGAGATCCTAAATCTCCATGGTTGATAGTTCCTTTTGTCTAGCTTTTCAATTTGAGTGTTGAAGTCTCCCATATCTAGTCTTTGATACTTGACCTGCCCTTGGCTAATGCTCCAATGTGTGTAAAATGAAAATGAGGCTCTGAGGTTACCTCAATCCAAAGCTTTCCTTAGATGGACACCTTGTGCTCTTGAAACTTTGAGTAGAATAGCTCCCCCTTGATGTGAGCTACCTCCAAGAAGCTTTTGTTGATGAAAATCTTCAACCACTAACTCCAAGAGGTCTTCTTGCTTGTATGTGATACCTCCAAGATGCCCAAATGCTCTAATACCACTGATGGGGAAAGTATCTCAACCCCTAAGCAACGATGAAGCGCGAATGACCTCCACAGGTATCATTCTTTGACCTCTGCACACCAAAAGTGCTCTTACTCAGAGCTTATGCAGAGAACTCCAGTGAGCTTTTGTAGACCTGTAGTAGACACCAAGATCTTTCCAACAAAACAAATTTCACCTCAAATGGATGCTTACACAAAGAGAAACAATGTCTACGACATGAGCTAGTTGAATGCTCACAACTTCTAGTCAAGTAGATACCTCACTTCACTCCAGCAAACTTTTCTCAGAGAGTATACCGAGAATGAATCTCAAACTTGGATCAACTTTAGAGAACTCTAATAGCTACCCAATGACACCAAAATCATAGCAAATGGATACATAGAGAAGGAGAACCAGCCCTTACAACAGATAGCAAAATATTTCCAATAGATCCTACACAGAGAGAGAGATATCAATCACACAACTTCACTAAAATGAATGTTGCTCCCAGAACTCAGAGAATGCTCCAGAGAATTTGTGAGCATAAGATAGACTCTAATAGCTATCCAATGAGACAAGAATTACATCAAATGGATACAATATGAGGGAGAACCAATGCTAACAACTCAGGGGTAGAGAGTTGGAACACTGCCTACGCACACACATAGATATGCCTACTAAAAGAAAACAAACAAGCAAGCAAGGGGCTAGCTTAAGCAAGGGGCTTGCTTATCACAACTCCAACACTTAGTGCTCACTTTACATGAGCTAAAACTCCAAGAAGATGGCCCAAAATAAGTCGGGATACATGCTCCTTTTATAGTGAGAAGTGTGCCCCTAAAATCTAAGAACTACCTTTCCAAATTAGCCTCCTAACTTGGAGTACTTAGTTGAGATGACTTGGGGAGTGGTTGAGTGACTTTTCTTGATGGAATCTCGTGGCTTTTGGCTTCCTTTGATTGCTCCACATGTCCATAAAAGATTCCCCATGAATTTGTAGCTTGAAGCTTGACTTTTAACATTATGTTGGTTCATTCCATTGAGAAAGGAAATGTACCCAGAGATGGAATCATTCCTTGAAGCCTTTATAGGAGAATTCTCTAAAATTGGAATCAAACATAGTACAGCCACACTGTTACATAGTTTCAAACAACAAAAAGATGAAAATGTGAGAGAAGCTACTAGGAGATTCAAGCAATACATTAATAGATGTCCAAAAGAGGAGGTACCTTCAATGGCAAGACAAGCGTCTTTGTTCATAGAAGGATTGAGGAGTGCACAATTAAGAACTTTGGTGTATTATAGGAGATGTTCTGATCTAGGGGCCTGTGTGAAAGAGGCAATAGATTTAGAGGATAATAGAGGATAAGATTTATTGGCATTTGATCAACCAAGAACAAACGAAGACAGAATCCCACCAACGGAAGAATTAGCACAAGCCATTGCTAAAGCCCTAGAAGTTAGCACTAAAACAAATTTGATTAACACCAGAATATCAACCAATAAGAAGTGATATAATTGTGGAGAGAATCATCTGGTCCAACAGAGTCCATATCACAAACCTCAACATTTGCAAGATAGGAAAACACTCAAATACTGTACCTTAGAGAAAAAATGGACAAACTATACTAGAAAGGAATGTTTTTACAATAAACAATCTATCAAGGAAAGGGAATATATGAACCAACACAATACACAAAAGGACTTTGGATTTTCTGAACAACCAAGACCTGTATTGGGGCACTGACCACCATTACCTACAAATGTAGTACCAGTAAAATACACACCTGTAGAGGAGGAAAGTCCAAGAACTAGATCATCTTACAGGGAGGATTACCATTTATGTGATGGATATCAGGAAGATTGGGAGGGATATGAATAGAGAGAACCAGAACTGCAAGCCTTAGATTTGGGAAATGGAAGAATAGAAATGGACACAACCACGTTCATGTACATAACTAATAATTACATGTCCAATCAGAAATCCCAATTCAAAGGAGGTCAAAAGATAACTTGTTATAGATGTGGGGGGGGAACACTTTATTAGAGATTGTCCACAACCTCCAAGACTAAGAATAGAAGGAGCTTATTGTAAGGATTGTGGCAAAGAGCATTTGATAAGAGATTGTCCAAGAAACCCTCAAAAACAAGAAAACACATCTAGTAACATACCATTAAAAGCAGTTAACATAATGGAGCAAGAAGAATTGAGTGATAATGGACAAGTAACTTTAAATGCCATAACAAGAGCTCAAGCTAAGCAACAAAGCATCAAAACTGAGACACACACATAGGACAACAAGAGAAATTTATTTACAAAAGAAAAGAAAAAAAGACAAAAAGGGAGATGGGGAAAAAAGATGAGAGTGGGTAAAAACCTAATCCTAGAAGAGGAAACTGTAGGTGACTCAAACAATAGCCAACAACAAAATACACAGACACAAGATGGGGTCAAAAATTCAAAATGTTTGGAGACTCTAATAGAAGCCTATAAGGGTCGAATTCAAGATGGACCAAATCCTACAGATCATGTGTTGGTTTATCCAATGCCAGATATAGAGGATGAGAGAATGCAGAGGTGTAAACAAATCATACATGAAGCACAAAACAAGTTTGAAGAGATAGACAATCATAAAAAAACAATTGAAGAGTTAGATGCAACAAAAATCAGGAAACATTTAGTTCAGGAAGAAAACTCACAAATAACCTTCCAAATCAATCTACAAAAACACTATAAAATTCTATATCAAACCACAATGGAAGAGTTAGTAAAACAAAATCCTCATTTACTACATAATATGAAGAATTGGGAAACAAAGTCACATTGCCTAGATTCACAACCATAGGAAACGAAAGAATTGCTATACATACTTATTGATAAGATAGGAGGATACTGTGAGGGAGAAGAAGGGAACTCAACTTTGAGAATACAATTTGGCAATAATCATGCTAAGGAAATATTAGATAGTGGATCTGGAGTAGCAATAATGACTAAACAAACTTGGGAGAAATGGGGAGGGAATGAGCTGATACCTACCAAAATGAGATTACAACTCGAAGATGGACACATAGAGACACCTCTAGTAATTTGGGAGAAAGTGATTGTGGAAATATGTGGAATAGAGATAGAGCATACTTTTGCCATAGTTGAATTTCCACAACCTACCTCCTATGAAATCATCATAGGTAGGCCATTTTTGAGACAAATGCAAATTGTTCAAGATTGGGGTAAAGATTGCCTATATCTCCGCAGCCAAGGAAGAGTAACTAAAGTAAATTTAAGAAATGGGCAGTATTGTGATATGTCCCCTCAAGAATGGTTCAAATTTCATCAAAATAAAGAATCAAGTGAAGAATCTGGAAGCGAAGATCAGAATGAGAAAGAATTATCAATTTGGAAGTGTAATGTGATAAGGAATCAAGTACATAAAAGAAGGTTACTAAGGAAAGAGGATTGTCGAGAAGAAAGGAAGTTACAAGATGAAAATTACATTCCATAGAAGTTTAATGAAGAAGAATTGGAGCCTTATGGATGGAATCAGATTCTGACTACAATGGATTTGGCCAATGATGAATACGTGGGAGTCAAATTTCAAGATGAAGAAGGGTACGATATATTTCATATAGGAGTACAAATGATAAAAGTTTCAAAAGCAGAGGAGAATTTGAATGAAAAGGTAATCTTAAATACTGGCAAAACACAATTTCTAGAAGAAGTGGAGGCTCGAGATGCTATAAAAGACAAAATCTCAAGAACTTATAGAAAATGTGTACACAAAGAAATGGAAGAAAGGAAAAAACCTAAAGTGAATAAAAAGATTAAGGAAGAGGAGCAACAGTTCGATGTACCTTCAAACTTCAAGACTTATGAAGTGGAAGACATATTACTTTTAAAAATGAAACCAAAAAGGGATAAGAAAAAGGGGGAGTCATATGACAATGAGGAACAGACTAAGAAGGTGGTGGTTACTCAAGAGGAGGGGGAAGATGGGCACATTGTCATAGCTGATGACATGGCGAATCAAGCAGAAGAAACATTGATAAATCTGGCCAAAACTTATAGGGATGTGTTTGCCTACAGTTATAAAGATTTGAAAGGAATTGATCCAAAAATTTGTGAACATAAAATCCCTATTACTCTTGATGCAAAACCTAGCAAACAAAGACACTATACATTTAATGACAAATATTCTGCCAAAATAAAGGAGGAGACTAACAAATTACTGGCTACCGATTTCATCTATGAAATTGAGTACACTGAGTGGATATCTCCTATAGTTGTGGTACCTAAGAAGAATGGAAAACTCAGGGTGTGTATTAATTTGAAAAAAGTTAATGCAACAACTATAAGAGATAGCTATCCATTACCAATAATAGAACATCTCTTAGAAAGGGTTGCAGGCAAGGAGGTCTATAGTTTTTTGGATGGTTTTTCAGGATATAATCAGGTACCTATAGCTTTGGAAGACCAACATAAGATTTCCTTTTCCACTGAATGGGGAATATATGCATTCAGGGTTATCCCTTTTGGTTTAACCAATGCTCCCGCAACCTTTCAAAGGTTGATGTGTCACATATTCAAAGAATTTCTTAGAAACATGATGGAAATTTATGTTGATGATCTTTGCACTTTTTCATTGAAAAGAAAAGATCATTTGAAAGATCTGGAGAATATATTCAAGAAATGTAGAAGAACTTACAGAGTTTGTCTAAATCCTGAGAAATGTGTGTTCTTTGTGAGGCAAGGGAGAATGTTAGGTCACATAGTTTCTAGAAATGGAATTTCAACTCATGAGAGGAAAATTAAGGCCATAGTGGATCTACCAAAACCGACAAATGTAAAAGAACTTCAAACTTTTATGGGACACTGTGGATATTATAGGAAATTTGTGCACAAGTTTGCAGATATTGCAAAACCTCAGTATGCATTAATTACAAAATTTGAGTGGACCACAGAATGTGATCAAGCCTTTGAGACTTTAAAAACTTGTCTGGTGATAGCACCTATTCTAAAAACCCCAAACTGGAATCAAAATTTTCATGTTCATGTTGATGCTTGAAATTTTGCTTTGGGATGTGTTTTGGCACAACCAATAGAAGGAAGCAAATTAGACTTTCCAATTGCTTATGCTAGTAGGCAATTGAATTTAGCTAAACAAAACTATACAACCACTGAAAGGGAAGAGCTGGGAATGATATTTGCTGTAAAGAAGTACATACATTATCTTTTGGCCAACAAGTTTAAATTCTTTGTGGATCACCAAGCCTTGCTTTACTTGGTGAACAAACCATGTCACATGGGTAGGATAATCAAATGGTTCCTAGTATTAATGGAATTTGAGTTTGAGGTAGTGGTCGGACAAGGGAAAACTCATTTAAGAGCAGATCATTTATCTTGGATACAAACCAAAGAGCAAAACTCACCTTTAGACGATGAATTACCAGATGCATATCTGTTCAAAATAAAAGTATTCCTGATTGGGCAATGACTTTGGTGCCTTTGTTAACCATTGGACCTTGTAGAACACGTGAAAACAACACACATTTGGTATTACAAAGTAGGAACTTTGTATTACTTGCTGGGCACTTGTATCATATAAATCACATTGGTATACTAGAATATTGCACTCCAAAAGATGAGCAGTAGGGATATCTAAGGAAAGCACATTGTTGGAATCCATGTACTCATGCTTCCATGGTGGTCACAATAGAATGGGTGTACATTGGCCTACAAAGATTCAAGATGTGGAGAAATATGTTTCCAATTGTCTTAAATGCCAATCTCAATAGAATGGGTGTACATTGGCCTACAAAGATTCAAGATGTGGAGAAATATGTTTCCAATTGTCTTAAATGCCAATCTTTGCAAAATTGAGATATTATAACTTTGTACTAGTTTCAAAAAAATCCAGATTGGAGTGCACACATCATTGAGGAGTTAAGAAGAAATCAATCACTAGAGCCAGGAAAAGTTAGTGCAAACTCTAGAAATTTATAGATAATCTCTGAGAGTATCAATTGATAGGAGACCAATTGTACAAGAAAGGAATGGATGGGTATCTAAGAATATGTGTTCCTGAAGATAAGTATATGGAAATGTTAGAGATGGCACATTCAGGAGAATCAGGAGGACACTTTTCAAGTGAAAGGACTACTAAAATCATTCTATATTCTGGATTTTGGTGGCCAACTCTCTTTCATGATGCAAGAACATATGTGAAAAGGTGTGATATTTGTCAAAGAACAAATCAACCTAGTAAAAGAGATGATATGCCATTGGTACCACTTATATCAGCCAGAGCATTTAGCAAGTGGGGATTGGATTTCATTGGACCTATCCATCCTCCTGCAAGACATTCTCATGCTGAATATATACTTGTAGCTACAGATTACCTGACCAAATGGGCAGAGGCTAAGGCTACAAAAAGAAATGATGCTCAAACTACTGCACGATTTCTTTATGAGAATATGATCATCAGATTTGGTTTACCAATTGAATTGGTAAGTGATAGGGGGACTCATTTTATAAACCAAGTAATTGAAAATATAACTGAGTATTTCATGATTAGTCATAGAAAATCAGCCCCTTATCATCCACAAGCAAATGGATTAGCAGAAAGCACTAATAAAGTGCTTTGCACTGTCTTGTCAAAATTGGTAAATACAAATAGGAATGATTGGGATTTACAACTTAATCATGTCCTATGGGCATATAGAGTGGCATACAAAATTGCTATTGGTACAACACCATTTAATTTGGTCTACGGACAAAATGTAGTCTTGTGATTACTCATACCAACATTGAAGGTGGGGAATCAATTAGAATGGATTGGACATGAATTATCTGAAAGAGTGGTGGAATTAGAGAAACTTGGAGCTTCAAGACTTCAAGCAATTATGAGCATATATGCAGATAAAAGGAGGCAAAAATCATATCACGATGTTCATATTAAAGATAAGGATTTGCAAGTGGGGGATTTAGTTCTGTCACATACCTTGAAAGAACATCAGAAGAAATTTCAGAAGAAGGGACATGGACCTTACATTATCATTCAAATCAGCAACAGTGGAGCTGTCCAATTAGCTAATATAGATGGAGAAATCATGCTCAATTTCATAAGTGGATGTAGAATAAAGAGGTATGATCTTCCATTAACAGCTCTAGAATGGAGAAGAGTACATCAAGCTCAAAACAGGAAAAAAGAAGAGGAAAAAAGGACAAAATCAGATATGAAACTCAACAAGAAGCAAAAGAAAGAATTAGAAAATCTAAAGAGATTAGAGAAGTTTTCATATGTGAGACACCTTTAGGGGTGGTGAGAGAGCATTTGCCTATCATAACAATGAATTTCCATAATGAGAAAATCAAGGTTTTGTTAGATTCAGGTGCAAAAGTCAATTTGATAAGTTCAGGATTGTTAAACAAATTAAAGGTCAAGAGGAATATAAGCAAAATATTTATCAAAACACTAGATGGACAGGTAGTACAAAGTTTTTCTTCACAATCTATTGTAGTTAAGTTCAATGAAGAAAATATGAAAATAGACTGTGAAGAATGGCATGATCATATGATGACTAAGGAAATGATCTTAGGACAACCTTGGATGAGGCAAGGTAAAGTAATTTTGAATTTTGAAAAGATGAAGCTTAAATTGAAAGTTAATGACAAAAAGTTTTTAATGTTTTTGTTGAGTAATGAAGAACAAGTAATTCAACAGGAAATCTATGACTCAGAATTGGAAAGATTTACCTTTCCAATAGAAGATACAAAGGACTCACAGAAAGAACTTCTCCATGACCAAATCAAATTCAAAGAAAATCAGAAGGAAATTGAAGAAGCTAAATCTGTTGGAAAAACAGTTGAAAGGTGGAGATCAAGAAATATCTAGAAAAATCTAGACATAGGGACAAAATGGATGTGGAGACCCAAGACATCTAAGCACTGCTCATCAAAAGAAGTCTGTTTGACTCCAAAGGCAGAACCATCAAATATCAAGTATTGCTGGGTGAAAAAATCAGATCTGCTTCAATTGATAGATAACAAGGACAAATATATTGGAACACTCCAAAAGCATGAAGAACCACAGGTGAAGGAAAGTGCAACCTCATCATCAGATACACACTTGGGATTCTTACTTAAGACCTCAGAATTACATCATTGTGGATTCATGACATTCTTGGAATTATTTCCATGCACTTTACCTCATTCTTTTTCTAGGAAAAAGAATAGGAGGGGAAGATAGTTTTTTTTAAAGAATTGTCTTTAAAGGCAAAAGCTTCAAAAAAAATGAATATGAAAAAACAGAAAAAAACATATATATACTAAAAAAAAAAGAAAAGAAAAGTAAAAAAAAGAGAAAAGGAGAAGATTATTATTAAAAAAAAAACAAACAAAAACAAGACAAAAAGAGAGAGAAGTTCTTCAAACCTAGATCCAGCTTTGTTAATTGTTCTTTTATTCAATTTCTTTTGACATAACTTATAAGCAGCGGCAAGATATAGGTTACAATGTGGGAAGAGCTATTGAGTTATTGTTCGATTTCTTATTCTTTGACATTTTTTCTTATATACTTGATTTTCTTATTTTCATTTATTATTTCCTTTTTTATCAATGCAAAAAAAAGGTATCTTGCTACACATGTGATGATCACTCTATTATGTTACACCTGTGATGAAATTAGAAAGATATTGTTTTCTTTACTTAGTTATCTTCTCAAGAAAGTGTTTTTCTTTTCCTTCTGTATGTTTCCTATGTCTTATGTGGGGGAAGTTTTGGTGTGGCGTGTTTTATTTTTCCCAAGATGGTGAATGCAAAAGAACTACCTATTCATGATTTCAAAGCTGATTCTGTAACATTGTCAAGAGGACATTGGTTTTTAGACAGTGAGACAGTGGTGGAAGATGTGGTATTAGAATCTGATGAAGAACATGACCTTTCGAAAGCTGAACAGATAATCAAAGAGCTGAGGGAAACAATCAATATCATTGGTCAGCACATCTTTATAGTGGGTGTTGGAGGCTATAAATATACTATGGTATGCCAAGAGTTATACAAATTTTAGAAGGTGACTGCTAATTACAAGAGGTGGAAGGCAGTTGGACTACATAGACTATTGGATGAACCTCTCTTTTTATAGATTTTGAGAGAATTTCACAAGTCATGTCTACTCTGATTGAATTTGGCAAAGGTAATGATGCATACTTCAGGTGTTCAGTTAAGGACAAGGAAAACAAAGAGGTGCAGATAACCATCAAAGTAGAGCACATCAGGGCAGCTGTAGCTCAGTGATGAGTAGCACCTCCTTTAATGTCAATCCGGGAAGACATGAGGATGGTATGAAGACCTCGAGCAAGTGAAGGCACAAATGTGTGAGTGAGAAGCACACTAACATGCACACACATACACACACACGCGCACACACGGCAAGAACAAAGAGAGTAAGACAATGGAATCACTTCTATTGCAACAAAGTTCTCATACAAGCTCAAAACTACAAGAAGCTAGCCCAAAAATGAGCTCTCTAGCTCTATTTATAGTTTTTGACTAGCTTTGGCCCTGTCCAGACCTAGTGTCCGGCCTAGTTAAAAATTAGGTTCCAGGGCTTATTTGAGGGCTCAAACGAGATCTAAAAATTATGAAAATTGGCAGGCAACTACTTCTAAGGCTCCCCAAGCTCGAGGACTCCTCGGCTTGTACAAAATGGAGCTACAAAAAGGTGAAATGATATTTACAAGGGTTTTTAGTGATAAGAATCACTTTTAAATGGTGTAGGGGTTTGGAAAAGAATAAAGGGTTGCCTTAGTGCTAGATCTGCATGTATGCCCGTATTTGCTTCTTCCCATATACTGTCAACACTCTCCCCCCCCTAGCGTCTGTCGCCTCTGACAAACCTCTGCTCCACTGTTTGATCGATGTACTTTTGCAGGAGGTCGGTTGCCAATTCTTGTTCTTTTATACGTAGTCCCCGGACCAAATCGCTCTGGAGGGCATCCCAATTCACGGCTCTAGGCATGTTAGGTTGTGGCATAGTGTAGAGCTCTGAATGCATTGTTTGCTCGCACGCAAATAGTTGCAGCAGGTGGGTTGGTCGTGGTGCAAATACCTCTGAATGTGCTTCCCCAAATCCCGTGGTGAACATGTCGTCGAAAGTTTGCTTATAGCAGGCAAGGAGATATCTGATGCGTGCGTGCCATGCATAAGCAACTCGTATGCTTGGGGTTGTGCTCATATCATACAGGAGGTCATAATTACCATTGATGAAGCCGAGAATCGGAGGTTGAATGTTACATACGTTGCGGAAGGTTTTGAGCACAACCTGCATCATATCAAATATCTTGAGTAGCATCTGTGCAGCTACATCTGGCATGGAGTGGAGGCGTGGAAGCCAATATCGGATGGTAGCCATCATGTACGCTGTTGTAGGTGGGCCTGTTGGTGGTGCGATTTTGGGGTAGTTCAACCACTGTTTGCAATTCACATTGTTCTGAACCTTGATGGCGAATGCTTTCCAGGAGCGTCTTCTTTGTACCGGTCCAAAGCAAGGGTTATACTTCAAATGCATGGGAGCGTGATCCCATGTTCGTAACATCTCCGGATAAGTCTCCAGTAACTTTTGCCTCCATATGGGTTGGAATATGGCCCCCTTTCTGGCTGCCTCTGGAATGTTCTCGGGTTCGAACTGTGTTGCGAACGTAGGGTACTGGTTGGTTATGCGTTTGATCTCAGCATTATAGTCAGCCCGTAGTACAAAATAGGGCTTATATTGTAACTCTGAACTGGTGATCAGCCGCCTAGGAGCCAAGTTCGAGAAATATTCAGACTTGAGTATAGACTCCTCAATGGTTTTCATGGCCAGCATCTGAGTTGCTACGCGCTCTTCGTGAGTGTGGCCCATCTCCTCTACCTGCTTCATCCATGTCGATGGGGGCTCCTCATATGTGTCTTGGCCTTCCTCCGTAATTCTGCCTCCTGGAAGGGGTTGAGGCTCATAATTGTCTTCAAATGTCTCCTCCACTGGAATGACTACTGTTTCTTCTTCTATGGTTTGATCAGGTGGAGTGGGAGGTTGTTCATACTGTAACAACTTGATTTTTAGTTCTGCAACCTGTTGTCGTAGCTCAAGTACCTCACTGTTGGTTGAAGGTTCAGGTTCTAGCGAAGTAGCAGCATCGACCGTCTCTTTAGGTGTGGGTGGGTGAGTAGAGACTTCCATTTGAATCATTTTTCCTCGCCGGGGTCGTGTATCAATCCTTCGTTGATCATAGGTAGGGTTCTCCCGATAGACCATTGTCCTCATTGCTTCCCCGATCCCACACGTGTCCGCCAACATATTCAATGATTCAACAAAATGTGGGTCTACATTCTCGGCCTTCAACAAAATGTATGGTATCCTGAGGAAACAATAGTACAGTTTGTGTGCAAATTAGTTGAATCATGGTATGAAGAAGATCTTATACAGATACAAGCCAAGAGAGATGCTAAGAATGACGTGAAGCAGACATCAGGGATTGGAGGCTTTGGGCAGGGGCTTCAATTGCACATCACGATGGTAGTCTTCCTATACATGAAGCTGATACAGGTGGGAGTTTTGAATGCACAAACTTACCTTTGAATGCTGGCATAAATCACGGAGTACGGGATGGTTGTGGCTGCACTCCTCTTCATCGAGCTGCCAGAGTAGGTTGTTCAGCTGCATTGGATTGGTTTTTTGAGAAGGCAGTAAATCTGGAAACACAGGATACGAATGGATCGACGACACTTTAATAGCTAGCAAGCAAAGTTTGACTGGAAGTTCTCCAGTTTCAGTGCATGTAGGGGCTAATGCATGCACAAGGGACAATCAACAAAGTGCATCTTATGTATCAGTAGGCTGTGGAGGAACGGGTGGTGCTGGGCAGCACAATTGGAGGGGACACTCGGGATAAGGCCTGGAACTTGGAGGAAAAAAAACCCTATAACTGCTGTTTCATTAGAGCGTAGGTAGACAACGAAGGTGAGCCATCACAACTTACAAAGGAGGAAGGCACCACGAAAGGCCTGGATGCAAGGGGCAAGTAGAACAATGAGAACGTGAATGGTTGCCGATCTGAAGACGAAGACACTAATGAATTGATGAGGCTCATATCGAATGCTATTGCCACTCTTCATGTTGACCTGGTGTGTAGAGAATTGTCTGTAAGTTCAACTGTGCATTTTATCCGTTTTTGTCCTGCTTCTCAGTTGTTCATCTTGTGTCCATCTCAATATGACTTGTTGACCTCACTTCTCTATGCCATGCTCAATTCAGACTTATCCTATGCGTACTCACAAAAGTGTTGTTTGGTATGATCAGATTTTGAAATCTCTGAACTCTACAGATTCATACATGATGATGTTGTTTTTGTGCTATGTGTTTGGATGATGAGGAATAGAATGGATTAAGGTATGTACCTAAGGAACAGTTGCTGGTCGGAGTTTTTGTGCAAGGTTACTCGTGGGCTTAGCGGATCGTAATGGAGGTTGTCACCAATCAGTTTTTGATTGTGGATTAGCTGTCAAGAACCATAAGCTCTTCAACTGCTATGAAAGAAGCTCTCGTATAAGATTCTCGGCATGAAGATCAGTGAGACATTTGAAGAATTGCAAAGAGAAAATCAAGGGGCAGCTTCTATGCGGTCTTCAGAGAAGGTGCACGTTTTAATTGAATAGAATATTGAACCAATTGCGACACAAAGTTTTGGGGAATTGAGGAAGATGAAGAAGGTGATACGTTGAGGTTTCTTCTTTTTGGTGTTGAAGGACGTGAAGAAAGGGGTACTTTCCTCTTCTGGATTTCAATCCACGTCATGCTATTCCTTTAGAGCATGAGCATCATGATTTTTCTGAGAGAGAAAGATATCAACACTCGACCCAAGAGAACACGAGCTTGAAGTTTGGTATGCAAGAAATTATTTCGGTGCAAAAAGATAGGAACTTTTAGGAGAAAGGACCTATTGAAGGAGAGTAGGGGTGCATAGTGCTCGGAAGAGGCTTGTATCTGGGGTGGATGCTCATTTGCAAGCACAGAGATGAACATCATACTAAATGGACCTTCATGTAAATTGATTGAGTACTATTGTGTATTTCATTTGATAAGCACACATGATGTCTGCGTTGTTTTCGTACAACTGTTATTTTCTGAGTATAATGGAAAGGGGAAGCTGATCTTACTTATGAAAGTCAAGAGCAAAGTTCTGTTCACATGGCAAGGAATGTATCTTGCACTCAGGACTGAACAGGTAAGGAGGGGTTGTAGGCATGGCAATGTACGCAACATATTTGTGCTCCTAGGCAGCTTTTACAGATAGCTTCTACAGTGCTTGTGGCTTTAGGGCTTGTAGGTCTAGCATAGAGGGCAAGCAAAAGACCATATCAAAGAGTTCAAGTTGCATTTGTGGTGTTGATGAACATTTGCAAGGTCAAAGTTTCTTCTGTCCATCAACAAAATTGAATTTCTATGGAAAGGCTGATGAAATAAGCAAACCCATTTCAGTTCCTACATCCGAATATTTCCCTAGTGACAGAAGTGACAATTATGGAGAGATAACTAATGGACAACATAGAAGTGTGAGTGTGGCTGTTGGTTCCTGGAAAGTTTGACGTCTGTGTCACAAGCTACGAAGTGGCAATCAAAGAGAAATCTGCTTGAAGAAGTTCAGCGAGGAGAGGTTTGGGGAAGCCCTTGAAGGTTTACAAGAGGGAGATTGTGGGTGTGTGTGTGAGGGCATGAGGGCACATGTATGTGTAGGAGAGAGAGAGAGAGAGAGAGGTTGTTAGACGGAATCACTAGGGTTGGATGCTTATCCATGTACGTATGTTTCCATCTTCTCCCAGGTTTCATTTGCGTGCAATTGTGGACTCACGAGGACCAAAAGTGACCTAGTAATAGAAGGGTTGGGCAAAATATCATTGTGTGTATGCATCTTCCCCTTGGGCTTAGGAACCATTCATTTGGTGCGTTTACCGGGAACTTATGAGCTAGTGCATAGCCATAAGAAAAATCCATTTCGAGATAATTGTGGGCTCTAGGTAATCCAAGTGGACCAATTGTGAGGGGTTTGAGCAAAATAAAGCCTCGAATAATCACTTTTTACTTGGGCTCAAGAGCTATTACATTTTGGTGCGTTTGCCGGGAACATATGAACGAGTACATATACAAAGGAAGAATCCATTGCGAGATAATTATGGGCTCCCGGTAATCTAATTGGACCAATTCCGAGGGACTTGAACAACATAAAGTCTCGGATAATCACTTTTTCCTTGGGGCTAAACATTTTGGTGCGTTTGCCGGGAATTGGCTTAGCACATCTCATAGAGATTGCTACAAGTTCGCTTGGTGCCCCAATTGTGTGGCACAGCCAAGCCCCGCATTGGTTGCTTTGGTCTTGGTAGAGAGATGGCACAAAGTACACAAGTTGTAGATGTTCGAGAAATTAGCTCAAGAATGATGACTCCGAGAGGGATTAGAAGTCGAAGCGGATTTGGGAACCCAATGAGAAATCATGCATATGAATGTCGCCGGGTTGGCCCAATCTCGAATTACATTCGGTGTTGGTGTTGCGAAAAGATAGGGCACATCACATAATTTTGCCCTCGTGTGTGCACCCCATTGGACTTCGTCCCTAGATGCGTGGAATGCGGAAACAAGAAGCTATGCGAGCACGTGTGTCGTGCAAAGGATGTTCTCATTGAGGAGGTCGTGGCAAAAGAGGTTAGTCCTCAGGTTGCGACCTTTTATGTGAAAGCCGAAGATAATGAGAGTTCGTTGGCAAGCATACTACGTCAGTTGGAATGTCTGCGAGAAGAGCGAGATAACGAGAGGATCAAAATCGAGAAATTAGAGGAAACTCAAGTGAAAATTACCGAGGTCTTAGGAGCTTGGGAAAAGCAAGTACGAGCATTGGAAAGTGAAAACAAGGAGTTAAAAAGGGGGAACAAAAGCTTGAGGGAAGGTCTTTCGAGGTCTGAGCATGAAAATGTGGCCCTAGACCTAAGAACCGGCTTGATGATAGCCAATTGCCATGGAGTTTCAATTGAAGAGGAGCTCTCACGAGAGGATGATGACATGGCACAAAGAGTCGACCGAATGGAAAAGGAGATCGAGAAATTGCGAGAGATGACTGGTAGACATGATGACCAAGCGGGTAAGGTAGTGGAAGAGTTCCACCTGGAATTAGAAAGAATGAAAAGTGTCCAAGCAGAGAGTGATGAGAAAGTTGGACGGGTAGAAAAAGAGAATGCAAGGCTGAGTAGCAAGCTCGGTAGGTGGATGAATCGCAAAGATGACGAGACGCGAGGACAGGTGGAGGATCCGAGAGCGAGGAAAACGGAGGAAGAGCTGAAAGCGGCGTTGGATAGGTTGGATGCGTTCGGAGCAGAGTTAGAAAGAACGAAGAATGAATTGTCGAAAAAAGTGGATGATCTGGAAGTAGAAAATATGAGTAGAATCTGGGAGGAGAGGTCGATTCGAGAAGAGGTTGAAAAGTTGTCTGGCCAAGTCGGGAGGAGCGAGGAGGTTCCTTTGGAAATAGAAAGAAAGATGAGCCATTTAGAAGAGGAGAAGAAGAAAATGTGGGTTCGGTTCCATCAAGTGGATGATGAGATTTTTCGACTCCAAGGTAGTGATGAGCAAAAAGAAGAAGGGATAAGGGATTTAGCTTTGAAGCTCGAGGCATTAAGAGGTGTAGTAATGAATGGTGGCCTTCCAGACCGTATCGCCTGGCTAGAGGACAATATCAGCAAGCTGTCGAATCATGTGGAATCTCTGCGAGGCAGAGGTTGGAGATGAAAAGAATAGACGAGGCGATGGATGTGGGTGAGGACGGCTGTAGTCTGACTAGGGTTTGCTTTGCGGATTACAAGTCTGAGATGTGAGGACGGATGGACCAAGTCTGTTGTACGCTTAGGACTGAAGTGACACTTTTAGAGGTTTCAGGTCGACGAGGTGGTTAGTATGTGCGGGTCTTGAGAGAAAAAGTTGACCATGGCATTAGTGGCTGGATTTTGGCTTGAGTGGTAGCATAGAGGAGATATGTCTCATTGGGATGTCCACGAGGGGAGTTTATGTGTGTGTGTCGTGATTGGTTGGGTTGGGAAAAAGTCCTTTCTTTTGTCTCCTAATTCTCGAGATGCGGGAATGAAAAGAAAATGAGAAAAATATATGTTTGTGTATGTGTGAGTGTGGCTACGCGCCTATGTGGGCCGATAGGTGGGTGGACCCACTTTGGCCGGGTGGTCAAAGCCACGAACCGATGTCGGTTTCGCATAGGGCTAGCTGTCTGTGTGTCGCGCGCTACGTTGGGTTGGTAGATGGGTGGAACAAACTCGATCGGGTGGTCGAGTCCACGAGTCGCATCCAGCTTCAGCGTAGGCCGGCAAGTGTGAGTAAATATGTGAAAAAAAAATGATGAAAAAAGAGAGAAAAAAATGTGGAAAAAAATGAATGAGAAGAATTCCTCGCTTGAGGGGGGACATAAGAGAGGTGAGAGAGCATGATGCTCGGATGGGAATATATGTGTTTGTGTTGTGGGGATTTGGGTTATGTGTGGGCTCCCGATGAAACATGTCAAATTGAAGCTTAAGCTCGGCTAGGGTTTTGGTTGCGATGTGTCTATGGAAAGCTTGGACTTGAAGGATCCAATCGTGCTAGTTGCATTGTTTGTCTGCAAACCTTCCGGAAGTGTTCAGTTTGGCTCTTAGGTGGTGCAATGACTTGTGAAGTTCGGAATCGCGTCGACGATGAGTGATCTTGTTAGAGTGAGCTCGTGTTAGGCTTGAGTGGTCTTTGCCGTGTGTCCATCAAGTTAGGAGAGGTGGTGGTGACCTAGCATCTGATCTAGTTGACGAGCAAGAAAAACAGAAAGATAGATAGGAAGAAAAGTGGGTAGTGGAAACCCTAGGTAGAAAGGGAATGAAAAATCGGCGAGAGAACCCAGCTAGAAACGAAAAATGGAAGTGGGGAATGGTTTTGATTATATATGGTGTGTGTGGAAAGTGTGTTGAGTATGCATGTGGAACAAAGATTTGTGACGTGTTGAATGAGTAGTCGAGAAGAGTGACGAGAGCGAATGTGCACATGTCTTCTGTTTGCATGTATATATGTTGTGCGTGACGAGAATGCATGTGTGATATGGGATCATGATGTGTGTGCCGAGTATATATGTGTGATGTGGATGATTGTCTTTCCATTTTGGTTGTAGATGTTATTGGGATTTGATGAAAAAAGGTTCTAATGTTTTAATGAAGTTTGCAGACAGGTGGACATGTCGATGAAGATGCGAGAGGATGGACAAAGATGGTAAGTGGAATGATTGGATTTTGGTACTAACCGATGATTGTATGAGGGTGATTGCAGGTGCTACATCGAGGAAGAAGAGAATAGGCATGCAAGGTAAAGATTTGTATTTGATTGAGTGATGATCACATATTGGAACTGGAGTGCAGGTAGCATATCGCTCGTCGAGGACGACTTCGCAATTAAGAAGAGGGGAGTATGTTAGCTCACAAAATGGTTGGTTTTTATGCACTAATATGTTTGTATTTGGCAGGGAAATTTGTTTGATTGCAGGTACTTGAAGAGTTAATCAATTGGATGAAACGAGATTGCACTCATGTCTACAAAACTTTCTGCTTGAAAATGATGTAGTGATTGCAAATGCACTTATCTCTATATGGTAAGTGTGGCCATGTGGATAATGCTCGATGGGTGTTTGACAAAACTGGATAAAAAGATAAGGAGACGTGGGCAGCAGCAATAGATCGAGGGGGGATGGGTTTTCTTCTACAATCGTGGGTCAAGCACTCTCGTCGTATCTCTATGGTGGGCTGGAGTGAGAAGAGTCTGGAGGAGGTCGCGGGCAAACTTTGGGGGGCATCTATTCTCCAGGTGGGAGGAGAGTGGTCTCGTATTAAGAGAGAACAGGCGAAGCTTACGCTAGGAACTTTCTGAGGCCCTTAAATCTACAGACATCTACAAAAAACGGGCCAATAGCTCTTGAGGAAGGAAGCGTGGTGGCAGGTTAGCTCGGAGTTATCGACATATACAGGTGATGCATAAGCAGAAGAGGAAAGAACCGTGCACATTTCTTCTCTAAAATAAATATACAAAGTGCACAACCTTTGGTCATCACTCGGTCTGAAGGAAATTCTTTGAATCCTGACCTGGACTCCTCAATAAATAAGGACTGGACAATTTAGAGATCGAGGATATTACTGATGGAGTTTCGATCAACAAAAAAAGGGCCAGAATCAGAGGGGAAGAGAATATCAATGCTATTGCAGAACAGGTTGAAGGAAAATATGATCCTGTTAAACTAGGAGATTCTGAATCATTACAAGGAAGGAGGCGCACACGAAGATAGGGGGCAGAGGAGGGTCACTACAACACAAGACAGTTGATGCCATTTCCTTGTTGACAAGGATTTGGAGGTTGCTCCCCAAGTAGAGATAAGGAGAGCAGGTCTTCTTCCTTTTTCGAGCAAAGAAGGGAGACGTCCAGCACACGAGAGCAGCTATCGGTTGTCACTTCCGGAGGGAGAGTGCTGGGCTGTGGAGATACAGGGACCGGGCTGAAAGGATCAGAAGGGGGGTCGTTCTGGACACATTTTTTTGGCATTTTTGCTCTCAAAGAGAAGAGAAGTAGCAAGGAGGCTTGGCAAACATTAGCAACAAAGGACGTATGCAGCTCCTGGGGTCTTCGACGGACTTTCATTTGAAGGTGATGGCTTACTTTGTTCAGATGCTATTTGTTGACATGTTATTACTGTTGTCTGAAGCTTGCAGCAAAGCAAAAAAAAAAAAAGCTCTAACCTGCTGCTGTATGGTATCCTGAGGAAACAATAGTACAGTTTGTGTGCAAATTAGTTGAATCATGGTATGAAGAAGATCTTATACAGATACAAGCCAAGAGAGATGCTAAGAATGACGTGAAGCAGACATCAGGGATTGGAGGCTTTGGGCAAGGGCTTCAATTGCACATCACGATGGTAGTCTTCCTATACATGAAGCTGATACAGGTGGGAGTTTTGAATGCACAAACTTACCTTTGAATGCTGGCATAAATCACGGAGTACGGGATGGTTGTGGCTGCACTCCTCTTCATCAAGCTGCCAGAGTAGGTTGTTCAGCTGCATTGGATTGGTTTTTTGAGAAGGCAGTAAATCTGGAAACACAGGATACGAATGGATCGACGACACTTTAATAGCTAGCAAGCAAAGTTTGACTGGAAGTTCTCCAGTTTCAGTGCATGTAGGGGCTAATGCATGCACAAGGGACAATCAGCAAAGTGCATCTTATGTATCAGTAGGCTGTGGAGGAACGAGTGGTGCTGGGCAGCGCAATTGGAGGGGACACTCGGGATAAGGCCTGGAACTTGGAGGAAAAAAAACCCTATAACTGCTGTTTCATTAGAGCGTAGGTAGACAACGAAGGTGAGCCATCACAACTTACAAAGGAGGAAGGCACCACGAAAGGCCTGGATGCAAGGGGCAATTAGAACAATGAGAACGTGAATGGTTGCCGATCTGAAGACGAAGACACTAATGAATTGATGAGGCTCATATCGAATGCTATTGCCACTCTTCATGTTGACCTGGTCTGTAGAGAATTGTCTGTAAGTTCAACTGTGCCTTTTTGTCCTGCTTCTCAGTTGTTCATCTTGTGTCCATCTCAATATGACTTGTTGACCTCACTTCTCTATGCCACGCTCAATTCAGACTTATCCTATGCGTACTCACAAAAGTGTTGTTTGGTATGATCAGATTTTGAAATCTCTGAACTCTACAGATTCATACATGATGATGTTGTTTTTGTGCTATGTGTTTGGATGATGAGGAATAGAATGGATTAAGGTATGTACCTAAGGAACAGTTGCTGGTCGGAGTTTTTGTGCAAGGTTACTCGTGGGCTTAGCGGATCGTAATGGAGGTTGTCACCAATCAGTTTTTGATTGTGGATTAGCTGTCAAGAACCATAAGCTCTTCAACTGCTATGAAAGAAGCTCTCGTATAAGATTCTCGGCATGAAGATCAGTGAGACATCTGAAGAATTGCAAAGAGAAAATCAAGGGGCAGCTTCTATGCGGTCTTCAGAGAAGGTGCACGTTTTAATTGAATAGAATATTGAACCAATTGCGACACAAAGTTTTGGGGAATTGAGGAAGATGAAGAAGGTGATACGTTGAGGTTTCTTCTTTTTGCTGTTGAAGGACGTGAAGAAAGGGGTACTTTCCTCTTCTGGATTTCAATCCACGTCATGCTATTCCTTTAGAGCATGAGCATCATGATTTTTCTGAGAGAGAAAGATATCAACACTCGACCCAAGAGAACACGAGCTTGAAGTTTGGTATGCAAGAAATTATTTCGGTGCAAAAAGATAGGAACTTTTAGGAGAAAGGACCTATTGAAGGAGAGTAGGGGTGCACAGTGCTCGGAAGAGGCTTGTATCTGGGGTGGATGCTCATTTGCAAGCACAGAGATGAACATCATACTAAATGGACCTTCATGTAAATTGATTGAGTACTATTGTGTATTTCATTTGATAAGCACACATGATGTCTGCGTTGTTTTCGTACAACTGTTATTTTCTGAGTATAATGGAAAGGGGAAGCTGATCTTACTTATGAAAGTCAAGAGCAAAGTTCTGTTCACATGGCAAGGAATGTATCTTGCACTCAGGACTGAACAAGTAAGGAGGGGTTGTAGGCATGGCAATGTACGCAACATATTTGTGCTCCTAGGCAGCTTTTACAGATAGCTTCTACAGTGCTTGTGGCTTTAGGGCTTGTAGGTCTAGCATAGAGGGCAAGCAAAAGACCATATCAAAGAGTTCAAGTTGCATTTGTGGTGTTGATGAACATTTGCAAGGTCAAAGTTTCTTCTGTCCATCAACAAAATTGAATGTCTATGGAAAGGCTGATGAAATAAGCAAACCCATTTCAGTTCCTACATCCGAATATTTCCCTAGTGATAGAAGTGACAATTATGGAGAGATAACTAATGGACAACATAGAAGTGTGAGTGTGGTTGTTGGTTCCTGGAAAGTTTGACGTCTGTGTCACAAGCTACGAAGTGGCAATCAAAGAGAAATCTGCTTGAAGAAGTTTAGCGAGGAGAGGTTTGGGGAAGCCCTTGAAGGTTTACAAGAGGGAGATTGTGGGTGTGTGTGTGAGGGCATGAGGGCACATGTATGTGTAGGAGAGAGAGAGAGAGAGAGAGAGGTTGTTAGAAGGAATCACTAGGGTTGGATGCTTATCCATGTACGTATGTTTCCATCTTCTCCCAGGTTTCATTTGCGTGCAATTGTGGACTCACGAGGACCAAAAGTGACCTAGTAATAGAAGGGTTGGGCAAAATATCATTGTGTGTATGCATCTTCCCCTTGGGCTTAGGAACCATTCATTTGGTGCGTTTACCGGGAACTTATGAGCTAGTGCATAGCCATAAGAAAAATCCATTTCGAGATAATTGTGGGCTCTAGGTAATCCAAGTGGACCAATTGTGAGGGGTTTGAGCAAAATAAAGCCTCGAATAATCACTTTTTACTTGGGCTCAAGAGCTATTACATTTTGGTGCATTTGCCGGGAACATATGAACGAGTACATATACAAAGGAAGAATCCATTGCGAGATAATTATGGGCTCCCGGTAATCTAATTGGACCAATTCCGAGGGACTTGAACAACATAAAGTCTCGGATAATCACTTTTTCCTTGGGCTCAAGAGGCTAAACACCTTCATTGACCGCTTACGAACCCAAATAGAAATGGTATGCCTAGGAGTTATCCTAGGGGGCTTCTTCACTTTGTTCCTTGATGGTGAGGCTCGTTTGTTGTCTCCTGGAGAGTCTGCTATTAGAGTTGTGGGTTTTCCATCCTTGCGTATCCAGATCTGCTTCACGCCACGAGGTGCTCCGTGTTGCACGGGTTGGCGCTCCTGCCTCTTGATCAGCGGCCTCCTTCGTGTCGAGTGATGTTCGGTCTGCCCGTTTAGAATCTTCTTTGGATCAGCTGGGAACTCCTTATTGGCTCCTGTACCTTCAGTAAGATTGACAATCCTCTGCACCATAGAAGTTTGGACAAGAACAACATTGTTATCTTCATGTGGATTCCTGGAGGGACCAGGAGTTGGTGCCTGTTCTATTGGTTTGAGTGCTCGATTTTCTAATTCAATCGTGAGATGGCTTTGGCCTACCCAGGCCTGAAGAAGTCCACTTCTTAGGTTGAGGTTGACTGCGTGATCGTAGATCCAGTCTTGGCCCAGGACCAGAGGTTCGGTCAGATCCTCGTCTTCACACACTAGCACTTTTGCTGTCATGAGGACCTCTTGTATGTAGAGGGGAAGATCCACCTCTCCCATGCAAGGGGTTTCAACACCTCCCAATCCTATCAGATATGCTTCTAGGGGTTTTACCTCCAATTGCAGCTGCTCGCAATAAGAAAGCCGAACTGCACTTGTGGCTGCTCCTGAATCAATTAAAGCTCTCACGCTTGTTGTGCTGTCTCTTTGTCCTATTTCTAGGGTCACAAAAGGTCGTCGATCCACTATCTTATGGGTACGTTCACATGAAGCCTCACACATGGCCATGTGATAGCCTGGAGACTCTTGAGTGTCAATCATAGGCTGATCCCTCCCTTGTCTCCTCAACTTCATTCGTTTGATGCGCTCTAAGGCCTCTGCCTGTGCTTCTTCTCGAATTCGTTTTTCCTCCTCTTTACGTTGCTTAGCAGTATTGAGTCGACTTAGCATTTCCTCTGTGAGGGGTTCCTGATACAACTTGACTCTGCATTCGCTAATATAGTTTGGGAGAACATCAGCCTCTAAAGTGGCTAGTTGTACTGCTCCACTCGTGGAGATCCTATTGATGATCATAGGTCCATAGCCTCTCTTTTCTAGCTTCCTTGCGTGTTGTTTCAATGTGTAGACTAAAACTAGATCTCCTGCTTTCAAGCCCTTATCCTTCACATGGGCATCAAAGTATGCCTTCTGTCTCTTCTTAGCTGCATATATCCCTGCAGCTGCTCTCAGTCTTGTTTCTCCTAATCGTTCAAGGTCAAAAAGTCTAGAGGAGAGTTCATGACCCGTCCATTCGTGCTCTTGTGCTACTTTCAATGTAGGTATTAAGAAGTCCAAAGGTAGCACGGTGTTTTGGCCAAATACCATCTGAAAGGGGGTGGCTTGGAGTACCGTTTTGTAGGCGACTCGGTATGCCCAAACAGCATGGTGTAGCTGTTTGTCCCAATCAGAGCGTTTATTGTTCACTAATTTTGTCAATACATTGCATAGGACCTTATTGGTGCTTTCGGCTTGCCCATTGGCTTGAGGGTGATAGGGGGCAGACTTCTTATGCACTACCAAGAATTCTTGGAGCAGGTTTTCAATAACTTCATTCAAGAAGTGAGTGCCTCTATCACTAACTAGCTCTATAGGTAGCCCGTATCTTGTGAATACATTCTCAAACAAGAATTTAGCAGTTGTCTGAGCGTCGTTCTTCGTTGTGGCTTTTACCTCTACCCACTTGGTTAGATAGTCCGTGGCAACGATGATATACTCAACATGGGAACCCTTAGCTGGGGGATTGATAGGACCTACAAAGTCTATTCCCCACTTAGAGAATGCACGTCCGCCCATCATGGGCTTCAGGGGCATCTCATCTTTGCGTATAGGATACTGGGTTCGCTGACAAATCTCACACCTCTTCACATAGGTATGTGCATCCATGTGAAGGGTGGGCCACCAAAATCCTGCAAATAATATTGCCTTGATCACCCGATCTGGTCCAAAGTGTCCTCCTGCTACACCTTGGTGAGCAGTTTCCAAAATCTTTAGATATTCACTCTCATGAACACAAAGTCTCAGGTAACCATCCTTACCACGCTTGTAGAGATTATCACCAATGAGTGAGTACTCTAGGGCTTCTTGTTCTAGACTTCTTTTCCTAACCAGAGTCATGTCTGGAGGGAATGTTTTCGTCCTCAGGAAGGATACTAGTGGTTCACTCCAATCTGGCACTATGGACACTTGATAAAGAGTGGCATGTTCCACAGGTGGTTTAGTGCAACAGATTGGGCATTCCTTGCACAACTTTTGGACATCAGCTTCCATAGTTGGCCAATGCACTCCTAGTCTCCTCAGGGTCTATAGGGTTCGTTGTTTTGAGTAGTGTTGCTCTAATGCACCTACATGTGCCATTTGCAACCACTTAGCATACTCATCCTCTTCCACACAACAGGCCAAGATCCCTTGATCTGTGTGCTTGTACATACTTCCTGCCATGATGTGGTACTTTTGGGCTTTTACTACCTCTCTATCCTGCGTGTTTATTACTGGGTGGTTAGGCCCGTATGTCAATACTGGTACCAATGGCTTAGCCCACTGCGGTACAACTTCCAAATTAAACAAGTAAGCATCAGGAAGGTCATCTTACACTCCTTGTGGGGCTTCTCCTGATGTGAGCCTTGAGAGATGATCTGCTCTTAGGTGAGGCCTTTTCTCACTACTACCTCAAAGTCATACTCCATTAGTAAGAGAAACCATCTTACTAATCTGCCTGTATTACATGGCTTGTTTACCAGGTACAGTAGAGCTTGGTGATCAGTAAAAAATTTGAACTTATTTGCCAGCAAATAATGTCTAAACTTTTTAACTGCATATACCATGCCTAATCCTTCTCGTTCGGTGGTTGTATAGTTCCGTTCAGCAACATTCAATTGTCTACTGGCATAGGCAATAGGGAGATCCATGTTCCCTTCACCCGTAGGTTGTGCAAGTACACATCCAATAGCATAATTGGAGGCATCCACATGAACATGGAATGGCTTGCTCCAATATGGTGTGGTCAAGATTGGTGCTGAACATAATCTTCGTTTAAGCTCCTGGAAGGAATTCTCACATTCCTCAGTCCACTCAAAGTTAGTTAGAAGTCCGTACATGGGCTTTGCGATGACAGCATACATGTGGATGAACCGACGGTAGTAACCACAATGTCCCATGAAAGCCTGTACTTCCTTGACGTTCTTTGGCCTGGGTAGTTCTGCGATGGCTCTCACTTTCTCTTCGTCAGTGGATATGCCGTTCTTAGACACTATGTGCCCTAGAATTTTGCCTTGCCTGACCATGAAAACACACTTTTCTGGGTTCAGGCAGACTTGATATTCTCTGCATTTATCAAAGATCTGTCTGAGTTCGGGTATATGGGTCTGTCTAATGTTGGAATGAGCGCAAAGATCATCAACATAGACTTCCAAATTCTTCCTCAAGAACTCTTTAAACACGTGACACATTAATCTTTGAAAGGTGGCCGGTGCATTGGTAAGCCCGAATGGCATTACCCGAAAGGCAAATATGCCCCACTCCGTGGCAAAAGCTGTCTTATGTTGATCCTCTGGAGCAATGGCTACTTGATTGTAGCCCGAAAACCCATCTAGGAAGCTGTACACTTCCTTGCCTGCTACCCTTTCTAATAGATGCTCAGTGATAGGAAGCGGATAACTGTCTCTAATCGTGGTGGGATTAACTTTTTTAAGGTTAATACACACACGCAGCTTTCCATTTTTCTTGGGCACCACTACAATGGGGGATACCCACTCAGTGTGCTCAATTTCATAGATGAATCCGGCTTCAACTAGTTGATCTATCTCCTCTTTGATCTTAGCAGCATAGTTATCGTTGTATGTGTAGGGCTTCTGTTTCGAGGGTCTGGCGTCTGAGGTCATGGGGATTGTATGTGAACATATATCAGGGTCTACCCCTTTCAAGTCCTTATAACTCCAAGCAAATACATCTCGGTATTCTCTTAGCAAGGCTATCAGCTCTTGTTCTTCCTCTTCTGTCAGGTCATGACCTATGTATGTGCATCTTTCTTCTCCTTCCTCGATGGCGACAACTATTTTCTTGGTAGTTTCCTTGCTATCATAGGCTTCTCCTGCTTGTGCTTCACGTTTAGGCATTCTTATCATGACCCTCCTATCATCTATCTCATATTTTTTAAAGTTTTCAGGGACCTCAAACAAGGATTCTTCTGCCTCCAGAGTGACTTCCTTCTTCTTTCTTTTCTTTCCTCCACTTTTAGAAGCTACTTGTGTGGCTAACCTCACCTCATTTGTAAGCTCTCCGTGCCTCTGGGGTTGAAATTCTACTTCATAGAAGTATTCTTCATCTGATGCAAAAGGTGGGTCCATGATGATTGACTCTAGATCGGAGTCACTCGCATCCTCAAATGCATCAAGGATAGGTTCGCATTCTTCTAAAACTGCATCTCCCATGATTGGCTCTATTGAAAAGACTGAAATGTCATAGCCATCCTCATCACAGTGAGGTGTCCACTGCTCTTCATTGATGGCTACATCCATTGTTGCTAGGATTTCTGCCCAGCCATGGGGTTCAAATTCCTCATCAGGAAAGACTACAGGTGTATAGGCTGGGTCTTGAATTGATCTACGTGTTTCTTTTGCACCTATCTCTCTGGCTTTTTCTCTTTTCTCTTCTTCTACTGCCACTTTGCACATCCATAAGTGGGTGTCTTCATGCATCCACGAGGATCCGGATCCTATGGAATGCACAGACTCAGTCTCATCTTTGGCTTTATGGATGGGATTCCATTGAATAGGTGGTACGTCTCTATGAGAGTAATCCTTAAGATTGACTTTGGTTGTAACACCTAGATGTTGCAAATACAAGGAATTGGTTCCCCAATCCTGGACTACTTGCAATTGCCGCATAAATGGCCTTCCCAAAATCATCTCGTAGGCTTGGTTTTTGCTAAAGTCGCATATAGCAAAAGTATGTTCAAACTCAACCCCACATGTAGTGAGAGTTATTCCTTCTAGCAATCCTAAGGGCCTTTCAATATGACCATCAGCCATCTGCAATTTCATTCTCGTTGGTCGGAGTGCCGGCTTGCCCCAACGCTTCCATAGGGAAGTGGTGGCAATTGCAACTCCTGCACCTGAGTCCAAAATTGCCTTGGTGGTGTACTCGTGGTAGGTAATGGGAAGATAGGTGTTCTCTTCTTCACCTTCACACATATCTCCTATCTTATCCAAGGGTATCTCTGGCACTGTCCTATGTGATCCTACCTGGGAATGAGGTTTCACTATCGCTGGTACTTGTTTGGTGACATGTTTCCATAATTCAGGTCTAACTTTGAGTAGCTCTTCTAACTTGAGATTGCACTGCACTTTAGTGTTTTTCACTACCTCTGTGTTCCTAGGTAAGACTGAGTCCTCATTTCGTACCATGACCGTGGGTGCTCTCATACAAGTAGACTTAGCTTCCCATGGGCCTGTGAAGTGGGGTAATTCTTGTAGAGAGTTAGACTCAAAGTCTAGTCTTTCCTGAGAGTGGGTGCTCTCCTGCTCCTCATAAATGGATGTGATGTCTTGTGGGAATTGGTCGCGTGCATCATCCACAAGTTCAAAAGGAGGAGGGACTTCACTCTCTTTAGCCCATTTGTCTTCTTGAATCTCGCGTAGGAATTCTGGTGTGAACCGATTCATAGAAGATGATGTGTCTGGCTCTGTAGAGTTAGGCACGTAGGCTTCCTGGGGAGATAGGCTCACGTTCTCACTTGCCTTGCGCTTATTTTGAGAGGCGGGTTCCTTTTCTGATTGTGCAGTTAGCCTCTCTATTCTTTCTAGGGAGGGGGGGTTGTCTGGTTCAGTGGACTTGGGCACATAAGCTTTCGGTGGGGGATGGATCATGTTTTTGCTTGCTTTATCTCTTTCTTGATTTTTTTCTTCCTTGGCAAATCTTGCAATTATGCCCTCTAACTTCTCTAGAAGTCCATCCAAGTGTAATTGTGTCTTGGCTGAGCCCGAGTAATTGAAAAGGTGACTGGCTTCAAACATAGTCTAAGCCAATGCGACCATTTTTGCACAAAGCTTGGTTCTTTCTATCTCTAGGTCAGCTCTAGGGTAGCACTTGTCATGATCCGTTACATTTGGCCCTTCTTGGATTCTGGCCTGATATGCTTTAAGCATCATGTCTATGTCTTCAGGAGTGGGATCAGCTAATACTGATCCAACTCGGGGTGGTGGGTGGGTTACGTGGGGTGTATTAGAGGGTGGAGGGATGGAGGGTGATGGGGATGGTAGCGGTGGGAATGTGTGAGAGTGCGGTTGAGATGTGATCTCTATGATTTTTGCTTTGGTTTCTCTCAAGCTTTCTTCAAGTTCGCTCATCTTTTTTGCCCATTGCCTTTTCATTCTTTCACGAATATCCTTCCAGGCTCTAGTTCTCTTTTTGGTTATGCTCTCTGTTTCACTCACCTCGAGGCTCTTTTCCGACCCCTTCCACTCCCAAGAACCCAATAATCGTTTAAACACACTTCTGACAGTTAGACTATCAGCGTTTAACACTGGGGCCGTCTGTGGGAAAGTGGCAATAGATCAGATTGTTGCAAACCAGTTGTGGAAACGTGACTGTAAATTGTACATCGACAGTAATAGTACGCGATTAGTACAAAAGATGATACATGCCGGTTACTCGATCTGATGAAACGTATCCAAAGAACTGCCAGCCTGGGGTACTTAATTTGATAAGGACGACTCCGTGAGGTAGAAGTACAACTAGGTCTAACCCAGTTATCAAGAAAGTAAAGAACGTTAGTAGTGATTCCGGTCATATTCCGGTGGAACGTGCTACGCCTCTGGTAAATTCCGGTACGATTTCGGCGCAGTCTGTCCAAGATATAGTAACTCCAGAATCTACCAGGACGCAGCCTGAAGTTAGCTTAACAACATTGGGTAAAGATTCAAATTTGTTTACGACTAGAAACACATTAGCCAAAGAAATTAGTGAAGGAGAAAAAGCACCTTGTTTTGGTGAAGATTCGACACCTTTCGGTGTTGCTCCGGTACCAATTACTGAAAGATCACAGTTTTTCGGCGACAGTTTACCATTTCTTGGTGAATCTTCAGCTCAGTCACCGCTATTGGGAGTAAGCTTCCCTACATTTGACATCAAGAAGGAAGGTAGATTGTTTGAAACCGAGATTCGAAACATACTGAACAAGATTCTCGAACCAGAATGTGCACAGGCCAACGATACAGATTCCGACGGTCCAGATACTCAACCCCGGGATACAGAAGATAGTCACAATACAACCATCAGAGCCATGAACGGGCAACAACAACAACAGCAACAACAACAACAACAGCAGCAACAACAACAACAGCAGCAGCAACAACAACTATGCCCTCCCAGGCCGACTCCAATAGGAGTGACGTACACCAAATTTGGTGGATTCCCAGGAGATGACCCAGATGCTCATGTACGCACATTTGAGATAAGTTACGCAGTGCTCAACCATCCACCTGATCCGGCGTATAAGGCTATTGTTTTCCAGTCGACATTAGTTAACGAAGCAGCTAGATGGCTTATAGAATATGATATTAACCATTTCGGCACCTATGAAGCAGTAAGAGATGCATTTTTGCAGAGATTCAGGCTAAAGAAGAATCCAGCCGAAATTTTTGACTACCTGCAAAACAACAGACAGAAGATAAATCAAACAGTACAGGAATACGCCACTCTATTCAAGACTCATTTGAGGCAGTTACCACCAGCACATGCCAACCTACCGGATGACGTTATTACTCAATGGTTTATCAATGGATTGACTCCTCAACTTAAAGAGATTATGATCATACGCTGTGTAGGAGCTATGATGCTAGATGTCGTGATCGCAATGGCTTTGCAACTTGAAAACAAGGTTGGGGGATTTACAGAAGACTTGGAATGGTTAAAGGCAAATAAAAATGTTGCAGAATGTTGGAGTTTATTGATCTCCAAAGTACAGCTAGAAGTAGGTGAAACCCAATAGGACCTAGTTGACTTTTTCACAAACTTGTATGCACAGACCAATTTTCTTGCAGAGCAAATTGCTCTTTACTCACTTGGAATTTTCCAAAACTGTTTCACACACATAAACTAGACTCTAAGAGATTTCCAACAAGATATAGAACACCTCAA
Organism: Ceratopteris richardii; assembly: GCA_020310875.1. Classification (NCBI taxonomy): domain Eukaryota; kingdom Viridiplantae; phylum Streptophyta; class Polypodiopsida; order Polypodiales; family Pteridaceae; genus Ceratopteris; species Ceratopteris richardii. Next base: position 13,219,719 of record CM035406.1, read on the forward strand.
ATGGATAAATACACAATGAGCTATGACCTCTGCAATATGCAGCTTTAATGGAGACCTTGAAACAGAGATGAACCTGAGGACACACATCACTTGCAGAGCCTATTGCTCTTAACTCAAAACTCCAATGACTTTGAAACTTTCCAGAATACAAGTAGACTTAAAGAGCTTTCTAAAAAGCCAAAGAACACATGATTTGGATACATATACAAGGCGATATGACCTCTGCAAGTTTGAGGTTTAATGGAGACCTTCAGTAGGGATAAAAAACAGAGAACACACACTACTTGCAGAGAGTATTTCTCTCAGCTCACAAATCCAATGGTTATGAAAATTTACAGGAAGAAAGTAGACCGTAAGAGCGTTCCAATGAGCTATCAAACATGTAATTTGGATATATAATGAGGGAGATACAAGCTCTGCAATCTCTGCATACAAAACTACAGCAGTGTAGAGATACACATATGACTCTCTTGGACATCCCACAAGATCACGACTTTTCTCATCTTTTTATAGCATGGGAAACTAATCTAAAACCTTCCTAATATATCTAAATTTGTGATAGACACTTGGATGGAGGTATTACATGACTCAAGTGCTCAAATAAGCAAAGTATTGATGGACTTTGAGAACTAGCCACATCGACCTTCCACTAGGACACCACTGAAGCTCCTTTGTGACTCACTAATTTGACTCACCATGTTCTAGAACTCACGTGGTATTTTTGCTACATTTTATGAATAATATGAGCCTTCTTGAAGTATTTGAAGACTTCCCAAAGGTATTTACATAATTTGAAACTTGTACCCTACATAAAACAAATGTTCGCAACATTCTCCCCCTCAAGTTTCAAAGGGTATTTCCTTCATGCCAAGAATATAGTTGAATCTTTGAAGCTTTGGTCCATCCAAGGATTTGGTGAAGATATCTGCAACTTGATCCTTTGTTCCAACAAAAGAAACCTGCACTTCATTGTTCATGGCCTTCTCTCGAACATAATGATAGTGAACCTCTATATGCTTTGTTCTAGCATGAAAAATAGGATTTGAGGTCATATGAATGCTGCTCAAGTTATCCCCATATATCAGTGGTACATCAACCTGCACATTCAAGTCATGAAACAACTTTTTAAACCAGATAACCTCAGTAGTAGCCAATGCTAAACCTCTATACTCAGCCTCTGTAGAGGATAAAGCAATTGTAGGCTGTTTCTTTGAACTCCATGTTAATGTCTTGTTTCCTGCTATTACCACATATGCACTTGTGGATCTTCTGTCATCTTTGCTTCCAGCCCAATCTGCATCACTAAAGACTTTAAGAGTTAGATCAGCATCATGACTATAAAATAATCCTTCGTTCATGGTACCTTTCAAATACCTAAGCACTCTTTTCGCTGCATGCATATGAGGTACTCTAGGTTCATGCATAAACTGTGACAATACTCCCACTGCATAACATATATCAGGTCTAGTTTTTGTTGCATAAATCAAAGATCCTACCATGGATCTATATACATTCATATCATGCAACTCATCACCTTCCTTTGCACTTAGCTTTACATTACATTCCATTGGAGTAGAAACAAATTTACATTCCTGCATACCAAACCTTTTCAGCATATCACATATATACTTTCTTTGTATCAACCACATACCTTCATCGCTATACACAATTTCAATCCCAAGAAAGTATATGAGCAAACCAAGATCTGAAATTTTAAATTCCTTTCCCAAATTACCTTTTATCTCATCAATTGCTTTTGCATCATTCCCTGTAATCAACAAGTCATCCACATAAATGCATACATAGACACACATGCCATCTACATGTTTTACATAAAGTGAAGGATCAGCATGACTCGCTGTGTATCCTTGCAGCATAAGATACTTTACCAACCTTGCATTCCATGCCCTTGGTGCCTGCTTAAGACCATACAATGCCTTCTTTAACCTGCATACATGATTAGGACATTTTGCATCCACATAACCATCTGGTTGTGACATATACACTTCTTCATTTAACTCACCATTAAGAAAGGCATTCTTTATGTTGAGTTGATATATATTCCACCTTTTACTTGCAGCTAAAGCCAACAAAGTTCTCACCGTTGCCATATTTGCTACTGGACTAAATGTTTCCTCATAGTCCACACCTTGAGTTTGATTATATCCTTTTGCTACAAGTCTAGCCTTATATCTAGACACACTACCATCACTATTTCTTTTAATCTTAAAAACCCACTTGCAACCAATTACCTTTTGCTTTGGTGTACTTGGAACTAAATTCCAAGTCTTGTTATCCTGTAGTGCTTCCATTTCTTCTCTCATTGCTTTCTCCCACTTTTCATCTCCTTTGGCCTCATCATAACATGTGGGTTCATTTTCCTGCTCAACTTTTGTCATAAAAGCATAATGAGTATTCATGAAAGATTCATAAGTATACCTTTGAGGTTGCTTACTTACTCTTGAAGTTCTTCTTACCTCCAATGTAGATGCTCTTCCTTTCTTATTAGGAACCTTTGATGATTCTCCATACTCACATACATCACTAATTTCCTCTCCTTCATCATTAACTTCAACAAGTTTGAGTTTACCTTTACTTTTAACACTTGGAGGTGACTCTTGCCTTAATCTTCCATTGAAAGGTGATCGTCTTTCTTCATCTAAACCACTCCTTTCATCATTTAAACTTCCTGATGGCTGAACTATGCATTCATCTCCTTCAACCACACCTTCTTCATTTTCATCCATGACTTGCAAACAATTCTTATTTGCATACCATGAAAGTGATTCATCAAAGTTTACATCTCTTGACACAACAACCTTATTGGTATGAGGATTATAGCATCTATATCCTCTTTGAGTATCTGCATAACCAATAAATATACATTTTTCTGATTTCGCATCAAGTTTAGATCTCACCTCACTAGGTACATGTACATAACATACACAACCAAATACTTTCAAATGACTTACACTTGGTTTCCTTCCATGCCATACCTCATATGGTGTCAAATGATGAACTCCAGTAGTCGGAACTCTATTCATAAGATAAACACTTGTGCTAACAGCTTCAGCCCAAAAATAATTAGGCAAACACATATCATTAAGCATGCTTCTAGATGCTTCTGCTATGATTCTATTTCTTCTTTCTGCGACTCCATTTTGTTGTGGAGTATACTTGCATGTAACTTCTCTTTTGATACCTTCATCATACAAAAAATCAGTGAAAGCTTGAGAGAAATACTCTCCTCCTCCATCGGATCTTAGCTTCTTAATATACCTTCCTGTTTGCTTTTCGACATATGATTTGAACTTCTTGAAACAATCAAAGACCTCACTCTTATGTTTAATAAAATACACAAATGTCATTCTACTATGATCGTCAGTGAATGATACATAGTACTTATTACCAACCAAGGATGCCTCTTTAGTAGGTCCCCACACATCTGTGTGTATGAGATCTAGCAAACCATCACTTACATAGCTTGAATGCTTGAAAGGTTGTCTACTCTGCTTACCCATTTGACATGCTTCACAAAGATGCACCATATGTTGCTTAGTAAGATCAGGTAATCCTTCAACAATCCTCTTCTTTGATATCTCCTTTAACCTGTGTACATTCATGTGTCCAATCCTTTTGTGCCATAGATCAAGCTCTGCTATTTGATGCATACCATAAGAGAAATAGTTTGTATGATTTGGGTTTACCTTGAATGTAAACAATCTACCTTGTTTTTGACCTCTAGCAATTAACCTCCTTTGCTTTGGATCCTCAATGAAGCAACCTGCATGATTAAATCTCACTTGTAGACCTTTTTCTACCATTTGACCAACCGACATCAAATTCTTAGTGATCGTTGGCACATAAAGTACATCCTTCAAGCAATTTTTCTTGCTCTTATCCTGCATAACAACATCTCCAACCTGCATAATCTTATGTGTTGTATCATCTCCTGTTTCAACATGACCTTTACATGACGGATTATGCATATTAGAAAACCATGAAGCATCATGAGACATGTGATTAGAACAACCACTATCTACATACCATACATCGCTATTGCAATTCATCTTAGTTTCTACATTCATCATAAGAAGAGAATCATAATCATCACTTTTACCTTCAATTGCATAATTTCCTTGTTGTTTACCTCTTCTTGAATAGCCTCCTCTTCGATTACCACCTTGATTATTTTCATTTTGATAACAATCTTTGGCATAGTGTCCATACCTTCCACATATATAGCAATTGTTCTTATTATCTTCACTCCTTTGTCTTTGGTTGTAGTTGTAGTAGCCTCTCGTACCTCTAGCGCTTGATCTTCCTCTTCCTCTTGTGTTGAAGAAGCCACTTGAAGTCCTATGATCATCGCTCCTTCTTCCTCGACCTCTATTTGAACCTCTTCCGCCTCTATTTCCACCTCTTGATGATCCTACATAAAGAGCTTGTCCTTGAGATCCTTTTTGATTTGAAGTAGAACCATTTAGATTCATCTCCTCCATGACCATGAGGGCAATAAGTTGATCAAAATCTGGTAATTCTCCTCTGACATAAACTGAAGTCATCGTCCTCCACATGAGCTTGAATTGATCCTAGTTGATCTGCAATCTCTTTAACTTTCAATATGTAATCATTGACCGATGTCCTTGTATCTTTCTTTATGTTATTCAACTCATTTTTGAGTTGAATCTTCCTTGCTCTTGTACCTGTAGCATACAACCTTTCCAATGCAAGCCAAACATCTCTACTTGTGTCTAGATCTTGTATGTGTCCTACCATTGAATCTTGAATATTTTGTGATAAAATGAATATAACCCTTTTGTCTCTCTCATTCCAAAGTCTAAACTCCCTCAATTGTTGCTGATTTGGGTCCTCTGGTAATGTGGGTTTGATATCTGTGCCGTCAATCAAACCATACAAGCCTCTACCTTGCAAGTATGCTCTGATTCTAAACTTCCATGCTTGATAATTGGTCTTATCAAGCTTCTCTATTTGTGCATGTTGGTCTCCCATAATACAAATGCTAAGCTTCCTCCTTTAAGCCTCCTTTCCAATGTGTGTGATGAGAAGAAATATAATATTTACCTTGTAAATGAGGTATGTGCACCTTTCTTTGCTTGGATGTTGCTTCAGATGCCTCCTTGCAATCTTCTTCTACCTTTGTGTAGTGTTTATGATGAACTGCTTCTTTGATAGCTTCAAATTCTTCGTCAAGGTATGATAACCTTCTCCAAGCCTCCAAGTACTTGCTCTGATACCAATGTTGGAGTTTATTGATCTCCAAAGTACAGCTAGAAGTAGGTGAAACCCAACAGGACCTAGTTGACTTTTTCACAAACTTGTATGCACAGACCAATTTTCTTGCAGAGCAAATTGCTCTTTACTCACTTGGAATTTTCCAAAACTGTTTCACACACATAAACTAGACTCTAAGAGATTTCCAACAAGATATAGAACACATCAAATGGATAAATACACAATGAGCTATGACCTCTACAATATGCAGCTTTAATGGAGGCTTTGAAACAGAGATGAACCTGAGGACACACATCACTTGCAGAGCCTACTGCTCTTACCTCAAAACTCCAATGACTTTGAAACTTTCCAGAATACACGTAGACTTAAAGAGCTTTCCAACAAGCCAAAGAACACATGATTTGGATACATACACAAGGAGATATGACCTCTGCAAGTTTGAGGTTTAATAAAGACCTTCAGCAGGGATAAAAAATAGAGAACACACACTACTTGCAGAGAGTATTGCTCTCAGCTCACAAATCCAATGGTTATGAAAATTTACAGAAAGAAAGTAGACAGTAAGAGCTTTCCAAGGAGCTATCAAACATGTAATTTGGATATATAATGAGGGAGATACAAGCTCTGCAATCTCTGCATACAAAACTACAGCAGTGTAGAGATACACATATGACTCTCTTGGACATCCCACAAGATCACGACTTTTCTCGTCTTTTTATAGCATGGGAAACTAATCTAAAACCTTCCTAATACATCTAAATTCGTGGTAGACACTTGGATGGAGGTATTACATGACTCAAGTGCTCAAATAAGCAAAGTATTGATGGACTTTGAGAACTAGCCACATCGACCTTCCACTAGGACACCACTGAAGCTCCTTTGTGACTCACTAATTTGACTCACCATGTTCTAGAACTCACGTGGTATTTTTGCTACATTTTATGAATAATGAGCCTTCTTGAAGTATTTGAAGACTTCCCAAAGGTATTTACATAACTTGAAACTTGTACCCTACATAAAACAAATGTTCGCAACACAGAAGACCCGACCAGACAGATGTACTGCACTACATGCAAGAATTCAGGCCATACTAGTGCCACTTGTGCACTTAATCAATTGTTTTGTGCTATCTGCAACACTACCGGACACACCACCGAAAACTGCGCATATAATGCCAAAGTACAGGGACCAGCAGCCAATGCTATTATACAGGAACCAGGGCAGCCAGCTAATCACTATGTACCTCCGCAAATGAGAAACAACCAGCAACAAGGTTATCGAAATTACAGAGGACAGAGAAATAATAACTACAATGCAAACCGCTGGCAGGCCAGACCAGCATCAGAAAATCCTAATTTGCCACCACCGCATTGTCATTTTTGTGGTGAATTTGGTCACATTAGAGGATTTTGTAAGGATGCAGCTGAATATGATCAGAGGAAGAAAGAACGTCAAAATCCAATGACTAATATGGTACAAATCACACCAGTAGAAACGCACACTACAGTAATTTAGACCCGATCCGGTAAACAACTGCAACTAGCAGTAGAAATATTGGAACCAGGCATACGTGAACAACAAAGGATGTATGATAAAGCTAGTCAATGGACCACCGCCGAACCTCCAGTGTTTCCAGGTCCTATTCCGGTAACCCAGGCTCCGTTAACCAAGGAAGGAACACAAAAACAGGATTCCAATTCAGCAACAGGCACATCATCTTCAGCAGGCGCATCATCTTCAGAATCTGTGGAAAATACAATCCAATCACAGAAGGCTTGGGAAATTTTATCTAAAGCATCCATCACTCTTCCTCTGGGCCAATTACTTGCACTAGTACCAGGAGTTCGACAACAATTCCAACAACAGATCAGTCATGTGCCTTCTTGCATTCCAGCAACAGCCACAGTGCAACCGGAACCTGATTCTACGGTCGATCATTCAGTTCCTTTAATTACGGTATGGTATAAAAATCATAAAATCACACAGGTACTAATTGATGGAGGATCTGGTGTCAACATTGCTACTGCTGCACTGTGTAAAAAGTTAGGGTGGACCGAAATCGAACCAGTTTAGTTTTTTGTCAGAATGGCCTACCAATCAAGAGTTCATCCCGTAGGACTTGTGCAAAATGTACCAATAACTTTACAAGGTACAACATTTAAAATGACCTTTGTCATACTAGAATTACCGGAATCCACCCTTGATTATAATCTCCTTTTCGGCCGTCCTTGGCTGAAGCACGCTAAGGTGATACCAGATTGGTCTGCACAGGAACTCACTTTCAAAGATAATAATCGTAAATACGTTGTAAAATTAGATACTATACAACCCTGCGAGTTGCATGCTAGACCGTATTTTGCAGAACCAGTCCATATGCTAGATGGGTTGTCAGATGATGAAGAAGAAGAGTTTCTGAAAAATAACATTGACTTGATCTCCCTAGGAACTGTTGATCTACAATCTGTTGTAGATAATTGGAATTCTATAGTTTGTACGGTGATGTTTGTAACAGAAAAAGATACGAAAGAAGATAAGGCTACCATAGATGACGCTGATCTACAACAACTTTTTAAGCCAGCTGAGGATACAGAGAAGCCTCGACAATTCTATGTTCCAGAAGATCAACTGACCACCTACAATTTAGGGGATGAAGAAAATCCATGACTTGTTAAGATAAAGGAGAGCTTACCTGAGTTATTTCAAGCAGATTTAATCCAACTACTTCGAGAATTTTCTGATGTATTTGCATGGGATTACAAAGATATGAAGGGTTTGGACCCGCGCATCTATCAACACAGGGTCATGCTGAAGCCGGAAGCAAAACCACTTAAGCAACCCAGCTACCGGATGAATCCAAACTATGCATCACAGGGAAAGGCAGAACTTGATAGGCTACTCAAAGTCGGATTTATTGTACCAGTAGAGCATGCTGAATGGATCTCACCAATTGTTATTGTCCCTAAAAAGAATAAGCAGTTACGAATATGTGTAGATTACCGGAAAGGGAACGCAGCTACGGTGCCTGACCCATTTCCGCTACCTTTTCTTGACACGATGCTTGATAGAGTAGCAGGACATGAAATGTATTCATTCTTAGATGGGTACAGTGGGTATAATCAAGTTAGAATGGTTGAACAGGATATACCGAAGACCGCCTTCATTACCAACTGGGGTGTTTTCGCATGTACTGTTATGTGTTTTGGATTAAGAAATGCCCCAAGTACGTTCCAAAGGTGTATGCAGGAAATATTTTCTCCTTACCTTACCTCTTTTATGCAAGTATATCTTGATGATTTTTTGATTTTCGGTAAGATGATAGCACACCTGTTCCATTTACGGTGCTGCTTTGAAAAGTGCAGAGAATACAGACTCTATTTGAACCCAAACAAATCTGTGTTTGCGGTTTCATATGGAAAGCTACTTGGTCACATTGTATCTGCACAGGGTATACAGGTGGATCCAGATAAAATCACAGTTGTGTTAGAAGCACCTGTACCCACTACACCTAAGGAAGTAATGTGCTTCATGGGCCAAGTAAGATGGCATGGTTGGCACTTACGGTGGCTTGCTCATTTGGCAATACCACTGAACAAATTAATAACCAAGACTCCTCGATAATTTGACTGGACCCCAGACTGTCAAACTGCTTTTGATTGTCTAAAGGGATTACTAACACAGGTTCCAATCTTACAGCCTCCTGACTGGGATCGCCCATTTCATGTATTTGTTGATGCTTCAGATATAGCAATAGGGAGCGTTCTAATGCAACAAACCGATAAGTGGTTCAGACCAGTGTACTATGCAAGTCGAAGATTAGCCCCTGCTGAAAAGAATTACTCTGTAACAGAGAGAGAATGTCTAGGTCTAGTATATTCTGTCAAGAAATTCAGACATTATTTGCTGGGCCGTAAATTTACTTTTCATGTAGATCATGCTGCACTTGTCTATCTAGTTTGGCAACAACATCTAGGTGGTCGATTAGGACAGCAACCTTATTGTCAACCATATGAGGAAAAGCAAGAATTGGAAGGAAGAGAAAATTCATACAGCCAGTTGCATAGCAAAGGGGATAAAGGCAAAGGTGAAGAAGGGCTGACGTACAAAAGGAGACAGGGTTCAAGAAGCACAATGAGGGGAATACAGAAGTAGAAGTAAATCAAAGAATAGAGGAGGTACTCTTTGTTTTAGGTCATAAAGAAGATTACACCAATACAGATAATCAGGAAAAGGAAGTGGAAGCAGATCTTATGGATATAGATGAACAGGTGATGGAAGGAAAGGAGTAGTAATTGAATGATCAAATAGGAAATCAAGTGGAGAGTGAATCAATGTTATTACATGAAAAAGAAGTCCAGGAAGAGGAGTTACAAGTTATTCAGCAGAGACAAAAGGAAATTGATGTAAAGGAGGTAGAAATAATAGAAGAGGAAACAGACAATGAGAAGGAAGATAATTAGGTAACAGGCTATGAGGAGGAGGATGCAGAGAAGGATGAATTTAAGGAAGAAAAACAAATAAAAGTAAAGCAATTAGAATTGGCAATTGGTCTTGAAAGAATACCTAAGGACATTAGATTTGCTTGTAAAATCACATGAGCAACATAGAGCAATTTAGACCTTCTAGTAGGAAAATGATCATATCAGGGATGGTTGTTGAATCAGAATTTGTAAAAGGTAGCAAAATTATTACTAAGCAAAATAAAGAAAAGGAGCAGCTAGAGGATCAGATAAGAGTAGTACAAGAAAAGAATGAAATTTTGACAAAAAGATTGTTTTCATTAGAAGCATAGGAAGTTCAGAATCAGAATAAAATTCAGTTTCTTGAAAACAGATGTACTAAACAAATGGAGCATCGCAATAAGATAGAAATGGAATTGAAGAAATTGGAAGGCAGGTTTAGAACACTCTAGAGCTCATATCAGATAATGGTCAACGGCAACGAGGACATAAATAGGTTATTGATGGAGGAATGACAAATAAGAGAAAGTCGGACAACACAAATGGATCAAGAGGAAATAGAAACAATGAATAGAGAAATTAAAAGGTTGTAGGAAGAACTTAAAGAAGCCAAGGAAATGGAAAAACAAGCTAGTGTGCATGCTGCTAGTGCCATGAGGGCGTATAACAAATTACATCTGGATATAGAAAAAGAAAGGAGTGAATGGAGATCAAAGAGAGAATTGATGGTATCTCAAAATCAGGAATTAATGATGGTGGTTAAAAAATTACAGAAAAATTTGGAATTTCAACAAGGAAAAGTTGAGGAACAAGTAGTGACCACACAAGCAGGGGAACAGGAAGGAGGAGAAGATAATAGATTTCAGGATTTTGGTGAGCAAGAAGACAAAAGTGTTGAAGATTATTCAGATGAATTTGTACAAATGCTTCTGACAAATAGGGAAATAAGGATGACGTTCATAAGGAAGATGCATGATGAATATGAAGATCAAATTGTAAAGTTTTCTCTGAAGAATGGAGTAAATCTAGATCAACATCATTGAGCAACAGATGGTTTAGGAATACCTTTCTGTATGATTCTAGAAAGTGTAAAAAATTATCAGACTGCAAGAGTAAGACTACCACCAAATAAACATTTTGAGTATGAAGAAGATATCAATGTCACTAAAGAGTTATTTGAAAAAGCTAACGCTAAATGGAGGAATAGATGGTTGGATGTCAACAAGGAATGTAGAAAGATCTGGAAAGAGGCATCATTGCAATTAAAGATAAATCCAGCTTATTGCCCGGTAGCTAGAAGAAGGGAGTGGACAATATTTTGGGAAAGAAGAAATGCAGGACAAATTCCAACAAAGTGGCTAAACTTTCCGAAGATTGCAGGACCAAAAGTAGGATCTTGGCCAACCAAGAAGTATATGGTTGATAGACCAGAATCTGTCATATCCACATACAAAGATGTGAATGATCCAGCCTGTATATTATTAGTCAGAATAATGCAACTTGTAGTAGCATGCATAGAAACCTTCACAGATACAGAAGTACGAACTCTTAATTATATTGGATTCAATTCACCTACAGATGCTCTACTTTTTGATCTAAGTGAAACTCTAGAAAGAATCTGTTTAATGGCATACTACATCAGAACTGTATTTTTGGGAAGTCATTACCTTCAAATCTTTGAGGATGCTTTTGATTATGGGTTCTTTCAAAGGGAATCTAAAATTTTTGGGAATCTGTCAGTAGTTACAAAATCCAAACTTACTGCATATGAAGTTGCATACACAGAATATTTGAAGAAGGACATGATAGACAGACCAGAGGCAACAATCCAATAGAGAAAAGCTTTGTTCGAGATGGTGAATAATTTAAATGTAACAGAAAGAAAAAGTCATGATTTGTTATGACAGGTTTATCAAAGGAAGAAGAAATAAATGGAACTCACATTACTCATCTTTCAGGATAATTTTTGTCACAAGACAAAAAGTCTAGGAGGGGAAGAATGTTGGAGGAAGCATTTTTTGAAGGAAATTATTTGTAAATTGACATTTTTTGTAGTTATATTTATCCAAACGATGTAAAAATTGGGAAGAGTCTTCCTCATGTATAGTAGAAGCATATGTATTTTTCTAGAATTTTTGGAAGCTCTTTGATAGCATATTTTTAGACTAGAAGGTAGAAGGACCAAATTTCAAGTGTGAAAAAGGACACTTGAAAAAGTATAAAAGATATTTTCTTCCATTTTCAAGAGGTTGGTTGTATTATTCTCATGCTATCCAAGTAATGTGTAGAGCTTCCTAGTAGAAAATCATGTTTCTACTTCTCATGATCATCTTCTTGATTTGTTGAGTCTTTTCATTGTGCAATCCATGGAATCTGTGAATTTTTCTTGTGTATTTCTGAGTGAAGTGTATGAAGATAGGTGAGTATTAGTAGATTGAGCAAGACATTACAGGAGATCAATGCTGGAATTGGAATTCCTCAATTTTTACAGAATCATGATTGTCTCGTCTATGTGATACAAGTACTGTTTTGGAAATTTGACTTCATATTTGTAATCTACAGAAAAAATGGCACACTTTAGGCACAAAGATTGTTGAAAATGTTGTTGTAGAACTTAAGATAATCAAAACCCTAGTTTCTTCCCTTTCTTCTTCACTAACTTCTCAGAAAACAGTTATGTCAATTCTTATTCTTGGATTCCATTAACTAGAAGGGGTTGTGGTCTTTGCATACTTCCCGGATTGACAAATTAAAGATGACAAATTAATCTTTTGTGCTATAATGATTGGAGAGGACAACTCCAAAGGTTAACAACAAACACATGTGTTCAAAGAGTTTCTATAAAAGAACTTAAAGGTCTATGTTGATGATCTATGTGCACATTCCAACATGAGGCAAACACATATGCTTGAGTTGAAACAAATATTTGTAAAATCTAGAGAATATCAAGTCTACTTGAACCCAAAAAAATGTGTTTTCATGGTCACACAAGGCAAGATCTTAGGACACAGTGTCAAATAATGGAATCTTGACACACAAGGATAAAGTTAAAGCCGTTGCCAAGTTACCGAGACCAAAGAACGTTCAGGAAATACAAGTTTTCATGGGGCATTGTCCTTTTTACTGACTATTTGTCCACATGTATGCAATCATTTCAAAGCCTTTGCACAACCTTTTGACTAATTTTGAGTGGACGAATGAATGTGAAACCTCTTTCAATGAGCTCAAATGATGATTGTGTTGACCAGCCATCTTGACTACACCTGATTGGAGTAAGCCTTTCCATGTACATGTTGATGCATCCAATTATGCTATTGGGTGTGTGCTAGCACAACATATGGGTGAAGGTAACATTGATCTTCCAATAGCTTACGCAAGAAGGCAGTTAAATGTGGTTGATCAAAATTATACCACTACCGAAAGAGAATGATTAGGCATGGTGTATGCAGTTAAAAGTTTTGATATTATTTTGCTTGTAAATAAGTTTAATTTTTTTATATATTACTAAATTTGGTAAATAAACCTTCCAATACAGGAAGATTAGTAAGATGGTTCCTCTTACTAATGGAATATGACTTTGAAGTTGCGCCTATGAAAGGTAAAACTCACCTTAGGGAAAACCACCTTTCTAGACTAACTTCAAGAGAGTCCTCACAAGGAGTGTCAGATGAACTTCCTGATGCTTACTTGTTCAACCTATAAGTAGTGCCTAATTGGGCCAAAACTATCGTGCCTATACTAACCTCCTTCACACCTAAACATCTTGTGCCAAAATTCAAAGATAAAGAAGTAGTGAGGTCTCAAAAATATCACATACTGGTAGGCAGCATGTATAAGCACACTAACCAAGGCATACTGACTTGCTGTGTTGATGAAGATGAGCATGTGAAGTGGTTGCAAATAGCACATCTAGGTGCATTGAATAAACATCACTCTAAACATCAACCCGTATAGACTCTACAAAGATTAGGTGTATACTGGCCAACCATGGAAGCAAATGTCCATAGGATTTGCAAGGAACGCCCAATCTATGATGTTAGATCACTAGTGGAACATGCCACTCTTTATCAAGTGTCTTTAGTACTAGATTGGGGCAAACCATTGGTGAACTTTTTGAGGATGAAAGCATTCTCTCAAGAGATGACATTGGCCAGCCACAAGAGCTTAGAGTAAGAGGCACTGGATTATACTCTTATCAGAGATAGCTTATGTAGACAAGGAAGAGATGAATACCTAAGACTATGTGCCCATGAGAGTGAATATCTTAAGATTTTAGAATCGGCCCACCAACGTGTGGCAAGATGACATTTTGGACCATAACACATGATCGAAGCTATACTATTCATATGTCTTTGGTAGTCAATCCTCCACATGGATGCACATGCCTAGGTGAAGCAGTGTGACATTTGTCAAAAAACTCAATATCTGATACGTAAGGACAAGATGCCACTGAGACGCATGATGGGAGGACGTGCATTCCCAAGTGGGGAACATACTTTGTTGGTCCTACTAATCCCCCAGTTAAGAGTTCACATGTTGAATACATTATTATTGCCATGGGTTACCTAACGTAATGGGTAGAAGTGAAAGCCACTAAGAAGAACAATGTGCAAACTACTACTAAGTTTCTCCTCGAGAATATGTTTACAAGATATGGTTTGCCAATAGAATTGGTCAATGACCATGTTACCCATTTCTTGACCGAGGTCATTGAATAATTTTTGCAAGAATTCATGGTTGTTCACAAGAAGTCGGCCCTATACCACCCACAAGCCAATGGACAGGCTAAAAGCACAAATAAGATCTTGTGCACTGTGTTAACAAAGTTGTTCAATAATAAATTTTATGATTGGGACAAATAGTTACATCATGTTTTTTGGGCATATAGAGTGGCCTATAAAATTTTACTCCAAGCCACATCCTTTTAGATGGTATTTGGAAAGAATGTAGTGTTGCCCTTAGACTTCTTGATACTGATCTTGCAAGTGGCACAAGAACATCAATGGAAGCCATGAGCTCTCATCTAGAATTTTGGACTTAGGAAGACTAGGAGAAACTAGATTAAAAGCAGCTGTTGGAATCTATGCAACCAACAAAAGACAAGAGGTCTACTTTGATGCACATGTGAAAGAGAAGGGATTAAAGACAGGAGATTTTGTCTTGGTATATACACTAAAACAACATGTTAGGAAATTGGAGAACCATGGCTATGGATCTATACTAATAAAAAAATCTCTAGTAGTGGAGTTGTTCAGTTAGCCACTCTAGAAGGGGATATCATACTGAGTTACATTAGTGGATGCAAAGTCAAACTATATTAAGAACCCCTCACAGAGGAAACACTAACTCGATGAACATAGCCAAGAAATGCAAAGAAGAAGAAAAACGGATTAGAGAAGAGGCTCAGGTAGAAGCTCTAGAATGCATTTGACATACGAAGTTAAGAAGGCAAGGTAGAGATCAACCTAGGCAAGACACTTATAAGATATCGAGATACCACATGGCTATCTTCCAAACAACAAGTGGAACTCGTCACAGAATCATAGATAGATGTCCTTTTGTAACCTTAGAGATAGGACAAGGAAAGAGTGCATGGATTGTAAAAGCCTTGATTGACTCAGGTGCAACCACTAGTGCAGTTAGATTTTCCTACTATCAAAACCTGCAATTGAACATCTATCCTATTGAAGCTTATCTCATAGGATTCCGAGGAGTGGAAACCCCTTGCATGGGCAAGGTGGAACTTCCCATCCTCATTCATAATGTCTGGACATATCTCTAGTGCCACAAAGAGTAGTCATACCTTTTACACTCCGAATACCATGGTGAAGCATAGACGGAACAAGTTTGATTTTCCCACCAGTGCTATTGGATCTAGAATTCCCTGGAGGAGTTCTCTTGGAAGTGCTCAATCATGCACATTTTGAAAGAGTCCTTTAGGAAGTTAATCTTTAATTGAGAGAAGAACAAGAAGGGGGTAACAACAACAACCACATGAAGAAGGACAACAAGAACTAGTTGGACAAGATGAAGAAGAAGAAGAAGAAGAGCAAAAAAATGAGCAGAAAAGGGAAGCAATAGTAGCCCCTGTATACACTCCACAATTACAAAGGCTTTACAATGCTATTATGAGTGTGCAAGAAAGAAATTGCTTATCCTTTAGTATAGACAAAGCACTAATTGAATAGATTCTCAACGAGGAAGGAGTGGACCCACACTTCATCCAAACACTTCAACTCTTGACTGAATCATTGGGAGTCATTGAAGCAGTTTACACCATGCTACAAATGCCTACACCCCGCTATGATCAAAGGCATGTGGAGCTTTTTTTGATAGTGGTTCGGTTGGTTGCTATGACACTCGTGTGTCCACTAGTGGCTTTTGCTTCATGCTTGGTAGCTCATGTATATCTTGGTTGAGCAAGAAGCAGCCTACTATGGCCATGTCTAGTTGTGAGGATGAGTATAGGGTAGCTTTCACAATGACTGTCGAGTGTGTGTGGCTCAGACACGTTATGGCTAATTTGGGTGTTGGTCAGTCTTCTGCCACCACCATCTTCACTGAGAGTTAGAGCCCATTGGCAGTTCCAAGGAACCCTGTGTTCCATGCTCGCACTAAGAAGATTGAGGTGCATTATCATTATGTCAGGGAGAGGTTCTCTACTGGAGAGATCAGCTTGGCATATATATGCCCATTTAGGAGAACATTGCAGATCTTTTTATGAAGGCTCTGCCTAGGGAGAAGTTTGAAGCTTTCCGCAAAGCTTTAGGCTTACTTCCTTTTGTGGATTTATTCCACATAGCTTGGAACTTCCTTATACATGAGTGCCAGCTCCTTGTTCACTACATCACTCCAAGGGGGATTTGTTGATATATTTCGGTAGTGAAGTGTGTGAACACACTAGGACCGCTGGGGTAGTTTTTTCCTTCTTTAGGAGGTCTTTTTCCCTGGCTTGTATATATGCCTATAGCCCTAATGGGTTACTTATCTTTCTACATTCCAGTGGTAATACATACAATATTGTGTGTTGTGCTCCAAGCTTCTTCTTCTTCCTTGTGTTGTTCGTGTGCATCTGTAGACGTCTAACTCCAACAATTGGTATTGGAGCAGGTCATTGCTTCATCTAGGGTGTCCTCGACACCTCTCTAGTCATAGTCTCAGAATCGCACAAAATTTGGTATGCGTACTCAAGATGACTAGGAGATCAAAGGTGTTTCACTTTGTGGTGCCAAAATTGCGATTTGAGCTCATTTTGGCCTCTAAATGCACTATCCCAATGCTTGTGTAGGCTATTTCATCTTTTTGTACTAAAGATATATACTAGTTTTGGTTCGCTAGTATAAGTTTCTCGAAGTATGCTACAGGTTTAGCAGAACTTGTGAGGGTAGTTGTTGGAGGAGATGGATGAATACCTCAAGGAACTGAGGTGGTACTGCTGAAACATGCTTTGTACCTGCCCTAATACACTTCAAAGTTATATAGTAGGCCCTTGTAGCTTGCAAATGACACCAAGAAAGTACCTATGTACTTTGGAGTTGATGCTTGAAACAATGCTCAAAGTACATTAACAATTGACAAATTTCCTTTTGGGGAAATTCAATTAGCTTAGATCTAATGCTTTAAAGTGGAATCATCTAAATTGATCAACTATACTATGAGAAATGAGTTTAGCAAACCAAAGCTTACCCCCGACTTTTTAGGGACTAACTAGTAGATGACCAGTGAGCACTTCGAGGAGGGTTTCTCCCAGATGCATGAACCAAATGCCTTGAAATATTTACAACACAAAGTAGACTTAAAGATGGTTCCAACAAGCCAAAGATTATGAAAAATGGTTGAGTATTAAATGAGATATGACCAGAGAAAGTTTACTATTCTGAGTAGTCATAGCAGAAAAGTAGACAGAGATGTTCAATGAGCTATATGTATTATATGACATGATTGTACAAGGTCATTGGCATAGTAATGATGCTCAATGACGATGAATTGAGGGAGCTATGTTATAATCTACTCAAGCTCTACAGATGTTTAAGAAATGAGCTCTAAATGAGGCACACATATCCGTGAGATTTACAAAGACCTTTTTATAAGAGTTTTCTTCTTAGTTCGAATTTGAATTCAAACTTGTCTCCAACTAAAATTGACTCCATTGATTTAGGAGTTATTCTCTCAAATGAACTCGTAGCTAATGTTTTTCCTAACTTCACGAGATATAGGCTTTTACAAGATTCCTCAAAGATTTAATCTTTTATAATAGTAAATGATCAAGTGGTCATAAGCCCCGGTTCACATGATTTATCAAGTGATAGTTGCACACATTGTCTTCCATGTTAAGCCAAATGTGTAGGCTTGATCATTTGCACCAATAGATCCCCCTCAAGCCAAACATCTTGGCTTGCATTGCTTCATCAATCTTCTTGAGTATCCTTTAATCCAATCATGATTTTAAACCTACAAATTTTGGTACCATCAAGTGATTTGGTTAACAAATCAGCAGTGCATATTTGTAGATACATATGCTAGTTGAATCTCTTTGCTCAAGAGTTTCTCTCTAACATAGTGATAGTGCACTTCTATATGCTTGGTTCGTGCATGATAAATAGGATTGGCTACAAGATGCAAAGAACTAGTGTTATCACCAAACATCATTGGTGAATGAGTGTGAAGTCCCAAATCTGAGTACAGCAATCTAATCCAAATAGCTTCTTGTGTAGCATTTGCTAATCCCCAATATTTAGCCTCTGTTAAAGATAGAGCAACAGTTGGTTGCTTCTTAGAAGACCATGAGATGGGTTTATTGATGGAGAGTGTTAATCTCCAAAAGAACAACCTACTCTTGAATTTAGAACACCTCTATATCAAGAGTAAGTCAAAACCTTCACCAATTTAAGAGATCAATGATCAAATATCAATTTCTTGACTAAACCGTGAAGAAGGAAATTACTCAGAAAGTCTGCTGCATATATCTTGCTCATTGACTGAGTAAATGTGTAAAGTTTTTTATGAAACTTTGCACAAGGTGTCGCCTAAAGATTGCGCACCTTCTCCAAGTCAAATTACTCCATGTTGCAAACATTTGTTTTATGTAGGGTACAAGTTTCAAATTATGTAAATACCTTTGGGAAGTCTTCAAATACTTCAAGAAGGCTCATATTATTCATAAAATGTAGCAAAAATACCACGTGAGTTCCAGAACATGGTGAGTCAAATTAGTGAGTCACAAGGGAGCTTCAGTGGTGTCCTAGTGGAAGGTCGATGTGGCTAGTTCTCAAAGTCCATCAATACTTTGCTTATTTGAGCACTTGAGTCCTGTAATACCTCCATCCAAGTGTCTACCAAGAATTTAGATGTATTAGGAAGGTTTTAGATTAGTTTCCCATGCTATAAAAAGAGTAGAAAAGTCGTGATCTTGTGGGATGTCCAAGAGAGTCATATGTGTATCTCTACACTGCTGTAGTTTTGTATGCAGAGATTGCAGAGCTTGTATCTCCCTCATTATATATCCAAATTACATGTTTGATAGCTCATTGGAAAGCTCGTACTGCTTACTTTCTTCCTCTAAATTTTCATAACCATTGCATTTGTGAGCTGAGAGCAATACTCTCTGCAAGTAGTGTGTGTTCTCTGTTTTTTTATCCCTGCTGAAGGTCTCCATTAAACCTCAAACTTGCAGAGGTCATATCTCCTTGTGTATGTATCCAAATCATGTGTTCTTTGGCTTGTTAGAAAGCTCTTTAAGTCTACTTGTATTCTGGAAAGTTTCAAAGTCATTGAAGTTGTGAGTTAAGAGCAGTAGTCTCTGCAAGTGATATGTGTCCTCAGGTTCATCTCTGTTTCAAGATCTCCATTAAAGCTGCATATTGCAGAGGTCATAGCTCATTGTGTATTTATCCATTTGAGGTATTCTATATCTTGTTGGAAAGCTCTTAGAGTGTAGTTTATGTGTGTGAAACAGTTTTGGAAAATTCCAAGTGACTAAAGAGCAATTTGCTCTGCAAGAAAATTGGTCTGTGCATACAAGTTTGTGAAAAAGTCAACTAGGTCCTGTTGGGTTTCACCTACTTCTAGCTGTACTTTGGAGATCAATAAACTCCAACATTGGTATCAGAGCAAGTACTTGGAGGCTTGGAGAAGGTTATCATACCTTGACGAAGAATTTGAAGCTATCAAAGAAGCAGTTCATCATCAACACTACACAAAGGTAGAAGAAGATTGCAAGGAGGCATCTGAAGCAACATCCAAGCAAAGAAAGGTGCACATACCTCATTTACAAGGTAAATATTATATTTCTTCTCATCACACACATTGGAAAGGAGGCTTAAAGGAGGAAGCTTAGCATTTGTATTATGGGAGACCAACATGCACAAATAGAGAAGCTTGATAAGACCAATTATCAAGCATGGAAGTTTAGAATCACAGCATACTTGCAAGGTAGAGGCTTCTATGGTTTGATTGACGGCACAGATATCAAACCCACATTACCAGAGGACCCAAATCAGCAACAATTGAGGGAGTTTAGACTTTGGAATGAGAGAGACAAAAGGGTTATATTCATTTTATCACAAAATATTCAAGATTCAATGGTAGGACACATACAAGATCTAGACACAAGTAGAGATGTTTGGCTTGCATTGGAAAGGTTGTATGCTACAGGTACAAGAGCAAGGAAGATTCAACTCAAAAATGAGTTGAATAACATAAAGAAAGATACAAGGACATCGGTCAATGATTACATATTGAAAGTTAAAGAGATTGCAGATCAACTAGGATCAATTCAAGCTCATGTGGAGGACGACGACTTGGTTTCACATACTCTCAACGGACTCAAAGATGATGAGAGATGGAAACTCTTCATTACTTCAGTTTATGTCAGAGGAGAATTACCAAATTTTGATCAACTTATTGCCCTCATGGTCACGGAGGAGATGAATCTAAATGGTTCTACTTCGAATCAAAAAGGATCTCAAGGACAAGCTCTTTATGTAGGATCATCAAGAGGTGGAAACAGAGGTAGAAGAGGTTCAAATAGAGGTCGAGGAAGAAGGAGCGATGATCAGAGGACTTCAAGTGGCTTCTTCAACACAAGAGGAAGAGGAAGATCAAGCGCTAGAGGTACGAGAGGCTACTACAACTACAACCAAAGACAAAGGAGTGAAGATAATAAGAACAATTGCTATATATGTGGAAGGTATGGACACTATGCCAAAGATTGTTATCAAAATGAAAATAATCAAGGTGGTAATCGAAGAGGAGGCTATTCAAGAAGAGGTAAACAACAAGGAAATTATGCAGTTGAAGGTAAAAGTGATGATTATGATTCTCTTCTTATGATGAATGTAGAAACTAAGATCAATTGCAATAGCGATGTATGGTATGTAGATAGTGGTTGTTCTAATCACATGTCTCATGATGCTTCATGGTTTTCTAATATGCATAATCCGTCATGTAAAGGTCATGTTGAAACAGGAGATGATACAACACATAAGATTATGCAGGTTGGAGATGTTGTTATGCAGGATAAGAGCAAGAAAAATTGCTTGAAGGATGTACTTTATGTGCCAACGATCACTAAGAATTTGATGTCGGTTGGTCAAATGGTAGAAAAAGGTCTACAAGTGAGATTTAATCATGCAGGTTGCTTCATTGAGGATCCAAAGCAAAGGAGGTTAATTGCTAGAGGTCAAAAACAAGGTAGATTGTTTACATTCAAGGTAAACCCAAATCATACAAACTATTTCTCTTATGGTATGCATCGAATAGCAGAGCTTGATCTATGGCACAAAAGGATTGGACACATGAATGTACACAGGTTAAAGGAGCTATCAAAGAAGAGGATTGTTGAAGGATTACCTGATCTTACTAAGCAACATATGGTGCATCTTTGTGAAGCATGTCAAATGGGTAAGCAGAGTAGACAACCTTTCAAGCATTCAAGCTATGTAAGTGATGGTTTGCTAGATCTCATACACACAGATGTGTGGGGACCTACTAAAGAGGCATCCTTGGTTGGTAATAAGTACTATGTATCATTCATTGACGATCATAGTAGAATGACATTTGTGTATTTCATTAAACATAAGAGTGAGGTTTTTGATTGTTTCAAGAAGTTCAAATCATATGTCGAAAAGCGAACAGGAAGGTATGTTAAGAAGCTAAGATCTGATGGAGGGGGAGAGTATTTCTCTCAAGCTTTTACTGATTTTTTGCATGATGAAGGTATCAAAAGAGAAGTTACATGCAGGTATACTCCACAACAAAATGGAGTCGCAGAAAGAAGAAACAGAATCATAGCAGAAGCATCTAGAAGCATGCTTAATGATATGTGTTTGCCTAATTATTTTTGGGCTGAAGCTGTTAGCACAAGTGTTTACATTATGAATAGAGTTCCGACTGCTGGAGTTCATCATTTGACACCATATGAGGTATGGCATGGAAGGAAACCAAGTGTAAGTCATTTGAAAGTATTTGGTTGTGTATGTTATGTACATGTACCTAGTGAGGTGAGATCTAATCTTGATGCGAAATCAGAAAAATGTATATTTATTGGTTATGCAGATACTCAAAGAGGATATAGATGCTATAATCCTCATACCAATAAGGTTGTTGTGTCAAGAGATGTAAACTTTGATGAATCACTTTCATGGTATGCAGATAAGAATTGTTTGCAGGTCATGGATGAAAATGAAGAAGGTGTGGTTGAAGGAGATGAATGCATAGTTCAGCCATCAGGAAGTTTAAATGATGAAAGGAGTGGTTTAGATGAAGAAAGAGGATCACCTTTCAATGGAAGATTAAGGCAAGAGTCACCTCCAAGTGTTAAAAGTAAAGGTAAACTCAAACTTGTTGAAGTTAATGATGAAGGAGAGGAAATTAGTGATGTATGTGAGTATGGAGAACCATCAAAGGTTCCTAATAAGAAAGGAAGAGCATCTACATTGGAGGTAAGAAGAACTTCAAGAGTAAGTAAGCAACCTCAAAGGTATACTTATGAATCTTTCATGAATACTCATTATGCTTTTATGACAAAAGTTGAGCAGGAAAATGAACCCACATGTTATGATGAGGCCAAAGGAGATGAAAAGTCGGAGAAAGCAATGAGAGAAGAAATGGAAGCACTACAGGATAACAAGACTTGGAATTTAGTTCCAAGTACACCAAAGCAAAAGGTAATTGGTTGCAAGTGGGTTTTTAAGATTAAAAGAAATAGTGATGGTAGTGTGTCTAGATATAAGGCTAGACTTGTAGCAAAAGGATATAATCAAACTCAAGGTGTGGACTATGAGGAAACATATTGTCCAGTAGAAAATATGGCAACGGTGAGAACTTTGTTGCCTTTAGTTGCAAGTAAAAGGTGGAATATATATCAACTCGATATAAAGAATGCCTTTCTTAATGGTGAGTTAAATGAAGAAGTGTATATGTCACAACCAGATGGTTATGTGGATGCAAAATGTCCTAATCATGTATGCAGGTTAAAGAAGGCATTGTATGGTCTTAAGCAGGCACCAAGGGCATGGAATGCAAGGTTGGTAAAGTATCTTATGCTGCAAGGATACACAGCGAGTCATGCTGATCCTTCACTTTATGTAAAACATGTAGATGGCATGTGTGTCTATGTATGCATTTATGTGGATGACTTGTTGATTACAGGGAATGATGCAAAAGCAATTGATGAGATAAAAGGTAATTTGGGAAAGGAATTTAAAATTTCAGATCTTGGTTTGCTCAGATACTTTCTTGGGATTGAAATTGTGTATAGCGATGAAGGTATGTGGTTGATACAAAGAAAGTATATATGTGATATGCTGAAAAGGTTTGGTATGCAGGAATGTAAATTTGTTTCTACTCCAATGGAATGTAATGTAAAGCTAAGCGCAAAGGAAGGTGATGAGTTGCATGATATGAATGTATATAGATCCATGGTAGGATCTTTGATTTATGCAACAAAAACTAGACCTGATATATGTTATGCAGTGGGAGTATTGTCACAGTTTATGCATGAACCTAGAGTACCTCATATGCATGCAGCGAAAAGAGTGCTTAGGTATTTGAAAGGTACCATGAACGAAGGATTATTTTATAGTCATGATGCTGATCTAACTCTTAAAGTCTTTAGTGATGCAGATTGGGCTGGAAGCAAAGATGACAGAAGATCCACAAGTGGATATGTGGTAATAGTAGGAAACAAGACATTAACATGGAGTTCAAAGAAACAGCCTACAGTTGCTTTATCTTCTACAGAGGCTGAGTATAGAGGTTTAGCATTGGCTACTACTGAGGTTATGTGGTTTAAAAAGTTGTTTCATGACTTGAATGTGCAGGTTGATGTACCACTGATATATGGGGATAACTTGAGCAGCATTCATATGACCTCAAATCCTATTTTTCATGCTAGAACAAAGCATATAGAGGTTCACTATCATTATGTTCGAGAGAAGGCCATGAACAATGAAGTGCAGGTTTCTTTTGTTGGAACAAAGGATCAAGTTGCAGATATCTTCACCAAATCCTTGGATGGACCAAAGCTTCAAAGATTCAACTATATTCTTGGCATGAAGGAAATACCCTTTGAAACTTGAGGGGGAGAATGTTGTGAACATTTGTTTTATGTAGGGTACAAGTTTCAAATTATGTAAATACCTTTGGGAAGTCTTCAAATACTTCAAGAAGGCTCATATTATTCATAAAATGTAGCAAAAATACCACGTGAGTTCTAGAACATGGTGAGTCAAATTAGTGAGTCACAAGGGAGCTTCAGTGGTGTCCTAGTGGAAGGTCGATGTGGCTAGTTCTCAAAGTCCATCAATACTTTGCTTATTTGAGCACTTGAGTCATGTAATACCTCCATCCAAGTGTCTAACACGAATTTAGATGTATTAGGAAGGTTTTAGATTAGTTTCCCTTTGCTATAAAAAGAGGAGAAAAGTCGTGATCTTGTGGGATGTCCAAGAGAGTCATATGTGTATCTCTACACTGCTGTAGTTTTGTATGCAGAGATTGCAAAGCTTGTATCTCCCTCATTATATATCCCAATTACATGTTTGGTAGCTCATTGGAAAGCTCTTACTATCTACTTTCTTCCTGTAAATTTTCATAATCATTGCATTTGTGAGCTGAGAGCAATACTCTCTGCAAGTAGTGTGTGTTCTCTGTTTTTTATCCCTGCTGAAGGTCTCCATTAAACCTCAAACTTGCAGAGGTCATATCTCCTTGTGTATGTATCCAAATCATGTGTTCTTTGGCTTGTTAGAAAGCTCTTTAAGTCTATTTGTATTCTGAAAAGTTTCAAAGTCATCGGAGTTGTGAGTTAAGAGCAGTAGTCTCTGCAAATGATATGTGTCCTCAGGTTCATCTCTGTTTCAAGATCTCCATTAAAGCTGCATATTGGAGAGGTCATAGCTCATTGTGTATTTATCCATTTGAGGTGCTCTATATCTTGTTGGAAAGCTCTTAGAGTCTAGTTTATGTGTGTGAAACAGTTTTGGAAAATTCCAAGTGAGTAAAGAGCAATTTGCTCTACAAGAAAATTGGTCTGTGCATACAAGTTTGTGAAAAAGTCAACTAGGTCCTGTTGGGTTTCACCTACTTCTAGCTGTACTTTGGAGATCAATAACCTCCAACACTCCAAAAGATTCAGTAGATCTTGAGAAATCTACTTCACAAGTTACCTATGTCTAAATCTGCACTTCTGAGAAGTCGATTTGGACACCCCTAACTTCTTAGCTTTAGTTCTCTCAGTATAGAACCCGTTTAAGCAAATTCTTTTAGCCACAAGTAGCTTACCTTCCAACTTAAAGATTAAGTGCTTACTTGCAAAAAACTTTAAACTGTGGAGTGAGAAATGATCAAATCATTAAGATCAAAATTTGCGCCTGTTTCAGGAACCAGTGAACACTTTCTCACATGTAAATGTTCCTACACACAATTCTCTTAGCCTGATCACCATTAGATTCTCAAACTCTAGCCATAGATTGATTAACTATGGACTTAGACATCTCCAAAAGGAATTCACAAAAGATCTACCACATAAGGAGAAAACACAGAAACTTCGGGCGCAAAAATTCTGTCATTTCTGAAGAAGACTACAACTGAATGAGAGAGAGACTTCAACTAACTTTTCATGTGTCTAATGACACTTACAACTTCTCATTTCTCTATTCCTATGCTCATACATAGTCTCTCCTTGTCTTCTCTCTATATCCTGACATTTTTCCATAGTATTTAGAGGCAAATATGTACAGACTTATGTCAAAGCATAAGTATATGTAACCTATGTCTTAACTAATGTACATATGTGTACATTTCTTTCAACCTGTGAATGTAACCATCTTCTAAGCTTCAAGAATTGATCATATCTTCATCTTTTGTCTTCCAAACTTCAATTGGTGATTGGTCTGCACCAATAGCTCCCCCTCAATCATCAATTGAGGTTTCTCTTATCTTCTTTATGCCTGCCATGTCTTTGAACTTCTGTAACTTTGGTCCATCCAAGCTCTTTGTAAGCATATCAGCTATCTGATCTTTTGTTGAAGTATGTATGACTTCAATCTCCTTATCCATCACCTTCTCTCTTAGAAAGTGATACTGTATCTCGATGTGTTTGGTCCTGGCATGAAAAACAGGATTAGCAGCTAGATATAATGAACTCATGTTATCACCATAAATGATTGGTATGCTCTGTATAGTGTCAAAACTCTTCATGAGAGTCTTAAGCCATATCACTTCTTTTGCAGCTTCAACCATGCCTTTGTACTCTGCTTCTGTAGATGACAAAGCAACTGTATGTTGCTTCTTTGAGCACCAGGAGATTAACTTATCTCCCACATAACACATGTATCCATAGGTTGACCTTCTATCATCTGGATTACCTGCACAATCTGCATCACTATATATTTTGATATTTGTATCTGATGTAAAACCATAATACAAACCTTCTTTGAGTGTACCCTTAATGTACCTCAACACTCTTTGACCTGCAATCCAATGCTCTTTCCTAGGACAATGCATAAATTGAGACAAAACCCCAACTGCATATGATAAATCAGGTCTAGTTAATGTAGCATAGATAAGACTACCAACCAAACTCTGATATTGCTTCATGTCCTTGAACTCTTCACCTCCAAATCTGCTTAATTTGTGATTCACCTCCATTGGAGTAGGTGCTACCCTGCAATCATTCATTTTAAACTTGATTAACAAGTTTCTCAAATACCTTTCTTGAGTCACATACACTCCATGTTGAGTGTATGAAATCTCCATGCCCAAGAAGTATGACAAGTCTCCCAAATCATTGATTTTGAACTCTTTCTCCATTTGCTTCTTTAGACTTTGTATGCCTTTCTCATCTGTACCTGTAAGAATGATATCATCAACATATATGCACATGTAAATAAACCCATCATCACTTGCTTTGACAAGCAAGCTACTATCTGCTTTTGATACTTGAAATCCAAGTTCTTTTAGGAACTTTACAAGTCTATAGTTCCATGCCCTTGGGGCCTGCTTCAAGCCATATAAAGCTCTCTTGAGCTTACACACATGATCTGGACATCTTCCATCTCTGAATCCTTGAGGTTGCTCCATGAAAACTTCATCTGAAATGTAACCATTCAAAAAAGCATTCTTCACATCTAATTGACACAATTTCCAACCTTTACATGCAGCAATTGCTATAAGTGTCCTGATGGTTGTCATCTTTGCCACAGGACTATAAGTCTCATCATAATCAATACCATATGTCTGAGCAAATCCTTTCAAAACAAGTCTAGCTTTGTACCTAGACACACTTCCATCTGCAAATCTTTTTGTCTTATAAACCCACTTACATCCAATGATCTTCTGGCTATTTGGCTTTGGAACCAAATCCCATGTTTGATTCTCCATCAATGCATCATATTCTTCCTGCATAGCTTTCTCCCAATTTTCTTTACCTTTTGCCTCTTCATATGTAGAAGGGTCTTCATCTGCTTTTACCATGTAAGCATAATCCTTAGTAGTTAAGAATGAAGTATCATAGCTATACCTTGTAGGTTGCCATTTGTTCCTTGTAGACCTCCTGAGTTCTCCACTTCTTGAGGTTTCTGGTTCTTCACATTCAGGATCAAATCTTGGTGTTTCTTCCACTTCAACCTGCACTTCATTATTCTCTTGCTCATCAAATATCTGAACCTTTGATTTACCTTTCCTTTGGCTCACAATTTCTTCATCATCTGTATTAATATTGATAGTACCTGTATACCAAGTACCTTGCTCATCAAATGTAACATCTTTTGATACAAGAAAATGTTTTGTGGATGGATTCCACAACCTGTATCCCATCTGCTTATCCTCATAACCAATAAACACATATTTTTCAGCTTTAGGTTCCAATTTGTGCCTTAATTGTGATGGCACATATGCATAGGCCAAACATCCAAATACTTTGCAATGGTCTAGTGTAGGTCTCTTACCCCACCATGCCTCATATGGTGTCATACCCTGCAAGGCTTTACAAGGTAGCCTATTGACCAAATAAGTAGCTGTATTTACAGCCTCAGCCCACAAATAATTTGGGCAATTTTTCTCCTTCATCATGGATCTTGCAAACTCAACAAGAGTCCTATTCCTCCTTTCTGCTACACCATTTTGTTGAGGAGAGTACCTGCAAGTAACCTCTCTTTTTATACCTGCATTCCACAAGTAATCACTGAACTCATTAGAGAAATACTCTCCCCCTCCATCTGACCTTAGTCTCTTCAACTTCTGTCATGTAATTCTCTCTGCATACATATGATAATGTTTGAAGTATTGAATACTTCTGACTTATCTTTGATCACATAGATAGTGATCCATCTGGTAGCATCATCAACATAAATCACATAATACCTTGAACCATTGATACTGAAATCCTTTGATGGTCCCCACACATCTGTGTGTACCAACTCAAGTTTCTCTGAATACATAAACCCATGCTTAGAATAGGGTTGCTTATGAGCCTTACCTAATTGACATGACTCACATCTGTATGTCATATGTTGACCTGCAACATTAGGCAAACCAAGCACTGAACCATTATTAATCATGTCTTTAATACCTCTTTCATTGAAATGTCCAAGTCTCTTGTGCCAAAGATCTAACTCAGAGATCTTATGTCCTCCATAAGTGAACAAGGCATGACCAACATTACCTTGAATCTTCAATGTGAACAATCTTCCTTCTTTCTTCCCTGAAACAATTTGTTTATACCCATTGCTAGGGTCTTCCACAAACACTCCTTCATTAGTGAACCTTACTTCATAACCTTTTTCCACAATTTGTCCTACACTTATCAAATTTTTAGAAATTGTAGGAACATACAAAACCTTACTCAATAAGGTGCTACCATCCTTGGCCTTCACTGATCCAATTGACTTCACATTGTGCTTTGTGTTGTCACCTGTTTGAACAACATGATTAGATACCTTATTCTCCAAATCAGTCATCAAGGCTATATTACCACTCAGGTGATTGCTACACCCTGAGTCAATGTAGAAGACTCTTTGATCTTCACTCTGCCTTTCACAAGTTGCATTCATTATCAATGTTGAATCTTCCTTTTGATCTGAAGCATAATTATAGTAGGTATTGTTATATTGTTGACTTTGGAAACCTCTACCTGCATTTCTTCCAAAGTAACCCCTACTACCTCTGCCTCTGAAATTACCTCTTTGATTTCTGCCACCTCTTCCTCTTGAATTATAGTTTTGATTATATCCACCATTACTCTGATTATTATGCCAACAATCATTAGCTAAATGATCTGTCTTACCACAAATCCAGCATGCTTTGGCTCCATCTTTGTTGTTCCTGCCTCTTCCTCTACCTTTGCCACCTCCTCTACCTCTTAGGAAGTTGGCTTGACTAGTTGTGCATTCTTCTTCATTTGCTTGTTGCTTTCCTTTGTTAGCTTTCTTCTTGTCCTTTGAGTACATTGCATGACCTGTACTTTTGTCACCATCTCCTTTAACATCCTGCTCAAATGTTAACATATGACCTAGCAACTGATTTAAATCAGGAGTGAAATGATCAAGTGATAATTCTGTAGACAAAATGAATGGCTTCCATTTGTCATCACCTCTCAAACCTGTAAGGATTTTCCTTACCAATTTATCCTCCTCAATATCTTCATCAATAGCTCCTAATGCATCTGCAATGTCTTTCATCCTTGTTACATAATCTGAAATGGATTGAGAGGCATTCTTCTTGAAAGTTGTAAATTCTGCCCATAAAGATGCCTTCCTTGACTTTGTAGTGTTTTGGAAATGCTCCTCCAAAGCATTCCATATCTCACTTGCACTTTCAAGACCTCTAATGTGAGGTAGCAAGTAGTCATTGACTGCCATATAGATTATGCTCCTAGCTTGAGCATCTTTCTTCATCCAATTCTTCAAATCTATTAATTCCTCCCTAGTTGGAACACTAGGATCTCTGAATTGTGGCTTTTCTTCTTCTCCTGTAATGTAAGATATCAAATCTTTGCTCATTAGATGAGCTTCCATCCTCATTGACCATGCAGGATAGTTTTCTCTATCCAACTTCTCTATTTGAAGAGAATCTCCCATCCTTCCTTCACCTGTATATTGAATTCTTCAACCTTTATGAAGTATAAAGTTACCTTTACTTCGAATGATACTCCTTTTGACTTCCTTGATGTCGTATGATCTCCTTCTCAAGCTTTCCTTGCAAGCTTTCACCTTTTGAATCTTCAGATGTCAAATTCTTTGTAGCTGCAGCAGTCTGGATCCTCCTTTTCTTTGATTCTGATGCTTCCTGCTCTGATACCACTGATGGAGAGTGTTAATCTCCAAAAGAACAACCTACTCTTGAATTTAGAACACCTCTATATCAAGAGTAAGTCAAAACCTTCACCAATTTAAGAGATCAATGATCAAATATCAATTTCTTGACTAAACTGTGAAGAAGGAAATTACTCAGAAAGTTTGCTGCATATATCTTGCTCATTTACTGAGTAAATGTGTAAAGTTTTTTATGAAACTTTGCACAAGGTGTCGCCTAAAGATTGCGCACCTTCTCCAAGTCAAATTACTCCAAAAGATTCAGTAGATCTTGAGAAATCTACTTCACAAGTTACCTATGTCTAAATCTGCACTTTTGAGAAGTCGATTTGGACACCCCTAACTTCTTAGCTTTAGTTCTCTCAGTATAGAACCCGTTTAAGCAAATGCTTTTAGCCACAAGTAGCTTACCTTCCAACTTAAAGATTAAGTGCTTACTTGCACAAAACTTTAAACTGTGGAGTGAGAAATGATCAAATCATTAAGATCGAAATTTGCGCCTGTTTAAGGAACCACTGAACACTTTCTCACATGTAAATGTTCCTACACACAATTCTCTTAGCCTGATCACAATTAGATTCTCAAACTCTAGCCATAGATTGATTAACTATGGACTTAGACATCTCCAAAAGGAATTCACAAAAGATCTACCACAGAAGGAGAAAACATAGAAACTTCGGATGCAAAAATTCTATCATTTCTGAAGAAGACTACAACTGAATGAGAGAGAGACTTCAACTAACTTTTCATGTGTCTAATGACACTTACAACTTCTCATTTCTCTATTCCTATGCTCATACATAGTCTCTCCTTGTCTTCTCTCTATATCCCGACATTTTTCCATAGTATTTATAGGCAAATATGTACAGACTTATGTCAAAGCATAAGTATATGTAACCTATGTCTTAACTAATGTACATATGTGTACATTTCTTTCAACCTGTGAATGTAACCATCTTCTAAGCTTCAAGAATTGATCATATCTTCATCTTTTGTCTTCCAAACTTCAATTGGTGATTGGTCTGCACCAACATTTATAACCTGCAAAAGATAAATAGCCAGAAGTACTTCTTCTATCATCCTGACATCCTGCCCAATCTGCATCTAAGTACAACTTTATATCCAAATCTGATGTGTATGAGAAGTAAAGACCTTGATTTTGAGTACCTTTGAGATACTTCAAAATTCTTTTAGCAGCTTCCAAGTGAGGTACTCTAGGTTTATGGATGAATTGGCTCAGAACATTTACTCCATAACATATGTAAATCCTTGTTAATGTTGCATAGTTTAGACTCCCAACTATGCTTTGATAACCTGCAATGTCTTCAAGCAAATCACCTTCATGAGCACTTAATTTATGGTATACCTCCATAGGGGTGCTAGCTACTTTTGCATCCTCCAAGTGGAACTTCTTCAACATGTCCTGCACATATTTCCCTTGAGTGATGTAGATTCCAGTGTTAGTGTATACTAACTCAAGTCCAAGAAAATATTTCAAAAATCCTAGGTCACTGATCTTAAACTCCTGCATCATCTTCTTTTTGATTTGTTTGATGCCATTGGCATCACTACCTATAAGAATGATGTCATCTACATATACACATAAATATATCATTTTTGAATTAATCCTCTTGACAAACAGAGAAGAATCTGCCTTGCTCATCATGAATCCTTGGTCTTGAAGATAGGTTGTTAACCTATGGTTCCATGCCCTAGGTGCCTGCTTCAAACCATAAAGATCTTTCCTTAATTTGCACACATGATTTACCTTGCTTGGATCTTCATAGCCAAGAGATTGAGCCATGTAAACCTCCTTTGAAATCCGCCCATTGAGAAAAGCATTTTTCACATCTAGTTGATACATATTCCAATTTCTAGATGCAGCTACACTTACCAATACTCTAATGGTTGGCATCTTAGCTACTGGTGAAAATTTTTCTTCATAGTCTATTCCTTGGGCCTGTGCAAAACCCTTAGCCACAAGCCTAGGCTTTGTATCTGTTTATGGATCCATCTGAGTTCCTTTTGATTTTGTAAATCCATCTAGAACCAATTACCTTCATTGATTCTTTCTTGGATACTAGCTCCCAAGTGTTCTCTTGGAGTGCTTCTATTTCTTCATCCATAGCCTCCTTCCATTCTGCTTTGGTACTTCCTTCTTCATATGAAGAAGGATCTTCAAGTGATAAATCTTTAGCAAGATAAATGGAATGCTTAGTGACTAATGAAGTATCATACCCATATCTGATTGGCTTCTTACTCTCTCTTTGTGATCTCCTTAAGGCTTGGTTGAATGACTCAAGTATGTCCTCCAACCTCTTCATCTTGACCTTGCCTTTTGATTTCCATGCTTTAAATTCTTCCAAGTTGATGGTGTCCTCATCATATTATTTGATGTCTTCAATTGTGCTTGGCTCCTCCTTGGTGAGGCTTGGAAATTCTTCTTCCAAGTCATATGGCAATTTGACCTTCCTACATTCACTTTCAAACCAAGAATCATTCTCATCAACACAACATCTCTACTGATCATAAATCCTTTGTTGGATGGAGTATAAAACTTGTATCCCTTTTGATTTATATCATACTCTATGAAGATGCATTTCTCTGCCTTAGGGTATAACTTACCTCTGATTTGAGATGGAACATGCACATAAGCAACACAACCAAATATTCTACAATGTTCAAGTGATGGTCTCCTACCATGCCATGCCTCATAGGGGGTCATCCCATCAAGGGACTTAGAAGGTAACCTGTTAATAAGATAAGTGGCAGTAGAAACACTCTCTGCCCACAAGTAATTTGGAAACTTCTTTTCATTTAGCATTGATCTAGCTGCTTCCACAATCAATCTGTTCCTCCTCTCTACTACTCCATTTTGCTCAGGAGTATATCTAGTAGTGATCTCCCTTTTGATACATCTATCCTACAAAAATGCATCAAACTCATTGGAGAAGTACTCACCTCCTCCATTCGCCTTATCCTCTTTAAGCTTTTTCTTATTTGATTTTCCACAAGTGCAGGATACTTCTTGAAACAATTGAACACTTCACCCTTATGTTTCATGAAATACAAGATAGTCCACCTACTGAAATCATCAATAAATGACACATAGTACCTTGAGCCTAAAATTGAAGGGTCTTTGATTGGTCCCCACACATCTGTATGGACAAGTTCCAAATAATACTCATGCATATAGGTTTTCTTTGTAAAGGGTAACGTGTGTGATTTACCAAA
Source organism: Ceratopteris richardii (assembly GCA_020310875.1). Classification (NCBI taxonomy): domain Eukaryota; kingdom Viridiplantae; phylum Streptophyta; class Polypodiopsida; order Polypodiales; family Pteridaceae; genus Ceratopteris; species Ceratopteris richardii. The sequence continues at coordinate 13,253,479 of CM035406.1, forward strand.
CTAACATGCACCACATTTATAGATCATATGTTGCTTGGATACATTCGGTATCCCAAGTACACATTGATCTCTACATATCTGCTTCAATGTTCTCTCACCAATGTGCCCTAATCTTTTGTGCCATATCTCTAAATCAAACAAAGTTTGATCCTTATAATTAAAAAAGTGCAATGTTTCTAGTGTCCTTATGCTCATATGTAAACAATCTATGTATTTTCTCTCCCTTTGCAATTTTGAGAAGTAGTACCTTCATCTTCAACTTTCTTGCTCTTTCCTTTATCCTTAGACATTCCTTTACCTGTATAGAGGGCAAAAGAATTGCTACCTCTTGGTGGTTCACCATTTTTGTTGAGCTTGGCCTCATGGGTGAAGAGTTGCCCCATGAGAGTGGTTAGATCAGGGATTTGCATATCCATATAAAGATCCATTGCAGTTGTGAAAGATTCCCACTTATCATCTGCCTTGATGCCATTGATTATCTGTCTCACTATTTGCTCTTCTTCAATCTCCTCTTCTATGATTGCCAATTGATCAGCTACATCTTTCACCTTTAGTCACAAACTCTGAAACATTCTGCTTAGGTTGCTTCTTTTGAGTAGTAAACTCCATTCACAGTTGATTTTTTGTAGCTCTTGTATTGGAAGAAAAATATGAAGATAGAGTATCCCAAGTCTCTTGGGAAGTTTTAAAATTCCTAATATGAGGAAGAAGGAAGTCAAAAATAGAGTTAAGTAGATATGACCTGGCTAAAGCATCTTTGGCACACCATGAGTTGATTCTTTCTTGCTCCTCTCTTGTAGGTTGATCTTTGCTTCTGAATATGGGCATCTCCTCATCTCCTAATATGTATCCATAGAGACTCCTTCCTTGTAGATAGGTCTTCATCCTCAAGGACCATGATGGATAATTATTCCTATCCAATTTATCAATGAAAGAAGGGAAAACATCTCCCATTTTACCTCAACTTGCTTTGATACCATTGTTGGAGGAGATGGATGGATACCTCAAGGAAGTGAGGTAGTACTGCTAAAATCTGCTTTGTACCTATCCTAATACACTTCAAAGTTATATAGTAGACCCTTGCACCTTGCAAATGACACCAAGAAAGTATTTGGACTTGATGTTTGAAACAATTGAATCAAAACAGTCTACTTCAATAATAGCTAGTGTTGAAAAACTGGCTATTTTAGTTCATACACCTGTTGGTTCTTTTGCTCAGAGCTCAGAGTACAATAACAATTAACAAAATTCCTTTTGGGGAAATTCAATTATCTTAGATATCTAATGATTGCAAGTGGAATCATCTAAAATGATCAACTATGCTCTGAGAAATGAGTTTAGCAGACAAAAGCTTACCCTCCACTTTTTAGGGACTAATTGGTAGATGACCAGTTAGCACTTTGAGGACAATTTCTCCTACATGCCTAAACCAAATGCTTTGAGATTTTGGTAGCACAAAGTAGACTTCAAGCTAGTTTCAATAAGCCAATGATTATGAAAAATGGTTGAGTATTCACTGAGATATGACCATAGAAAGTTTACTATTTTGAGTAGTCATAATAGAGAAGTAGACAGAGATGTTCAATGATGTATTATATGACATGATTGTACAAGGTCATTGGCATAGTAATGATGCTCAATGATGATGAATTGAGTGAGCTATGGTATAATCTACTCAAGCTCTATAGATGTTCAAGAAATGAGCTCTAAATGAGGCACACATATCAACGAGATGCTTTATGTTGGCAGTGGTCAAGGCAATCAAGGACTTACAAGACAAGGAAGCCAAAGAAGGGAGTCAGAGCAAGGAACAAGCAGGCAAAGCAGTCAATGCAGATCTGGCAAATAGGCCCTACAATTTTTCCATGAAACAATACTTCCTAATTAGTGATCTTAGTCACTTCACCTCATTGTAAATACCATTTTTTATTATTTTTACTCCATTTTGTGCAAGCCGAGGAGTGCTCGAGCTTGAGGAATACTAGTAGTATTTTTGTACTAATTTTCATAGTTTTCTAAGCTCGTTTGAGCCTCAAAACTAGCCTAGGAACCTAATTTTTAACTAGGTCGGACACTAGGTTTGGACAGGACCAAAGCTAGTAAAAAAACTTAAATAGAGCTAGAGAGCTCATTTTTGAGGCTAGCTTGTTGTAGATGTGAACTTGTATGAGAACTCTTTTGCAATAGAAGTTACTCCATTGTCTCTCTCTTTGTTCTTGCCTTATGTGCGCGTGTGTGTGTATGTGTGTGCATGTTTGTGTGCTTCTCACTCACACACTTGTGCCATCACTTGTTCGAGTTCTTCTTACCATCCTCTTCTCTTCCCAGATTGACATTAAAGGAGGTGCTACTCATAAACTGAGCTACACCAAATTTTGGCGCCGTTGCCAGGGATCGAGCTTTGAGGACGAGCGTGTGATGGTAAGACATAGAGTTGAGATGTTGGAGTTATAGGTATTTTCCTCACCTTGATCTATTTTCTTTTCTTTTTCCTTCACCATCATCATCACCGTCATCATCCTCATCATCTCCCACCTCCATCTCCATCATCGCAAAAATTTCAGTTTTTGGTCATATCATCATACCCATACCATTCCCCTCATTTCACTTGTGAGAGAGAGCGAGAGAGCGTTTGCGTGCTTGTGCTATTGCGTGTTTTTCTGAGATTTTTTGCAGGAACCAGCATCCCCAGCAGCTGTACCAGCTCCAACAGGTAAACTTTTTGACTGTGCAGGTCCTGAGGTGTTGACCTCTGTGAATCGTGACCGACAGAAAAAGTGATCCTTTTGCTAAACTAAGTGCATAAATGTGATGTTTAGGCCTAGAGCATCTTGAATATGTGTTTGAAACTTTAAAATTCCTCAGTTTTTTGTCAATCGCGATTGACAAACAACGACGGACACTTGTCGACGGACCTGTCAATCGCGATCGACACGTCGATCGCGACCGATAGAGTCAACGATCAATTGACCACGACCGACAGACTTTTTGCGTGCCACATGTCAATTGCGATTGACCCATCAATCGTGACTGATAGCCATGACGGATCCATCGATCGCGACTGACCTGTCAATCGCGACCGACAGTCTCGACAGACTTGTCCATCACGACTGACTCAGTCAATGATCATTTCACCATGATTGACAAAATTTTTGGGCCACGTGTCAATCACGATTGACCCATCAATGGCGACTGATAGCCACAACAAACGACACGTCGATCACAACTGACACATCAATCGCGATTGACACACCACTCGATCGTGATTGACGGGAAAATTTGGCATATTTTAAGGGTTAAAAAAATTAAACTTATCATTGGCAAAAACTGGGAAAATCTAGAGTATAAAGAGGCCTTAGAAATCACTGTGAGCTATTATTGAGTGCCTCTTTCACCTGTTTTGACTCTCGAGTTCTTGATTGGCCATAACTTCTTCATACAAAATCCGATTGCTATAATTTTTGTTCCGTTGGAAAGCTTGTTGAGAATCCTACGTGGACATTGATTGGTTTTTTCTAAAATTAATACATGGAGTTCTAGTATAGGTAAATTTGTGTGGACCATTAGTCACTACTAGGGAGTGAGAATACTTTTTAGGGCAAGAAGGGAAGCAGGGGTCTATACTTTTTAGTGCATGTTGAAGAGTGTTTGTCAATATAGTGTGGTCAAGACCATTTCTAACTGGTAACATTTCACAGGTCTGAGGTGTGCAAGCAAGGAGTTCAAGCAACTGTAGCAAGGTGATCATTGGGTTTGGGCAAGTGTGTTCGGGGCTCAACTAGCACTCAAAAGGCAAAGACCTTGAGGTTGGAAATTCTCTTAACTCCCTCATTCAATTCCTAGCTTAGGCTAAGAACGCAGAGTGTTGGAAGTACTTTCGGGCGACGATAGGCACGAGACAAGTTAAAGACTATCTAAAAAAATCAAGTTCAAGTCAAGAGATAATCTGTGTATGACTGATAACTGTAAAGGAAAGAACTTAACGTGGTACGATCAACTTAAAGTGCAAAAATTAACTCAAGTATTCCTGACAACGCACAATCAGACAAGATCCTAAACACGAGAACAAAATAAAAAGAATTCAATGATTGAGAAGAATGAATCAGCAGTGAGGTTGTACTTGGGAAAAATTGGGGTTGTTTAATTGGGCATATGAACCTTAGATCAGGACGACACCTAGGGAGAGATAGACATAGCCTTAGGTCTTCAGAGGCTAGTGTCAATCATACTACTAGGTCTTGGGCCCAACAGTTGAGCAATTATTCGCACTACCCTAGCTCTGAAACTAGCAAATCAGAGATGTCTCTTGGTATGGAGAGACCCACAGGAAGTTCAAGCGTGCCATACTTACAAAGGGTTGAAGGTCCCTACAAAGACTCAACTGGAATACCTTAGGACCAACTGATTAGGTGCTTGCATATATGAGGACGGCCTAGGAAGATCTGTGGTCCAGATCAAAAACCTAGATCAACCCATTGGACTCGAACATCTCGCAGTCAAGTTTGAAAATGGTGCATACCTCGACAAAGAAGGAACCATGTATGTGGTCACCACCTACCCAGATAGGACAGATGAGTTTGGTAATGTGATCCCAGAAACGGACATAGGTGACCTAGAACAAGGGAACATAGGAGGAGAGCCAAAAACCCCTCGAGGCAAATCAGTTCTCACTAGAATTATCACACCTGAGTGGGTTCCCTAGGACAATAAGAGCATAGATCTGCTCTTAAACCGAGAGATCGATGAAGCCTTTTGGAGGTATAAGCGTGATCAACCGAATGAGGTAGGAACGATCACGATCTATGAGTTCAAAGATCCTGGAAGCCCAGGCAAAGTGACCTCTTTAGACAATACTTCGGAGAGGATCTTTGTGGTCACAGAACATGGTAGGCATGCCTACACTTGGAAAGGTGAATTTATTTTCCCCAACCAAGATCTAATGTCTTGTATGGCCACCAAGGAGCTGGAACCTCCCAAGCTCATGGAGCTCATAGGGACAGAAGTAGAGATACACCAGAAGTAAGCTTTGCCAACCCCTTGGGAAGAGAAAGGGTGAGAACAAAGACGGATAGAGAAGAAACTGGGAGACCTAGAGCCCCAAGAAACCAAAGAAATACTGATGATTTTCCTTTGCCAAGGCCTAGAGAACACACTAGAACCTTGAGGCCAACCCAGCTGGTTAAGTTCATGAAGAACTACTTCGATGGCAATGGAGACCGATACGATCATGTGGCCAAGTTTAGGCAAGTCTTGAGAGTTGAACAAGTTGAGGACTTATTCATGCAGTACAATGCTTTTGGTCTAACCCTTAGGAACACAACACTTACATGGTTTCAACCATTGAATGAGAGGCAGTTCAGGAGAATAGACTAACTTCTAGAGGCTTTCATCACTAAATTCTCTAAGAGTGGTATAAAGCATAATACTTCCTCGTTAATCCATAGCTTCAAGCAAACACCTAAAAAGACGGTTAGACTTGTACAAAGAAGGTTTAGACAATACCTAGAGAGATGCCCTGTTCCAGAGTTGCCCACACCTATGAAACAAGTGGCTTTATTCTTAGATGGATTGTTGAGCACCAAGTTGAGATCATATGTGTACCTGAAGGACCCTAGGACCATAGAAGAATGCGTACATGTAACATAATCCTGGTAGGAGATGGTTGAACCACACCCTAAGAGAGAGGATTAGGAAGTAATCCTCAACCATGGCTTTTGGGGCAAGTGGTTAGCCCATCACATTCCTAACCAAGAGGTTGTGAGCTCAATTCCTTGCATTGGTATCAGAGCCAAGCTCTCATGGTGACCTTGGGGGACATCATCACCTTCATAAGTTCTTATCGAATTTTTGTATATCCTTTCTTATACATGCGTCTCTTCTACTTTCTTGGTTCGCGTGCACGCATATCCATGGTGGCGACAGCCTTGGCTAAGGAGTTTAGCAAAAGATATCTTCATTTTCTACTGCGAGCCAGGGTGATCGAACCCCCGTCCCCCCGATTGGAGCACGCTGCTCTATCTAGAAGAGCATCACCGTCCACGTGAAGTATCTCCGCAGCAAATTCTATTGATGGGAGTTTGCGTTGAAGAAGATCTCAAGAAGGAGCAAAAATAAACAGAGGTACGACTTTGCTGTGCGAACGGAGGATTCGAACCCTGAACCTCGCCTTGAGAGGAAGCTCTCTAAGCCACAAAGCGAACCATTGTTCGTGACTTAAAACCTGAAGCGCTATCAACTTGGTACATCCTTTCAACGCTGAAGAAGGAGCAAAACAAATTGAAGTTCTGGTGGCTGCCCGCGGGTGATCAAACCCAGATCTACTGGCTTGGAGCGCATGTGTCTATCCAGACAGCCACAGACGTTCGCGACAAATTCAGACATAATATTATCCTGAGATGTGCTGAAGCAGACGCGGTCCAAAAAGAATAACTTCTTCTGAAGAGTGCCGACCGGGATTCGAACCCACCCAGCCAGATTGACAGATCTTCGACGTAACCAAGACACTCAACGCTTTTCGATGTGTGTTGGTCCAGAAAACATCCTATAGATCTGTATTCGGCTGAAGATTGGAAGCTCAACAGTGCCGCCCGAACCTAAGGAGCATTCTTGTTTGAAACAAAGCAAAGCCTTAAAGAAGTGGAGCTGTGGAGTGAAGTTCTGGAGGCCTATCTTCGTCATAATTCTAGCACTTTCGAGATGACGAATCACTCTTCTAAAGGATTAAGGGAAGGACGTAGCTCTATGTGGAGCTAAGTATTTTCCAGTTTCTGCTTGGCCTTAATGCTTGATTTATCTTGTTTTCATTATTCTACACTTAATCCTAGATGCACATTGAAATAGCTAAGATTTCAATTGATTAATTCTAGATTAGAATAATGAATAAATCCATTACTCATTCCAAGCATTAGTTTGCATTAAGGAAAGACTTGATTTCAAAAAGATCCTTGTGCATCAAAGAATGTATTTTGGTAGTTTAAATACATATTTCCTTTCCATTGAGTAAGTTTTCTATTGCACCTCAAGGGTATGTTTTTATATCATAGTGCATTAGGACAAAGGAAAGGATATACATGCATCAGGATTGCATGATATACATTCTTAGTACAAGAAAAAAATCGTGCATCAAGTTCATGCATGATTATTGTATTATTTTTTGAGCATGCAAAGAACATGCATGCATACGCATGTGAACATATGCTTTTGCATGTAGATACATGCATTTGCATGGAAGAATGGAATGCTGTTTGCAAGTACATATGAAAATGTACTCTCTTAGTATTTAGCTTACTTTGTAAAGCTCGCAGTTTGACATTACGGAAGACTAAGGACTAGTTAGTTGCAAAGAGATACTAGTTCTAGTTGCAACTCAAGTAATTAGTCAATTTCTTCCCAAGTCAATACTCTGCTATCACAGATAAATACTTAATGACAATTAAGTATGTTAGATGTCTTGCTAGGTATAAGTAAGCACTAAGAGAAAGTTAAGTAATAAATTTCCTTGATGACCAAGAAAATTTAATTACTTGCAAACTCTTTTGTGATGTATGATGATTCTAAGTCCTGGATGTACTTAGAAAGTCATGCGGATAAAGCTTTAGTTGATTAGTTATATATTTTATGTAACTTCTCAAGCATCCCAAGGTTGGATGAGAACATCAACTATATTTCCAAAGTTCCATGAGCACTCTTCTATTTAGAAGATTTCGAAAGTTTTAAAGAAGTTTCTTGTGGTTTCAAGATTTATATCTCATGATGAAACCTCGGTAAGTGACTTTTTGGAATAGAGATAAGAAATAGTCAAGCCTTCTACTTCATGTGAGATCATTCTCCTACCATGTTTAAGATGAATTTATTTTTGGGAAGGTAGATGTTCCAAGTAGAGGATCTTAATTGATTCATGAACTCTTCCCAAAATACACATAAATTCATATTATATGATAGGTCCAAGGAATGATGAAGGCAAAACCTCTTTAGGATATAAAAGTTTTGCCAAGATATAAAGGTACCAAGCTTTTATAAATTTTCATCCCAAGGGGTGATGGAAATCAAAGGTTAAACCTCAACATCAATTGATCCTTGATATCCATAAAAGGATGTTAGATTCTATAATTGCATCTCTGGTAAATGATGCAACTAGCTAAGCAATCTTTAGGAAATAATATAAGTTCCTAAAGACTTGAAGTAAGTGTGAACTTTTCATTTAGGAATAGAAAGTTCCAAGAAATGGATTTTCAATCCATGAACTTCGCCTAAACAAGTTATAAAGTTCAAAGTGTTCATAGTTGCATTACTATTGGATCAATCAATAGATGCTTGGACTTTAAACATAAATTTGATTAGTGAAATATGTTTAAAGGACTCTAGTAACATCTGAAGATTGACCAATAATAATAAGTTTTGTATCAAACTCAAGAATAGAAGTCGATATCACATAAATGAAAGTTCAACTTAAACTTTCATACTGGCAAATGTGATATTTCGTCTCTAGTTTGATACTCAAGAAATAAATACAATTGAATCAGTAAATTTGAAAGAAGTTCTTTCAAATGTTCTTTTTACAAACGATTCCAAGATGAATCATTAGACTGGAAAGCAAAAAATTCCAAGATGAATCATTTGCTTCAAATTATAGCCTAGTATTACTTGATAGGAATAAAAAGGTTCTTGAAAGAAAAATCTCCCCAGACGTGAGACTAGCATCTTTCAAGAAAAGTTATATAGTAAGTAGTTCCCAGTAAATCCCTAACCACCAGTTTTGGTATTTAAGTCCAAATAAGTGATATAACCTAAAGGTATATCAAAGATTCTTAGCTTTGGAATCTGAGAGGCATAAATGTATGCTTGGACTTGTGTAAAGGGAAAGATCTCTAAAATCCTGCAGGTAAGCAAAGAAGCTTAAGATAGTTTAAGAGATCTTAAAGATAAAGACTAAGTCTTTCTTTTTATCGCAAATATCAACTAGACTTGATCAACCTTGGCCATGATTGTCCAAGTAATGTGCGATTAGAACTACTTTGTAGATTGCCCAAGTATTGGCAATAAAATTCCTTTTGGGAATTATTCACTCAAGTTCCATTTATTCGATGGAAAACTGTGAAAAAAAAAAAGTAAGTTGTTCTAAGTCTGAACAAAGTGAAGAAATTCCAAGAATGTAGTCTGCAACCGTGAAGACGGTACTTAAGTCTGTGGAAGGTAAAACATAAGTGTTTGCCTATCCTTAAAGGGATTTTGGTACAAATCCAGAAAGCATGAGCGGATGCTTAGACTAAGGCAGTAGAGAGATTCCTGTAAAAAGCCCCGGCCGGGATAGGTACCTAAAAGCACCAGTATAGAAAGGAATCTAAAGACAAGAAGTCATAAACTCTTGTCACTACAAAATTGGTCAAGAATAACCAATTGAACTTGAATTTGAGAAATTCAAGAACTTGGAATTCTGATTGGTTTTCATTTGAAAACCCCAGTAAAGAAGAATTGATATTCTGTCAAGAGGTTTTCAAGTTTCCAAGGCAAAGCACATGATTCTGAGGTGATCATGCGAAGGAATCAAAACCTAGGAAAATCTAGTTAGAGGTAATGCCTGAAACTTCCAATTCTTGTAAAAGAATTGAAGAAATAAGGTACTCTATCAAGAGATGTTTAGACTTTAGGATAAGGATCACCCACACATTAATGTGAATATAAAATAGGGTGGTATGGGACACCAGATTTTATACTCAGATTGATGTAGGAAAGATGGAATGGGACATCGGACCGGGGGATGATGATTATCTTTTAGTCCTAGTTTGGATTTTGAAGTTAGGTTTCATCCTCAAGGGAATTAAGACTTCAAGGAAAAGTTTAATTTGTAAAGGATGAAAGTAGTATCTTACGATACTTCTAGGTAACTTCAAGATCAAGGAAACTGAAGATATGAAGTAAGTAACTTCCAAGATCTTCTAAGAACACTTCAAGTTTAAGTGTTATTGATCAGAAATATTTGATAAATTTTCTGAAAGAAGTTGGACTTTTACTTTGAGTTGATCTTTTCAATTAAAGATTTAATTGACTAAGTCAAGCATCAAGTTCCTAGTGTAACTTTATAAATTCACTCTTTTAGACTCAAAGAAATGCACAAGAATTGCATTCACGATTAGGAGTCAAAAAGACTGAATGTGACATGAACTTAGTCTCAAGTGAAGCATTATTTGAAAACTAAACTCATCGATAGAACCTCAGTGGGTCGACACACTGATGTTGGTTACCACACTAGTATCTTGTGGTTGGATGATGTTTTTGATTTTCTTTGTATCTTTCTGAGAATCCAGCTTATTTCTCTGAAAGATAAAGACAATGCTTCAATATCTTGTTGAAATAGATCTTTGAAAAGTAAAAAGTCCTGAGTCATCTAGTCTTTGACTCATAGCAAGTTTATGCATGTGCGAAGTTTGAATTGGTTGTACAAAGTCTTAGTTATCTCTTTCCGCTTTCCAAATCTTTTGGAATTGACTCAGATATGGTATCTGATTCCTTTTGCAAAAGACCAGGGATAGCCGGTTAGAATTAGATAACTAACTTGAACATCCTAGATAGATGTTATGTACAAGAACCTTTTCAATCTTCAAAAGATGATAAGTCTAAGTGGACTTATTCATTTGATTTTGCTTCAAGTTATAGCATAAAAGATTTCCTAGAGCCCAATATACTCTAGATTAGAGAAGTTAGGAATTGCTCATCAGATTGACAATTCCCAAGAACTTTCAGTTAAAGTCTTTGAGAAAAGTATCCTAAGTTGGACAATTTTCATTTTGAATTTGAATTGGTGAAGTTAGTATGGTTGATTCCACCGAAATGGTAAACTTTCTCCTACAGTTTACATAGGATTTTTTCAAACTCATTGGGACAAAGTAGTCCTCTAGTCGGGTGAAAAATCAAGTAACTGTTGGATCAAAGTAAACCATTGAATAAACATCTAAAGTTAGATGTATGGGACAATCAAACTTCAAGTTCTCCAAAACAAATTCAAGTGAATCAAGAATTCTTAAAGTCTTGCAAGGGATAAGAATCTCACCTTCATTACTAAGTCCATGCACCAGACATGCCTAGAAATGGACTAGTAATTTGAATCCACCTAATTCACATGTTTGTGCCTAGATCGCACATCCAGAAACTGTGAATTAGCCAGGGATATGTGTTTAGATCCACCTTTATTATTCATTCACTATTTTGTACTTTGACTAGTTTATCAAAGTGCAAAGCGAGATAGTGTTTAGAATCATTTGGGCAAGGATGCCACCACAGAGATGAGACATGTTCTTCCAGTTCTAGAACATGACCATGTTCTTCCAGTTTTAGAACATGAGGCTCGGGGGTTGCCTACAGTATGTATATAGCTCTATTTTCGAGGACGAAAATCTTTTCCAAGGGGGGAAGAATGTAATAAAGTAAGTCTATGATCCAAGGATCTGGCCGGTTCAGACAGATCTGAAATCGGACACCGTTTGGTCATCCGTGTGTATGACCAAAGATCTCGAGTTTTGACTTACTAGGAGGTCTTGTGCTCTTGTGAACAAGCAATCCACTTAGCCTAGTGGTTAAGTCTCAAGGATGTGAAGGACGAGGTCTTGGGTTCAATCCCCATGAGGTACATGGGAAGAGGATTTTGCCCAAAGAGCTCTAGAACCTTCTAGAAGCATCCACAGGACACTTGGCGCACATGTAGTTACATGGCTGACACTTGGCTGGTTAGTATCCACCTGCCCAAGAAGGTAGTCCCCTGGAGAGAGCTATATATAGAGGCATTTGGTTGGGAGGAGAGTCATCTCTCTAGCATGTGGTGGTCGTAATCCTTGTTCTCTTGCAGTACACATGTGTATAGACATAGAGGATAATCTAGGAGAGGAGTTGGAGCTTTCAAAAATTTACCAAGATTCAGATAGCTCTACCAACATCTCTTCCAGACAATCCATGTCTATTGAGGAACTTGCAGAGAAGGTAGCTCAGAAATTAGGTGTCTCGAGCAAACAGATACCCCGATTTACCCTAGTGAGACAATGCTACACATGTGGAGGTGACCATATGGCGAACGTATGTCCCATTATGGATCAACCCCAGGTGAATCCTAGTAGCCAGTACTGCCCCATAGAGTGAAGATACACCAACCACATTACACAAGACTGCCCCTATAACAAACAAATTATGAGAAAAAATTACCCTCAACCATATCCACAACAAGGAAGGTACCAAAACCAATATCCACCACAGCAGTACGGTAGGCCCTAGCAACCCTATCAGCCACCCTATCAAGGGTAGCAGAGACCTCAACCAGTTCTAGCACAGCAACCCCCTGCTCCAGCTAATGTGATTCCAATAAAGTATGCAGCTACAGAAGAAAATCTAAATAGAGCCATAGTCCTAGTCACTCCATTGCTTTCAGAAGGTGACCCTAGTGACTAGAGTTTTGACTCTACACATATTGATAGCCCCTAGGCCTACTAGATGCAGTCACCTGAGCATAGTGAGTCCTACTATTGTGAAGAACCAAGTGAACCTAGTTGGGATCCAGAGTATGCTAGAGTCAATTATAATGGACCCTCCTTTTGCATGAGACGAGGAATATTTTTATGAAGTAGAACTTTACCCTCAGAGATACAGAGAAATTACAAACGATGTGAGGATAGCCACGCAAGTGATCCTCATGGATGCATGAAGACACTCACTTGTGGATGTGTAAAGTAAAAGTAGAAGAAGAGAAGAGAGAAAAAGCCAGAGAGATAGGTGCAAAGGAAACTCATAGATCAATTCAAGACCCAGCCTATGCACCTGTAGTATTTCCTGATGAAGAATTTGAACCTCACGGCTGGGCAAAAATTCTAGCAACAATGGATGTAGCCATCAATGAAGAACAATGGACACCCCACAGTGACGAGGATGGCTATGACATTTCAGTCTTCACAATAGAGCCTCTCATGGGAGATTCGGTTATTGAAGATTGCGAACCTAACACTGATGCATTCGAGGATGCAAGTAACTCCGATCTAGAGTCAATTATAATGGACCCTCCTTTTGCATGAGACGAGGAATATTTTTATGAAGTAGAACTTTACCCTCAGAGATACGGAGAAATTACAAATGATGTGAGGATAGCCACACAAGTGACCCCTAAGGATGAAGGAAGGAAAAGAAAGAAGAGAGAAGTCACACCCGAGGAGGAAGAATCTTTGTTTGAGGTCCCTGACAACTTTAAGAAATATGAACTAGATGATAGAAGAGTCATGATAAGAATGCCTAAATGTGAGGTGCAATCAGGGGAGGCCTATGACAACAAAGAAACCACTAAGAAGATAGTTGTAGCCATAGAGGAAGGAGAAGAAAGATGTACATACATAGGACATGACCTGACAGAAGAAGAAGAGCAAGAGTTGATAGCTTTGTTAAGAGAGTACAGAGATGTATTTGCTTGGAGCTACAAGGATTTAAAAGGTATAGACCCTAACATATGCTCACACACTATCCCCATGACCTCCGATGCCAAACCCTCTAAGCAAAAGATAATTATGCTGCCAAGATTAAAGAAGAGATAGATCGCTTGGTTGAAGCTAGATTTATCTACGAAATTGAACACACTGAGTGGGTATCCCCCATCGTAGTGGTGACCAAGAAGAATGGAAAGTTACGCGTATGCATTAACTTGAAGAAGGTCAATGCAGCCACTATTCAAGATAACTATCCGCTTCCCATCACTAAGCATCTGCTAGAAAGGGTAGCTGGCAAGGAAGTGTACAGCTTCCTTGATGGATTCTCTGGCTACAATCAGGTGCCCATTGCCCCAGATGATCAGCATAAGATAGCTTTTGCCATCGAGTGGGGCATATTCGCCTTTAGAGTAATGCCATTTGGTCTTACCAATGCACCAACCACTTTTTAGAGGCTGATGTATCATGCATTTAAAGAATTTATGAGGAAGAATTTAGAGGTCTATGTTGACAATCTGTGTGCTCATTCCAACATTAGACAAACACATATACTTGAACTCAGGTAAATCTGTGACAAATGTAGAGAATATGAAGTCTGCTTGAACCCAGAAAAGTGTGTTTTCATGGTCAAGCAAGTCAAGATTCTAGGACACATAGTGTCAAAGAATGGCATATCCACTGATGAAGAGAAAGTGAGAGCTATCGTAGAACTATCTAGGCCAAAGAATGTCAAGGGGGCACAAGCTTTCATAGGGCATTGTGGCTATTATCGCCGATTCATTCACATGTGTGTTGTCATTGCAAAGCCTCTGTATGCTCTTTTGACTAACTTTGAGTGGACGGATGAGTGTGAAAACTCCTTCAATGAATTTAAACGGCAATTATGCTCAACACCAATCTTGACTACACCAGATTGGAATAAGCCCTTTCATGTTCACATGGATGCATCCAATTATGCTACTGGATGTGTACTCGCACAACCTACTGGTGAAGGTAATATGGATCTTCCAATTGTCTATGCTACTAGACAGTTGAATGTAGCTAAACGAAACTATACGACCACCAAATCAGAAGGATTAGGCATGGTATACGCGGTTAAAAAGTTTAGACATTATTTGCTTGCAAATAAGTTTAAATTTTTTCAGGATCATCAAGCATTGTTGTATTTGGTAAACAAGCCATGCAACACAAGCAGATTAGTAAGATGGTTTCTCTTACTAAGGGAATATGACTTTGAGGTTGTGGTGAGGAAAGGCAAAACTCATTTGAGAGTTGACCATCTCTCGAGGCTCACATCTAGAGAGGCCCCACAAGGAGTATCAGATGACCTTCCTAATGCTTACTTGTTTAATTTGGAAGTTGTACCTAAGTGGGCTAAAACATTAGTGCCAGTATTGACATATGGGCCTAACCACCCAGTAATAAACACTCAAGATAGAGAGATAGTGAAAGCCCAAAAGTACCACATCATGGCAGGGGGTATGTACAAGCACACAGATCAGGGGATATTAGCTTGTTGTGTGGAAGAGGATGAGTACACTAAATGGTTGCAATTAGCATATGTAGGTGCATTGAAGCAACATTACTCAAAGCAAAGGACCCTACAAACACTAAGGAGACTTGGAGTACACTGGCCAACTATGGAAGCAGATGTCCATAAGTTGTGTAAGGAATGCCCAGTCTGTCATATTAGACCACCTGTGGAGCACGCTACACTGTACCAAGTGTCTTTAATACTAGACTGGAGTGAACCACTGGTAGCTTTCCTGAGGACGAACACATTCCCTCAAGATATGGCATTGTCCAGACAAAGAAGTTTAGAATAAGAATCCCTGGATTACTCATTCATTGGTGAAAATCTATACAAGCATGGTAAAGATGGTTACCTCAGATTCTGTGTCCATGAGAGTTAATATCTTAAGATCCTGGAAACTACTCACCAAGGTGTAGCAGGAGGACACTTTGGTCCTGATCAAGTGATCAAGGCTATACTATTTGCAGGTCTTTGGTGGCCAACCCTTCACATGGATGCACATACCTATGTGAAGAGGTGTGAGGTTTGTCAGCAAACTTAGTATCCTATATGCAAGGATGAGATGCCATTGAAACCTATGATGGGTGGACATGTGAAGAGATGGATAGGTATGTGCTTGAAGATGAAGAGGTGTTGCAAAATCCTTGATCTACACCAGCCAAATGAACTCCAGAAGTATATGGTGGGCCCTTTTAGCTTTCCAATGGATGTATTAGACACCCTATGTACCTTGGAAGATCACTCTCAAAACGATAGATCAAAACAGATAAGTTGGAGTTAGCTCAGAGGTGAAAACTTGCTATTCTTGGTTCATACACCTGTCCAGTGTTTTACATAATTCTCTGAGCACAGCAGCAATTAGCTTAATTCCTCTTGGAGAAGTCTAGGTAACTTAAAAAGATAACTTTCAGAGTAATCTCATAAAAAATAATGAACCACACACTGAGAATGAGTTTTAACAACTGATGACATCATCCCGATTTTCACGGGCTGCTATAGTTTGAGACCAGTGAGCAGAAAAATCAACATAACTCATAATGTAGAAATCCAATGATATGAAAATTTTGTATAGTTATACTAGACAATAAGCTGAATCCAACAAGCTTTAAATCACTGAATTTGGATAAGTAACCACTGAGAAACACCTT
This sequence comes from Ceratopteris richardii, assembly GCA_020310875.1. Lineage (NCBI taxonomy): Eukaryota > Viridiplantae > Streptophyta > Polypodiopsida > Polypodiales > Pteridaceae > Ceratopteris > Ceratopteris richardii. The sequence continues at coordinate 13,269,612 of CM035406.1, forward strand.
TGACAAGATGAGTGAAAAAGTCGGGTACCTGACAGAGAAGTGAAAATGCACAGACCCTGTTGACTTCAAATGAACATAACTGAAGATGGCAACATCCAAATGACATGAAAATTTGTGAGCATATATTAGACGTATAGAGCTAACTTTACCAAGTTAAATCACTGAAAATGATGCACCAAGCTCAGAGAAAACATCTTTGCAAGCTGACTGAGAAAACTGAGAGTAATGGTAGTGAGTAGTACACTTCACAAGAACATGGAAAGATGAACTCAAATAATCATGAAAATGAAAGTATATTGCTTGTACAATACAATGACTTACTGATACATATGTGTGCCTTGTAATCACACCTTGATATGGCATAAAGCTCAGCTCTTGGAGGTCTTCACATAGGTCTCTCTAACCACGACTAAAACTGCCATCTATTTATAGTTGAGTTTGGGAGGCTACTTCCCTCAATCACTCTCCAATCAATCAATGATTGATTTGATTCTCTACCTACCACAAATCACGAATTCGTGGCTCCTCTTTCCATTCTTGATCAAGTGGACTCAACCACTTAAGATTCTTTCACTTTTACATTAAGTAAACTCTTCAAAAGTTACAAGAGGTAGTTCACAAGTGAACTTTACATAGTCTTCTTTTTAAAGCTTCTTCTAAGACTTTGTGGGACTCAAGCCAATACTTAGGCTTGTCATAGACTTGCTCCAACAGCTCCCCCTCAAGCCAAGTATGCTTGAGGTCTTCAATCTTCCAAGATTACCTGCAAACCTATCATAGCCTTGAATTTGCAAAGCTTTGTACCATCCAATGCTTTGGTTAGAATATCTGCACATTGTTGATGAGTGGACACATATGATATTTGAATCTCTTTACTTAGAACCTTTTCTCGTACATAGTGATAATGAACTTCAATATGTTTAGTCCTTGCATGAAAAATAGGATTAGCAGCCAAATGAATAGAACTCATATTGTCACCAAAAATAGTTGGAGTTCCAAACTCCAATCCAAGATCTTTGAATAATGTCTTCATCCACATAACTTCTTGAGTAGCTATGGCAAGACCTCTGTATTCAGCTTCAGTAGAAGAGAGAGCAACTGTGGGTTCCTTCTTGGATGACCATGAAATAAGCTTTGAACCTACAAAGGTAAGATAACCTGAAGTGCTCCTTCTATCTTCCTTGGAGCCAGCCCAATCTGCATCAGAAAATAGCTTCAAACCTAAATCAGATACATAAGGATAATAAAGTCCTTCATTTATGGTTCCTTTGAGATACTTGAGAATCCTTTTGGCAGCATCCATATGTGGTTTCCTTGGTGTGTGCATAAATTGACTTAGCACACTCACACTGTAACATATATCTACTCTTGTCAATGTGGCATAGTTGAGACTACCCACTAGACTTTGATATGATGTGATGTCCTCTATGAGTTCACCTTCATGTGAGCTCAATTTGTGATTGACCTCCATTGGAGTACATGCAATCTTACAATCTTGCATCTTGAATTTTGCCAACATGTCCTTACTGTACTTTGTTTGAGTGAGAAACAAACCATGATCTTTGTAGACAACTTCCAAACCTAGGAAGTAGGTAAGTGAACCCAAATCACTTATCTTGAACTCTTCTCTCATCTGATCTTTGATCTTCTTCATACCATCTGCATCATTTCCTGTCAATATAATATCATCTACATATACACATAGGTAGATGACCTCGGAATTACTCTTTTTAATAAAGAGTGAAGGATCTACCTTGCTTGGTTGAAAGCCTTTGTCCTGCAAGAATGAAACAAGCCTGAAATTCCAAGCTCTTGGAGCTTGCTTGAGACCATACAATGCTTTGTTAAGTTTACACACATAATCAGGATAAACTTGATTGTCAAAACCAGGTGGTTGTGCCATATATACCTCTTCTGTTATCCAACCATTCAAAAATGCATTCTTTACATCTAGTTGAAGTATCTTCCAATTCTTGGAAGAGGCAATGCTAAGCAAAACCCTAATAGTAGGCATCTTTGCCACAAGAGAGAAGGTCTCCTCATAATCAATTCCCTGAGTTTGTGCAAAGCCTTTTGCTACAAGCCTTGCCTTATACCTGTTAATTGAACCATCAAAATTCTTCTTGAGTTTATAGACCCATCTTGAGCCTATTACCTTCATGGATGAAGTCTTGGGCACCAAATCCCAAGTGTTGTTTTCCTCAAGTGCTTCGATCTCTTCCTTCATTGCATGCTTCCATTCTGTTTTTGCTTTGGCCTCTTCAAATGATGATGGCTCCTCTTGGTTTATGTCCTCTGCTATGTAGATAGAATATTTAGTTAGTAATGAGGTGTCAAACCCATACCTTTCTGGTTTTTTCTTTTCCCTCATAGATCTTCTTAGGCCATGATGTGATGATTCTGCCTCATGTCCAAGTTCCTGCAATTTTGCTTTACCTTTAGACTTCCATGCTTTGATCTTTTCCATGTGAGATTCTTCATCATCCTATGAGGTGTATTGTTCTTCAATCTTTGATTGTTCTCTACCAAGCTTTGGAAAATCTTCTTCAAGATCATATGGTAAATTGATCTTCCTGCATGAATCTTCATACCATGAATTGTTCTCATCAAAAACTACATCTCTGCTTACCAAAAATCCTTTGTTGGTAGGGTTGTATAACCTGTAGCCCTTTTGATTGTTGTCATATCCAATAAATACACACCTTTCTGCCTTTGGATCCATCTTGCCTCTAACATGTGAAGGAACATGAGCAAAAGCAATACATCCAAAAATTTTACAATGATCTAAGCTTGGTCTTCTTCCATTCCAAGCCTCATATGGAGTCATCCCATCAAGGGATTTTGAAGGCAACCTGTTAATCAAGTAAGTGGCTGTAGATACAGCCTCAGCCCATAAGTAATTAGGTAAATGCTTTTCATTTAACATAGACCTTGCAGCTTCAACAATTGTCCTATTCCTCCTTTCTGCCACTCCATTTTGCTCAAGAGTGTACCTTGTAGTTACCTCTCTTTTGATTCCTCTTTCTTGAAGAAAAGAATCAAAATCATGGGAGAAGTATTCTCCCCCTCCATTTGACCTTAGCCTTTTTAGTGATTTACCTGTTTGATTCTCCACAAGAGCCAAATATCTTTTGAAACATGAAAAAACTTCATCTTTGTGTTTCATAAAGAATAGGATAGTCCATCTGCTGCAATCATCAATAAAGGAAACATAATACCTTGATCCAGATATTGAAGCTTCCTTGCTAGGTCCCCATACATCTGTATGAACCAACTCCAAGAGATCTCCATGCATATAACCTTTCTTCATGAATGGTAACCTGTGAGACTTTCCAAATTGACTTGCACTACACTTATAAATCATATGTTGTTTTGACAAATTAGGAAGTCCAAGTACACTTTGGTCCCTGCAGATTTGCTTTAATGACCTTTCACCAATATGTGCTAACCTTTTGTGCCATACTTCCAATTCTGTGAGTGTCTGACTACCATAATTAAAGAGAGCAATGTTTCTAGTGTCCTGTAATTCAAATGTGAACAATCTACCTGTCTTTTCACCTTTTGCAATTCTTCTGAATCCTTGACTTGGATCTTCAACAAATGCTCTTGCTTTTGTGAACCTGACTTGCAACCCTTTCTCTACTATCTGCCCAACACTTATCAAATTCTTTGTAATGGTAGGGACATAGAGTACCTTACTGAGTAGGTTGATGTTTCCATCAGGTGCTTTGACATTGCCTATTTTCTCCACAGGATGTTTTGTATCATCTCCTGTTTGTACCTCATGCTTATTCCTTGGATCTTCTAAATCTGATAGGAGTGCCACATTTCCTGCCACATGATTTGAACAACCTGAATCTATGTAGAAAACATGCTCATCAGATTTACCTTGTGGCATAGCCATGTTCATGATCAATAATGAATCCTCTTTGTTTGAGTCTTCTGTGTAGTTATTGTAGTCTCTCCTTCCTTTGTAGCCTCCTTGATAGTTTGAATGATTGTAGTTGTTGTAGTTGCCATGATAATTGTTGAACCTTCCTCTTGAGTAGCCATAACTTCCTCTATTGTATCCTCTTCCTCTTTGATTCCTGGAATTCCTAAAGCAATTTTCAGTTGTATGATTAGTTAGTCCACAAATAGAACATGGGTTGGAGTCTTGGGATCTCCCCCTGCCTTGTCTACCTCCTCTTCCTCTACCTCTGCCATGTCTTCCTCTACCTGCATAGTTAGCTTGATATGTACCTGCTTCATCATCCACTTTCTTTGCCTTTCCTTTGTTATCTTTAGACTTGCTTTTATCCGTGTATAAAGCTGAAGATTGATTACCTTTAGAGCTTTCTCCATTTTTGATAAGCTTTGCCTCTTGAGTAAGTAGTTGTCCAATGAGTGTGTTGAAATCAGGTACATGTATGTCCATGTACAAATCCATAGCTGTGGTGAATGCTTCCCACTTGTCATCTGCCTTCAAGCCATTGATGACCTGCCTTACAATTTGCTCTTCATCTATTACCTCTCCAATGCTTCCCAACTGATCCGCTATGTCCTTGAGCTTTGTGACAAAATCAGTCACATTTTGTTTGGGAGCCTTCTTGAGAGTTGTGAAATCCAGCCATAGTTGATGCTTCCTAGCTTTGGTACTTGAAGAAAAGAAAGCTTCAAGTGCATCCCACACTTCCTGAGATGTCTTACAACTTCTAATGTGAGGCAACAAAAAATCTGAGATAGAGTTGAGGAGATAAGACCTTGCAAGTGCATCCTTGGAGCACCATGTGCTCAATCTTTCTTGCTCTTCTTGTGTTGGTTGACTTTTGTTCCTGAAACTTGGCATAACTTCATCTCCAGCCACATAACCATATAAACTTCTACCTTGGAGATAAGCTTCCATTCTTAATGACCAAGCTGAGTAATTACCTCTATCCAATTTGTCAATTGATGAAGGAAATCCATCTGCCATGTTGTCCAACCTTGCTCTGATACCACTGTGAAGAGATGGATAGGTATGTGCTTGAAGATGAAGAGGTGTTGCAAAATCCTTGATCTACACCAGCCAAATGAACTCCAGAAGTATATGGTGGGCCCTTTTAGCTTGCCAATGGATGTACTAGACACCCTATGTACCTTGGAAGATCACTCTCAAAAAGATAGATCAAAACAGATAAGTTGGAGTTAGCTCAGAGGTGAAAACTTGCTATTCTTGGTTCATACACCTGTCCAGTGTTTTACATAATTCTCTGAGCACAGCAGCAATTAGCTTAATTCCTCTTGGAGAAGTCTAGGTAACTTAAAAAGATAACTTTCAAGAGTAATTTCATCAAAAATAATGAACCACACACTGAGAATGAGTTTTAACAACTGATGACATCATCCCGATTTTCACGGGCTGCTACAGTTTGAGACCAGTGAGCAGAAAAATCAACATAACTCATAATGTAGAAATCCAATGATTACGAAAATTTTGTATGGTTATACTAGACAGTAAGCTGAATCCAACAAGCTTTAAATCACTGAATTTGGATAAGTAACCATTGAGAAACACCTTTGACAAGATGAGTGAAAAAGTTGGGTACCTGACAGAGAAGTGAAAATGCACAGACCCTGTTGACTTCAAATGAACATAACTGAAGATGGCAACATCCAAATGACGTGAAAATTTGTGAGCATATAGTAGACGTATAGAGCTAACTTTAGCAAGTTAAATCACTGAAAATGATGCACCAAGCTCAGAGAAAACATCTCTGCAAGTTGACTGAGAAAACTAAGAGTAATGGCAGTGAGTAGTACACTTCACAAGAACATGGAAAGATGAACTCAAATAATCATGAAAATGAAAGTATATTGCTTGTACAATACAATGACTTACTGATACATATGTGTGCCTTGTAATCACACCTTGATATGGCATAAAGCTCAGCTCTTGGAGGTCTTCACATAGGTCTCTCTAACCACGACTAAAACTGCTATCTATTTATAGTTGAGTTTGGGAGGCTAACTTCCCTCAATCACTCTCCAATCAATCAATGATTGATTTGATTCTCTACCTACCACAAATCACGAATTCGTGGCTCCTCTTTCCATTCTTGATCAAGTGGACTCAACCACTTAAGATTCTTTCACTTTTACATTAAGTAAACTCTTCAAAAGTTACAAGAGGTAGTTCACAAGTGAACTTTACATAGTCTTCTTTTTAAAGCTTCTTCTAAGACTTTGTGGGACTCAAGCCAATACTTAGGCTTGTCATAGACTTGCTCCAACAGGACGAGCATTCTCTAAGTGGGGAATAGACTTTGTAGGTCCTATTAATCCCCCAGCTAAGGGTTCAGATGCTGAATATATCATCGTGGCCACAGACTATCTAACCAAGTGGGTAGAAGTGAAAGCCACAACGAAGAATGATCATCTCAAACGACAGCCAAGTTCCTATTCGAGAATGTGTTCACAAGATACGGGCTACCTATAGAACTAGTAAGTGATAGATGGACTCACTTCTTGAATGAGGTTATTGAAAATCTTCTTCAAGAGTCCTTGGTGATACACAAGAAGTTTGCCCCCTATCACCCACAAGCCAATGGGCAAGCCGAAAGCACAAATAAGATTCTATGCAATGTGTTGACTAAATTGGTGAATAATAAACACTCTGATTGGGACAAACAGCTACACCATGGTGTTTGGGCATACAAAGTTTCCTATAAAACGGTACTCCAAGCCATACCCTTTCAGATGGTATTTGGTCAAAATCCAGTGCTACTATTGGATTTCTTGATATCTATATTGAAAGTAGCACAGGAACATGATTGGACAGGCCATGAGCTCTCCTCTAGAATCTTTGCCCTTGAACGACTAGGTGAAACAAGATTAAGGGCTGCAGCAGGAATTTATGCAGCCAAGAAGAGACAAAAAGCATATTTTGATGCACATGTGAAGGATAAGGGCTTAAAAGCAAGAGACCTAGTCCCAGTCTACACCTTGAAGCAACATACACAAACATTAGAGAAGAGGGCCTATGGACCAATGATTATCAATAGGATCTCCACAAGTGGAGCAGTTCAACTAGCCACTCTAGAAGGCGACATCCTACCAAGTTACATCAGTGGATGCAGAGTCAAGTTATATCAGGAACCCCTCACGGAGGAGATGTTAAATCGACTCAATACTGCAAAGAGATGTAAAGAAGAGGAAAAGCGAATCCGAGAAGAAGCACAGGAAGAAGCATTAGAACGCATCCAAAGAATGAAATTGAGGAGACAGAGTAGAGATCAGCCTAGGACAGATGCCTATGTAGATCCAGGATATCATATGGCTATGTGTGAAGTCTCCGGTGTAAGTTCCACTAGAATAAATGATCGACGTCCCCTTGTGACCCTAGAGGTAGGACAAGGAGAGAGTGCAAGGACCGTGAGAGCTTTAATTGACTAAGGTGTAGCCACTAGTGCTGTTAAACTTTGTTACTGTCAAGAATTGAACTTAAGTGTCAATCCTATAGAAGCATATCTCATAGGATTAGGAGGTGTGGAAACCCCTTGCATGGGCGAGTTGGAGCTTCCCCTCCACATCCAAGATGTTCTTATGACAGTTCAAGTGCTAGTGTGTCAAGACGAGGATCTCACTGAACCTCTTGTCTTGGGTCAAGACTGGATCTATGATCACGCAATCAACCTAAACCTAAGAAGTGGACTTCTTTAGGTCTGGGTAAATAAGAACCGCATTACAATTGAGTTAGAAAATGAAGCACTCAAGGAACTAGGAAAGGCACATGCTCTTGGTCCCTCCAGGAGTACACATGAAGATGACGATGCTATTCTTGTCCAAAACTATGTGATGCAGAGGGATGATTGTCTCAACAAAGAAGTCAAGGATACGATGGAACTCCCTTCTTTTCCAAAGGCCATAGGGATACGGTAACCAAAGGCAGATCAAATGCAGAAGAAGCAGATGACCTATGCTTGAAGCCCAAAGAAAGTACGAAGCAAGGTGTCTCAGTCACTGAAACAAGTATGGGTGCGGAAAGGCGAGCATCCTGTTACGGTTAGGCCACAACCACTAGCTAAACTTCATATTAGTGATCAACGACAGGACACTAATAAGTAGCCTGTTAACAATTCTTCTATGAAAGTAAAGACTATATGGGTACCCAAGAAGTCAATGAAGGTTGACCCACAATCAAGATAAATTTGGGTGCCTAAGGCTTGCTTGCGGGTTCAAGTAGCCACCCATAACCCACACCATGTACAACATGGTTCACTCACTCGAACAGTTGCTACCTACTCTTATTCGACACGCACAAACACATATTTTCCCATGAGCATGAGCAGAATCACTTGTAAATGGGTCCCTAAAAAGCCTCATTTCCAAGCTAACACTCTTATAAAGCCCTCCAGAGTCTCCACAAAATCAAAACCAAAAGCCATCCACTGTGTTTGGCAGCCCAAAGGTTGTAATAAACCCCCCGACCCCCATTTGTAAATTCATCTCCACCTACTAACTGCATCAACCTTATACTGCATCTTTCCATTTAGCACATACGACTATTCATTCACTAACTACACACACAATCACTGAGCACTCACCAACCTACTAACCTATCACTAACCTCATGTTAATGTTGTAACGGGGACAAAAATTGGTTTATCTTGTCCATTACAATGTGAACACATGCTTCTATATTCTCACAGAACTAGCAAACAAGCAGTAACATGGCAGAAGCAGGAGGCACCAGTTCCCAGGCGGGTTCCAACGCCCAAATAGTGGATATTGAAACTCTCCTCCTCGAACCACAAATCACCAAGAGGCCTCAGGAACTCAGGGTGGTGCATGTCCTTCCAATTCAGAACCCTCCGCAGGGGCATGTTAGCTCCAGTTATGGTTGATTTTTTGGTGCAATAATAAGTGTTTATTTTGCAACATGTATGTTGATTTAGGTATGCGGCAAAGGTGAACAACGGCAAAAGATGATGTTACACATTTGCAATGGGTGTGAACCCAAATATCATAATGTGGAATGGAATAATTTCTAGTTTCACACATGGAGATGTCTAGGAGGCCTGGCACACCCTTCAACAAATGCAGCATGGTTGGAGGTGGTCTCTTGGATACCATGTATTTAAAGTATGGAATGCTTATAGGTGTACAAAAGCATATTTGACAACCTCTAAAATTAAGGTATGGTGTCCCATGCTGCACTCATTGCTGGCTATGGAGAACATGGTTTTATCGGGAGTGCTTCATTTGTTTGCACAAATGTAGAAGCATATTTTCATTGATTGTCTTGGTTCTTCTTTGGAAGTTTTGGGCCCAAATTAGGCTCAACCTATTTCAAAGATTATGGATGACCTCTTAGCTAAAAATTATCGAAGATTGATTTTGTCGGACAAAAACGAAGCTAAAAATGCTAACGTCCTTGTGAATGGTACCAAGCATCTGGATGCACATCCTATTGCATATGATGTTCATGAATATTTTGGTACAGGTATTGGTCCGGAGATTAATAACATACAGCATGTATCATAGGGAAGAGAAAAGGGGGAATGTTTTTCTAACATGCTAGGAAAATGAAGAAGGCACGCACGGGTGTGCGAATACGGACAGTGTTGGAGGGGGATGGCCATTAGTACACACATGTTGAGCATCTACGGAGTGAGGAGAAGGGCTCGATGCTGCTTTGTTGGGGGGTGGAGCCAGATCTCCCAGGGGGTTTTTGGGGGATGTGCCCCATCACTCCACACATGTGGGGATGTCAGATGAGAGGAGTGAAAAAAATAATTGTCAGTGTGTAGGATGGGGATTATGGTGCCTTTATGCCCCTTGATAGGGAGGACAGAGAGGAGGCGGTAGGTGGCAGGAACTCGAAGGGAAAAAGGGAGTGAGTTCCCTTTGTCAAAGGGGGGGAGAGAGGTGTGTACCCGCGAAAGAAGGGAGCGGTGTGCAGGTCTGAGAGCTCCTAGTGGGGAAGGAGTGGGGGAAACTCGGTGTGATCGAGTCTCCGTGATCTCAAAAAAATGCTGAAAGGATCCCGTTCTATCCCGCTATTGTTCTGAAGGAGAATCGAAGAAGGGCAGTTGCTTGCTTCCTTCCGGGTAGGTGACAAAGGGGATTCTCTTCATCAGTGGTCTATCCTCGGGGGGGTTTTTTCTTCCACATCTTTTATTGTTTCGGGAGTGAGAGAGGAGAGCGTGGATAGAAGAGGGCAGGCATAGTGAAAGGGAGGAGTGTAGAAGATTTCTTTTTTACTCCTCTTGTGCATCCTAGGTCTCAAAAATGTACAAGCAGCCTCTGGTATTTGAAGACGAAGGAGAGAGCAACTTTGTGGCACTTTTCTGCAGATAACAAGAAAGAATTTGGGGGGATTGTTCAGAGGGGAGATCTTTGTGAGTTTTGGGGGGGGCTACCGGCTTCAACAAGAAGGGGAATAGAAGATCCCCAGTGGTTAAAGAAAAGGCACTTACCCATCAACAAAGGAGGAGAGCTTTGAAAGCAAGGAAGTACTGTTTTCCTTTTTTGTGCGTGAAGCCATATTGGGAAATCTTGCTCTCTCTCTGATCATGCCAAAGATAGGGTACAGTCGAATGAGGATTTCGTGTTATGATGAGTCCATAAGCGAATACTTAGTCGAAAAGAAGCAATCAGGATGGGAGAAAGTTGCCCCACCTGAGGAAGATCAGAGTTTTAGAAGTATGTGCTTTGTAAAATAGAAGAATTTTCTCGGGGAAAGACACCATATGGGTGCATCAAGGCGAACTTGGAATTTTGTTCCCATTTGGAAGTTAAGGTAAAGCTTTGTCAGCAACAAATTTACGAAAGGGAGATGATTTTCGCAAAGGCTTGTTGCTAGAGCTTACGTTTGGACATCAAAACTGGATGCGAGCTTTGAAACAGGAAAGTGTTAACATGTCATTTGGGTTGATTTCTGTAAGCTTGCAGTTATAGAGTTGTTGCATGCATTGATTTAGAATTCGTCCTGCATGTGTTTTTAACCTCACTTTCGCATGAAGAAAAAGCCATTCCTCAGCTTCAACGCCAGTTGAATTAATGGTTGCATAATTTAAATGCTGGAAGAGAAGAGAAAAAGTTGTACATTTGTTATTTCGCATGCATCTGAAAAATCTTCTGGGAACTTTCATTTATCAGGTAAAATCACGGATTACTGTTAACTCTTTGCAGTTAAAGTTGCTCTTTATATGAGAATTGCACTTATTTTTATGTTTAACTCCACATAACCTCTTCGAAGTTCTCAGATGGTACTTTTGCTTATTACTTGCAATCGAATCAATGTGCGCTGAGCATCGATGTGGTTTGACTGTCTCTACCCATTTGAAAGGCATGAAAAAATGAAGTGTTCATGGTTTGCGTTACATGTTTTCTAAGGGCAAAATTTTGAGATCGATGATTGTGGTGTGAATGCATCTTGCTTTGATCTCACCTAAGTACCTATGTACCTTTACATTTCCAAACTTTTCTGCAGAGTGCAACACTGCTTATAAGCTATCGGGCATCAATTTAATATCAAATTTGGGGGTTACCATTGAGAAGAGAAACTTAGAATTTGTAACCAAGTAATGATCTAAAACAAATTGTAGCGCAAATTTTTGTGAATATTCGATGTGAGCATTGTCTAAGATCATGATGCATACAATACTATATGGAAAAACATATTGGTGGTTGATATTGTGAAAATCATAGAAGAGTGTAATGCGTTGTTCCTCTTAGGGATCTCAAAAATTGACAAAAACTGCCTTGAAAGTATTCCTCATGGTAGGCATGCTGATGTAATTACAACTTTATGACATGTTAACTACCTTTATTGATTGAGCTTTTGCACTAACTTGTCTTCATGGCATGGAATAGATGGTTGATCTACATGTATTTTGAAGGGTAAGGATGTGTATTGATAACGATAAGCCCGATTAAACGAGAAGCATGAGATCTGTTCATAACCATTATGGGGGGAAGTTTCATGAGCAGTCGCAAAGAAGCATGGGTGTTTTGCAATCAAATCATAATGAGAACATTAATTCCGAGATTTTTAGTGGTTGCTCGTGCCTTGCTCGGGGTCATTTTTTCTGTCCCTTCAATTTAGAGGATAAAGAATGGAACTTATGGATGCAGTACAAGGGAGGTTGGCAGCACATCCACTTACTGCACATGTTCTCAGAGATAATCACTCATGGCTTTGATGTAGGGCAGTGGTCAGCCAATTTTTTGAGAGAACCGGGACAGGGGAGTGGTTTGTCAGGGGGGGTACACCCCATTATTCCCCACACAAGAGTGGGAGGTGGGAATCACATAAAGATATCGAAATCTTTTTTTTTTCTCTCTCTCTCTCTTTTCGTTTTTTGTGGTGTCTGTGCAGGTATATCGATGGGGGAAGCGAGCAGGACAACAGGGGACTTGGGGGCTGTCGAACCGCAGTGGAGGGGGATCGCTGGGGGCAGAAGGGAGTTGCTCTCTGTGAGTAGAGGAGAGCATCGAATATAGGGGAATGGACAAGAAGGCCGACGGCCTGGGGGCTCTCTCTTCGCGTTTGTGCAGGAACGAGGGGCTTCTCCTTCTTCGTTTTCGGGGGTGTGCAAGACCGAACACTTGAAGGGAGGTTGGTTCAATTTTTTTTTGGTCTGTGGTTGTTTTGTCTCCGGGTCTTGTGTTGTTTTGCCTTGTGCAGGAGGAGGAGCTTCGTTTTGGTGGACAGAGAGAAGGAAGGGTTGTCGGGCATGGAGCAGCGCCAAGGGGGAGGAAGGGACAAACTACCCTAATGTGATGCTGTGGTTGAGAAGAGGATTGAAGGGGGGGGATAGCCTCATTTTTAGGGGGAGATCGTTTGCTTGTCGCCAAGGTGGGTGACTCGAGGGCTGTCATTGGCAGGGGCTGGAAAAGCTGAGGCCTTGTCCACTGATCATAAGCCTAACAGGAGGGGTCTTCATGTGGAGAGTTGTAGGTGTTTTGGCAGTATCACGTGCTTTTGGAGACCGCCAGTGGAAAAAATATGTGGTAGCAGATCCAGAGCCCAGGTCATGATGGAAAATGCAGTTTTGGATATTCGAGCTTACGAGGGAAGCGAGCGTCAATGGAAGATTTTTATGAAGCACGGTTTACATAAGTTGAAGGTTCTATGGTTGGCCTGTTTGGTGTATATGATGGGCATGGTGGATCTCGAGCTGCAGATTATGTGTGAAAACACCTTCTAGAAAATCTACTAAATCATCCTCAGTTCGTGACTGATACCCAAACCGCCATAATTGATACCTATCAACAAACAGATTCTGAATTCTTGAAAGGTGTTCAGCTGGATATAAAGAACCGTGACGTCCCAAGGGAGCATTAAGTGTGGAGGCGTCGATCTGATGGAGAATCAAAGGAGAGTGGAGGGGCTCTCCTACTTCGTTTTTTGGGTCTTTGTGGCTAAGAAACAAGCAGTACCGTAGGGGAGGCCGTGATGCCAGCGAACCTGAGAGTTCCTTCTTCCTCTCCCGTTTTTTGTCCTTGTTGGCTGGGAAGGTTGCGGTCAGAGCTATGAAAAGGTGAGATCGGGGGAACACCCCAGTTTTGTGCAGCTCATTGAGGTGTGGAAGATGTACACATAATCTGTGGGGAAGAATAAATGCAATTACAGAGTCTTAGCTTGTGAAGATCAAGAGATATTGCACAGTTGAGGACGTGCAAATTCAGTCCAACCCTCCAAATACAAGTGATGTGATTGCTCAGGTGGAAGATGAGGCTGAAAAGGGTTTCTGGACTCTCCCTTCGAAAGATTGGGCGATTCTTCTGAATGAACAAGGACAGCAGGCCTCTTCAGAAAATTTGCTAGTATCATTGAAGATGCTTGGAGGAGAATCCCTTCGGCATTGGTCCCTTGCATAGGTGGTCCATATGGTCATGGATCAGGAGGGTTGCAATGTGTGAACCAAAATCTCACTGTTGATCATGCTGCTGCTTTGGAAAAGTATCATCAAAACTGCTGTTACCCTGCGTGCCTCAATTCTGATAAGATAACAAGCATGGGTGCCGGAGAAGCTACTAAAGAGCTTGCATCTTCAATACTAGTCTGAGGATCTACACATCCGAGTTCAATATAAGTGTTGGAATTTATGTCCAAGATGTGGATGAAGCTATTTATTCAATTATGGATGTATGCACTCACTCTGAGACTTGTGGCATAGGAATATTTGAATATCCAAAGCTCAGGAGGTATAGTTGGCTGCATATTCTTTGCTCCTGCCTCTGATGGAGTGAGTCTGGGCTCTCAAGGGAGATATATTGTACCCCCTAGCTCTGCAAGAAGTGTGTGAGACTGAGCAGCCTGCTGAAGTTGGATTCGGTCAACAAGTACGAGAGTTGGGGAGAATTTACCAAGAATTTCACAATCTCTTACTCAGATATCTGAAGAAGCTGGATACCTGCAAGTGAAATGTGTCATCCTATAAGGCAGAGTTTTCACAGCCTTGCTCTCTGGGAATCCCTTCATCTCTATCGCCTTCGATATCTGATTGATGTTGGGAGACTCTGAAATAACCAATGGCAACGCTTGTAGCTTATGGTAGAAAAGCATCCAATTACTATTCTTAAAAGCTCAGAAAGTGCTTCCAGAACATCTTTGGTGAGAACGCAGGAGGAAGTGGAAGGGGATGCATATTTTTTTTATGTAAGAGGATGGGAAGATATGGATACCCAGTGCATGTGCTCTGAATCATAGTATCATCTGGTTTTATCATAAAGCCTGTATCTCCACAACCTCAACGGTGCTTGGGATGGCTGGGACACTTTGAAGAATGATCTGGTTGGTAGCTAGCTTTCATCATCGTTTCCTTTGGACTAGGTTACATTTTTACCTGATATTCACTTGAAGCCTGACTGTCTAAATGAGTAAAAACTTTTAGCTAGTTGTTGCTCCAGAACTAGCCTATGCATTTGGCATTAAAGAGAATCGTTTTATTTAGATAAAAAAAATGTGAACGTGTGTGTGTATGTCTGTTGGTGCATGCTCTAGGTTTGAGTGATTTCGCGCTGGAAAATGTGTGTGAGAGTTTGTTTTGACTGTGCAGCATGCATGTGTAGACTGAATGTGGAAGTGAGAGGAAGGAAAGGAGGTGAGCGTGAGAAAGTGGAAGTGAGTGCTTGAGTGTATGTGCGTGTAAGAGAGTGTGAAAGTGAGAGAGAGAACAAGTGTGTGTGGGACAAAGAGAGCAGGGGAAAGTGATTGAGGGAATAGAGTGTATGAAGGTATGGTCTGATGGTTGAATACCTTTGCCTAGGCAAAGACTTCTTGAATGTGTGTGTTTGAGCATGTGTGTTTGAGTGCTTGCCTGAGTGAAAAGGATGTGGGTGTATGAGTGTGCGTGAGTGTGTGTGGGAGTACGTGAGAATGTGTGAATGTGGGAAAGGGGCAAAGTAGGAAAGGTCACCAACGGCAAAAAAAAAAACCATTGTGGGTGCGGGAAAATAAGAGTGGGAAAGGAGAAAAGTATGTGTATGTTAAAGTGTGGGTGAGCATGTGAGTGAGGGAGAAAGTGTCGGTGAGTAAGATCTATAAATTTTGAGTATGCATGTGTGTGTGAGTGCTTATGAGCAAGAAAGCGAGAAAGTCAGGAAGTGTGTGAAGGCGAGAACAAGTGAAAGAGAGAGAATGAGGAATTAAGTGGAATTGGAAAGCGTGAGTAAAGAGAGAGGGAGGTTGCAAGAAGTCACCTCAGGATATTGCCCTCGCGTATGCACCCCATTGAACTTTGCCCCTACATGTGCGAAATGCAAGAAAAAGAGGCTATGTGAACACATGTGTGGCTCAAAAGAGGTGACTGATGTAAAGGTTGCAACGAATGAATCCGATAGGTATTTATCCTCTTTGTATGTGGAAGTTGACAAGGGTGGAGTTACTTCGTCGACAGAAACCGCGAGAGCTAGTGAAAGAAAGGACACTGGATCTCATGACCAAGACTTGGTAGAACTCGTAAAGAGCCTGGAATGCCAAGTCAATTTGCTTCGGGTAGAGCGGGATAGCGAGAGGACCAAGGTAGAAAAGCTTGAGGAAATTCAAGCAAGACTAGGAGAGGTTGTTGCAAAGTGTGTAGAATAGTTGGAAGACGTGGAGAATAGAAACAAGGAGTTGAAAGCAAACAAGAGCTTGAGGGAAGGCCTTGCGAGTTCTGAGCATGAAAATGTGGTCTTAGACCTAAGAACCGGGTTGATGATAGCTGATTTCCATAGTGTTGCGATTGAAGAGGATTCCCCTAAATATGATGATGATCTGGCACAGAGAGTCGACCAAATGGAAAAGGAAATGGAGAAATTGCGAGAGATGACTTGTAGATATGATGACTAAGTGGGTAAGGTAGCGGAAGAGTTCCACCTGGAGATAGAAAGGATGAGGAGTGCCCAAGCAGAGAGCGACGAGAAAGTGAGACGAGTAGAGAAAGAGAATGCAAGGTTGAGTAGCAAGCTCGATAGGTGGAAGAATCGGAAAGACGACGAAACCCGAGAATGGGTAGAGGATCCAAGAATGGGTAGAATGGAGGAGGAGTTGAAAGCGGTATTGAACAGGTTGAGGGTGTTCGGAGCAGAGTTAGAAGAGGCGAAGAATGAATTGTCGAAGAAGGTAGATGATCTAGATGTAGAAAATATGAATAGGATTTGGGAGGAAAGATCGATGAGAGAGGAAGTTGAGAAGTTGATCGTTCAAGTTGAGAAGAGGGAGGATATCCCCCTCGGATCTGAAAAAAGGATGAAAGAGCTAGATAAAGAGATGGAGCAAATATGGAATCGGTTCTGAAGCATTGACTCTGACCTGTTCCAATATCAGAGTGATATTGAGCACAACAAACAAGGATTAAGAGACCTAGCGGTGAGGCTTGAGGCACTAAGAAGTACAACGGCCAATGGTAGTTTTCCGTGTCATCTATCAGGTCAGGTGGAATCTCTACGAGGCAGAGGTTGGAGATAAAAAAAAATAGATGAGGAGATGGATGTCGATAGGGATGGCTTAGGTCTGATTAGGGTTTGCTTTGTGGATTGCGAGTCAGAGATGTGAGGATGGGCAGACCAAGTCTGTTGTACGCTTAGGACTAAAGTGGCACTTTTGAGGTTTCAGGTCGATGAGGTGATTAGTATGTGCGGGTTTCGAGAGGAAAAGTTGACCATGGCATTAGTGGCTTGATTTTGGCTTGAGTAGCGACGGAGAGGAGATGTGTCTCATCGGGATGTCCATGGGGGATGTATGTGTGTGTGTCGTGATTGGTTGGGTTGGGAAAAGGTCCTTACTTTTGTCTCCTAATTCTCGAGATGCGGGAATGAAAAAAAAAATGGAAAAAATTATATGTTTATGTATGTGTGCATGTGGCTACGTGCCTATGTGGGTCGAGAGGTGGGTGGACCCACTTTGGCCGGGTGGTCAAAGCCACGAACCGACGTCGGTTTCGCATAGGGCTAGCCGTCTGTGTGTCGCGTGCTGCGTTGGGTTGGTAGATGGGTGTGTGTACTTGAGCCGCAATGACTCAAGGACTTGTACCAATGAGACTATACCTCGATTGCCATACAAGTGCATATAGTGGAGTTCTTTTCACACATTTAATTATCAATCCTAAGGAGTGACTTACCAAGTGTATGAAGACATGTGCACACGTGATAGAAAATGAAGTGAGTTAGCTATTCAAGCATGAGAAAAGACTAATACTACCCACACCTACTAAAATACTGAAAGTGTTGCCGCAAGCCTCTTTTCAGCAGTTTTGGTTTTTTGAGGTTTTCTCCCAGCCCAGAACTCCGAACATAGGCAATAGGGTACTCGTTTCGAAGCTCTCGACGAGACGAATCCAATGGTGGTGGTTTCACTCAATTCTGACCACTCTGCTGCAAGTTATGGCAGAAACAGTGAACTACGGGAGTCACAAACACCCGCGTTTTTGCTTCTCCTAGCTTACGCACACACTACAGCAGCTCAAAACAAGGGGGAAGGGGTAGACAACAGTCCTACACTTGCATTTCAAGCATCACACACACATACAAGAGCAAAATGAAGATCAAAATCAGCAAGAAAGAGGCAAACTCGAAATTTCAGAAGTGCTCTTCTTCACAATGACAAGAGGTCCTTTACAATGAGTCACTTTTGGCTTATATACTAGTGCCCTAAGTTTGGTCCTTTCACACAAGAGACCGGCACTTTATTCTCTAAAAAGACTAATTTCCTACTATTGTACATGGGTAAATCACTAATCTTTTGTGGGGATGCATCTAAAGGACTCCTCTAGTGCATTTACAATGGAAAATATATACAAGAGTGGTTATGATACAAAAGTATTGTGTCCATATCGGAAAATATTTGGGGCCCATCTTTTTCTCTGCTTTGTGCGCTCTTTGGCTCTGCAACACTCTCCCCTTCTTCGCCTCTGTCGTCCCTTGACAGACTTTGCTTCACGCACGCGTCTTTGACAGACTTTGCTTCGCGCACGCACCTTGTGGTCGGTATTGTCTGCAGTTAAACAGACATGCAGATTCGATGGCCTTCTTGATTCAAGCTCTACAACTCGAGAGCCTGATGTAGTTGTCTTGCCTGTTGACTTGGGTTGTCACGCACGCCACCAGTGACTAGGAATGTGCTGTTCTTAGTCACCCTCTTCAACTTTTCAGCCTCTACCCCTTTCTAACTTTTGGTCCTACTCTGATGTTTGAAAAATCCACTACTCGGGACCCTGGGGTTTAGCTTTGTAGCTTGGTGCGTGCCCCTGCGGGGCTCTGTGCAGAGATGGGTGTTGCGCCCCTGCGGGGCTTCCTGCAGAGATATATTCTTTTTCTCTTCTTAATGAATTGTTTTGGACTTTGATTTTCTTCTTCTTTTCTTCTTGCTTGATTGTCCCTCGACACGTCCCTCCTCCTAAACTCTGTCGTCCTCGACATGCTTTCTGAGGCGACGCGTGTATGTTTGAATGGCGGTTTGCTCTCGTTGGTTCAGCAGATTTGCATGACATATCATGAATTCCTTCCATTGCTTTGACTTCACTCCGTCTTCTGGCGCCTGTCTGTGATCAGCAAAGAAGCTGGTTTCATAGGCCACCAGTCTTGCATTTAAATTGGAAGTCATTTTTACAAAAATCTCCGAATCGATTTCAAAGAAGCCGGTAAAGAAGGCTTCTTCGAAGGTCTGCATATAGGTCGATGGCAAAAACATAAGGCGGGAATAGTATGCCATAATGGTTAGTCGGCTCGGAATGGTTGATAGATCAAAAATGAGGGCTTCCGACCCTTGTGTAATGCCAATGAAATTCAAAAATGTGTACTTCGCATGCTGGAAAACCTTCAACACTGTAATGAGCATGCTAAATATTTTATTTGTCATCTTGACTGCTAAGTCCGGCACTGTAGCATATTTGGCAATCCAGAATTCCATTGTCTTTACCATATATTCTTCGGTAGGTAGATAATTATGTGGCGGACTAGGTAGTAATGGGTAATTTAGCCACTGATTATTGATGGAGCCTTGACGCTGTGCTTCCCAAAATTGCGTCCAAGAGCGTCTGCGGGGTACAGGACAAAATGATGGGTTTACCTGAAGCGCATATGGTGATGCTTCCCACTGTACCCGCAAAGTCGGATTCTTCTCCAAAATTTTCCTTCGCCATATGGGATCCGCCTTCTCAAATTCCTCTTGAGTATACTGGAAAGTGTCATGCTGGAATTGAAGGTTGTGGTCCGGATCTTTATTAGTGGTAGTCTTTATATATATGCGCGTCTGTTCTTTAAGTAGACCATATGGTACATTGAAGGGCTTCAAAATTTGATCTAGCTGTTTATTGTCTATGCGAGCCTCTTTCATTATTTGTATTATTTGATCTTCAAAATCAGCAGTGAGCTGGGACACCAGTAGTGCCCTTTCTGGTCTGCTCAATTCTGCAATGTCGCGTGTGTTAGGTTCTAGTGGAACCTCCTTTTCCGCCCTTACTGGTGAATGATACAAGGGGGGAGAGAGAGGGCGTACCTCTTCCTCCACAGTAGCCGTGGTTTCTGGAGGATCTACTAGTGTCCCTTGTTTCTCTTTTAGCTCAATCTGCTCCTACAGCTGTTTGATGAGGTCATCTTTATTCTTGAGCTCCTCTTCAGCCTTTGTAAGTTTTTCTTGATGTTTGATTAATTCCTGTGCCACGATATGCATATGATCCGTGTCTTCTTTGCACTGTCGGAAATAATCTTTCTCGGCTTTTTTCCATTTCTTTCGTAGAGCTGCAGTATCATTCATATATTTCTGTTCCCATTCTGCCACTGTCTCTTGCTCCTGCTTGAGCTGAGCTGCCATCTTGGTCAACTTTGCTTCCATGCCTTTTATGTCCTCATTTGTTTTGTCAAGATCTGTCGATGGTTGATCACTGAGGAGAGCTGTCATTAGCTGCTTGTTTCTGTCCCTTAGTTGGTCTGCTTCTTCCATGCTCACCTTGAGCTGTGACTCGAGTACTTTGCTACGAGTCTGTATTCTTGTTTTCTCTTTCTCAGTTACTTCCAGGTTCTTTGTCAGCTCCAACACTTGCTCTTTCAGGTGGGCATTCTCCTTTTCTAATGTTTTGCATTGTGTTTTGGTTGTTTTTATCTCTTCCTGTTTCTTCAACACCTGAGCTTCTACTTTAGATAATTTCCTTGCCAAATTCACACCTTCTTTCTGAAGCTTTTGTTTGTCGAGCATGGCCTGGTCGTAATCTTCATCAGCATCAAGCATCAGTTGTTGAGTGTCTAGTGCAGTGCGAATCATATCCTGCACCACCGGCTTGAGCTGAGCTATATCCACATTCAACCATGTCTTCGTTATGTCGGGTGTTTCTCCTGTTTGTACATCTTGGCCCTGTGCTACATGGATCAATTCTTTGTGTGGTTGTCGAACCTGTAGTTGTACCTTACATTCTGCTTCCTTTTCGACCGTTTTACGTACTTTTGTGGCGCTCCCTTGAAATGTTACATCTAGAGGGGACGGTTCTGCCACAACCCTTAGTGGTGTGAAGGGTTCTTCGTCTTCTTTTTCTTCTTTTGGAGGCTTGTCCTCAGATATCATTGCATGCACCTCATTATCAGTTTTGTCCTCCTCTATGTGGGTGATGGAGGCATCTTTTTGTTGAATGGGTTGTTGTCCTTCTTCTTCTGCCTTCTTCGTGGTTGTAACCTGGTCTGCCAGCGATGATTGACCTTCTTTTTTGTCATCAGCTTGGGCTTCATCATAATTGACTTCATTTAATTCGACCCACTGGCCATCATCTTTCGATTCACTTTTAATATCTACATCCAATAAGGATGTAGTTTGCTTTTCTTGGGCGTCGGATCCTGAACTTGAATTGTCTAGCCCAATCTCCCGATATCGGTGTACCTTAGTGAGTTTTCTTTTTGGTTTTTGAACTGTTGCAGCCTGTTGATAGTGATGACCCTGCACTGGCAAATTGATTTGTCCTTCTGTATACTTGTGAGTCTCCTCCAGTGCTTGAGTTAATTCTTCTTCCGTAATTTTTCTGGGTCCTTGAGTGGTGGTGGTAGGCAGCACATGTACTCTCTTTGGTTGTGGTGCTTCTTCCTCTTTCTGTAGAACTTCTCTAGGCCGCTTTGTACCTCTCATGGTTCCTCTCATCCGCGGTTGCGAACTTGTTTCTGTTTCTTCTGCTTGCTTGCTCCCTTTCTTTTGTTTAGGTACAGTGGCATTCTTGACATATTGAGCCAGTTCCATTGAAGATGGCATCTCCCGCAAATACTCGCGCATGCCCAATGCATGGTAAATCATGATCGTGAGGGCCGTGGTTCCATTAAGGAATTTTTTATTTTCCCATTTCTTCTTGGCCTCGAACAATCTTTCCTGCACATATGGTGTGAGATTTACCTGATTGCCAATTTGTTTTATGGCATGAGACAATAATTGGACAATAATTTTTTGAGGGGCCGTGTATCTGTTCATGCTCGGAAAACAAAAATGTTGATGAATCAACCTAACCTCCTCTTCAATATCCACTCTATTAATGTCGACAAAGGTTCTAGTATTTGCTCCACGAATTTCTTCTTTGGCCGTGTTGACACCATCTTTTTCCCATCCAAAAGCTTCTTTGATTAAGTCGTGGGAGAACTGAACGACTACCCATTCGCCATTCTTATCCATCACATTGGCTTCTGGCACCAATGGATCATGTAGTGCCGGTCGTAAAGTGTTCATGACCTGTGTGCATCGTTGGAAGTCCGGCTTGTAGATAGGTAGCTCGAAATACTTGTGAATTCCTGCTTTCTTCATGATATCGATTGTAGATGGCATTCCATGTAAAATCTTGAAGTCCTGGGACATGATCGGAAAGTGGTGATCCGTGTCCATGATCTTTATGTTGGCCAAAAAGAGATACTCTTCCACAGGCTGTTCATCTCTGAACCAATGTCCTTTTGCTTTCGTAAGGCATTGGGGAGGAAATTCCTGGACCTCCTCTTGGATTGTAGCTTCAGAGTCTTCAGAAGCCATCTGCACTTAATATAGAGTGTGAATTAGTATCCATATTTTGTCCAGAAATCCTCCTCCATGTGTTGATTAATAATTTGATATTGCTCCTAGTGCATGGTGCCGTCCCTTTCCCGTGGGTGTGAGAAGGGTAATACCTTAATTTTTCATGTATTTTTATATATTTTTTTGCTGAAAAGAAAACATAAAAGTTAGTCCATAGCCGAAGCGTTTAGTGAATTTTTGGAGTAATATTTTTATGCATGTACAAGTGCTTTCCCATTTCTCAAGGGAAAATGTGTGTGACTATCCGGAAGTAAAAAAAAGGCGTGCCGAATGCTTGGCCTTGTAATATGGCCCTATCATGCCTACTTTGGGTGCATCAGACACAACATGAGTGCAATCGGGTGCTTTATCTCCTCGATCATTTGCTCCTTGTGGTAGCTTTGGTTTCCAGATCCATTTTGAGAATACTGAGAGAGGTTGTCGGGCTTTCTCGATTCGTGTAGTTGTTGGTGTTCCATTTGCCTTATCCACAGTCCGATTGAATTTGACATTGCTTTGTGATCTTCTCTGATGATTCGTTGGTGTTGGTGACATTTGCCTCGTCTGCTGTGGCATTTCCTCTTTGGTCTTCACATTATGTTTAGCTGCTTGTATGACCTTTTTGGGAATCCATATCTGATGTCGAGATCTTTGAGCTTCAAGCAGGGGCTTGGGAATCCACACCTGCACCGATTTTGTTCGTTTGTAATTCTTTGTAGCGGGTTTGGTGATGTCTGTTTCCTTCTTCAAAGTGCTTGGGGACATTTCTGGACTCTGTATTTGGTCCTTTCGTACCCACATATATTTGAATGCTTCTCGCTTCGAGTATCTGCTTGTTGGTTTCCAATAGTGCGATCCTTGGAGGCCTTGAGCCTGTTTAGGAGAGAGCGTCTCCTCAATCGTTGGCTGATCCTCATTCACATCGGGTAGCTTTGACATCATAGGTGGTGTAGCAATGATTAAAGTTTCAGTTTCTATGCCTTTGCTTTCTGAGTGTTGAGTACAGTCGCTATTATCTTCCGTTGCTTCTTGAACTTCTTCTGATCTTGGTATTGATGTGGCTGGGTTACACGGTTTCTCTTCAAGCAAGCTGAAAACCTCCTTATGCCCTATCGTGGCCGAAATATATCCTTGAGCCAGATGGATACATGCTTCTGTTTCAATGATCCAGTCTTGTCCTAGAATGAAGTCTTCCATTAAATCGTTATCCTCACATACTAGGACTCTTTGTTCCATGGAGGAATTTCCTATGTGAAGGGATACATTAGTTGTTCCAATACAGTCTAGGGTGTGACCTCCGATTCCTATTAGTTTGGCTTTCGTGGGATTCAATTGCAATTGCAGTTCATTTGCTATTCTCTTTCGCATGCAGCTGAGGCCTGCTCCTGAGTCTATCAATGCGTCTATCAATTTATACTCAGTCTTGCCAATCCCTAGGTTTAGGTAAGGTTGTGTTTTACATATACCCGTTGTGTCACCATTTTTTACCTGGTAGTTTGCCATAGGGATTGGCTCTTCTCCTTGGAGATAGCGTTCATCTCTTTGCCTGATCCACTCCTTGCGTTTTCTAATGCGTTCTAGGGCTTCCTGTCTCGCTTCTTCTCGTATTCGTTCTTCTTCCTTTTTCCTACTTTGAGCACCTAATAGTCGCGCTAACATTTGATCCGTCAATGGTTCCATGAATCGTTTTACTCGGCATCCACTGATGTAATTGGGAAGAATGTCTCCGTCTAGTGTGGCGAGATTGACTGCACCACTAGTGGAGATTCGATTTATGATCAGGGGTCCATATCCACGTTTCTGTAGTTTCTTTGCATGCTGTTTTAGGGTGTATACTAAGACTAAGTCGCCTTCTTTTAGTCCCTTATCTTTAATATGTGAGTCATAGTATGCCTTTTGTCTCCGTTTAGCGGCATAGATGCCTTCTACTGCTTGCAATCTAGTCTCGTGTAGCTTTTCAATTTGATCTAATTGCTGAGACAATTCATGACCGTTCCACTCATATTGCTGGGCTACTTTTAATGTAGGCACTAAGAAGTCAATTGGCAAAATTGCATTCTGCCCATACACTAGGTTGAAAGGTGTAGTTCCAATGGCCGTTTTATATGCCACTCGGAAGGCCCAAATTGCGTGATGCAATTGTTTGTCCCAATCTGACCTTCCATTATTGACAATCTTTGTCAATACCGTACATAGTACTTTGTTGGAACTTTCAGCCTGTCCGTTGGCTTGAGGATGGTATGGGGCTGATTTTTTGTGGATCACTAGAAATTCATTCATTAGCGATTCAATGACTTCGTTTAGGAAATGGGTGCCTCGATCACTCACCATCTCGATCGGTAGTCCAAATCGTGTGAAAATATGCTCAAAGAGAAATTTTGCTGTAGTTTGAGAATCATTTTTGCGAGTGGCTTTAGCTTCTACCCACTTTGTCAAGTAGTCGGTGGCTACTATGATGTATTCCGCATGAGATCCTTTCGTAGGTGGGTTGATAGGTCCTATGAAGTCAATTCCCCACTTGGTAAATGCTCTCGCACAAACCATGGGTCTCAAAGGCATGTCATCTCTTCTAATGGGATATTTTGCTCTCTGGCATGTTTCGCAGCTTCTCACGTATGTCTCTGCGTCCATATGTAAAGTTGGCCACCACAAGCCTGCAAAGAGAATCATCTTGACCGTTCTATCTGCTGAAAAATGTCCTCCCGCAGCTCCTGCGTGTGCCATTTCTAATATGGGAAGATATTCTCCTTCATGAACACATAATCTGAGTTGATTGTCTCTTCCTCTTCTAAACAACTGTCTTCCCATTATCACATAATCCTTGCTCATTTCTTCTAAGGATCGCCTTCTTGCTAGACTAGCTCCTATTTCGTGCTCTTTCGTTTTGAGGAATTGCACTAATGATTTACTCCAATTAGGCACAATGGTAGAAAAGGGTAAGGACACGTGATCCTCTGGGCTAATCTCTTTGCATTCCCCACAATTACTTACATGCTCGTGAACGTCCTTGGACATATCAGGCCAATATACGCCTAACCTCTTTAATTCTCGTATTGTTCCGTGCATCCCTTGGTGGGTTTTCCACTTGTTTATGTGTGCCTGGTTAATCAGTTGTTTTTGTTCATCCTCCTCGACACATCTCAATAACACTCCGTTAGGTTCCTTATAATACACGCTTCCAGCAACAATGTGTAAATTCCTTGATTGAAGAATTTCTTTTTTGCTATTCCTGTTGATTGGGTGCTGAGGGCCATGCGTAAGCATAGGGGTCAATTTTTCTGCCCACTTCGGACATACTTCTAGATTAAACAGATAAGCATCTGGTAAATCATCAGGCACTCCGCTAGGTGGCTCTCCGTGTTTTAACCTAGAAAGGTGGTCTGCTCTCACATGTGTGTTTCCTTTTTTGACTATTACCTCAAAGTCAAACTCCATTAGTAACAAGAACCATCGTACCAGTCTCCCTGTGTTGCAAGGCTTATTGACTAAATACAACAAAGCTTGATGGTCTATGAAGAATTTGAATTTGTTGGCTAAGAGGTAATGTCTAAACTTCTTCACTGCATAGACCATCCCTAAACCCTCTCTTTCAGTAGTCGTGTAATTTCTCTCTGCTTGGTTTAATTGTCTACTCGCGTAAGCGATTGGATGATCAAGCTTTCCTTCATCAGCCGGTTGAGCCAGTATACATCCAATTGCATAGTTCGAAGCATCAACATGGATATGAAAAGGCTTGCTCCAGTTGGGTGACTTTAGGATTGGGGCTGTACTCAGCCTCTTTTTAAGCTCGTTGAAGGCCTTCTCACACTCGTCTGTCCAAGTGAACTGAGTCAATAGACCGTATAAGGGCTTAGCTATTATGGCATACATGTGAATAAACCTACGGTAATATCCACAGTGTCCCATAAAGGCTTGCACTTCCTTCGCATTCTTGGGTCTGGGTAGCTCTAGGATAACTTTAATCTTTTCTTCGTCCGTGGATATTCCATTCTTTGAAACAATGTGTCCTAGGATTTTTCCTTGTCTTACCATGAAGACACATTTTTCTGGGTTTAAGCAGACTCTATACTGCCTACATTTGTTGAATATTTTTCGCAGTTCCGGTATGTGGTCTGGTCGTTGATTTGAGTATGTACACAGGTCATCTACATACACTTCCATGCTTTTTCTCAGAAATTCTTTGAAAACATGACACATTAATCGTTGGAAGGTAGCTGGCGCATTAGTGAGCCCGAAAGGCATCACTCTAAATGCATAGATTCCCCATTCAGTCGCGAATGCGGTTTTATGCTGGTCCTCAGTTGCAATAGCTACTTGGTTATAACCAGAGAATCCATCCAAGAAGCTATAGACCTCCTTGCCGGCAACTCTTTCCAAAAGATGGTCTGTGATGGGTAAAGGGAAACTGTCGCGTATAGTTGCTGCATTTACTTTTTTTAAGTTGATACACACCCTTAATTTTCCGTTTTTCTTGGGCACTACTACTAGTGGTGATACCCATTCTATGTGTTCAATCTCATAAATGAATCCTGCCGCTAGTAATTTGTCAATTTCTTCCTTTATTTTTGCAGCGTAAACTTCGTTATACGTGTAAGGGCGTTGTTTAGAAGGTTTCGCATCTGCTGTCATAGGGATTCGATGAGCGCATATGCTAGGTTCTACACCCTTGAGGTCTTTGTACGTCCAAGCAAATACGTCTCGATACTCTCGGATGAGTTGTATGAGATCCTCTTCTTCTCCTTCCGATACATCTTTTCCAATATACGTGTACCTCTCTTCTCCATCTTCTATCGTTACAACCACTTTTTTGGTTTGTTCCTTGTTATCATAGGCTTCTCCGTCTCGTGCTTCTCGTTTAGGCATTTGAGTTGCTATTTTCCTTTCTTCCACTTCGTATCTTTTAAAATGTTCTGGAACTTCGAAGTGGTCTGGTTCAGGTTCCACTTTACTTGTGTCCTCTCTATGCTCGTGTATTTTTGGGATGGTGTCAATTGCTAAGACTTTTGTCGGTCTTTCTTTTGATTCCTTTTGCATGGTTTCTAAATATTGTTCTTCAGAGCCAAACTCCTGTTCCATTTCTATGCTTTCGTACTCTTCTTTCCACTCTTCCTCTACAATTTCTCCTGCTTCTACTTCTTGGAGGACAACCATGTAGAGGTTCACGTCATATCCTTCCTCGTCTATACAGTCGTTCATCGTCAATACTTCCTCATTCACACAAACGTCTAATGTGGCTAGGATTTCCATCCAGCCATATGGTTCGAAGAGTTCATCTGAAAAAATTTGAGGCATATAGTCAGGGTCTTCTATCGATCGATAATTAGGGTGCCCTATTGGCCACATTTGTTTTTTACACTCCTCCTTCTTGGCTTCTTTGCACATCCACAACTGGGCATCCTCATGCATCCAAGACTGGTCATTTGATCCAGCACTGTGAATGGATAGGTCATCTTCTTCTTTGTGGACTGGATTCCATTGTAATGGAGGGACATCCCGATAAGCGAACGTGTGCAAGTTGATCTTGGTAGTGTTCCCTTGATGTTGGAGATATAATGAATCTCTGCCCCAATCTTGTACTACTCGCATCTGTCGCATGAATGGTCGTCCTAATATCATTTCGTAATTGTTTGCTTTTTCGAACTTACATATGGCCAATGTGTGTTCAAACTCTACTCCACAAGTGGTCAGTTTGATCCTTTCCAATATTCCTAAGGGTTTCTCTACATGACCATCTGCTAATTGGAGTTTCATGCGTGTGGGTCGTAAGGCAGGTTTTCCCCATTTTTCCCATATTTCCTTGGTGGCAATCCCTACCCCTGCTCCCGTGTCTAGGATGGCCTTGGTCATGTACCCATTGTAGGTGACAGGTAAGCACGTATTACCTTCATCTCCTTCACTAAATTCTCCTACTTTATCAACTGGAACTTGTATTGTGGAGTGGTTTTCCTTTTCCTTTCCTTTCATTTCTCCCTTCTCTGCTGGTGGCTCTAATTGGTTTGCTAGTTGTCTCCATAGATGTGGTTTAAGTTGAAGCAACTCTTCCACCGTCAATTTGCATTGCACCTTCGTTTTCTTAAGTTCTGTTAGGTTGTGTGAACTCTCTTCTGAGTTTCCTTTTTCTTTCCCATGCACTACGGGTGCTCGTATTATTATAGACTCTCTTTCATATTCTCCCATGTAGTTAGGCAATGTTGAAATGCTCATGGTTTCCTCTATTCCTTTATCAAATCTTGACACTTCCTCATATGCTTCCTCCAGGTTATGATCATGGTGACTATCTTCTCCAACTATTTCCTCAAACGGAGGTGGACTGATTCCATCCTTTTTCCATTGCTCTTCTCTAATTCTTTTCCACAAATCTTTGGACCAATCTTCCTCTAGGTCGGGTATTATGGATACCTGTTCCCCTTGAAATTTCATTCGTTCATTTCGATCATCTTCCCGACTAGGTTCCTTATCCTTAGGTTGGATGCACTCTTCATATAGTTCCTGTGCGATCCTTGTTTCAGGCAAAATTGGGATAGTTTTTTCTAGAGTCGCCTGTGCTACTTCGATGAGCTTTTTGCATATCTCCAGTCTTTCTTTCTCTAATTCCCCTTGAGGATAGAGTCTTTCATGTTGTTCTAAGTTCGGGCCCATTTTGATTCTAGCTTGGTATGCTTTTAGCCACATGTCCAAGTCGTCTGGCTTTGGGTCAGCTAGAATTGATCCTGGCTTCTTTTCCTCTGAGCTAATTGGTGGTGTTTCAGGGATCTCCTTATGCGTTTTTTGTTCATTATGCTTTCTAGAACCCTTCGCTTGTTTTTTGCTGTCTTGGCTCTTGTTTCTTGCCCATTTCTCTTTGAGCTTTTCTCGTCTTTCTTTCCATTTTTGTACTTTGGTGTTTTGGGAATTCTCACATGAGTTCTCTGAATCCTCGACTATCTGAATGTTAGCGTCTCCTGTTTTATTGTTCTCTAGTTTTTCTTCCGGTTGTTTTCCTTTTTGTTGTTTAGCTTGAGCTCTAGTAATAGCTTTCAGCGGTACAATGTACTCCTTATCACTTCCAGATTCTTCTATGACCTCTATTACATTGATTGGTGCAGTGCCTTGAGTTTTTGTAGGGTTCTTAGGGCAATCTCTAAAAAGATGTTCTTTCCCACAATCACTACAATATCCTTCCCAAATCCTGGGTGGTGGAGGGTTGTAAGGTCGAGGACACTCCCGAATGAAGTGATCCCCTCCGCATCTATAACATGGTCCTCTCTGCACTGGTGGTCTAATGGGAGGTCTCAATGGTTGTTGTGCTTTGGGCACTGTATACATTAAAGTTGCAGTTTCCGCTCCATAAGTTTGATCAAATCCTTCATATCCATAATAGGCCGCGTCATATGTTGGTTCATATTCCATCATGTTGGCTTCATATGGATAGTACTCTCCTGGCGGAGGTTCATACCCTTGGTCGGTTGATTCTACATTGGTCGCTATTGAAGCTGGTATTATGGCTCTTTCCAAGTTTTCTTCCGGTTGAGTATACTTCACAGGTACAACTTGCTGAGGTTGTGACAGTTGGGGTCCCAATACTGGTTGTGGTGGTGGATACGGTGCTTGCTCATATTGTCTTTGTGCTCCTACCGGATACTGGTTGTATCTAGGCATCTCCCTACCAAGCTCTCTAGGTGGGTATCCATAAGGTCGGTATTGGGGTGGGTGGACAGGTCGTGTTTGCCTATTAAAGGGACAGTTCTCAGTTGTGTGATTGGTATATTTTTGCTCGATGTGGCAGTATGAAGAAGTCCCCTGTTGTTGCTGTCTTTTGTATGGATACGTCGGTTGTGCACCGGCTCCTCCTCTGGCACACAAGTGTGTGGGATGTTCTCCTCCACATAAGTTACACCTCCTCAACATAGGCACTCTTTGAGCTGGATATTGGTAAGCTCTCTGTCCTTGGACTCCTAGTTTCTTTGCTAATAGCTTCGCTAGTTCTTCCACATTACTAGAATTGGACGTAACAGTGCTTCTTGAGTCTTCTGATTTTGTGGGGTCGGTAGTACCTTTGAGGTCCTCAGCAAGGTTATCTTCCAAGTCGATGCACTCTTGAAGACACTCACTCAATGTTTGCAGCCTTTTCACATACACTAGGGTTCTTAGGGCCCCGTTAGAGAGTCCATCCAAAAATAATGAAATCATCTTTTGTTGAGTCGGTCTCTCAGCCATTGGGCATCTATCCACGTACTGGTTGAATCTTCGGGCAGCAGTCTTCACAGTTTCATTAGGGTTTTGCTTAAAGCTATGGATTAAAGATGCAGAATTGTGTTTAATCCCTCTTTTTGTAAATTCTCCAATGATTTCTTGAAAGAATTGTTCCATGTTTCCAAATTGATTGGGATCTAGAGGTTGGAACCAAGTTAGAGCAGTTCCTGTGAGGGTGAGTCCAAAAGACTCGTACTGCACAAAGAAGTCCTCTACTTGCTCCGCTCTTAGAACTTGTTTAAATTCGGCAATATGATCGTATGGCTCCCCTAATCCATCATAATGGTTTCTCATACACTTAGCTACTTGGATTGGTCTCAATCTCCTCATTGGTTCAGGCGGTCTGGGCATTATAGGGAAGACAGGGGCAGCTGGTCGTAATGGAGGCATTCCTGGCTGTCCTCCCACAGGTGGTCGTGGTCTAACCGGTGGTCGGAAATGGTTCCCCATCCCTGTGTGGGTCTGATTGTGTGTGTGCACTCCTGGGGTTGCAAACTGTACATGAGTACGGTTGGGCACACTTCTTTGACTGGTCTGTCCTGATGTGGTATGTTCCGTCTCTTGTTGATTTCCAAAAGGGTTCTGCGAGGTAGTTGCCTGCTCTCTCTGAGGAAATACAGGTGCACCCATATATCTCAGTCGAGCCCTGTCTAGGACACCTACCGGCCAATATCTTCTTTGATTCTTATCCAAGTAAGTGAGTCTAGTTTCGTCATCTAGGTCTTTCAACTCATAGAATGTCATGGGGCTCTCTCCTATTCCTTGAACAGGTACGTCAGTTTGAAGCAATAAGTCCGCACCGTGAATCATGTAGACTTCCAACAAGTAGTCGTCTTGAGGTATCAAGTCTCCTCTCAAGACCCGTGATACTTGTGACCTGCCTCTGGGGGTGGTCACTAACTCTTCAGAGTTGTCTGAATCCATAAACTCTCCTCTTTCATTGATCCTCTCAGGAAATTCAGTTACTATGTAGATGTGACCCATTTTGTCAATGTAAGCACCTCCCTCGTATTTGACAGCTGGTCGTGGTATGATGGTGACATTTTGGGCAGTTGCCATCCTGGCGACAGACCTGTTTAAGCCATCCAGGTAGATTGGAATCTCCTGGGCATTAGTGGACACATATTGTAAGGAGGTACGGTAGTCTCCCTCAACAGTAGTCATGAAATTTCCTGCTGGTGTAGGTCCTTGCATGTCTTCTGAAGCCATCAGTAACTCCTCTTCCGAGTCACTGGAAGTTTCTAAGTAGACTGAGTGATGACTAGCCTGGGCTGTACTTCCTACTGAGGATATGACACTCCTTCTACTACCTAGAACTCTTCCTGACCTCAAGTTCATTCACTCTCTGAAGCCTCTCTTTATGCTGCTTAGATTTACTTTGGACAGCTCTACCAGTGATTCAGTTGTTTGCCAAAAGAAGGGTTCACTTCTGGGCAATACCACACTTGGCGATACTGCCCTCAGCGATACGATACCAGAGCTCCAAACGACACGATACCAGACACCCAGACGATACGATATCAATCTGGTGTCGCGATATTGTCCTGGTTAGTAGACGATACGATACCAGATATAGTGTCGCGATACTCCACTGGGGAACACCACGATACGATACCGGCAAAGTAGACGTTACGATACTAGAGATTCGAGGCGATACAATCCCAATGTGGTATCGCGATACGATCCTTGACAGGAGACGATACGATACCACCGCAGTAAGTGCGATCGCGATACTAATCTTGGCGATACGATACCACTAAAGTAGTGTCGCGATACCAAGACAAGCAGCCGACGATACGACACTTGAGAGGGCACGATCGCGATGCTAACGTAGTGTCGCGATACCAGGGTAGTGTCGCGATACCACAGTATCAAGCGATACGATACCACTCGGTAAAGTGAGGTCGCGATACTAGAAACTTAGGCGATACGACACCACAATGGTGTCGCGATACCAAGTATTAGTACCGGACGATACGATACCAGAGATCGAGTGCGATCGCGATACCAACTCAGTGTCGCGATACCGGAATGGTGTCGCGATACCAAGGTCGGTATCCAGCGATACGACACTTATGGCGAGTGTCGCGATACAAGGGAATTTTGGTATCGCGATACCAAAACTCAACCGATCGCGATACTCAAGCCAAAAGCAAGATTTTTTCCAAACTTTTTTACCCCCTTGCTCTTCTCACTCTCCTCTTCCTTCCTAGACCTCTGTATCACTCAAAAAGATAACACTGCTATCAGTTTTTCCCCCCCGCGATACTGCGCAGATTTTTAATCACTTGTTTGATCATTTTTAAAATGTTTTTGACAGATAAATTGAGAGAATGTTTACCTTGGTACTGTCTTGATTGCAATGTGAGCTCAAAACCTAGCTGTAAAAGCCTGAAAGCCACGATACCAAACTCACGATACTGGTCGCTGCTCGCAAACGATACCAGAATTCTGTGAAGTGTCAAATGAGCCAAATTTTTTGGTTTTTATACTTTTTTTTGACTGAACTTAAAATTTTTGAATTTTTGGAGATTTTCTGAGGATTTTGACCTACTCCTACTCCTCTTTCCCTCACTTCTCCTCTCCTTCTAACCTAACCCTAACTCCTCCTTCTCTTCCCTCCTCCTACACTTAAACCTAAAACTTATCACACACACCTCAAGGATGAGAAGTGACAAGTGCTGAACTGGAATACTATTCGTCAATGGACAAATTCACCTCTACAAGTACGATTCGATCACACTTGCTCTCTAACTATCACGAAGGCACCTTGGTGGAGTGCTTCCCCGGCAACGGCGCCAAAAACGTGTGTCCTTGAGCCGCAATGACTCAAGGACTTGTACCAATGAGACTATACCTCGATTGCCATACAAGTGCATATAGTGGAGTTCTTTTCACACATTTAATTATCAATCCTAAGGAGTGACTTACCAAGTGTATGAAGACATGTGCACACGTGATAGAAAATGAAGTGAGTTAGCTATTCAAGCATGAGAAAAGACTAATACTACCCACACCTACTAAAATACTGAAAGTGTTGCCGCAAGCCTCTTTTCAGCAGTTTTGGTTTTTTGAGGTTTTCTCCTAGCCCAGAACTCCGAACATAGGCAATAGGGTACTCGTTTCGAAGCTCTCGACGAGACGAATCCAATGGTGGTGGTTTCACTCAATTCTGACCACTCTGCTGCAAGTTATGGCAGAAACAGTGAACTACGGGAGTCACAAACACCCGCGTTTTTGCTTCTCCTAGCTTACGCACACACTACAGCAGCTCAAAACAAGGGGGAAGGGGTAGACAACAGTCCTACACTTGCATTTCAAGCATCACACACACATACAAGAGCAAAATGAAGATCAAAATCAGCAAGAAAGAGGCAAACTCGAAATTTCAGAAGTGCTCTTCTTCACAATGACAAGAGGTCCTTTACAATGAGTCACTTTTGACTTATATACTAGTGCCCTAAGTTTGGTCCTTTCACACAAGAGAACGGCACTTTATTCTCTAAAAAGACTAATTTCCTACTATTGTACATGGGTAAATCACTAATCTTTTGTGGGGATGCATCTAGAGGACTCCTCTAGTGCATTTACAATGGAAAATATATACAAGAGTGGTTATGATACAAAAGTATTGTGTCCAAATCGGAAAAATTTTGGGGCCCATCTTTTTCTCTGCTTTGTGCGCTCTTTGGCTCTGCAACAGGGTGGAACAAACTCGATCGGGTGGTCGAGTCCACGAGTCGCATCCAGCTTCGGCGTAGGCCGACAAGTGTGAGTTACTAAATATGTGGAAAAATAATGAAAAAAAAGAGAGAAAAATGTGGAAAAAAATGAATGAGAAAAATTCCTCGCTCGAGGGGGGACAAAAGAGAGGTGAGAGAGCATGATGCTTCGATGGGAATATGTGTCTGTGTTTGTGGGGAGCTAGGAATGTTTGGACTCCTAATGAGGCATGTCGAATCGAAGCTTAAGCTCGGCTAGGGTTTTGGCTACGACGTGTTTGTGGAAGACTTGGACTTGAGGGATCCAATCGTGCTAGGTACCTTGTTTGTCCGCAAACCTTCGAGAAGTGTCAGTTTTGTTTTTAGGTGGTGCAACGATTTGAGAAGTCGTGAATCGCGTTGATGATGAGTGGTCCTGTCGAGGTGAGCTCGTGTTAGGCTTGAGTGGTCTTTCTCGTGTGTCCATCAATTCAGGTGCTATGGTGGTGACCTAGTATAGGAGCTAATTGAGAAAGAGCAAAGGAGATGAAAAGGAAAGCGATTAGTGAAAACCCTAGGTGGGAAAGAAATGGGAAATGGGCGAGATAATTCGGGTTAGAAATGGGAAGAGAAATGAGGGAGTGATCGTATAGACAAAAGAGTGTTGAGAAAGGAATGTGGGGATGATTTCTGCTTGCATGAGTACATGGTGTGTGCAAAAAGGATGTTGAACATGCATGTGTGATGCGGGATCATGATGTGTGTGTTGAGTATGTATGTGTGATATGGATGATTAATATGGATGTTTTTCATTTTGGTAGTAGATGTGGTGTTTGATGAAAAAGGGTCTAACATGTTTTGATGAGTTTGTAGACAAGTGGACATGATAGGTGAAGATGCAAAATGGCATACAAAGCTGGTAAGTGAAGTGACTGATTCTTGATGACTGATCGATGTTGATTTTGTTGGATAAACAATGTTCCTATTGGTCCATTCTATCTAGAATTTACAGGATGTGTACAAAGCTTGTATACTCCTTCAAGCTGACGATCGCGTTTCAGCATCTGTAGTTGTCAAACTCATATATTTTACACACTAGAGCCTTGGCGGCGTGGATAGGTCGCTGTCCTCCCAAAGTATCCCCCCGAGTTCAATCCCTGACGGCGGCAGCGCGTGGCAAATAGAAATCTTTTAGCTTTTGCTTTATTAAAAGCTCACGGGCAAATTAACGACGCAGGTGGACAGCTTTTCGTAAAACGATCGCGATGGATTTGTTTTCTTCCGCAAAAGATTTACGATCGTTGTGCTTTATTTTGGCTTTTGGAGAAGCTTTTGAGAGTACACACAATACTATATAAACACAAGCTTGGGGTCACTTCTATTCATCCTTCACCTAGGATCAACACAAGCTTTCTAGAGCTTGGACCTCAGTAGAGGTGGTGAATAGCTTCTAAAGCCCACGGAAAAGATGATTGTGGAAGCCTTTATTTTGCGTAAACCCCTCGCAATCAGTCTACTTGGATTACCTAGAGCCCACAATTATCTCTCGAGGAGTCCTTCCTTTGTCTATGCATTACCTCATATGTTCCCGGCAGACGCACCAAAATGAATGAGTTCTTGAGCCCAAGGAAAAAATGATTATCCGAGACTTTATTTTGTTCAAATCCCTCGGAATCAGTCTACTTGGATTACTTAGAGCCCATAACTATCTCGCAATGGATTCTTCCTATGTCTATGCACTAGCTCATATGCTTCCCGGCAAACGCACCAAAATGTTGGGTTCCTAAGAAATTTCAGAGATGTCAGACCGTTGTTTGGATTCGAGATTATCTGCTTGTTTTAAACACTCAGCAGATGAAATAGTTCCTATCCATTACTAACACGATCACCACAGTGAAACTTACTAGATTCGTTTTTACTAGTCAAAAGAAGATTTAAGTAAAAAGGTGAAAATCAGCATCTCTTCCAACGACTTAGCTATACGAGTCAATAGCAGACTTACTTTCATTAAACTAAAACAATTCAAAGATCCTGCAGACAAAATTTACCGTCATACTTTAAGCTTCTCTTATGCATACAATTTACACTAAATCTCATTTCATGATGTTATGCATGTTGTTCGAATGAAGCCATTCAAAGTTATAAACGTGCAAGGATTAACAATGATGCAATTGATTCGCGTTCTCCGTCTTCTTATGCAACCAGCACTGAATATGTCAAATTACAGTCCTCATAAAGAACCAGAAATCAAGTACAAATCTTTTCATGCGCATTATTTTGACTTCATCTATCCAACTATTCAAAATAAGGAAAATGAGTTGGATTCCAGAAAACTCCTATAAGCACTCCTTACATTCCAAAGAGAAATCGGCAATCATTTTTCTTTTTAAAAGGAATAGATTTCATAAAGACAGTGCTTTGTAGAGCTGCAGTAATTTTGTTTTGTTGTAGAACTTTATCTCATGTTCTGTATGACTCCAACAATGTACATGATATGTTCTGTACGACTCCAGCGATGTACATGATATGCACTCAAATCTTAAAGTCAGTGCCGATAAAAACTTGTGTCAATGTGCAGAAGGAATCCTTTCTCGGATATGAGGAAATCATGAAGTAAACACTATTTCTGATTATCACTGAATTTGAAGAAAAAAATGCATGCAACTCACACGTTTTACTAAGAAATGAACGCCTCTCCAAACAAGCAATGCATAAACTAGTAAAATTTTTTCTTTATCAAAAGCACGTACTTTTCATACCTTTCGAGCTGCGTGTTGCAACAAACATATCATTGGTCATCTTTTCATATAAAAATCGATTTCCCTTGGATCATGTTATGAGCCTAAATTTCCCAATCAAGAATCGCAACAAAGAATGGATCCCTCTTCTTCACATTCGCTGTTGTTCTTTCCCTCCAGTAACTGTCAGAATCCTCCTCGAACACAGAGCCATTCTCAGTATGCATTTGATCAATGTAACTTCATAGCATGAGGCCGTCTCCATTGATGCGCAGAAAAACTGCCCTCTCAGATATCATGAGTCGACCCCTTTCCCTGTTTTCATGGAGCACAAAGCATCTCCTTCAGCGCATCGGTTCCTCTGCCAAAACTGAGCGTTCCCCCCCCTCTCTGCACAAAAAACGAAGAAGAGAAAACGTGAACCCCCCCACAACCGCTGCCCTCGATCTCCCCTTTTTTGATAAGAAAAAAATCATCCCCCAGCACTCTTCCAATCCCCCCTTCTGGCAACCGACTCCCTTCTCTTCTTATTGGCGCTCCTCAAAAAAGATAAGCCTAATGTGATCCCTTCCCCTTTTTTGGCAGCTCCCTTGACAATATACATACATGAGTTCATATCCACACCACGTACTTTAGGCCAACAGTTGTGCTCTACTCTATACTTGTGGTATGCATCCCCTGCTTTCAAGGTCTGTTTTCTCTGCTTCCACCATACCTTCATCTACATACTAGTGAAGGGAAGCACGGTTAATATACATAAGGTCAAACTTGTAGTCTACTCTTGGAAACACCTCAGCAACACTAGTCGATTTGGAGATCATGCATATGGCTCTCTGACATTCACATGTCCCCCACTAGGCACAACAGTGGGTGGCTGATAGTTGATGCCACACTTAAACCGAGTAGGATCTCAATCCACAACTGAATTGTTCTCTTCGCCTTGATGGATGCAACAGCGGTATTCACATCCTTGGGTACTACATCCCCTCTGAGCAAGATGTAGCCATGTACTTTGCAAATCCTTTCATTCAATTGATTAACTCTTCAAATACCTGCGATCAAACATTTTGTCCTGGCCAAATAGAACCACATTAGTGCATTAAAACCAACCATTTTGTGAGCTAACAGGTGGTGTTTCTTCTAGCACATGGGGCAGCCATGGTGCTAACTTGAAGCATGTTGAGGAGCAGCTATGGAGTTCTTCTTAATGATTCTTCTTGGAGAAGATGAAGGGTGTGCTCACACTCTAGCTCATGGAGAGGAGGTTATCTCTTGTTCATGGCAAGAAGACTTGGTCATTAGCAGCTTGATGGTGAGGATCAACCATCTACATGGTGTATTTGAAGATTATCTTCTACAAAGAAGATATCAGGTTGAAGATTGTCTTCTACAAGAAGATGTCGGGCTACTTCAAAGACATTGGATGGTGGTTAACATAAGATTTAGTTCTTATGTTAAGTATTCAGGTACATATTCTCTTTATGCACACAAGTACTACTTGAATTTGATGGAGGCCGTGGCGTTCATATCAGAAGGAGTCCTATTAGGCATAGGTACAAGAGAATCAGTACTTATATGCTTTATGCATATTTTTATGAGGTGTTTGAGAAGGTGTGTTCACATGAGTTTGAGGATTTCTGGCAACAATCTTGTTAGCATTCTATGCTACTTTATAAGTATGTGATCTTTTCACACACGTATCTGACTTAGGGTCTTCCATAGCCTAAGTTTAGATGTAGGTTTGTTGACCATCAGTTTCACACTGATTCTTCCTCATTCAGTCACTCATATTCACTCTACTATAACCTATTAGGTCACACATCTCATGTATATTCAGATTACTGCCCACACATCTGAATATGTTTGTTACATTATACATTCACTCATTCATCTATTTCTCATCACATAGAATGGTTGAGAATTTTGCTCCCACATTGTACATTGCACATTGATATATATGATACTATGAGTAAGCGATGGCTTACGTAACACCTTACACATGACGTCTATTCTTTCTCTATCTTTGTCTCATCATCTGTATGATTAAGTTGTGGTATGTTCATGTTTTGTCAATATGGAAGATTGCTGGAATTAATGTTGTACATGACTGGAACTATGGAACCATGGACCTGTGACATGAGCCTAAGGGCCTACCTCACTTCCAACATTTGGTATCAGAGCACTAAGGTTTTGGTTTCAGAACTTTAGGTCTTTGGCATCAATGTATTAAGGCTCATTCATATCTCAGGTTCCTAGAATTCCAGATTTAGAACATATGATTTGAAAGCATCTTCTAATATTTGACATTTGACATACACACTTAATCTAGATGAGTAGAGATTTGAGAATTAGACACTTCACTTACATGTGTATTCATCAGTGTGGAGTATGAAGTTGATGATCTGTTAGCAGCCGAATATTTTTGGAAGAGTATGCAAATACTTTACAAAAGTATTGTTTGAAGACCCAGACTTGATGAAGAGAAGACTACTTCAAATTCAAGGAAGAACAATGGTTTAGAGAAGATGAAGGAATCAGATCAACATCAAATCACAGGTATCAGTTTCTACTATCAGATTATCATTTGCAGGTCATATGTTAGAAGAGCAGTTATGAAGAGATTTGAAGAAATTCAAGGAATGCTTTTATACACTTTCATCTTTTGAAAGTTAAAGGCTACATCAAAACAGGTATCTAGAGGTTTTTCTAGAGAGTTTTGAGAGATCTCTTTCATGGCAAGAAAGTTCATCTAAGAAGACAAATGCGAAGATGAGATTAGTTTTTTCGGCCAATTAACTATTGTAAGTTGGTTGGATATCAAGGTACAAATGTATCTAGAGAAGGTAACTCTAGAAGGGAAATTCATCATTCAGACAACGATTGGTGAATTTAGTCATTTCAGACATTTGAAACAACAATTTGATTCAAAGATATGAGGAGATGATAAAACATGTTTCTATATTCAACTTCCATTTATATACCATGTTTGTTTTATCTCTTACTCTTAGCATTAGAGAAAGAGAAAAGTTCATTCGAAGAAGTCAAGAGTGTTTGCTACTTCAAGATGAAGAGAACAAAAGGTATGGAAGAGAAGTTTGAAGATGTTGACATCATCAAGTGGAAGAAAGATGCAGAAGAAGAAAGTCCATCATTTCCAAAAGAAAAGTAAGGCTTCCTTTTCTCATATATTTTCCATATACTTTTCCTATTTTATCCTCTACATCCAAAGACAAGTCTACGAGAACATCCTGTTTAAAGAAGAAGCAGTTTCTTGTTTTGCATTACACTTGGTCATGATTTAGTAGATTTGACAAAGAATTGCATTGAGAGAAAGAAAAGCAGCAGATATATGTTTTAACTCATATATGTATGAGTTATGTTTTAGTTGAAGCTTTTAAGCAGGTAGCTTATATGTTCCCTCAAAGAATTCTTAGAGTGTCAATACAGAGCTACTTGGTATATGACAAGTTGTAGAGAAGTATACTTCTTCTTTATCTAAACTCTTAAGGTAAAAGAGTTTTTTGTAGCAGATGTTGAAGACTTGCGTTGAGGTTTTATGTTTGGAAAAGGTTACCTCATATTCAGTATTTTCAGAAAACTTCAAAAAATTCAGATTTGCTGATGTACAAGTCATTTGAAGAATCTACTTTCTATGATTGTCTAGATTTTTGGATACATGTTTGTATTCAAAAAGGTGTTCCATTAGATCCTATCACTTGATTGAGAAGTGGAGTTAGCCAAAAGAAAGTCAAGCAGTACTATCACATTTCACCCGGGTAAAATATGAAAGTTATGAAGTATCAACTTGCAGCTTTTGGAGTTCTCAAGGTGAGAAGTTTTTCCACTTATATTTCAAGTAGGAGTTGCAGATTCCTTGAAGGATTTGTTTGAAGAAAAGTTTTACAACTTTTTGAGAAGCATGGACACTTGGAGACATTCAGGTAACAAATCAAACATTCAGTCATGAAGGTTTGATAAGAGCAGATTCTACACAAGAGAGATCATTGATCTTCAATGATCTTGTATGATCTTGAGTATTTATGATTCAGTTGTCTATCCTTTGTTTGTGAAGATTCTTAACATTGGAAGAAGTAAGTCAAAGATTCAGGTTCTATCAGATTTGTCTTGCAGAGAGATAGAAGAAGATACTTGTTATGTTACAGAAGGTTATGAATCCTAAAAAGCTTTCAACAAGGTTTTATTATGTTAGGTTCAGCTAACCTTATTCTAGATTTTGGAAAGTTGAAGAATGACATGGAAAGCTATTGGCATGTGCACAATGCTAATAAAAAGGGTTCAGAGATTTTGTTTCATATACAGGTATTGATCACTGAACATCAGATTTATGAAGGAAGATGTTCCACATTTCATAAAGTCTGATATATTTGAAGAATACTGGATACTAGTGTTAAGTCATCCAGGGGGGTGATGAAACATGAAGACTTATTTTCAAGCCATATGTAAAAGAATGCAGAGTCATACCTACATGTATTCCTATTTCAGGTATTCCTATATTTCCTTTGTCAGGTTCTCTTTATGTTCCA
Organism: Ceratopteris richardii; assembly: GCA_020310875.1. Lineage (NCBI taxonomy): Eukaryota > Viridiplantae > Streptophyta > Polypodiopsida > Polypodiales > Pteridaceae > Ceratopteris > Ceratopteris richardii. The sequence goes on from CM035406.1 coordinate 13,311,286, forward strand.
GCTTTGAAAGAAGAAGGAAGAAGAAGAATGTTTGGAGAAAGTTCCTGTTAGGATGTTCCTGTTCAGGAGAAGGTTCCAGAGTTCTATTTGAAGAGAAGCTTGATATTTCAGAAAGGTATATTTCAGACGTGCGCACATATATGTTTATACCAAGTTCTGAAGGAAAGAGGTATGAAGGATTTAAAGGATAAAGACATGATGATATCATAGATTTTTTGACTCATATTGAGTTGAGTACAGTCAGAGATGAACCAGCAGTGTTCATAATGCACTAAGTTGTGAGTTGTCAGTCACAGGTTCCAGGATTCAGTTCTTGATTAGTGTATTTACATGACGCAGCAGAAGTACATTGAGAAACCTTTTTTGGAAGGTAAATGCAAATATATGGATCCTAGTGTATGTTTTCAGGTTTTTTGAAGACAGGAGATAGCAAGTTCGGAGATAGTTCATGCTATATTTGTTGTCAAGCAGTGATTGCTTGATGAGTACACTATTGGATATCTAGTTTGCATATTTTCTTAAGTAATATGGTTCATATTCAGCAAGTTCAAGTTTCTTGAAGGAAAGTCAAATTCAGTTTTGAAGAAGACTTCGGAAGAAAAGTTTTGAAGTGTCGGAAGTACAAGCTTGAAGCTTATGACAAGCTATTTGAAGCTTCTGGTACTTTGCAGCTTTGATAATTTGCAGATCCAGACCAGGTTGTACCAATATGACATTGCAGGGGGGATTCTTGGATAAACAATGTTCCTATTGGTCCATTCTATCTAGAATTTATAGGATGTGTACAAAGCTTCTAAACTCCTTCAAGCTGACGGTCGCGTTTCAGCATCTATAGTTGTCAAACTCATATATTTTACACACTAGAGCCTTGGCGGTGTGGATAGGTCGCTGTCCTCCCAAAGTATCCACCACCTGAGTTCAATCCTTGACGGCGGCAGCGCGTGGCAAATAGAAATCTTTTAGCTTTTGCTTTATTAAAAGCTCACGGGCAAATTAACGACGCAGGTGGACAGCTTTTCGTAAAACGATCGCGATGGATTTGTTTTCTTCCGCAAAAGATTTACGATCATTGTGCTTTATTTTGGCTTTTGGAGAAGCTTTTGAGAGTACACACAATACTATATAAACACAAGCTTGGGGTCACTTCTATTCATCCTTCACCTAGGATCAACACAAGCTTTCTAGAGCTTGGACCTCAGTAGGGGTGGTGTTTCTTCTAGCACATGGGGCAGCCATGGTGCTAACTTGAAGCATGTTGAGGAGCAGCTATGGAGTTCTTCTTAATGATTCTTCTTGGAGAAGATGAAGGGTGTGCTCACACTCTAGCTCATGGAGAGGAGGTTATCTCTTGTTCATGGCAAGAAGACTTGGTCATTAGCAGCTTGATGGTGAGGATCAGCCATCTACATGGTGTATTTGAAGATTATCTTCTACAAAGAAGATATCAGGTTGAAGATTGTCTTCTACAAGAAGATGTCGGGCTACTTCAAAGACATTGGATGGTGGTTAACATAAGATTTAGATCTTATGTTAAGTATTCAGGTACATATTCTCTTTATGCACACAGGTACTACTTGAATTTGATGGAGGCCGTGGCGTTCATATCAGAAGGAGTCCTATTCGGCATAGGTACAAGAGAATCAGTACTTATATGCTTTATGCATATTTTTATGAGGTGTTTGAGAAGGTGTGTTCACATGAGTTTGAGGATTTCTGGCAACAATCTTGTTAGCATTCTATGCTACTTTATAAGTATGTGATCTTTTCACACACGTATCTGACTTAGGGTCTTCCATAGCCTAAGTTTAGATGTAGGTTTGTTGACCATCAGTTTCACACTGATTCTTCCTCATTCAGTCACTCATATTCACTCTACTATAACCTATTAGGTCACACATCTCATGTATATTCAGATTACTGCCCACACATCTGAATATGTTTGTTACATTATACATTCACTCATTCATCTATTTCTCATCACATAGAATGGTTGAGAGTTTTGCTCCCACATTGTACATTGAACATTGATATATATGATACTATGAGTAAGCGATGGCTTACGTAACACCCTACACATGACGTCTATTCTTTCTCTATCTTTGTCTCATCATCTGTATGATTAAGTTGTGGTATGTTCATGTTTTGTCAATATGGAAGATTGCTGGAATTAATGTTGTACATGACTGGAACTATGGAACCATGGACCTGTGACATGAGCCTAAGGGCCTACCTCACTTCCAACAGATTTAGTGTGGTTGCAGGTGCTAATTGGCTTGTTGAGGACGACTTCGCAAGCAGAAGAGGGGAGTATGTTAGCTCTGGTTGTGGTTGATTTTTTGGTGCAATAATAAGTGTTTATTTTGCAACATGTATGTTGATTTAAGTATGCGGCAAAGGTGAACAACGGCAAAAGATGATGTTACACATTTGCAATGGGTGTGAACTCAAATATCATAATGTGGAATGGAATAATTTCTAGTTCCACACATGGAGATGTCCAGGAGGCCTAGCACACCCTTCAACAAATGCAGCATGGTTGGAGGTGGTCTCTTGGATAACATGTATTTAAAGTATGGAATGCTTATAGGTGTACAAAAGCATATTTGACAACCTCTAAAATTAAGGTATGGTGTCCCATGCTGCACTCATTGCTTGCTATGGAGAACATGGTTTTATCAGGAGTGTTTCATTTGTTTGCACAAATGTAGAAGCATATTTTTATTGATTGTCTTGGTTCTTCTTTGGAAGTTTTGGGCCCAAATTAGGTTCAACCTATTTCAAAGATTATGGATGACCTCTTAGCTAAAAATTATCGAAGATTGATTTTGTCAGACAAAAACGAAGCTAAAAATGCTAACGGCCTTGTGAATGGTACCAAGCATCTGGATGCACATCCTATTGCATATGATGTTCATGAATATTTTGGTACAGGTATTGGTCCGGAGATTAATAACATACAGCATGTATCATAGGGAAGAGAAAAGGGGGAATGTTTTTCTGACATGCTAGGAAAATGAAGAAGGCACGCACGGGTGTGCGAATAAGAACAGTTTTGGAGGGGGATGGCCATTAGTATACACATGTTGAGCATCTACGGACTGAGGAGAAGGGCTCGATGCTGCTTTGTTGGGGGGTGGAGCCAGATCTCCCGGGGGGGTTTTGGGGGATGTGCCCCATCACTCCACACATGTGGGGATGTGAGATGACAGGAGCGGAAAAAATGTGTGCCAGTGTGCAGGATGGGGATTATGGTGCCTTTATGCCCCTTGACAGGGAGGACAGAGAGGAGGCGCCAGGTGGCAGGAACTCGAAGGGAAAAAGGGAGTGAGTTCCCTTTGTCAAAGGGGGGGAGAGAGGTGTGTACCCATGAAAGAAGGGAGCGGTGTGCAGGTCTGAGAGCTCCTAGTGGGGAAGGAGTGGGGGAAACTCCGTGTGATCGAGAGTCTCAGTGATCTAAGAAAAATGCTGAAAGGATCCCGTTCTATCCGGCTGTTGTTCTGAAGGAGAATCGAAAAAGGGCAGTTGCTTGCTTCCTTCCGGGTAGGTGACAAAGGGGATTCTCTTCATCAGCGGACTATCCTCGGGGGGTTTTTTCTTCCACATCTTTTATTGTTTCGGGTGTGACAGAGGAGAGCGTGGATAGAAGAGGGCAGTCATAGTGAAAGGGAGGAGTGTAGAAGATTTCTTTTTTACCCCTCTTGTGCATCTCGGGTCTCAACAATGTACAAGCAGCCTTTGGTATTTGAAGACGAAGGAGAGAGCAACTTTGTGGCACTTTTCTGCAGATAACAAGAGGGAATTTGGGGGGACTATTCAGAGGGGAGATCTTCATGAGTTTTGGGGGGGGCTACCGGCTTCAGCAAGAAGGGGAATAGAAGATCCGTAGTGGTTAAAGAAAAGGCACTTACCCATCAACAAAGAGCTTTGAAAGCAAGGAAGTACTGTTTTCCTTTTTTGTGCGTGAAGCCATATTGGGAAATCTTGCTCTCTCTCTGATCATGTCGAAGATAGGGTACAGTTGAATGAGGATTTCGTGTTATGATGAGTCCATAAGCGAATACTTAGTCGAAAAGAAGCAATCAGGATGGAAGAAAGTTGTTGCACCTGAGGAAGATCAGAGTTTTAGAAGTATGTGCTTTGTAAAAAAGAAGAATTTTCTCGGGGAAAGACACCATATGGGTGCGTCAAGGCGAACTTGGATTTTTTTTCCCCTTTGGAAGTTAAGGTAAAGCTTTGTCAGCAACAAATTCAGGAAAGGGAGATGATTTTCGCAAAGGCTTGTTGCTAGAGCTTACGTTTGGACATCAAAACTGGATGCAAGCTTTGAAACAGGAAAGTGTTAACATGTCATTTGGGTTGATTTTTGTAAGCTTGCAGTTATAGAGTTGTTGCATGCATTGATTTAGAATTCATCCTGTTGTGTTTTTAACCTCACTTTTGCATGAAGAAAAAGCCAGTCCTCAGCTTCAACGCCAATTGAATTAATGGTTGCATCTTGTTTTTGCAAATTTAAATGTTGGAAGAGAAGAGAAAAAGTTGTACATTTGTTATTTTGCATGCATCTGAAAAATCTTTTGGGAACTTTCATTTATCAAGTAAAATCGCGGATTATTGTTAACTCTTTGCAGTTGAAGTTGCTCTTTATATGAGAATTGCACTTATTTTTATGTTTAACTCCACATAACCTCTTCGAAGTTCTCAGATGGTACTTTTACTTATTACTTGCAATCGAATCAATGTGTGTTGAGCATCCATGTGGTCTTACTGTCTCTGCCCATTTGAAAGGCATGAAAAAATGAAGTGTTCATGGTCTGCGTTACATGTTTTCTAAGGGCAAAATTCTGAGATCGATGATTGTGGTGTAGATCCGAGAGAGAAAAGTGGTGTGTGGACCATGACAGTTCTAGTAAGAATTAGTTGATCGAAAGGAGAACCTCTTGAAAGGAAGAGATAAGGAGAACCAAGATGGTGGTGAAGAGAGGATTTTCAGACATGAAGGATTGGAGAAAGAACATGCATTAGGAAATGCACCACAAAAGAGTACAGTGAGTAAAGTGCTTCATGCAAAGAAGACGTGTATGAATGGCGACGACCTAAAGGAGTTAGGATTGGCTCATGCCGAGCATGTTAGAGTTATTCAAAAGAGGTTTGATTGGATTAGATGTCAGGATAGCGAGTAGAACGTACAAGGATCGATAGGTGAATATGCATGGAAAGGACTTCGAGTGAGCCGTTGGATGATGGCACTTTTTTGGGTGATTTGGGTGCTCTTACGAGAGATGTGTGGTTGGATACGAGAACAAAGCGAGAACGCCTTTCTCTACTTTTTCATTCAATATGCCTTCTGTTTGCAGGAATTGCAGAAACTGGTAAACCAAGTGTGTTACTATACAGGATCACTGAGGACTATGCGATCGATGGCTGATCAAGTATACCAGAGCGCTCTGTTCGACCTTGTCGTATATTTTTCAGATCAAGCGTTAGAAAGCATGGAGATATCGATTGAGAGCTTGCGGACAAACTATGATGTGGAGGAGGCACACTGGCTTGTATGCTTTTGGAATCAAGGTATGGACATTGACTTTCCATTTCCCCAATTCGAGGCTTTACCTACTTAGTTGGGCAGGATATGCCAAGGATCGATACTTCTACTATGATAGCACGATGGAATTACCTAACGAGGTAAATGATATCTATTGGTCTTGGGCAGATCTGTTAACGATAGGTAGCGATGATGGAGCTCCTGAAGTTGAGCCTGAATCGCCCTAGGGAAGTCGTCGGGATGCGAGTATGAGGTGAGGCTATATGAGACATCCAAGAGAACCACATTCTAGATCATCCAAGGATAGGTATATGAGGGACCAGGGCATAGCCGGTTGTAGTTGCCTAGTGAAAAATCAAATCGATGATACATATGTAGTGTCTGTAATTGAGAGAGTGGAGTAAAGAGATGGTTGATCTGTCAAAGGCTAGAGTGTGTATGTTTGCATGCGTGTGTGGGAAAAGTGGGGAACATCCCTTTCTTCCTCTCCCTAATTCTCAGGACTGGGGTAGATTAATTAACTATGGAAAAAAAAAGAAAAAAAAGAAAAGAAAAAAGCATTGTGTTGTTGTGATTTTGCCAACGCGCTATGGTGGGCTAGTAGGTGGGTGGAGTTATCCTAGCCGGGTGGTTAGGACCACGAGCCGCAGCTAGTTTTGCCATAGGCTTGGGATGTATATGTTGGTGTCGTAGCTACGCGCCATAATGGGTTGGTAGGTAGGTGGAGCCATTGTGGCCGGGTGGTCACGACCACGAGCCGCATCGAGCTTCGTTATGGGCTAGCTTTATATGTTATTTGTTATCATTATGTGGTTGTGGGTTGTGCACTGCGTTGCATTGGTAGATGGGTGGGATCAACCTGGCCGGGTGGTCAGGGCCACGAATCGCATCCAATGTCAACATAGGCCAACGTGTGAATATAAATAAAATTTACATATGAAATTATTCCCCACTCCTGAGGGGGAGATAGAGAGAGGAGAGGGTGATGATCGCCTGGAAGGGAACGTTATTTGCTTGTGTAATTGGTATTTGGTAGCTTGCGACAGATCATCTCACTCTGAATCAACATTCTCAAAGGCACAGATACTATATATGTACTTATGGATGAGACCTTTAGCGAGGTAATGCAATGGTATTCCTTGGTAACTTGTGTGCTCTAGCCAAGGGTTTTCCAGTGCGTGGGATACTCTAGGGTTTTTCTATAGGACTTGACTTGTACTCGGGTCTCGATGACTTCTGTAGGAAGACGATGGGGATTCTTAGGGAGTGTCTAGTCATGGAATATCTGTACATAGCGAATAGTAGGTGCAATAAAGGGGTATGCATTTTGGGGTATGTTGCATCTTCTGTTGGATTCATTTCAGTTGTCGTTGTTTATTTCGGTACTTTCTTTTTTGTTTTCTCGCAATGATAGTGGTATGTGTAAGACATGGAAAGGTATGAATGTGTTACTTTGGTTGAGACTATTTTCATAGTGGAATGCATGAGCAATTTGATGCACGTTGGAAATGGAGTTGCATATATGTGCATGTTCTTGGATCATTTTGTAAACAAATGATTTGTATGTATTCATGAGCGATTTTTTTTTTGAGCACTAATAGCTTCAATGAGTGCAGGTCCAGTGGAATGATGGCTCGATGAAAAGGTATGTGAACAAATTGTAAACTGACATGATCATGGCTGTTTGGATTAAATTGCAGCATAAAGTGGATCGTCGAGGACGACTTCACAAATAAGAAGAGGGGAGTATGTTAGCTCAGGAAATGGTTGGTTTTTATGCACTAATGTGGTCCTATTTGGCAGGAGAATATGTTTGACTTCAGGTACTTGAAGAGTGATTAGACGTTTGATGGGAAAGTATTTGGGGGATCCACAACGACTTCTTGGTCAAAGAGGAATGTTGTCAAGGGAGGCAATACTTGGAGATATGACTTTTTGTTATGGTGGTTACCACATGTGTGCTCACACAGATGGTCTATCTCGTTAAGCAAAGATGTGGTCCTCATGGGTACCATTGAAGAAGGGCAACTTATTTATGATCAGTGGTAACGGGGACTGAAGCGGATATTATCCTCACAACTACCTTAATTGATATGCATATCAATTGTGGAAATTTGGCGGCAACCATTTTTTTCTCGGTAGTCAGTTGTGCTCATTATTTAAGGTTAAGTCATCCTTCAAGGTTGTCAAAGGGAAGACCGTTATCCTTGTCAGTAACTACATTCTAAACAAATATTGATCAGGCGTGTGACTTCTACACCGTAGAAGTCTTGGGGGGAAGCGAGCTTTGTTTTTTTCTTCCGTTTTTTATATGCAAATGCATCAAAGAAGCTGCCAAAGGTTGTTTAGTTCGTTTCTTTTTGTAGGCGGCTGTCAGAAGTCAGTTCGTTTCTTTTTGCAGGCCGTTGTGTGTGTGTGTGTGTCCTCAGTGGGGGGAGCTCGTGGTTCTGATAAAGGAGATAAGCCTTTTTCTATCCTAAAGTGGGAACATTACTCTGAGGGAAGCATGAAAGATAAAAGGTGGGCTATTGAGCATACAGTCTCTCTCTCTCGCTCGTTCGGAGGTAGCTGCTATTTTTTTCATGGCCAGCATATCGAAGGGGGGAAGCTGCTGTTGCTTTACAAAAAAGGGGCAAATCTGAAGTGGAAGACATTGAGTAGTTTTGTATCGGGTTACGGGAACATCTCTGAGCTCCAAGGCTACGCAAGGAGGGGTTTGGTCCATCATCAAAAACTCCGATTGATTTATTAAACTTGTGCGTGGCTGGAGGTCATGGACAAGAGGGAGAAGCGCCGCTAGGATTTGGAGCAGAGAACTCTGGATAATCATCCGGTCCACGGAAGTATTGGAGATGGGAATCACAAGTGATGAGTCAAGACTGAAAAGCTTGAAAGTCGATTGAGTATCTAGGTATCATGTGAATGTCACCTCTCTTTGGCCAGTCGTATCCTCGAATCTGCATGCCTCACATGGACAGGTATTTAGCCTTGTAATTGATGCACTTGTAAGTTTTGTTGTTTCTGTATGCTACTATCCCTGTAGGCGGGCCTTTACAAAACCCGTAAGATCAGGACGGAGAGTATTCCCATACTACTCATTCAACATGCTTCTGGTTTTTGTTGCTCTGCTCCATGATAATATTACATATATTATGAGAAAGGAAACCATGTTCCCATCCACGTTCCACTCAGAGAGAGACAGATAGGTTTTGAATGTTGATAATTGGAATCGAATGAGTAAGAGATACTAACAGAAACAACCATAGATGGAGCATGGGGATTAAGATGCGAAGGTGTATCTTGTGGAGTCATTGATGAGAACTTGTTCCACATTGCAGCTTTAGAGGAATTATCCTAATCTGGCCATCATGGTGATGGGTTTATAATTTATCATTTGTTACAAATGCATGTGTTTAATAAATAGGAGCTCTAGCCCCTCTTGTGATGTCACCATCTTGAGGTCAATGTACGTAAGACAACAACTTGTTTAGGAGAATCCAACAGCCAACGATGAACATGGTAGGCGAATGATGGGATTGTTGATATGATCTTAAATCATAGAGATCTGGTGGATCCACCAAGGGCCATTTGTACACATTTACATGTGTTTGAATCATAGGTGTGTACATCATCGATAGAATGCTATACTAGAAGATTTACGCTGCCTCTAGTGAAAGGTTTAGAAATTTGTCTGCCTGTTCTATTGCAAGTAAAGCAGCTTCCGTCAAGAGTCACCCACAAGAAATTTCTGCTTCAGGATGGAATTTTATGGTCTTTTTGTAGTTTCCCACTTTGTAATGTAATGATATGTTAGGATGGTTCCCTTATATGGACATTTTTTTCAATGTATGTGTCTGTGTGGAATCACAAACTAAGTCGGTATCCAGCAAAACAAAAAGCGGGTGTAATCAAAGGTGTGTCATTTGTGTTGTCCTGATGATATAAACTGAATTTTGCTGACCACTCCAACTTTTCATTCGAGGAGCCTAAGGGGGGGGGGGGGGGGGAGAAGCATTTGAATGATATTCCATGTGCATACAAGAAGAACTATCATTCGCTTATCCTCTAAGGAAATGAGAGTTCAGAAAAGAAAATGGCGTTGTTAGTTGTCCTTGCCAAAACAGAGGAGACGAAGTGAGTACTTATTTAATAGAGCCAAGGTAATTTCCAAATGTGGACAAAATAAGGGAACCTAATTTGGGGAGAAGCTCGGACTTATGCTCATCATAAGAATAATATAATTGTCAAGGGATCGAGAAGTTAAAGTATCTGCCCACAATGGTAAGCTCGAAATAGAAGAGAGTTGCGATGAACACGAAATCAAGCAAGATATAGTTGCACGTGGCTAGTGTTTTCTCGGGTTAGGAGCATAGATGTGAGTAGGAAAGAGTGTATGTAAGAGAGAGAGAAAGAGAGCGAGAGTGAGTTAGAAAGTGTGCATAAAAGTGTGATATTAAAGAGTGTGTGTATTGGAAAAAAAGAAGAGGGAAAATGGGAAAGAAAAAGTAAAAAGAACGCGGAACAAGGCAATGTGAGCGGGAAGGTTGAGTGAAAGAGTGAAAGGAGGTCGGTGTATGTGTGTGGGGGGTGAAAGGAAGCAAGTGCGAAAGTGGAAGAGCTGTTGAAGAATCACTCACGAATTTGACATATAGACAAAGAAAAAGAAAAAGAAAAAAAAAGAGAGGCGGAATCTTCAGAAAATCAAAAGCCTCAGTTGTACAGCGTGCGAAATCAGTCCGTTAACCAGAATCAAGAATTGTACGAGTAACAGAGCAATAAACCGCGGTGTGCGCTTAATGCGCGCATAACGTGAATTAAAGAATAGGAGCGTGGAAGAGCGCAGAAGAAAAAGTGTATATATATATATATATACCAAGAATTGAGGGACTCGGATGATGCTGAGGATGAGAAGACTCGGAGAGATGATGAACAGGATGAGAATGATGAGAGATTGCGTATGAGTGAAGAGAGAGTGAGAAGTTCTCAGAAGACGCCATAGATCGCGTATGTACAGATGAATAACAGAAACCTGGAATGTCAGGTATTCATCTGAGAGAGATGGTAATAAGAAACTACTCAGTGTAGGAGAGTTTCTACAGCTTGAGCAAGAAGAGGCCAAGCTAATTTGTACACATCTTCTCTAATAGAAAACACATGTTCATGTGGAAGCTTGCACGCACTGTTTGCATGTGATGAATCTGAGTTTTTCGTGTTACGGTAGAAAGTTCGTTAACCATTAACAGTTACAGTTCGTTACTTAAACGTGTTCATCGGTACTCTCTCAATAAACGAATGTCTCGATCAAAGATATCTCAGTAATCGCTTTTCGATCAGTTAATAGTTTTCGGTCAGGAAGCGAGTTTTCCGATAGAACATCGAAGCATATCTCGCAGTAGAATTTGAAGCTTTGTATGAGAGATAGCTCATCTTGTAGCTAGACATCTCTACTTTAAGCTGATAACAGTTTCCGGTGAAATGGATAAGTACATACAGTACAAAGTATAACCGGAAAGTAGCACTTCAGAACTGCGAAGTTTTCCCTAAACTTCAAGAAGAAGTTCATTCAGTGAAGGAAGCTCACGTATCACTTCCTTAGTTCAAATAAATTCATTTGAAGTAATCACGAGCAGAATTGAAGTTCATTCTGGTGATATTCGGGTAAAATTTCGGTGACGACCCAGTGACAATCCGATGAAGTTCCGCTGGATTTTAAGTCGCAGTTTAACATAGTTAAGCGACAGTAATCTTGCTAAGCTACTGTTGATTACAGAGGTGTTCTATATCACTCTAGCTTAGTTCTCTATTCGATGGCATGACAATTTCCGCAGGCCTGACAAGGTTCAAGCCTTTGCCGTGACGACATCCGCAACAGCGGTATCAAAGCGAAAGGAATCGCCAACAATTGGTATCAAAGCCAGGCATATCTAATCAGAGCCAGACATATCTAATCAGAGCCAGGCATATCTAATCAGAGCCAGGCATATCTAATCAGAGCCAGGCATATATAATCAGAGCCAGGCATATCAATCAGAGCCAAAAGACTCTCAAAGGCAACCTAAAGCAAACAAGAAGACCATGGCAGATCATGTCCAAATTGATAAGCTGGACAGAGATAATTATCCCGTGTGGGTAATGCGTATGGAAGCCTTACTTATGAGTAAGGACTTAATGATGTATGTGACCGGAGAAGAAAAGAAGCCAACCTTCGAAGATGATAGCCGACCGGAAAAAGAAGAGTTAGAAGCTTTGAATGAGCAAGATCTGAAAGGAGATGGAGATAAAGGAAAAATCTCTGCAATGTACATGAAGAACAAAAAGAAAGGAGATAAAGGTAAGTCAAAAGATGAAGAGGAGTCGAACTCTCAGGCTTATTATGCAAGAGGTAAAAGCACCGGCAGAGGAAGAGCAAGAGGTTTTGGAAGAGGAAGAAGTAGTCAGAATACCAACAAGAAAGCTTGCTGGATTTGTGGACTAAGTAATCATCTGGCGCATGACTGTTGGCACAACCAACAGGGATCAAATCAAAATCAGAACAGTAATAGCAGAGGCAGAAGCGGAAGATATCAAGGTAACTTCCAAAAGGGTAGACAGAATCAAAGAGGAAGCTACGGTAGAGGTGGAACGAGAAGTTGGGGACAGGGCCAATCCTACAACACCACCTATAACAACTACGCAAATGACACACAGAATGAAAATCATACATCATTGATGATGAACTCAATCAGCACATCTGATAACGAAGATCTAAAGGTATTTTACATTGACTCTAGATGTTCTAATCACTTGTCAGGAAACATAGAACTGATGTCAGAACCAAAAAAAGGAAGTTCGAGTCATACTGTTCAAACAGGTGACAATACAAGACATAGCGTACATTCAATTGGAAAGGTGAAATGTAAGAGTGGAGCAGATTTGCTAACCAATGTTTTGTATGTTCCGACAATACCAAAAAACCTGATTAGTGTGGGACAGATAGTTGAGAAAGGATTTCAGGTCAGATTTACAAAGAAAGGCATATTTGTAGAAGATCCCGAGAACGGATATAATCAGATCGTCTCTGGTAAGAAAGAAGGAAGACTCTTTACTTTAAGAGTAAGGGAACATTGGCCAAGCGTTGCTCACACATGATGAAAAGGTGATTACAGAACTTGATCTCTGGCACAAGAGATTAGGTCATTTCAATGAAAAGGGAATCAAAGGTATGATAGCAAATCAGTCTGTACTGGGATTACCGAACGTACAGAACCAACATATGATTCACAAATGTGAAGCTTGTCAGATGGGAAAAGCCCACAGGTTACCTTTCCAGAAGAAAGGATTCAAACATGATGGTGTGCTAGAACTCATACATACAGATGTATGGGGACCAACAAAAGAAGGATCAATTAACGGATCAAGGTACTATGTCTTATTCATTGATGATGCAACAAGATGGATAACTCTTTATGTTCTGAAAGAAAAATCAGAAGTGTTTGGAGCCTTCAGACATTTTCACGCATATGCTGAAAGACTCACAGGTTGAAAGCTTAAAAGACTGAGGTCTGATGGAGGGGGAGAATATTTCTCCTGAGAATTCAATGACTATCTTTGGAACGCAGGTATTAAGAGAGAAATAACCTGCAGATATACACCACAACAAAACGGTGTAGCAGAAAGAAGGAACCGAACTCTAATCGAGTTTGCACGAGCTATGTTGAAAGAAAAGAATTGTCTAGATTATCTTTGTGCTGAAGCCGTAAATACAGCTACATACTTGGTAAACAGATTACCGTGTACAACATTAGAAGGAATGACCCCTTATGAAGCCTGGTGGAGAAAGAAGCCAACACTTGATCATTGTAAAGTGTTTGGATCAGTAGCGTATGCTTATGTACCATCACAACTAAGACATAAGCTTGAACCGAAAGCAGAGAAATATGTGTTCGTTGGATATGATGAAAAGCAGATGGGTTACAGGTTATGGAGTCCTCTAACCAAACAATTTACTATTTCCAGAGATGTAACATTTGATGAACAGAAAAGCTGGTATGCAGATCAGAGTCATACAACTGAAGAATTTGAAGAAGAGATAAAAAGGAAAGAGAAAGGTAAATCAATCATGCAGGTGAATAAAGATGAAGATTATACGCAGGCAAGTACGTCCAGGACCGAATCAAGTATGAGAAACGAAGATGAAGATGTGTATTCAGATGCACACGAAGAATATGAGCTAAGGAGGTCAAACAGAGTAAGAAAACAACCGGAAAGGTACTCATATGATACATCGTATATAACTCAGAAAGATTATGCATATATGGTCAAAGATGATGATGAACCTCAGAGCTATGATGAAGCTAAAAGCAAGAAGCAATGGCAAGAAGCAATGGAAGAAGAATTCAGCGCACTAAAAGAAAACAAGACATGGGAGCTTGTTCCTAAACCAAATGGTAATAAAGTAATCGGAAATAAATGGGTTTTCAAAGTTAAGAAACTTGCAGATGGAAGGATAGCCAGACATAAAGCGAGACAAGTTATCAAGGGCTATGCTCAGACGCATGGCATAGACTATGACGAGACGTTTAGTCCGGTGGAAAAGATGTCAACCATAAGGACAGTGATTGCTATAGCATCATCAAAAGGATGGAAGCTAAGTCAACTAGATATAAAGAATGCATTCCTGAATGGATATATATCAGACAAAGTCTACATGGAACAACCAAAAGGTTTCGTAAATTCCAGATACCCAGAACATGTGTGCAGACTAAGAAAGGCACTTTATGGACTGAAGCAAGCTCCAAGAGCTTGGAACTACAGACTTGTGAAGTATCTCAATGAACTTGTATACCAAAGTTCGAAGGCAGATGCAAGTCTACTCATCAAAAGAACAGAAGAAGGAATGATCTACATTTGTATCTATGTAGATGACATAATAATTACAGGTACCTCAGATGCAGGAATCACAGAAGTGAAGAAACTACTCGAAAAGGAATTCAAGATCAGTGATCTGGGAAAGTTATCATACTTTGTAGGTATGGAAATCACATATACAGATCATGGTGTATATGTTATGCAAAAAGGGTATCTCCTAAACTTACTGAAGAAGTTTAATATGAAGAACTGCAGAGAAGCTTCAACACTGCTTGAAGTAAATCATAAACTCAGTAAATATGATGGTACAGAGTTCAAAGATATGAAGAAATATCAATCGTTAGTAGGAAGCTTAATTTACGCTACGCTAACAAGACCGGATCTCAGCTCTCCGGTGGGAGTTCTTTCACAGTTTATGCATTGTCCGACAGACCAACATTGGGTTGCTGGACAAAGAGTTCTTAGATATATCAAAAGAACTATAAAGGAAGGATTATACTATCCTTTTACATCAGATATAAAGCTGAGAGCATTCAGTGACTCAGACTGGGCAGGAAGTCAAGATGACAGAAGATCAACACACGGGTATATGATATACCTAGGAGATAAGCTAGTGAGCTGGTGCTCAAAGAAACAACATACAGTAGCGTTATCGTCAACAGAAGCCGAATACAAAGGACTCGTAGAAGCAGCGAAAGAAGTAATATGGATGCAGACCTTGCTCAAAAGCATGGGTATTTGTTAGCTCAATAAATGGTTGGTTTTGGGCACTAACATGCTTCCATTTTTGGAGAATCTTTGTTTGGACATAGGTGTTTTGCAATGAGAATAGGTGGCCGGTGATGCCAAAATTTCAGATTTCGGGATTTCAAGAAATCAATTAATCAGCCTGACTGACGTCGTACCTACAGCAGCTATGGGTACCCCAGGTTATGTCGATCCTGAGTACCTAGGAAGTTTGAAGATGATAGAAAAAATTGATGTCTATAGCTTTGGGGTATTACTCTTTGAGATTGTATCTGGACGACTGCCCATTTTTCAGAATCTTCCCTCCAAGCAGCCGATAAATATAACAAACTGGGCAAAATCATCAATTTTTCGTGGGATTATAGATGATATCATTGATCCATCCTTACATGACCATTATAATGTCGAATCAGTCTCGAAAGTACTGCAAGTTGCACTCACGTGTGTGGAGATGCCAAGCTCTAAAAGGCCGAAGATGAGTCAGGTCTATCGAGATTTGAAAGAAGCCATGGAAATAGAAACATCAAAATCACAGGAGTCCTAATGTCATCCCTACTTCAAGTCATAACTCATACAGAATAATGTCTTTTCATAAGCCTCACCTCCTTTGATGCTTTTGCTTTTTCAGTGGAGCAATTGAAGCTACTAGCATAGCCAATCATCCAGAAGCAGAACTAAACAGGGATCAAGATTCTGTACACAAAGCGGATTGTAAAATACAACACTCAGAGGTGGTAATCCAACTATTTACTCATTCAAAGCTTGACATTTGAAAAGGAGCAAGAAGTGGAAGCAGTCAACTAGCAGAAGTTAATGTTGTGGAATGCAATGAGCTATTTCTGAGACTATGCTCAATGGATTCAAGTGTCAGTACGGTGAGTGCATGGAGTTCTTTTGCATCAATCTCTTCTCTTGGGACCCAGCAGCTGACGAACATAAAAGATGTGCAAGTTGAGGTAGTGGTGTGGCAGAAGAGAAGGAAGTCAGCAACATTGAATTCTTCTCTAGGCAGAGACAAAAAAGAAACGGTTTTTGGAAAAGGGAGGGTGCATTTGCGCATGTTGTGGTGGGAGATTCAAAGTAAAAACTGATATGCAGAGGGGAGGTCCGTTTTTTTGGATTTTTCTTCGTATGCTGCAGACTTTAGAGAGGAGGAAAAAGAATATATGATGAGCATGGACTGAAGGCGGGAGGGGGCTGGCTTGTTCGGTGTTGACGGCCACTATGCCTTTCGTGCGCATTCTGGGAGGCAATGGCAGCAGGTCGAGGAGAGATGGAATTGACAGGGGGTCCAGGGCTGGAGAACATCTCGAGCATAGGTGACAAAGAAGAGGTTGATGGATGAAGGAGAGGAATGGAGGTAGTAGGAGTTCGGCATACCAGTATAGCAGCCCGCTGAGCTGGTTTGGCAATCGCACACAAAGGATTTTCAAGTCGCACTCCCAGCTGCGAATCCTGGACACTACAAGAAGGTAGAATATACGAAAGGACCGCCTCTAGCAATCGACAGCAGGGTCAAAATTCACTATGTTGAAGGTGCTCTCTCTCTCTCTCTCTCTCTCTCTCTCTCTCTCTCTCTCTCTGTTCGGCACGCACGTTAATTCTCGCGCCCGCTCACTGCTTCTCAGGCTTGGAGTATCCATTCTCCTAACATATGATTTGACATTTAACTTCTTGACCCCGTGTTACTGGGCACAATCGTGACATAATCTTACTGTACAAGTGTCACTCTAGCACAATGGTGAGTACCAACGTGAGGAGATACACCTCATAAATGTCAATCTGTGGAGATGTGAGGACCGGTATGAAGACCGCGAGCAAGTGATGGCACAAGTGCGTGAGTGAAAGCACACAAGCATGCACACACATACACACACACGCGCACAAAGTAAGAGCAAAGAGTGGAACAATGGAAAGCTTCGATTACCCAAGAGCTCTCTTACAAAACTGAAATCTACAACAAGCTAACCTCAAAAATGAGCTCTCCAGCCCTTTTTATAGTTTTTGAGTGGTTTTGGCCCTGTCCAGACCTAGTGTCCGGCCTAGTTAAAAAATAGGTTCCAGGGCTTATTTGGGGGCTCAAACGGAGTCTAAAAATCATGAAAATTGGTAGGATGGTAGTTCTAATACTCCTCAAGCTCGAGGACTCCTCGGCTTGAACAAAATGGAGTTACAAAAATGGAAAATGGTATTTACAATGATTTTTAGTGATAAAAATCACTATTTTTGTAGGGATTTCTTCTGAAAATTTGACAGGTGTTTCTTGGAGCTCCCTACTTGCTCCTTCTTCTTGTGTGTCCACCTCCTTGATGCACTTCCATTCTTTGTCCTTGATCTTGAGCTTCAACACTCCCCCCCCTCTTGAGTCTATCGTCCCTGACAGACCCTTGTTGTAGTGGTCGTTCCATGTAGTACGTTGAGAGGTAGCGTCCTTTGCGTCCAACAGGGGCGATCCCTCTTCCCAATGTATCCTGGTCGTTTGTCTGGTTCTTCACTTTGCCACTGTTATCTCTTGCAGTTTGTAGTCCCTTTGTACGTACTTCTGCCTTGTATTCCATCTGGGTGGTGCATTTGTGAGTTTTCCAAAACTGCTAGCTGCTCAAAGGATGTGGTCAATGTTGATTGTGAGCAACTCTCGGTGGTGGATGGCTCCCTTGTTCTTGTAGTGGTCACCGTGATGTCCTCTGATTCTTCCAAAGATGGTTTTCATAGTTTTCGTGCCAAGTACTTGTAACCCATAATGGATGATGGTTAAGTGCATTAGTGCATGGGTTGAACAAATTATGTGCCTTGTGCATGGCCTTGTAAGGTGGCCCTACGTATGCATACTTGGAAAATGCATGGCAAGAAGTATGGTGCAAGAGATTGGGTCTTGAGCTAAGTGCTCAAGGGTATGCTGACGAAGAGGTTTCCTAATCTATCATGGTTATAGTGTTGTTGAAACATACACGTCTTACCATGGTGAAGGGTCCGTTGATCTTCATCTCTTCGTGTTGTGGTTCCCTCATGATGTTTGACCGTCGGCTTGTCCTTTTTGTTGAGGGATGTCCTTGCTGGAAGTTCACTGATGAGCACTTTCAAGCACATAGTCTTTTTTTTTTTTTTTTTTTTTTTTTTTTGGAACACGATGGCATCAAACAAGAAGAAAGAGGTTAGTATCAATAACATATTTTGCATGTGAAAATTGTGTCTCATGTGCCTCGGATTTCTCAATTGTGTCTATGCACGGCCATGTAAGGTGGCCCTATATTGATGCATACTTTGGAAATGCATGACCTGAATGGTGCAAAAGACAAGGTTATGCCAAAGGCACATGGTTGCTGCACGTCGAGGCTTTTGATGTTACTTGCATAGTTGATGCATTCTTTGTTTGGAGGTGTCGATTGGATCTCGAAATGATGTAATCCTCCTAATGGGAACCCTTTTCCGAATAGTATTTGGCCCTGTAGAGATCACCTCAGGCCAGTTCTTCTTTGGATGCTGTCCAAACTTTGGTATCCAGTGTGGTTGGCCCCTTGGTTTTGTGGATGTTGCTTGTGCTTTTGGCTTCCAAACCCATATCCTGGGTGAGTGCCTACCTTTTTTTGTAGAAGGGTTGAGTTTAGCTTCCTTTGGTCGTTGTGCTCTGTTCTTACCCTTTGCTTTCCTTGGCTTCTTTGTTGAGGCCTTTCGCATGGTGGGGAGCATAGGCCGTTGTACGTGTAAGAGCTTCTTGGGTACCCACATCTGTAATCGCCCTTGTTGGGCTGTGGCTAATTTTTTAGGCACCCAAATTTGTACCTGATTGTGGTCGGCCTTCATTGATAGCTTCGGTTCCCAAATTTCATGGATTCTTCGTGATTGAGCCTGTCGTGGGTTCTTGGTCCTTCTGTTGTCATGGTTGATCTGGTTGGGTGGGAGTCTTTGAGGCAACATCGATGGTTGTACTCCTTTCTTTACCCAGATCTGTGTCATGCCCAACACTTCTTTCCTCTTGAAGGCTCTTTGTCTATTTGATAGACTTGCTGTCTTGCACTGTTTCGCTTGCTTATGAGGTTGAACTACTGTGGATGCTTTACTCTTTGAAAAACAAGAAGAAGGTTCATCTTGCCTTTGCGACTGTCCTTCCGTGATTGCGTCTGTCTGGATCATAGAGCTTTTGACATCTACAACATCTTGTTCGAGAAGATTAGCCTTAGAGGGACAAAGAGAGTGTGTGGTGTCAGTGTCAGTGGGCATGCGATTCTCCAATTCTAATGTAATGCATTGATTATATACCCAAACTTGAAGAAGTTGACTCCTTAGGTTCAAGTTGACAGCATGGTCGTAAATCCAATTTTGACCCAAGACAAGTGGCTCTGTGAGGTCCTCATCATGACACACTAGCGTTTTGACTTTTATTGGAACATCTTGAAGGTAGATGGGAAGTTCCACCTCGCCCAAACAGGGTGTTTCCACGCCTCCCAGCCCTATGAGATAGGCTTCTATGGGCTTGATGTCCAATTGCAGGTCTTGGCAGTATGAAAGTCGAACTGCGCTAGTTGCTGCACCTGAATCAACTAATGCTCTCACACTCTTTACACTCTTTCCTTGTCCTACCTCTATAGTCACAAAGGGCCGGCGGTCAATTATTTGAGAAGTAGTTATGCCCGATTTTTGGCACATGTCCATGTGATATTTTGGAGCTTTTGTGTTGACATCTAGGCCTAACCGCCGTAACTTATTTCTTCTGATGCGCTCTCTAGCCTCTGCTTGTGCTTCTTCTCTAACCCTTAACTCCTCTTCTTTTCGCTTCTTAGCAGTGTTGAGTCTCGTGAGCATTTCCTCTGTAAGAGGTTCTTGATATAACTTGACTCGGCATCCACTAATATAGTTGGGTAGGACATCACCTTCTAAAGTAGCCAATTGAACTGCACCGCTAGTGGAGAGTCTATTAATGATCATGGGTCCATATCCTCGCTTCTCCAATTTGCGGGCATGTTGCTTTAGCGTATAAACCAGCACTAGATCTCCTTCCTTCAATCCTTTATCCTTTACATGGGCATCAAAGTATGCCTTTTGCCTTTTCTTTGCAGCATAAATGCCTGCTGCTGCTCGTAGCCTCGTCTCACCTAAGCGTTCTAGATCAAAGATCTTGGAAGACAACTCATGTCCATTCCACTCATGCTCTTGTGCTACTTTCAAGGCTGGGATTAGGAAGTCCAATGGTAGCACGGCATTCTATCCAAAGACCATTTGAAATGGGGTAGCATTGAGTACCGTTTTGTAGGCAACTCGGTATGCCCAAACAGCATGATGAAGTTGTTTGTCCCAATCAGAGCGTTTATTATTTACAAGTTTCATCAATACGTTACATAGGATCTTATTCGTGCTCTCGGCCTGTCCGTTGGCTTGTGGGTGATAGGGGGCAGACTTCTTGTGTATCACCATGAATTCTTGAAGGAGATGTTCAATGACCTCATTCAAGAAATGCGTACCTCTATCACTAACCAACTCTATTGGTAACCCATATCTAGTGAACACATTTTCGAATAAGAACTTAGCCGTCGTTTGAGCATCATTCTTTGTCGTGGCTTTTACTTCCACCCACTTTGTAAGGTAATCTGTGGCTACAATAATGTATTCTGCATGGGAGTTTCTAGCTGGGGGGTTAATAGGACCAACAAAGTCTATGCCCCACTTCGAGAATGCGCGTCCTCCCATCATGGGCCTCAAGGGCATTTCATCTTTTCTTATCGGATATTGGGCACGTTGGCATGTGTCACATTTCTTCACATAAGTATGTGCATCCATATGAAGAGTGGGCCACCAAAGTTCTGAGAATAGAATGGTCTTAATTACTCTGTCAGGCCCAAAGTGTCCACCTGCAGCACCGCTGTGTGCAGTTTCTAAGACTTTCAAATAGTCTGATTCATGAACGCACAGTCTTAGGTAACCATCCTTACCTCTTCGATATAGGTTGTCTCCTTCTAAGGCATAGTCTTGAGCCTCTTGCTCCATACTCCGTTTTCTTGCAAGACTAGCCTGATTGGGTAATGTTCCCGATCTCATGAACGCAACCAATGGAGCACTCCAATCTGGGATTAATGACACGTGATAAAGAGTGGCATGCTCCACTGGGGGTCTCTTTTGGCACACTGGACAATTTTGGATCCACTCCTGTATTTCTTTGTCCATGCTAGGCCAATACACTCCTAAACGTTTTAGATTCTGCAATGTTCGTTGTTTAGAGTAGTGATTTCCTAGCAGTCCCTCATGGGCTTGTTGCATCCAACTAGTATGTTCGTCGTCCTCAACACAACAAGCTAATACGCCCTCGGTATCTTGCTTGTACATACTTCCGGCCAATATTTGATACTTTTGTGATTTTACAATTTCTTCTTTGCTTGTTTTCACATTTTTATTTGCAGGCCCAAAGGTTAGGACTGGTACCAACTTATTTGCCCATTTAGGAACAACTTCTAAATTGAACAGATAAGCATCGGGAAATTCATCAGACACTCCTTGCGGTGGCTCTCCTGAAGTGATGCGAGAAAGATGGTCTGCCCTAAGATGGGTTCTACCTTTCCTGACAACAACTTCAAAGTCGTATTCCATTAGTAAGAGGAACCATCTTACTAAGCGGCATGTATTGCAAGGTTTATTGACTAAATATAGTAAAGCTTGATGATCAGTGAAAAACTTGAACTTATTGGCCAATAAATAGTGTCTAAACTTTTTCACGGCATATACCATACCTAAGCCTTCTCTCTCCGTTGTGGTATAATTTCGTTCAGCTGCATTTAATTGCTTACTAGCATATGCTATCGGCAAATCTAGGTTTCCTTCACCTGTGGGTTGTGCTAGCACACATCCTATTGCATGATTGGAGGCATTTACATGGACATGAAAGGGTTTGCTCCAATCCGGAGTAGTCAATATTGGTGCTGTGCACAAACGTATTTTCAGCTCGTTGAAGGAATTCTCGCATTCCTCGTTCCACTCAAAATTTGTTAACAACCCATAAAGAGGTTTTGCTATGATGGCATACATGTGGATAAACCTACGGTAATATCCACAATGGCCCATAAAGGCTTGTACCTCTTTAACATTCCTTGGTCTTGGCAGCTCTGCTATCGCTCTTACTTTGTCCTCATCTGTTGAAATTCCATTCTTAGAAACAATGTGACCTAAGATCTTACCTTGTCGTACCATGAACACACACTTTTCTGGGTTCAGACAAACTCGATAACCTCTACACTTGTTGAAGATCTGTCTGAGCTCAGGGATGTGGTAACTTCTCTGTTGGGAATGCGCACATAAATCATCCACATATACTTCTAAGCTCTTTTGTAAGAACTCTTTGAAGACATGACACATGAGCCTTTGAAATGTTGCAGGTGCATTGGTGAGCCCAAATGGCATCACACGAAATGCATAAATTCCCCATTCTGTGGCAAAGGCCGTTTTGTGTTGATCTTCGGGGGCAATGGCTACTTGGTTGTAACCTGAAAATCCATCAAGGAAACTATAAACTTCCTTGCCTGCAACACGCTCCAATAGATGTTCGGTGATTGGAAGTGGATAACTATCTCTGATCGTAGCGGCATTCACTTTTTTAAGGTTAATGCACACGCGCAATTTCCCATTCTTCTTGGGCACCACCACAATGGGGGACACCCATTCAGTGTGCTCAATCTCATAGATGAATCCAGCTTCAATCAGCCTGTCAATTTCCTCCTTTATTTTGGCTGCATAATTGTCATTATATGTGTAGGGCTTTTGTTTGGTGGGCTTGGCATCAGTGTTCATCGGAATCGTATGAGAGAAAATCTTTGGATCTACTCCTTTCAAGTCTCTATAGTGCCATGCGAACACATCCCTATATTCCCTTAATAGAGCTACAAGCTCTGCTTCTTCTTTTGCACTTAGGTCATCTCCTATGTACGTACATCGTTCTTCGTTCCCTTCAATGGTCACTACAATTTTTTTGGTCTTTTCTTTATTGTCATATGCTTCTCCTATAATGGCCTCTCTCTTAGGCATCCGTACCAAAATTTTTCGGTCTTCCACTTCATATTTCTTGAAATTTTCTGGTACTTCAAACAACGATTCTTCCTCTTCTTGTTTTACTGCTTTTCTTTTCTTTTTCTTTTGACCTCCTTCCTTTGAATTTATCGTTTTAATACTCGTGAGGGGTTCTTCTTCCTTTTGGGTTAACACTCCTATGTCTTCTAAATAGTGTTCCTCTGAGTCAAAGTAAGTATCCATCACAATGGATTCTAGATCATCGTCATTCTCTTCTTCTTCTATGAACTCATTAGGATCACACTCTTCCAACAGGGGCTGACACATGAACACTGAAATATCATAACCCTCCTCATCACAATGAGGTGTCCATTGTTCTTCGTTGACCGCAATGTCCATGGTAGCTAAGATTTCTGCCCAGCCATGAGGCTCAAATTCCTCATCTGGAAAAATCATCGGTGTATAGGCTGGGTCTTTTATTGGTCTATCTCCTGGGGGAGTTCCTTCTTCTCTCGCTTTTAGGCGCTTTTCCTCTTCCTCTGCGACCTTGCACATCCACAAGTGAGTATCTTCATGCAGCTAGGATGGATCAGGTGAACTTCCAGAATGCACGGAGATAGAATCTTCTTTCGCTTTGTGGATAGGATTCCACTGTAGGGGTGGTACATCTCTGAAGGTGTAATCCTTCAGATTGACCTTGGTTGTGACCCCTAAGTGCTGTAAGTACAAGGAGTTGGTTCCCCAATCCTGTACTATTTGCAATTGTTGTAGGAAGGGTCTTCCTAGGATCATCTCGTAGACATTATTTTTCTCAAAGTCACATATAGCAAATGTATGTTCAAACTCTACACCACAAGTGGTTAGAGTTATCCCTTCAAGCAATCCTAGAGGTCTTTCAAAATGACCATCTGCCATTTGAAGCTTCATTCTTGTTGGTCTTAATGTGGGTTTGCCCCATTGCTTCCACAAGGAAGTGGTTGCAATTGCAACACCAGCACCCGAATCTACAATTGCTTTGGTTGTGTAACCTTGATAGGTGATCGGAAGATAAGTGTTACCTTCTTCACCTTCACTCATGTCTCCTATCTTGTCGAGAGGTATCTCTGGAACTTTTTGCTTAGAGCCTACTTTTGGCATATTGGATTCAAGTTCTGGAACCTGATCCTTCACATGATTCCATAGCTCCGGTTTTGCCTTGAGCAGCTCCTCTACAGTGAGATGACACTGAACCTTAGTGTTCTTCACAACATCAGTGTTTCTTAGAATCACTGAGTCTTCATTTCTTACCAATATTGTGGGAGCTCTGATCTGGATAGATTCAGATTCCCATGGGCCTATGAAATGAGGCAACTCTTGTAAAGAATTAGATTCAAAATCTAATCTTTCATCTTCTTGTTGCTCTGCTTGGTCTCCATAGATAGACGGAATGTCTTGGGGAAATTGATCATGAAGATCATCAATCTCAGGAATAGGAGGGGAATTACCCTTCTCCTTGGCCCATTTCTCTTCCTGTATTTCCCGCAAGAACTCTTGAGAGTATTGTTGAATTGAAGGAGGTATTCCAGCATACGTGGAATTAGGAACATAAGCTCCCATTGGTGGTGAGCTTCCTCTTTCAATAACCGGTTGAGCCTGTGGAGGTAAAGAAACTTGTGGTTTGTTTACCAACTGCTCTAATCTTTCTAGTAAGCCTTGGAAATGCAAATCCGGTTTGACAGAGTTTGTCTGATTGAACTTTTGACTAGTCTCAAGTATAGCTTGAGCTTGTTCCACCATTTTCATGCACATTTTCATCCGTTCAATCTCTAAATCTGCTCTCGGGTAACTCTTGTCCAAGTTTGCAGTTGTTGGCCCTTCTTGAAGACGAGCCTGGTAGGCCTTGAACATCCTGTCCAAGCCTTCTGGGGTTGGATCTGCAAGAACAGACCCTGGTTGTGGGTTATTTACAATGGGCGGTGGGGTGGAATGAGGTGGAATGGATGGAGCTTCGGCATGCGAGGGGCTTTGAGATGCAATGTCTTCTATTTTTGTTTTGGCATCTTTTAGACTTTCTTCTAGCTCGGATAGCTTTTTGTTCCACTTGCGATTAGCCTTCTCTCTGGTATCCTTCCATGTTCTTGGTTTCCTCTTACTAGGCTCTCCTGACTCACTTGACTCCGATTGCTCAGATGGTTTTGCTTGTTGTGCAGCCTGTGCTCTAGTAACTGCCTGTACAAGAGCCACATTATTGCTACTTGAACTTGAATCTGCCACTAAGCCTACCATGTTGATGGGTGTAACCTTGGGTGCACTAGAGGGATTCCTGGGACACTCTCTAGGAAGATGTTCCTTGCCGCACTCAGGACAAAAGCCTTGTATTGTGATGTTTTGTCCTAGTCCGAGAGCAGGTTGGTGGGGACATTCACGAATGAAATGGTCGCCCTGACATCTAAAGCATGGTCCTCTAGGGGCTTGTGGTCTTACTTGTCTCAATTGGGGCCTAGGATTTGGATTTATATACATGACATTGGAGTATTCTGGCTCCCAATTTTGTTCCATAGGTGGTGCCTCATATTGACACTGAGAAGTCTCACTTTGCTCAGGTGACTCTATATAATAAGCATGTGGACTATCTTCATGGAAGTAGTTTGAACCATGAGCGTGAGAATCATTTTCTGAGACCAATGGGATTAGTGGCACCAATGATCTATTAGGGTTCTCCTCTGCCATCGTATATTTAACTGGGATCACATTGGCAGGAGTTGGCGGTTGGTTTCCTAGGACTGGTTGTGGCCTATATGGTGCCTGATATTGCTGCCGGTATTGAGGTTGATATTGTTGTGGCCTATAATATGTCTGTTGGTACTGATTCTGATACCTACCCTGCTGGTAAGGTTGCTGATAATTTTGTCTAACAGCCTGCCTGTTATACGGACAATCTTGGGCCGTATGATTTGTGTATTTTCTCTCAATGGTGCAATACAGAGCATTAGGGTTTCCTTGGGGTTGAGTCGTCAACGGACAACCATTAGCCATGTGATCTCCTCCACATGTATAACATCGCTTCACTGAGGTGACCCTTGGCATTTGTCTATTTTGAACTCCTAGCTTTTTGGCCACCTGCTCAGCTATCTCATCTATCTCAGTGGAGGCTCTAGAGGTATGACTTGTAGAACTATCAGAGTCCTTATAGAGTTTGGATAGTCCTAACTCCTCACCCAAGTTGTCTTCTATGTCAATGCAGATCCGTATACACTCTTCTATGGATCTAGGATCTTTCAGGTATACATATGACCTTAATTTTGTGCTCAATAGACCATCTAAAAACAGTGCCACCTGTTTAGCTGATGTGGGTAATTCTGGTACAGGGCATCTTTCCAAGTACTGTCTAAACCTCCTTCCTGCAAGTCGCACTGTTTCTTGGGGTGTCTGTTTGAAGCTGTGGATCAAGGATGATGTGTTATGCCTGATGCCGCTTTTGGAAAATTCCACAATGAATTCTTCTAGCAGCTGACCTATCTCTCTATAGTTGCGACTATTTAGAGGTTGAAACCAAGCTAAGGCAGTACCCTTAAGAGTCAAACCAAATGCCTCGAACTGGGTGAATAATTCTTCAACCTGTTCAGCTCTTAGCACTTGTTTGAACTCCGCCACATGATCATAAGGATCTCCAATTCCATCAAAGTAGTTCTTCATTGTCTTAACCACTTGAGAGGGTCTAAGGGTTCTTGAGTGCTCTCGTGGTCTAGGCAATGGGAAATCATGATCATCTCTTTGATGTCTATGAACTCTATGTCTCTCCCTTTCAAGTCTTTCCGTTCCATATCCAGATCTATCTCTGCCTATAGTGTCTGCAAAGCTTACCTCCGGTCTCTCTCTAGTTCTTTCTCTCTGGGTTTCATGAGCCTTGGATGATCCGGCTCCTTGGAGGCCCTGGGAAACATTAGATCTTGGTGGAGGGAAAATTGATTCACCTTGCCAAGTGTAAGCATGTCTGTCATGATCTGATACCAAGAATAATTTTTGAGATGTGTGATCTAGATAGACAACTTTCCCTGGTATCTCTGGATCCTTGAATTCGTAGATGGTGACTACTGGGCTGGGTTGATCTGGCCTAAATCTCCAAAAGGCTTCCTCCGTTTCTCTATTCACGAATAGTTCTATGCTTTTATTATCTTGAGGAATCCATTCTGGAGTGAGCACTCTGGTTAAGACTGACTTACCTCTAGGGGTCTTGGGTTCTCCTCCTAGGTTTCCTTGCTCTAGGTCTTCTATCTCATTCTCAGGAATGATATTTCCAAACTCATCTGTCCTATCTGGTAAGTTGGTAACCACATACATGGTTCCTTCCTTATCAATGTAAGCCCCCTCTTCAAACTTGACCACTGGGTGTTCAAGTCCAAAGGGTTGGTCAGGATTCTTGAGTTGAACTACTGATCGTCTTAGACCATCCTCATAGATGCGAGCACTGTTGGAGCAGAACAATCATCAATAGTGATTATATGAAGATAAAAGTGAAAAGATATGTGGAAGGATGAAGATTACTTTCAAAGGAAAAGAATAGAATCAGAAATGTTTTCTTTTGTATATTACTCTTGTAAATAGTTCAATGTATTTTGAAAAAGATGACGAGTTAGACTCGTATATATATCTACAGATACGTATTCATAGGAAGAGAGAGTGATATAGATCAGATAGAGAAGAATAGGTGAAGAGGTGATGAACATTGTATGTATCATCAACCATATGTATGAAAAGTAATGAAGAAGAAAATGTTGTAGAATTATGCGCGTCAATCTTCTCTCCCATTCTCCTTCTGTGCTTAATCTTTTGAAGAATCCTTGTGCACGTATCTAAGTCCATAGCTAATCTATCTATGGCTAGAATTTGAGAGATTAATTTCAATCAGGCTGTGAGAATTTTGTTTAGGAACATTCATATGTGAAGATGTTCTGAGAGTCGAAAAAATCTGGCGCACATTTCATCTTCAAAGAAATGGTCAGTGCTCAGTCCACAGTGTAAAGTTTTACACAAGTGAGGGCTCAACATCTAAGTTGGAAGGTAAGCTATCTATGGCTAGAAGATCTTGATCAAACGGGTTCAGAGTTGGGAGAACCAGTGCTAAGAAGTTGCAGGTGTCAAAGTCGCCATTGCAGAGAAGCACTTTCAGACATAGGTAAAGTGTTTCACACATTTCTCAGTGTGTACTTAATCTTTTTGAGAGATTTAACTTGGCAAAGTTGCACAACCTTAAGGCGAAGTGTTGTGCAAAGTTTTATCAAAAACTTTACAGGATTGATTAGTCAATGAGTGACTAATCTGCAGCAGACTTTTCTGAAGAAACTGAGTTTTTCAGAATAATCAATTTTCTAATAATTTGGTGAAGATTCTCTAAATTAGGTGGAGTCTAAAGTTGATCTTGATATAGAGGTGATCTAAATTCAAGGTCAACTTGTTCTTTTGGAGATTAACACTCTCCATCAGTGGTATCAGAGCAGGTTGTGTCAAAATTGAAGTGAAGAAGACTCCGACTATTGCAGAAATACAAAACTTTACATTTTGAAGGTGCAGAAGGGTAAAGGTTGAAGAAAGATCAAAGGAAGACATACAAAGAGCATCAAAAGGATTAGAAGGAGCAACATTTGAAGTAAAGGTACATTTATTATCTGGAAAGGTTAAAGATTTGAAGCTACAGGTGAAGTAAAGATGGGAGATAGTCTCCAAATTGAAAAGTTGGATAGAGAGAACTATCCTGCATGGTCTATGAGGATGGAAGCTCATCTTATGAGCAAAGATCTGATAGGATACATCACAGGAGATGAAGAAAAGCCAGAATTCAGAGACCGTAGTGTTCCAACTAGGGAGGAGCTTGCAGATTTGAAGAATTGGATGAAGAAGGATGCTCAAGCAAGAAGCATCATCTACATGGCAGTCAATGACTATTTGCTTCCTCACATTAGAGGACTTGAAAGTGCATGTGACATTTGGAATGCTTTGGAAGAGCATTTCCAAAATACAACCAAATCAAGGAAGGCTTCACTATGGGCAGAGTTTACTACCTTCAAGAAGAAGGCCTCACAATCAATTTCTGATTATGTGACAAAGATGAAGGACATTGCAGATTCTTTAGGTGCAGTGGATGAAGATATTGAAGAAGACAAATTGGTAAGACAAATACTCACAGGGCTAAGAGGAGATGAGAAATGGAAGCCTTTCATTTTATCTACAGAACTTTCATTAGATCACTTTACTTCTGATTTGAATCAATTGTTAGGTCATATGCTAACTTTTGAGAATGATGTCAAAGGAGATGTTGATAAGAGTGCAGGTCATGCAATGTATTCTAAAGACAAGAAGAAAGCCAACAAAGGGAAGCAACAATCAGGTGAAGAAGAAGGTACATCAAACCAAGCAAACTTCATAAGAGGAAGAGGAAATGGCAGAAGTAGAGGAAGAGGCAGAAACAACAAAGATAATGCAAGAGCTTGTTGGATATGTGGTAAGACCAATCATCTATCTCATGATTGTTGGCATAATAATCAAAACAATGGTAATTATCAGAACTTTAATCAAAGAGCAAGAGGTGGTAGATTTCAGAGAGGAAATTTCAGAGGTAGAGGTGGTAGGAATTCTTTTGGAAGAGGTGGTGGAAGAAACTTCCAAAATCAATCCTATAATAACACCTACTACAACTATGCATCAGATCAAAAGGAGGATTCGACTCTCATTATGAATACATGTGAAACCTCACATGAGGACATGAGAGTGTTCTATATTGATTCAGGATGTAGTAATCATTTAAGTGGAAATATTGCTTTGATGACTGACCTAGATCATAATGCAATTAATCATACAGTTCAGACAGGTGATAATACAAAGCATAAGGTAAAGTCAATTGGTTCAGTCAAAGCTAAGGATGGGAGCACTCTTCTGAGTAAGGTACTTTATGTTCCCACAATTCCAAAGAATTTGATCAGTGTAGGTCAAATTGTGGAAAAAGGATATGAGGTAAGGTTCACCAATGATGGAGTTTATGTGGAAGACCCTAGTCAAGGGTATAAACAAGTTATTGCAGGAAAGAAAGAAGGAAGGCTCTTCACATTGAAGGTACAAGGAAATGTTGGACATGCTATGTTCACATATGGAGAGCAGAAGGTGTCAGAATTGGATCTTTGGCACAAAAGACTTGGACACTTTAATGAAAGAGGTATCAAAGAAATGATTAACAATGATTCAGTGCTTGGAATGCCTAACATTGCAGGTCAACACATGACATACAGATGTGAGGCATGTCAATTAGGTAAGGCTCATAAGCAATCCTATTCCAAGCATGGGTTTATGTATTCAGAAAGACTTGAATTGGTGCATACAGATGTGTGGGGTCCTTCAAAGGACTTTAGTATAAATGGTTCAAGATATTATGTCATATATGTTGATGATGCTACCAGGTGGATCACAATTTATGTGATTAAAGAAAAGTCAGAAGTGTTTAATACATTTAAACACTATCATGCATATTCAGAAAGGATTACAGGTCAAAAATTGAAGAGACTAAGGTCAGATGGAGGGGGAGAGTATTTTTCAAATGAGTTCAATGATTATTTGTGGAATGCAGGTATAAAGAGAGAAGTTACTTGCAGGTACTCTCCTCAACAAAATGGGGTAGCAGAAAGAAGAAATAGGACTCTTGTTGAGTTTGCAAGGTCCATGATGAAAGAGAAGAATTGCCCAAATTATTTGTGGGCTGAGGCTGTTAATACAGCTACATATTTGGTTAATAGATTGCCTTGTAAAGCTTTGCAGGGTATGACACCATATGAAGCTTGGTGGGGTAAGAAACCTACCTTGGATCATTGCAGAATATTTGGATGCTTGGCATATGCATATGTGCCATCTCAATTGAGGCATAAGTTGGAGCCTAAGGCAGAGAAGTATGTATTTATTGGTTATGATGATAAGCAAATGGGATACAGGTTGTGGAGTCCATCCACAAAGCAATTTATTGTATCCAAGGATGTTACATTTGATGAGCAAGGTACTTGGTATGCAGGTAAATATAATGTACATGCAGATGATGAAGAAGTAGTGGATCAAAGAAAAGGTAAAGCAAAGATTCAATTACTTGATGAAAGTGAGAACAATGAAGTACAGGTTGAATATGAAGAGAGGCCAAGGTTTGATCCAGAATGTGATGAACCAGAAACTTCAAAAAGTGCAGAAGTTAGGAGGTCATCTAGGCACAAATGGCAACCTACAAGGTATAGCTATGACACTTCATTCCTAACTACTAAAGATTATGCTTATTTGGTAAAAGCAGATGAAGACCCTTCTACATATGAAGAGGCCAAAGGAAAGAAGAATTGGGAAGATGCTATGCAAGAGGAGTATGATGCATTGATAGAGAATCAAACATGGGATTTGGTTCCTAAACCTAATAGTCAGAAGATCATTGGATGTAAGTGGGTTTACAAGACTAAAAGATTTGCAGATGGAAGTGTGTCTAGGTACAAAGCTAGACTTGTTGTGAAAGGGTATGCACAGACATATGGAGTGGACTATGATGAGACTTATAGTCCTGTGGCAAAGATGACAACCATCAGGACACTCATTGCAATTGCTGCTTGTAAAGGTTGGAAGTTGTCTCAATTAGATGTTAAAAATGCTTTCTTGAATGGTTACATTTCAGATGAAGTCTACATGGAGCAACCAGATGGGTTCAAAGATCAAGTGAGTCCAAATTATGTGTGTAAGCTCAAGAGAGCTTTGTATGGGTTGAAGCAAGCCCCAAGGGCTTGGAATTATAGGCTTGTAAAATTCTTGAATGATCTTGGATTTCAAGCATCAAAGGCAGATAGTAGCTTGCTAGTCAAAGCAAGTGAAGATGGTTTCATTTATGTTTGTATTTATGTTGATGACATAATACTTACAGGAACAGATGATAAGGGAATACAAATGATCAAGAAGCAGATGGAGAAAGAGTTCAAAATCAGTGATTTGGGGAACCTATCATTCTTCTTGGGAATGGAGATCTCTTATACTCAACATGGAGTATATGTGACCCAAGAAAGGTATCTTAAAAATTTGCTAACCAAATTTAAAATGGAAGATTGCAGGGTTGCACCTACACCTTTGGAAGTAAACCATAAATTGTCTAGGTTTGGAGGAGAAGAGTTCAGAGATATGAAACTCTATCAAAGTTTGGTTGGTAGCTTGATTTATGCTACATTGACAAGGCCTGACTTGTCATATGCAGTTGGTGTGCTTTCACAATTTATGCATTGTCCTAGAAAGGAACATTGGATTGCAGGACAAAGAGTACTTAGGTACATCAAGGGTACACTCAAAGAAGGGTTGTACTATGGTTTTACTTCAGATACAAGAATCAAGATATATAGTGATGCAGATTGGGCAGGTAATGTGGATGATAGAAGATCAACACATGGATACTTGTGCTATGTAGGAGACAAATTGATTTCATGGTGTTCCAAGAAGCAACATACAATTGCTTTGTCATCTACAGAAGCAGAATATAAAGGTATGGTGGAAGCTGCAAAAGAGGTAATATGGCTAAAGACACTTTTGAAAGTTTTTGATGTGATTCAGAGTACTCCTATTATTTGTGGAGACAATATGAGTTCATTATACTTGGCAGCTAATCCTATATTTCATGCTAGAACTAAGCATATTGAAATACAGTATCATTTTCTGAGAGAGAAGGTCATTGAGAAGGAAATTGAAGTCATACACACCCCTACAAAAGATCAACTTGCAGATATGATGACTAAAAGTTTGGATGGACCTAAGTTGCAGAGGTTTAAAGATATGGCAGGAATAAAGAAGATGCAGGTAATCACAATTGAAGATTGAGGGGGAGCTGTTGGAGCAGAACAATCATCAATAGTGATTATATGAAGATAAAAGTGAAAAGATATGTGGAAGGATGAAGATTACTTTCAAAGGAAAAGAATAGAATCAGAAATGTTTTCTTTTGTATATTACTCTTGTAAATAGTTCAATGTATTTTGAAAAAGATGACGAGTTAGACTCGTATATATATCTACAGATACGTATTCATAGGAAGAGAGAGTGATATAGATCAGATAGAGAAGAATAGGTGAAGAGGTGATGAACATTGTATGTATCATCAACCATATGTATGAAAAGTAATGAAGAAGAAAATGTTGTAGAATTCTGCGCGTCGATCTTCTCTCCCATTCTCCTTCTGTGCTTAATCTTTTGAAGAATCCTTGTGCACGTATCTAAGTCCATAGCTAATCTATCTATGGCTAGAATTTGAGAGATTAATTTCAATCAGGCTGTGAGAATTTTGTTTAGGAACATTCATATGTGAAGATGTTCTGAGAGTCGAAAAAATCTGGCGCACATTTCATCTTCAAAGAAATGGTCAGTGCTCAGTCCACAGTGTAAAGTTTTACACAAGTGAGGGCTCAAAATCTAAGTTGGAAGGTAAGCTATCTATGGCTAGAAGATCTTGATCAAACGGGTTCAGAGTTGGGAGAACCAGTGCTAAGAAGTTGCAGGTGTCAAAGTCGCCATTGCAGAGAAGCACTTTCAGACATAGGTAAAGTGTTTCACACATTTCTCAGTGTGTACTTAATCTTTTTGAGAGATTTAACTTGGCAAAGTTGCGCAACCTTAAGGCGAAGTGTTGTGCAAAGTTTTATCAAAAACTTTACAGGATTGATTAGTCAATGAGTGACTAATCTGCAGCAGACTTTTCTGAAGAAACTGAATTTTTCAGAATAATCAATTTTCTAATAATTTGGTGAAGATTCTCTAAATTAGGTGGAGTCTAAAGTTGATCTTGATATAGAGGTGATCTAAATTCAAGGTCAACTTGTTCTTTTGGAGATTAACACTCTCCATCAAGCACCTAATTGGTTGGTCCGGATATACTCCAATTGGGTCTTATAGGGGCCTTCTGGTGTCTGTAAATGAGCAGTGCCTGAACCCCGTGTGGGTCTCTCCATGCTAAAAGACATTTCTGAGTCACTGGTTTCTGAACTTAGCGTGTAAGTACAACCACTAAGCTGTTGAGCCCAAGATTTGGCTGTATGGTTGACACTAGCCTCAGATGACCTAATGCTTTGTCTATCCTTGCCTAAGTGTC
The DNA here is from genome assembly GCA_020310875.1 of Ceratopteris richardii. Classification (NCBI taxonomy): domain Eukaryota; kingdom Viridiplantae; phylum Streptophyta; class Polypodiopsida; order Polypodiales; family Pteridaceae; genus Ceratopteris; species Ceratopteris richardii. The sequence continues at coordinate 13,345,518 of CM035406.1, forward strand.
TGCCAGATCTCAGGTTCATAAGCCTTGGCTTCTAGTCCCAAAGTTCTCTTATATTGCTCAAAATCCTTTGGAACTCCTTGGTTTTCTAGTTTCCCTGAGGGTCAACTTCAAAATACCCTATCTAATAATCCTGGTATTAATTTAACCATGACCAGTCGATGTTTTGGTTGTACTCCCCACGAGCTTTCCAACAAAACCAAAATCACAGCAAACGGATTTCGTATGAGAAAGTTATGCCAGTTCAGGGTTTTGGGGGTTAAAACAGGGAAACAGGGTCTCTCAGAAAATGCTTCAAATCAGGCGATACATGACATTTGTAGGACACGATACTTGATACTTGAGGAACTCGATACGAGATACTTGGTATGTATCGCGATACCTGAAGTAGGCGATACACGATCTTCAACAAGTATCGTGAGCAAACTCCACGATACACGATCTTTGATAGGTATCGCGATCGCTGTATAACGATACACGATACTTACCTTGTCACGATACACGATAGTTGAGAAATATCGCGATACTTGATATCCACGATACTCGGGCAAAACGATACTTAGCTCAAGACGATACTCGATACTTGGCAGAAAACGATACACGATCTATGAACCAAACGATACACGATCGCTGGTGAATATCGCGATCTTTGATTGAAACGATCTTTGGCACCAACGATATTCGATACTTGGCTCAAAACGATCGACGATACCTGAATCAAAACGATACGCGATCTTTGGTAAGTATCGCGATCTCTGAGAAGCGATACACGATACTTAAGCCAAACGATACACGATCTTTGATCCAGACGATACACGATCGCTGGTGAATATCGCGATCTTGATCAAAACGATCTCTGGACCAAACGATACCGAAAGGAGGGAAATATCGCGATACTCGACCACAGGACTAAAACGATACTTGCTAAGTATCGCGATACTCGACCGCGGGAACAAAACGATACTTGACCCTTAGACAAGTTTTGGGAAAGATTTTTTCTAAGTTCTGTTTGTACACATGCTCTACTCTTTCCTCTCTCCTCTCCTCACTCTCAGTATCACCCCAAATCACTTCTTTTCACCTCTGTGAGTACCAAACGATACCTGACGAAGATCGTTTCCCTTTCCACACTTAGTTTACTGAGAAAGTATAGATTAAATGGGTGTTTGCTCACCTTGAGAGCCTCTCTAACTTCTTAGTCACTTCCCCTTGCTCTGTGTAACCCCAGTTTGCCCGATTTCTCACTCACGATCTCTGGCGCAGCTTCCGCGATACTTGGTGCAGGTTCGTCTTGTCCGGGACTATTCACTCAGATTTTTTTGTTATTTTTGGTACTACTTGTTCTGCGCCTCTGTTCTGCACCCTCTCCACGCTTCTTGCTCACAACCACAAGTAAAAACAAGGTAAATGTACTCAAAAAAATGGAAAAAACTGAGAAGGTGAAGGTGGGTGGAGATGGTGATGATGGTGAAGATGAAGAAGAAGGAAAATTCAGAAACTGAACTGAAAATGATGATTTTTTTACCTTCCAACGTTGCTACTCTACGTCTTATCGTCACACGCTCGTCCTCCAAGCTCTCTCCCCGGCAACGGCGCCAACTTTGGTGTCACTCTAGCACAATGGTGAGTACCAACGTGAGGAGATACACCTCATAAATGTCAATCCGTGGAGATGTGAGGACCGGTATGAAGACCGCGAGCAAGTGATGGCACAAGTGCGTGAGTGAAAGCACACAAGCATGCACACACATACACACACACGCGCACAAAGTAAGAGCAAAGAGTGGAACAATGGAAAGCTTCGATTACCCAAGAGCTCTCTTACAAAACTGAAATCTACAACAAGCTAACCTCAAAAATGAGCTCTCCAGCCCTTTTTATAGTTTTTGAGTGGTTTTGGCCCTGTCCAGACCTAGTGTCCGGCCTAGTTAAAAAATAGGTTCCAGGGCTTATTTGGGGGCTCAAACGGAGTCTAAAAATCATGAAAATTGGTAGGATGGTAGTTCTAATACTCCACAAGCTCGAGGACTCCTCGGCTTGAACAAAATGGAGTTACAAAAATGGAAAATGGTATTTACAATGGTTTTTAGTGATAAAAATCACTATTTTTGTAGGGATTTCTTCTGAAAATTTGACAGGTGTTTCTTGGAGCTCCCTACTTGCTCCTTCTTCTTGTGTGTCCACCTCCTTGATGCACTTCCATTCTTTGTCCTTGATCTTGAGCTTCAACAACAAGGTTTTGACTGTGTTGTATCTCTGCTTGACGTTAGTTGTCTCCTAGTTCCATATATCGCATTTCTGCTAGTCGTGTTGTAAGATACATAGCTTTCACTTATTTGGCCTAGTTATACTTACCATCATCAGCGTAGTTAGTGCTCACAATTCCTGGATAGAAAAATTCGGAGTGCCTATTTGGTGAGTTGAAGCCTTTGTCCCCCCTGATTGTCAGTTTATAATGAGGCAGTCTGCTGAAAAATGCAAACCCAAGTATCTAGAGTTTTTCCCTGCCGCCTTTGCCTCTGTGCGCTTCTACTTTTCAACAATCTATAACGTTGCCTAAGGATCAGGCAAGATCTCTGAAGCCGGGTATTGAAGACATTGAAGAGGTACTCAGAGATGTTTTACGGCCAGCCCTTCGTGCTGTTAAAGACTACTCAAGAAAATTGCTAAAGTACATCGACAATAAGGGCAGTTGATTACCGAGGCAGGACGATACACATTCTTAATTTTAAGAAGTTTGGGGCTTGATAGTGCTACAAGCAGTCATGGGATTCAGTATGAAAAAGAGGTCTATGCAAATGCTTTATCAACCAACACTTGTAAAAAATGCATTTCATTTTGTGTCCGATGCAACAAATTGTGAGGATGTTTTGTCCAGCAGCAATTAATATTGCCCAGTCATTCAATCAGTTCTCAAGTTCATTAAGAATGGCATATTTCCCTTTCTATCGGTATGTTCCTGAAATGCTTACTCACGTGCTCCAGCATCTTCTGAAAATTAGCACTGCTGATGATTTGCAAACTCGAGAAGCTTACAGTTGTCAGGGTACCTGTTGATAAAGTTGTTGATTGCAATTGATGGTTTAGGATAAAAGCGTAAAGAAAATGCTGCTTATAGATTCATGATGTCAGAGATAGGGATCCGTTCCTGATATGTATGCATCCTTGACCATGTATCAAGCGTGGTTTCAAGGGCCTTTTTTTGTCAAAGATGGAGACTGTTGCCTTACTTTCTATCTTGTCAGCTGTTTCTTGAATTTTTCTGAGAGCTTCTCAAAATTTATGGGATACGTTTTGAAGTTTGTCATCTCGGTTATTTTACTTCAGCTACTGTAAAAGCTCCTGATTAGAATAACACTGTTTTTCTTAGCCCTTTTCAGTGCGAAACAAAGTTAGTATTTCAAAAAAAAAAAAAAAAAAAGAGAAAATCGGAGAGTGCATGCTTATGTCCATATTGCTTATAAGGGAGGCATATGAAAGGATTACATCATATTGGGTTTTTCTCTTAATGGTTGATCATAGTTAATCAAGTTAGCAGCTGCGCAAGGGATGATTGCTAAAGACATGCTAGTGGTTAATCCTAGTGGTATTAAACCTTGAATCCTCCATGAAGCTGGTGAGGTCACAGACTAGTGTGCATTAAGAGAGCGTGCATTCAGTTGCATCTTGAGAGTGGATTTGATGGAGATGTCGAGAGCAGTAGGTGATTTGTATAAATGCTTAAAGTTGTAGATCAATTGATCGGCACTTCATCTTCTGTTGCATCTCTTGTGACAAACACTTTCAAGACCTATGTCTCATGGTTCTCCATAAAATTGAGGGATTTCGTAAGGTTACAAGAGTTATTGAGAGAGAGAGAGAAGATAGGTGTGATCGGATGTATGCAGGTGAGGAGTGGAGAGAGCAAATGGTTGACAGGGCTTGGGAGTGCATGTTTTAGGGTATGTGTGTGAGTATCTATAAGTGAATGTGTGTGTGTGCATGTGCAATGTTTGGGAGTAAGTGTGAAAAAGGGTGACAGAGAGAAGGAGAGAGGGAGGTCGCGAGAGGTAAACACTAGAGTTGGATGTCCATTTGTACATGGGCTCTCCATCTACTCCACCGATACATTGGAACTAAATTGCAGACTTAGGGCGATCAAATCTTCTCTAACACCAGAATGCGTGGGCAAAATACCCTTTTGTAGGCATCTTTTCCTGCGGCGTTAGAAGCTGTTTCATTTGGTGCGTTTGCCGGGAACACATGAGCTAGTGCATAGTGCATAAGAAGAATCCATTGCGAGATAATTGCGGGCTCTAAGTAATCCAAGTGGACCAATTGTGAGGGATTTGAACAAAATAAAGTCTTGTATAATCACCTTTTCCGTGGGCTTTAGAGCCGATTCATTTGGTGCGTCTGCCGGGAATAAGCTTGGTACGTCTCTATAAGGGAGTGCCATAGGTTCGCCTAGCGCCACAGGTTGGCCGAGCTTGCGGACCCACGATCTAGTACATGAGCGAGGGGAGCTCATCGTCAGGAGCAACACAAACTCAAAGAGAGGAACGCGCTCAGAGAAGAGCCCTTGAAAGAGAAAGGAGAAGGTGGGAACCGCCAGGTGAGTGGACCTCGATTGCCTCGAAGAAATCAGTCAAAAACGTGTACTCCCGTAGGAGAGTCGCGAGTCAAGTACGAAAGTTTGAAGGAGGGATCCTGAGGCCACGTGCATTAAATTTCTGGGATCGAAGTGATATCGACATCACACCTCTGTTTGAAATGGCTCAGCGGATTTCAGTTCACTTGGGGGACTTCACCAAGTTTTCAGGTACTTGGGACGAAGATCCGGATAGTTTTATCCAGTTGTTTGAGGTTACTTGTGAGGCCAATGATGTAGTTGACCAGGATCAAAGGTTGAGAATTTTTCCGGCTATTCTCCGTGATGAGGCAGCCAATTGGTATGGGAATCTGACCCCACAAGAGCGTGGAACTTATCAAATGCTCAAGGAAGCCTTCTTGGCAAAGTTTCGGCAACAGGGCTTCCAAGATAGATTGGCCCAACAAATGGATTATTTGCGACAAGGAGTCAATGAGAGCATCGACAACTATATTCAGAGAATGGAAACGTTGGTAAGAAAGATGGGCGTGAATGCCCCGAACGATGAGACATTGAAACGAAGATTCATTTCGGGATTGCGAGATCCTACGGCACAGCAGCATATCAGCCTGACAAGACCTGCGACCTTAATGGATGCTAAAGAGCAAGCGAGGCTTTGGGAGGAAGTACAATTATGCCAACAAAGGAAGATGGAACTCTTATATGAGCCTATGGGAGGCCCAGGAAACATACCAATGAAAGATCCTAGCCAAGGAAGTCCCGCATTGACGACCCCAGCTTTTGTAGCTGCCACTAGCACGCCAGGCGAGGTAAAGCCTGCGCTAACCGAAGAACGAATATTAGAATTGGTCACGCAAGCTATAAAAGCTGCCACGATAACTCAAGAGACGTACACAGTAAAACCAGAGGTCACAACAAACCTGAATCAAGTGTTTCGATCAAATACATGGTGTGGAAAGTGTCATGGTTACGGCCATTTGGCTTCAGAATGCCCTACAGTCTCGAGAGTATTCACAGATAGATCGCCACCTAGGATGCGTTGTATTTTTTGTGGAAGGACAAATCACACAGAGGACCGATGTTACAACAAGCGAGCCTATGAAGAAAGGACCATGAAATCAGGAGATACAAGAGAAAGACCTTACACGGGATCGCCCGCTCAAAGTGTACCACCTACATCTCGTTGGGAAAACAGACCAACTTATGGATATGGTGCTCAGGGTCAAGGAGGAGACTATCCAAGAGGAGCCGCGCGTGATCAAAGAAGAGATGGTCCAATCCAGTGCTGGAGATGTCATGGCTTTGGCCATACTCAATCTAGATGTCCAAACGAAAAGAAGCCAATTGATTATACTCCATTATGTAGGTACTGTAGTGGGGAGGGCCACTTTGATGAGGATTGTCCAAAACGAAGAGCTGCCGCCGGCAAGGAAAAAGGACCAGTAGGGTCCTCAAACTATGTTGATACTCAGATGCATCTCACATCAAGAGCTCAAGAGCACGTTCCTACGATCGGAGTAGTGTTCAAGACACCGAACCCTCAAGAAGGCTCTAGCTCGTCGACGCACTTTGTGGATGCTTACGAGGCCAAGAAACCACACAAAGATCCAACTGTGGCAGTAGTCACAAGGACTCAAGAGTACTCAAAGAAGAATCCAGGAGGCGAAGGTGAAGAAGGGAGTCAAGAGAGGATAGCGGAACACGAAGAGGTAGAAAACCAAGTTAGAGGATTTGTTGAGCGGCAAGAGTTTGAGGATGGGGAAGAGATTGAGATCCTTCCACCAGTAAGCAAGGAGTTTGTGCCGGGCATAGCACCATTCCCTGAAAGATTGAAAGCTCCTAAGATTAGAAAGGAAAGACAAAGTTCGGAAGAAGTAGATATTGTGAAGTTACTTGCTGACACTGAAGTCACGCTGGACATTGGCACATTGCTAAAATGTTCGCCTGTTTATAGGAAACAATTCTATAACGAATATATTAAGAAGCCGAGGAAAGCTCGAGATAAAAAGAGACAAGACAAGGATGTCCAAGGGATCATTCAAAGTATTACGACGCAAATTGATTCGAACGCTCCAGCTGTGACGGTCGAAATTAAAGGATATGCAGTCCTTGGTGCTCAGTTAGATAGTGGAGCCGCAGTCAACCTTATGACCGAATTCATGATGAAAGCTTTGGGCCTCAGCCACATGGAAGAAACGCCGATGTCCTTGAGAATGGCAGATCAAACACAAGTAAAGCCTGCGGGTCTTTTGAAGAATGTAAGCACAGTTGTGGGCGGTTTAGAGTTTAAGGTTGATTATCTGATAGTAAGACCAAGGACCTCAGAGGCTACCTTCTCGATCCTACTTGGACGGCCATGGTTGGTGCAAGCCGAATGTGTGCATGACTGGCGCACAGGTTTTATTTCAATAGGGCCAAAGTCTGATCGGATTCAGTTGCAAGTATCCCCATCCTCGAGCAACAAGAAGAAGACAATAATAGTCGATGAGATGGAAAAGAAAGAAAAGGAGAAAGCAAGGCACGAGAGCGCACGAGCTAGGTTTTCCTTGAACACGGACGCCTACAAGAATCTGCTTCAAGACGGGTTCAACTTGCAGCTCTTTAAGAATCAAGACACGAAGATGGGAGAGTATCAATATCCATTGCTCTATAACGACGATTCCGATCAGGAGTTGCTAGGATGGTTGATGCATACAAGTAAATTTGATTGCTACATGTTGAGTATAGATTCAAGTAAAAACAAAGCTACTCAATCCCTGGAGAAGAGAACTTCAAGAGAAGAATTGAAACTAGAGTTAGCTCCGGCGATGGAAGTACAACAGTTGAGAGAAAGAGTTAGAATGCTAGAAGCAGAGATTCTAGAGAGAAGTCGAGAATCGGAAAAAGAAGCGAAGAGTAAGACTAAAGTGTCGGAAGCCATTGCAAAAACTGAATTGAAGAAACTAGGTTCAATCGAAAGAGAACAAAACAATGATTTACTGGCCAACCATGCACGCGTGATCGGAGAGCACATTCCAATCACAGTGTCACCAAGAAATAAGGATTATTCGCGAGAAGCTCAGTTGGAAAAATGGGAAGTTTTTCCAGAAAAGTTCTTGAGTGTAGGGTCAGAGCTACCAGACAGGGTACGAGACTGCATTAAAACGACACTCAAAAATTTTAGCGAGGCCTTTGCATGGTCATACAGTGATTTGAGAGGAATTGATCCCCAAATCTGCCAACATTATATAGACTTGGAAGAAGGCACACGACCAATATGTCAACGACTCAGGCGAACAAATCCAGTCTACTCGGAATTGATCAAGCTGGAATTGACCAAATTATTGGAGGCAGGATTTATATATCCCATCGCATCCAGCGAGTGGGTATCACCGATTGTAGTTGTTCCGAAGAAAAATAAGAAAATCCGTATTTGCATAGATTATCGAAAGTTGAACGAGCGCACGAAGAAGGATCACTTTCCCTTGCCATTTACTGATCAAATCTTGGATAGAGTGGCTGGCCATAAATTGTACTCATTTTTGGATGGTTTCAGTGGGTACAACTAGATCCAAATCCATGAAGAGGATCAATCAAAAACTACTTTCACGACAGAATGGGGTACGTATGCATATCGGGTGATGCCGTTTGGGTTATGCAATGCACCGGCCACATTCCAAAGAGCAATGATAGCGGTATATCAAGACTACTTGCAGGATTGGATGGAGATATTTCTTGATGACTTTGCAATAAGAGGCGACGATGAGACCATGATGGAGAGGATCGAAGCCATTTTAAGAAGAAGCATCGAAAAAGGCATCGCATTGAATCCTGAAAAGTGTACATTTGGAGTGCGAAGAGGATTGCTTTTGGGACATGTTATTTCCAAAAAAGGGATCGCGGTTGACGAGGATAAAGTGGAAAAAATTGGACAACTCCCACCTCCGCAAAATTTGCGACAACTCAGAGGATTTTTGGGCCATGCAAATTATTATCGACGTTTTATATTAAATTTTGCATCCATAGCGGCACCACTGACGACTCTTTTGAGGAAGGACCAACAATACCAGTGGACGGGAGAATGTCAAGTTGCATTCGACTCGATCAAAGAGAGGTTAATAAATGCACCGATTTTGGTAGCACCTGACTGGACGAAGGAATTTCATGTACATACCGACGCTTCTCATACTGCAGTTGGAGCAGTATTATGCCAAGCCGACGAAAAGAAGTTGGACCATCCTATTTACTATGCAAGTCGCAATTTGAATAGCACTGAGAGGAACTATACGACTACGGAGAAGGAATGTCTCTCGATGATCTTTGCGGTGAACAAATATCGGCATTACTTGATGGGAAAGCATTTCACTTTTTATGTGGATCATGAAGCCCTTAAGTATATCATTAATAAACCCGAGCTATCAGGGCGATTGATGAGGTGGATGCTACTTCTCCAAGAATTTCAGTTTACAGTGGTAACCAGACCAGGAAAGCACATATATTGGCTGACCATTTATCTCGAATTGTTAATGAGGAGCCTATCTCTGGTGTGCCCGACGATGCTCCTGATGGACATCTATTCCAGGTGGAAGCTAAAGTACCTTGGTATGCTGACTTGGTGAATTTCTTGTGCACCACTAAATATCCGCCAGGAGCAAGCAAGAGAGAGAAGCAAAAACTGTTAGCATTGGCGAAGCACCATAGCATCATTGGGGGGCAACTCTATCGATATTTTGTTCATGAGAGCATTTATCGGAGGTGTCTCGAGGAAGAAGAAGCAAATCTAGTGTTGAGGGCTTTGCATGACGAACCTTGCGGTGGACATTTTGCTGGTGAATTGACGGCAAGAAAGATTTTATTAGCCGGGTATTGGTGGCCAACGTTGTTCAAAGACTCACACACATACTGTAAGAAATGTGACAAATGCCAACGAATGGGCAAACCCACATTAGCACATGCTGCTCCTCTTACGCCGGTGTTAGCTCTTAAGCCGTTTGAGAAATGGGGAATTGATTTTGTGGGGCCTATTGATCCTCCCTCACGACGAAGATCCAATAGGTATATCTTGGTCTGTACTGATTATGTTACCAAGTGGGTGGAAGCCAAAGCTCTGAAGACTGACCGAGCTGTTGATGTAGCGAAATTTCTGTATGAGCAAATTATCACTCGATTCGGATGCCCGTTGGAGATAGTAAGTGATAGAGGGACACATTTTTTCAACGAACTGATTGAAGAATTAATGGAACTCTATAAGATCAAACATAGAAAAAGCACTCCATATTACCCAAGGGCAAATGGACAAGTGGAGGTCACCAACAAAATTCTTGAACAGATTCTAACAAAAACAGTAGATGTGCATAGGAGAGACTGGGATGAGAGACTTCTGGAAGCTTTGTGGGCATATCGAACATCCTACCGAGTGACAACTAAGAGCACTCCGTTCTCTCTAGTATATGGCGAGGAAGCCATCTTCCCCATCGAAAAAGAAGTGCCGACATTAAGAGTGGCCATTGAAGCCAGGTTGGGCGAAAAAGAGTCATTGAAGGAAAGGTACATACAACTGGTCAAGCTGGAAGAAAAGAGACTTATCGCACAACAAAGTGTGGAAGCTATTCAGAAGAGACGAAAGGAGAGGCATGACAAAAATCTCAAAACTTATGTGATTCAAGAAGGGGATTCGGTACTAGTCTATGATAGTAAGTATTATAAATTCCCAGGGAAGTTACAGACAAGATGGGCGGGACCGTTTAAGGTGGTGGAACTCAACTCCAATGGTTCCATGCAAATTCAAGATTTAGGAGAAGAATATGCTCCCGTGAAGGTTAACGCGCTTAGAGTTAAACCATATTTCAAGTGATGTTAGGATGAGAGAAGCCAGACAAGATCCAAACGAAGTGACGAAGTAGACTCCTTGTACATACATGTATAGTATTATATATATATGCGCATATGTAAGCTATGATTTGTGTGTCATAAATATTCTTCCTTGTTAGCTCTAGAAGCTTTGGACTTCTAACTATTTTTCTTGTGTTGCGCAGAGACTGTTAGGAGTTAAGTAACAAAATGGCAGACCAAATTACACAACTCTACTTGTACGAGCTAAGGATATATTTCTCGGACCAAACGTTCGCTCGCATGGACATAAATGTCGACGACTTTGATACGGAATACGATGTTGAGGAAGCGCATTGGCTGGTATGCTTTATAAACCAGGATTTGGGTGTTGCATTTTATATTGAGTGTTTTGAGGAGTACCTAGTTCGACATGTGGGATGGGCGGGAGATCGATACTACTATTTTGATCCTTCTAGGGAAATGCCTAACGAGGAAAATGATATCACATGGGCTTGGGCAGATGTGCTAACGCTAGGAAGTGATGACGGAGCTCCCGAAGTTGAGCCTGACTCGCCTTAGGGAAGTTGTCGGGATGCGAGTACGATGTGAGACTACATGAGACATCCCAGAGACTCACATTCTAGGACACCTAGGGATAGGTATACGAGGGACTAAGGCATAGCTGGTTGTAGTTACCAAGTGAAAAGTCGAATCAAGGAATACATATGTAGTGTCTGTAATTGAGAGAATGGAGTGAAGAGGTGGTTGATCTGTCAAAGGCTAGAGTGTATATGTTTGCATGTATGTGTGGGAACAGTGGGAAAAGTCCCTTTCTTCCTCTCCCTAATTCTCAGGACTTGGGTGAACTAATTAACTATGAAAAGAAAAGCGAAGAAAAGAAAAGAAAAGAAAAGAAAGGGTGTTGTGTGATCATACCCATGCGCTATGGTGGACTAGTAGGTGGGTGGATTTATCCTCGCCGGGTGGTTAGGACCACGAGCCGCAGCTAGTTTCGCCATAGGCTTGGGATGTATGTGATTGTGTCTTAGCTACGCGCCATAACGGGTTGATAGGCAGGTGGAGCCATCGTGGCTGGGTAGTCACGACCACGAGCCGCATCCAGCTTCGTTATGGGCTAGCTGATTTATGTTATGTGTTATCATTGTGTGTTTGTGTGTTGTGCGCTGCATTGCGTTGGTAGATGGGTGGAATCAACCTGATCGGGTGGTCAGGTCCACGAATCGCATCCAGTGTCAATGTAGGCCAACGTGTGATTAAAATAAAATTTTCATATGAAGTTATTCCCCACTCCTGAGGGGGAGAGAAAGAGAGGAGAGGGCGATGATCGCCTGGAAGGGAACGTTATTTGCTTGTGTGATTGGTATGTGTTGGCTCGCGACAGATCAGCCCACTTGGAATCAACATTCTTGAAGGCACGGAGACTCTATATGTACTCACGGATGAGGCTTTAGCGAGGTAATGCAACGGTCTTGCTTTACAACTTGTGTGCTCTATCTAAGGGTTTTTCTAGTATGCGGGACACTCTAGGTTTTTATGTAGGTCTTGACTTGTACTCGAGTTTCGATGATTTTTGTAGGACGACGATGGGGATTCCTTGGGAACATCTAGTCATGGAATAATTGTACATAGCGAATAGTAGGTGCAATAACGGGGTATGCATTTTGGGTATTTTTGCATGTCCTGTTGGATTCATTTCAGTTGTCGTTGTTCATTTCGGTATTTCCGTTTCTGTTTTCAGCAATGGTAGTTGCATGTGTAAAACATGGAAAGGTGTGCATGTATTATTTTGGTTGAGACCATTTTTCATAATGGAATGTATGAGCAAATTGATGCATGGCTGAAATGGGATTGCGTATATGTGCATGTTCTTGGATCATTTTGGAAGTGACTGATTTGAATGTATTTATGAGTGATTTTTGAGCACTAATAGCTTCAATGAGTGCAGGTTCAGTTGGAGTATCGGCTCGATGGGAAGGTATGCAACTAGCTGTGCACTGATGTTTTCATGGCTGTTTTGATTAAATTGCAGCAAAAGTGGCTCGTCGAGGACGACATCGCAAATAAGAAGAGGGAAGTATGTTAGCTCAATAAATGGTTGGTTTTGGGCACTAACATGCTTCCATTTTTGGAGAATCTTTGTTTGGACATAGGTGTTTTGCAATGAGAATAGGTGGCCGGTGATGCCAAAATTTCAGATTTCGGGATTTCAAGAAATCAATTAATCAGCCTGACTGACGCCGTACCTACAGTAGCTATGGGTACCCCAGGTTATATCGATCCTGAGTACCTAGGAAGTTTGAAGATGATAGAAAAAATTGATGTCTATAGCTTTGGGGTATTACTCTTTGAGATTGTATCTGGACGACTGCCCATTTTTCAGAATCTTCCCTCCAAGCAGCCGATAAATATAACAAACTGGGCAAAATCATCAATTTTTCGTGGGATTATAGATGATATCATTGATCCATCCTTACATGACCATTATAATGTCGAATCAGTCTCGAAAGTACTGCAAGTTGCACTCACGTGTGTGGAGATGCCAAGCTCTAAAAGGCCGAAGATGAGTCAGGTCTATCGAGATTTGAAAGAAGCCATGGAAATAGAAACATCAAAATCACAGGAGTCCTAATGTCATCCCTACTTCAAGTCATAACTCATACAGAATAATGTCTTTTCATAAGCCTCACCTCCTTTGATGCTTTTGCTTTTTCAGTGGAGCAATTGAAGCTACTAGCATAGCCAATCATCCAGAAGCAGAACTAAACAGGGATCAAGATTCTGTACACAAAGCGGATTGTAAAATACAACACTCAGAGGTGGTAATCCAACTATTTACTCATTCAAAGCTTGACATTTGAAAAGGAGCAAGAAGTGGAAGCAGTCAACTAGCAGAAGTTAATGTTGTGGAATGCAATGAGCTATTTCTGAGACTATGCTCAATGGATTCAAGTGTCAGTACGGTGAGTGCATGGAGTTCTTTTGCATCAATCTCTTCTCTTGGGACCCAGCAGCTGACGAACATAAAAGATGTGCAAGTTGAGGTAGTGGTGTGGCAGAAGAGAAGGAAGTCAGCAACATTGAATTCTTCTCTAGGCAGAGACAAAAAAGAAACGGTTTTTGGAAAAGGGAGGGTGCATTTGCGCATGTTGTGGTGAGAGATTCAAAGTAAAAACTGATATGCAGAGGGGAGGTCCGTTTTTTTGGATTTTTCTTCGTATGCTGCAGACTTTAGAGAGGAGGAAAAAGAATATATGATGAGCATGGACTGAAGGCGGGAGGGGGCTGGCTTGTTCGGTGTGGACGGCCACTATGCCTTTCGTGCGCATTCTGGGAGGCAATGGCAGCAGGTCGAGGAGAGATGGAATTGACAGGGGGTCCAGGGCTGGAGAACATCTCGAGCATAGGTGACAAAGAAGAGGTCGATGGATGAAGGAGAGGAATGGAGGTAGTAGGAGTTCGGCATACCAGTATAGCAGCCCGCTGAGCTGGTTTGGCAATCGCACACAAAGGATTTTCAAGTCGCACTCCCAGCTGCGAATCCTGGACACTACAAGAAGGTAGAATATACGAAAGGACCGCCTCTAGCAATCGGCAGCAGGGTCAAAATTCACTATGTTGAAGGTGCTCTCTCTCTGTCTCTCTCTCTCTCTCTCTCTCTCTCTCTCTCTCTGTTCGGCACGCATGTTAATTCTCGCGCCCGCTCACTGCTTCTCAGGCTTGGAGTATCCATTCTCCTAACATATGATTTGACATTTAACTTCTTGACCCCGTGTTACTGGGCACAATCGTGACATAATCTTACTGTACAAGGTTTTGACTGTGTTGTATCTCTGCTTGACGTTAGTTGTCTCCTAGTTCCATATATCGCATTTCTGCTAGTCGTGTTGTAAGATACATAGCTTTCACTTATTTGGCCTAGTTATACTTACCATCATCAGCGTAGTTAGTGCTCACAATTCCTGGATAGAAAAATTCGGAGTGCCTATTTGGTGAGTTGAAGCCTTTGTCCCCCCTGTTTGTCAGTTTATAATGAGGCAGTCTGCTGAAAAATGCAAACCCAAGTATCTAGAGTTTTTCCTTGCCGCCTTTGCCTCTGTGCGCTTCTACTTTTCAACAATCTATAACGTTGCCTAAGGATCAAGCAAGATCTCTGAAGCCGGGTATTGAAGACATTGAAGAGGTACTCAGAGATGTTTTACGGCCAGCCCTTCGCGCTGTTAAAGACTACTCAAGAAAATTGCTAAAGTACATCGACAATAAGGGCAGTTGATTACCGAGGCAGGACGACACACATTCTTAATTTTAAGAAGTTTGGGGCTTGATAGTGCTACAAGCAGTCATGGGATTCAGTATGAAAAAGAGGTCTATGCAAATGCTTTATCAACCAACACTTGTAAAAAATGCATTTCATTTTGTGTCCGATGCAACAAATTGTGAGGATGTTTTGTCCAGCAGCAATTAATATTGCCCAGTCATTCAATCAGTTCTCAAGTTCATTAAGAATGGCATATTTCCCTTTCTATCGGTATGTTCCTGAAATGCTTACTCACGTGCTCCAGCATCTTCTGAAAATTAGCACTGCTGATGATTTGCAAACTCGAGAAGCTTACAGTTGTCAGGGTACCTGTTGATAAAGTTGTTGATTGCAATTGATGGTTTAGGATAAAAGCGTAAAGAAAATGTTGCTTATAGATTCATGATGTCAGAGATAGGGATCCGTTCCTGATATGTATGCATCCTTGACCATGTATCAAGCGTGGTTTCAAGGGCCTTTTTTTGTCAAAGATGGAGATTGTTGCCTTACTTTCTATCTTGTCAGCTGTTTCCTGAATTTTTCTGAGAGCTTCTCAAAATTTATGGGATACGTTTTGAAGTGTGTCATCTCGGTTATTTTACTTCAGCTACTGTAAAAGCTCCTGATTAGAATAACACTGTTTTTCTTAGCCCTTTTCAGTGCGAAACAAAGTTAGTATTTCAAAAAAAAAAAAAAAAAAGAGAAAATCGGAGAGTGCATGCTTATGTCCATATTGCTTATAAGGGAGGCATATGAAAGGATTACATCATATTGGGTTTTTCTCTTAATGGTTGATCATAGTTAATCAAGTTAGCAGCTGCGCAAGGGATGATTGCTAAAGACATGCTAGTGGTTAATCCTAGTGGTATTAAACCTTGAATCCTCCATGAAGCTGGTGAGGTCACAGACTAGTGTGCATTAAGAGAGCGTGCATTCAGTTGCATCTTGAGAGTGGATTTGATGGAGATGTCGAGAGCAGTAGGTGATTTGTATAAATGCTTAAAGTTGTAGATCAATTGATTGGCACTTCATCTTCTGTTGCATCTCTTGTGACAAACACTTTCAAGACCTAAGTCTCATGGTTCTCCATAAAATTGAGGGATTTCGTAAGGTTACAAGAGTTATTGAGAGAGAGAGAGAAGATAGGTGTGATCGGATGTATGCAGGTGAGGAGTGGAGAGAGCAAATGGTTGACATGGCTTGGGAGTGCATGTTTTAGGGTATGTGTGTGAGTATCTATAAGTGAATGTGTGTGTGTGCATGTGCAATGTTTGGGAGTAAGTGTGAAAAAGGGTGACAGAGAGAAGGAGAGAGGGAGGTCGCGAGAGGTAAACACTAGAGTTGGATGTCCATTTGTACATGGGCTCTCCATCTACTCCACCGATACATTGGAACTAAATTGCAGACTTAGGGCGATCAAATCTTCTCTAACACCAGAAAGCGTGGGCAAAATACCCTTTTGTAGGCATCTTTTCCTGCGGCGTTAGAAGCTGTTTCATTTGGTGCGTTTGCCAGGAACACATGAGCTAGTGCATAGTGCATAAGAAGAATCCATTGCGAGATAATTGCGGGCTCTAAGTAATCCAAGTGGACCAATTGTGAGGGATTTGAACAAAATAAAGTCTTGTATAATCACCTTTTCCGTGGGCTTTAGAGCCGATTCAGTATTGATCAAGGTATACCAATTATACATGGAGACAATATGAGCTCTCTATATCTTGCAGCGAATCAGGTGTTTCACGCAAGAACAAAACACATAGAGATTCAGTATCATTTCCTGAGGGAAAAGGTAATGGAGAAGGAGATCGAAATAGTCTACACTCCTACGAAAGATCAGATAGCAGATATCTTGACAAAAAGCTTGGATGGAACAAAGACAAGCAGATTCAAAGAAATGGCAGGTATAAAAGAAAGAAAGATATATGAAAGACCGGAAGAGGTCAAATTAGTGATTGAGGGGGAGCTATTGAAGAATCACTCACGAATTTGACATACAGACAGAGAAAAAGAAAAAGAAAAAAAAAAGAGAGGCGGAATCTTCAGAAAATCAAAAGCCTCAGTTGTACAACGTGCGAAATCAGTCCGTTAATCAGAATCAAGAATTGTACGAGTAACAGAGCAATAAACCGCGGTGTGCGCATAATGCGCGCATAACGTGAATTAAAGAATAGGAGCGTGGAAGAGTGCAGAAGAAAAAGTGTATATATATATATATACCAAGAATTGAAGGACTCGGATGATGCTGAGGATGAGAAGACTCGGAGAGATGATGAACAGGATGAGAATGATGAGAGATTGCGTATGAGTGAAGAGAGAGTGAGAAGTTCTCAGAAGACGCCATAGATCGCGTATGTACAGATGAATAACAGAAACCTGGAATGCCAGGTATTCATCTAAGAGAGATGGTAATAAGAAACTACTCAGTGTAGGAGACTTTCTAGAGCTTGAGCAAGAAGAGGCCAAGCTAATTTGTACACATCTTCTCTAATAGAAAAGACATGTTCATGTGGAAGTTTGCGTGCACTGTTTGCATGTGATGAATCTGAGTTTTTCGTGTTACGGTAGAAAGTTCGTTAACCATCAACAGTTACAGTTCGTTACTTAAACGTGTTCATCGGTACTCTCTCAATAAACGAATGTCTTGATCAAAGATATCTCAGTAATCGCTTTTCGGTCAGTTAATAGTTTTTGGTCAGGAAGCGAGTTTTCCGGTAGAACATCGAAGCATATCTCGCAGTAGAATTCGAAGCTTTGTATGAGAGATAGCTCATCTTGTAGCTAGACGTCTCTACTTTAAGCTGATAACAGTTTCCGGTGAAATGGATAAGTACACACAGTACAAAGTATAACCGGAAAGTAGCACTTCAGAACTGCGAAGTTTTCCCTCAGCTTCAAGAAGAAGTTCATTCAGTGAAGGAAGCTCATGTATCACTTCCTTACTTCACATAAATTCATTTGAAGTAATCACGAGTAGAATTGAAGTTCATTCTGGTGATATTCCGGTAAAGTTTTGGTGACGACCCAGTGACAGTTCGGTGAAGTTCCGGTGGATTTTAAGTCGCAGTTTAACACAGTTAAGCGACAGTAATCTTGCTAAGCTACTGTTGATTATAGAGGTGTTCTATATCACTCTAGCTTTGTTCTCTATTCGGTGGTGCGGCAATTTCCGCAGGCCTGACAAGGTTCAAGCCTTTGCCGTGACGACATCCGCAACAGCGGTATCGAAGCAAAAGTAATCGCCAACAAGAGCAAGGGTCAACCCTGAGAGTAGAGTATTGGTTTGCATATGGACTCGAACCCTTTTTTTCTCTCCCACAGTTGTGTTTGAGTATTTTGGGCGGACTTAGAGTTTGACAAGTGGACCCATTTCGAGTAACTTGGGCGAAATACAAGTGTATTTCAACATCGTTCCCCTTGGTTTAGGAGCCTAACAATAGCTCTATCATTCTACTCCCATTGTGCAAATATTCATTTCCAATGTGGTTGTAATCATATGTGAATCTATACATTCATCATTCTCTACTTCTGTGTTTTGTTCTCTGCTATACTCACTCAGAGTAGTAACTTCAGAAGCTCATATTTCAAGCTCTACTCAACCATTTTCTTAGTGGTAAAGTGAATTGGATTTCTCTATAATTCTAGTTTCTGTGTACAAAATTTCATGCTCATTGCATTTATAATTTGGGAGAAATCGGCATTTTACTGCTCATTGGTCTATTTGATGTTGATGAATCTTGTTTTTAGTGTTCAATTGATCATTTGAAATGTTTTAACTTGGATTAGCAAGCTACCTAGTTCTATTTTCTATCTCCAAAAGGAGTTTATCTAATTCCTACCAATTTGAGAGAACAATCATTTTTTCTAGCATGTGTATGTTAAAAAATAGCAAGTTTTGGAGCTAGTCATTTTGCAACTAGTCTGTCTTGACTTAAACTTTTGAGATACATGTTACAAAGTACTTGGCTGATATTTTGGTGGACTTAAGAAGCTCAAAGGGTCTACTAATGAACTCTGAAGTCTCAGTTGGCTGGTGTGAAGCCAGTTGTAGCAGCACCAACTCATCTTCAGACATCCACCATCTCTCTTCATAGTGGTATCAGAGCATAGTCAAGCAACATTGGAGATGGATTTCCATCAACAATTGACAAATTGGATCGAAACAACTACCCAACATGGTCTCTAAGGATGGAGGCTTACCTTCAAGGGAGGAATCTATATGGATTCATATATGGAGATGAAGCGATGCCAACCATGAGGAACAAAGGGCAACCATCACATGAAGAAGTGGAAAGACTTTCAAATTGGTGTTCAAAGGATGCACTTGCAAGGTCCTATATTCTAAACTCAATCTCTGATTTTCTTTTACCTCATGTCAAGGGATGCAAGACATCAAGAGAGACCTCAAATGCACGTGCTTCTTTCTTCTTCTCCAACACTCGAGCAAGGAAGAACCAATTGTGGATGGAGTTCACAATGAAGAAAAGCCACAAGCAAAGTGTGACTGATTATGTCACAAAGATGAAAGAGATTTTCGACCAACTTGGAAGCATCGGAGAGGTAATTGAAGAGGAGAAAATCATTAGACAAATCATAAATGGAATCAAAGCATATGACAAGTGGGAGTCATTCACAACAGCCATGGATTTATACATGGATATGCATGTACCCGACCTCAACACACTCACGGGCCAACTATTCACTCATGAACCAAAGATTAGCAAAGGTGGTGAGTCCTCAAGAGGTAATCAAACTTCTACCTTATATTCTGATAAAGCTAAGGTCAAGGACAAGTCAAAGAGTAGGAAGAATGAAGATGAAGGTAGCTCTTTCCAAGCAAACTTTGCAAGTAGAGGAAGAGCTAGAGGACGAGGCAGAGGTGGAAAGCAAGGCAGGGGGAGATTCCAATCATCTCAACCTTGCAATATATGTGGCTTATCTAATCATACTACTAAAGAATTTTTTGGGAACCTGAGGAACTCAAGAGGAATAAGATTGAATAGAGGTGGCTATGGATGAAATAGAGGTAGATACAATGGAGGCTACAACAACAACTACTACAACAACAATTACAACAACAACAACTATCAAAGTGGCCATAGAGGAAGAAGAGACTACAATAACTATGGAGAGGACCAAAGTCAAGAAGATTCATTATTGTCTATGAATCTATCAGTGAAGAAGATTAAGGATGATGATCACATCTTTTACATTGATTCGGGATGCTCAAATCATGTAGCAGGAAATGTGGCTTTACTTTCTGATTTGGAAGATCCTCATAACAAGCATGAAGTGCAAATAGGAGATGACACAAAGCACTCAGTGGAGAAGATAGGTAATGTGAAGACATCAAATGGGAATATGAACCTCTTAAGCAAAGTCTTGTATGTCCCTACAATTACCAAAAAATTAATAAGTGTTGGATAGATTGTTGAAAACGGATTGTAGGTTAGATTCAACAGATTTGGAGCATATGTTGAAGACCCAAGGCAAGGATTTAGAAGGATTGCCAAAGGTGAAAAGACAATAAGGCTTTTCACTTTTGAAGTGGAAAATACAAAGAACATAGCTTTGTTTAGCTATGGATCTCAAACTCTCACAGAGTTGGAGGTATGGCACAAAAGGATTGCTCACATTGGTGAGAGGACACTCAAACAAATTTACAGGGATCAAAGTGTACTTGGTTTGCCTAGTATCACAAGGCAACACATGATTTATAAGTGTGAAGCTTGTCAACTCGGCAAGGCTCATAGACAACCTTTCAATAAGAAGGGATATGTGTATCAAAATCCTTTGGATCTAGTGCACATGGATGTGTGGGGTTCAAGTAAGGATCCATCTATATCAGGCTCAAGATATTATGTGTCTTTTGTAGATGATTGTAGCAAGTGGACCATTCTATTCTTCATGAAGTAGAAGGATGAAGTTTTTAATTGATTTGAGAAGTATGTTGCTCTTGTTGAAAACCAAATAGGTAGATCTTTGAAAAGACTCAGATCAGATGGTGGAGGAGAATATTTCTCTTCTGAATTTGATGCCTTCTTGCATGAAAGAGGCATTAAAAGAGAAGTCACTACAAGGTATATGCCCGAACTCAATGGTATAGAAGAGAGGAGAAACAGAGCTATTGTTGAAGCTGTAAGGTCCATGCTCAATGAAAAGGGATTGCCAAAATACCTATGGGCAAAGGCTGTGTCTACAGCCACATATCTCATAAATAGACTTCCATCTAAGTCACTAGATGGAGCCACTCCATATGAAGTGTGGAATGGAAGAAGACCTAGTCTAGAGCATTGTAAAATCTTTGGATGCTTAGCCTATGCTCACATTCCTTCTCAAGTAAGAGGGAAATCAGATCCCAAGGTAGAGAAGTGCATATTTATTGGTTATGATCAAAACCAAAAAGGATATAGATTGTACAATCCAACCAATAAAGGATTTTTTGTGACTAGAGATGTAATTTTTTATGAGAACAAATCATGGTTTGATGATGTCAGGAAAGTGAAGTTGCCTTATGACTTGGATGAAGATTTTCCATCACTTCAACCTAAGGATCCAAAGCAAATTGGAGAAAGTGATTTAGAGATTGACCTAGAAGACTTGGAAAGACTAAAGCTATGGAAGAGCAAAGGTAAAGCAAATATGCGAGATGCTACATATGGACCTGAGAGCTCACATCAACCACTTAGAAGGTCTTCAAGAGAGAAGAAGAAACCAGAGAGGTATGGTTATGATACTTCTTTGGTCACCAAGCACTCAATCTACATTGTAAAGGATTCAACCAATGAAGACCCTACCACATTTGAAGAAGCACAAAGCAAGAAAGCTTGGAGAAACGCAATGGATGAAGAAATGGAAGCCTTGAAGGAGACTGACATTTCGGAGCTTGTACCGAACAAGCCATCTATGAAGGTAATTAGATCTCAATGGATATACAAAATCAAGAGGAATCTAGATGGAAGTATAAATAGACATAAAGCAAGGTTAGTTGCTAAAGGGTTTTCTCAAACCCATGGTATTGATTATGAGGAGACTTTCTCTCATATTGCAAAAATGCCTACAATTAAGGTTCTCATTAGTCTTGTTGCATCTAGAAATTGTAAGCTCTATCAACTTGATGTAAAGAATGCTTTCTTAAATGGATGGATTTCTGAGGAAGTGTACATGGCACAACCTAACGAAAACGAAAACAACACGATTAAGCGTTTACTGTTAGGTAAACGTAAACTAACCTATACCTAACGGCTTTTACAAGAGTTTGACTACAAAGTTATTCATCAACCAGGCAGTTCACATGCCTTAGCAGATTTTCTCTCTCGCTTAGATTCCGGTGAAGCTCCGGTCGGTGTAGATGACACAACACCGGCAATTTATGTCTCTGAACCGACTAATGATGAAATTACAGACCCACCTATGCCATCTACGTACTATGATCA
The DNA here is from genome assembly GCA_020310875.1 of Ceratopteris richardii. Taxonomy (NCBI): domain Eukaryota; kingdom Viridiplantae; phylum Streptophyta; class Polypodiopsida; order Polypodiales; family Pteridaceae; genus Ceratopteris; species Ceratopteris richardii. The sequence goes on from CM035406.1 coordinate 13,367,665, forward strand.
GATATTGACCTTCCTCACTGATGGATGCCTCTGTTGCTCTAAGGGTTGCCCATAATTTTTCCTCATGCTATGGCATCCTTGAGCCCTCATGAAAATACCATCTTTTTGTAAATTAGGAGAGGTCCATATGAACACTCTCCTAAAACCACTTTTTGATAAATCCCTAAGTCTATGGTATTGAAGCCTTTCCTTTTTGAACAACTCCTTTTTTGAACAAACCAAAATTCCCACGTAGGAATTCTCCAAGCGCCCACTCTCTCTCTAGGTGGTTATTGAAATTCCCAAATCACATAAAGATCCTCTTTTTGATTTAGCACATGTGGTCTTTTGACCACATGTTTTTATTCACATATGCCTCTCTTCTCTATATAAAGAAGAGCCTCATTTATAAAGAGGAGGTCCCTTGGCCATGGCCTTGGCCTCCATTTTGGTAATGGAAGAAGGTGTCATTTGGCTTCCACATTTCTCCTTGTGTGCTAGGCGATGATCCATGTGTGTGGGTTTGGCATTTGGGGTTGGCTTGTGTGTGAGCATTGCCCTCCCTTGTTCCTTTTGACGTTGGCCATGGTGCCATTGTTCATGGACGTGGGTGTGTGGGCATTGTTTGCACTTCTTGCAACTCCTCTTGGAAGAGCCCCTCACTTCCATGTGAGGCGGTTTGGGTTGGTTACTCCCCATACTTCAACAACAAATTTGGCGCCGTTGCCGGGGATGATCGACCTTCAACCGTTGGGTTTTTTCAAGCTTGCCGTGCCTACACTTGGTGGATGCACCTCATGCTTGGATTGAGTTGTGGATCCGTGTGGCCTTCGGTTGGCCTTGGGTACCTCTTCCCTTTTAATTTTTGGAGTAATTTATATCTTTATTTCTGTTTGTTTCACAAAAACACCCCCTTACCCCCTTCTCCCTTCCTCTCTCTAACACACACACTCATTGAGAGGCAGCACTCTACATCTCTATCATTTCTTGTTTTGAGTGTCTGTCCTGAAAAGGGGGTGGGATCTATCTCTCTATTCCCTCCCTCTCTTCATCATTTTCGAAAAAAAAAAAAAAATCGGAAAAGGTATTTGGTGAGAATTTTATGAAGGTTCTAGCCCCTTTATTAAATTTGATTGGCACGATTCATGAATTGTCTTCAAGTCTGACATCTGTGTCAATCTCGAAGTTTGTTGGGGGGGAGGCATTAACTCCTCTCCACTCCCTTCTTGCCTGCGCGAACATGGGTAGTTGGGGGGGGCTCTCTCCCTCCCTCCTAATCTCTCTCTACATCGGTCAGTTTGGGGTTGATCCCTTATGGGTTCCTCCTTCCATTCTTGGCCTGGGGGTCGAGCATCCTCTTGCTCCCCCGCGATACTTGGCTGTGGTGAAGATGATCTTCTCTGTGTCCGCGAGTCTATTCCTCGTGCTGCCTGCCAAAGGCTCCCTCTGCTCACGCTTCCACACGCATATGGAAATTTCTCGCCTCTTCTGCTATGGGTGAGTGTTATCATTGCATATCGTTTGGGGTCGAGCATCTCACGGCTCCCCCACACATTGGTACCACATCTTTCATCCTCACCTTGGAGGGCTGGAGCTCTGTGCAAGCTTTCCCATGGAGTTTTCCTGGCAGGATTAAGTTTGCGTACTCCACGTTCATCACATATTGGAGGTGTGCACACTCTACATTCTTGGTAGGCTGGGTGTGGTCGACTTTTCCTTTTGCGTTGCCTCTTGGCCCTTCACTCTGTCAGGTTGAGTTGATTTTTCTCAGTCCGCATGCACAACAGGTTGTTGTTGGTTGGGAGGAGCTTTCGTTTCTCCCTTTGATGCATGTGTTGAGTATCAAACAAGGCAATTTTTGTGGCCGCTTTCAGTTTGCGCCTCGGTGGAGCTTGGTTTGGGCAGTTCATGTGCCTATCTATTACTGTAAGCATTACTTCTTGTTGGGGGAACATGGCTCCTAGGAGGGAGAAATGGATTGATCCTAGCTCTATGAATCTATGTCCACCCCACAGATTTCCTTTCCTGTGACTCTCCACGAGGTTTTCTTTTTCTCACAAGTTTGAGCAGCGATCTGTTTTCCCTCCGTAGACTTTGTCGGGGATCAAATCTTTGATGCTTTCCTTCCATGACAGGCTTGGGGTCAATCCCTTGGCTTCACCTCCTCCCTTCAGACTTTCAGCTTATAGGTCGTCCATCTTTCTCGTTCTGGTGTTGCATGGTCCCCGAGATTCCTGCCATTGCTGCTCATAGGAAGGCGAGATGTATGCAACTATCAAATTCAGAGCAGCACTGGGGAAAGATCTATGCTTCTCCCTTGTTGGATTGCCATCTTTTCTGATGATTCTAACTCCTTGCTCCCCTTTTTCATCTATTACAGAACACCATGTAATGTTCACACCCATTATTCCGATGTGTTTTTTGGCGGATGTGAAGTCTTGTGTCTTATTCCACACAAAGGTTCTTTCTCAACTATTGGGTGTAGGAGATCGCTTGCTGCCCTATCTTTCGGGGATGAAGCTTTGCTATCTGGCCTGCTCTTTCTTGATGCATGGTTCATTGACAGCTATCTACCCCGTTGATGTGTTTTTGACACTTCTTTATGAGCTTCCCTCTGTCTATATGCATGATATAGTCAAGGTCAAAACTTGGGTTGGTGTTCCCATTATGTCCCTTTCTGTTGCAAATGTTGTCGGTATTGGTTTTGTTCTTTGGTCTTTCGACATATGGCAGAATCACCGACTGTCACATGCCTAGATGCAAGGATAATTGACCATGATGGGGGGTGTGGCCATTCCCATGTTTATTTTTCAAAGGCAACGAATTGTACCATCATGACAGTCCATGAGGAGGAAATTTATTCACTCTTTATCATCAGTACTACAGATGTAAAGAATGATTGCAACCATCTGTTCTGTGTCTGTCATGATCTTGACTCCTCTTTGGGCATTAGGAAGGCATCCCCTACAAACTACGCTTGCTGGAGCATGAAGATGATCCTACTACTCCCGAAAGAAAAGGACATGAAGCCATGGATCACAGCATCTGCATGTACATCTGGGATCTCTGAGCTCTCGGAGGAACATGGATGAAAGTGATATACACTGGCTAGGGGTTTGTGTGACTGACATATTTGGGAAGTTGTGGCCACGGCCCTCCTATTTTAGGGAGAATCTCGTTAAAAATGTGTCGTTCGTTGCTATAGTATATGTCCAAAATAATCGCATGGAAACTATGGATCTTTGCATGTGTTTTCATTAACCGTTTGATTGTGTGTATGAAGACTATCACAGGGATTTCGAATATTATCTATTACTGTCTTGCCAGGTGCAGTCAGGTGTGCTTGAGTGTTCAACATTTCATACCCTACTGCAGATGGAGGAATTTAAAGTATGGCCTCTGAGGATCCATGCCTGCTGGCTCTTATGATACTTACTCTCAGGGAGGGGTCACATTATTCCTTACTGCACCATGTGCATCCTTCCAAAAGCCACCCCTACATGTAATTTTGGAAGCAAATGACTGAAAGCTCGAGGATACACATGCAATGAACTGTTCGTGCCACGGATTGTCATGATCGGGGAAGTTCTGTGTCATATACAGGACTCCAGACAGTTTTGTCCTCCTACATTTCTCGCATTTAGGAGGGCAACTGTCAAATGTGCTGGAATGAAGGGCTTGCGCACTCTGCACCTAGGCAATGTCTTATTGAAGTATATTCCCTGAATTAGTTGTCTGGGCATTCTTAAGCCGGTGTAATTGTTATTTCTCTGCATCTTAGCCTCATGGAGATCTTCTTCTGTTTGAGGTGGAGGTTATGCTTAACAAGCTACTAGGGTTCGGTTCTTTGAATTTATGGGGAGTTTTCACTTAAAATCTCATTTCTATGATACTGTGAACATCGTTTTGGTTATCATGCATCTAGGCAGGTACAACTCTGCATGTAATACAATTCGGAAACATCTTTTTACTACTTTTACGTGTTAAGTTCTTGACATTTGCCTTGGTTATGAAGTATCTCGCGTAGCCTGTGAACGTTTTGATCCATGTGGCTTTCCCACTTCAGTGATAACTCTGGCCCAGGATATCATGCTCTTTAGGTACAATAAGAAACTGTGATTGCGATAGGACAAATGGTGATACCCCTTGATGTGCTCCCTTTTCCTCCGCTCGAAAATCACAACAAGGACTTACGGTCATCAATTTATACTGTTTCTTTTTGGCGGGATCCATTCAGGGTGTGTACACAGTGAAAATGGGCTCTTTCAGGTTGTCACTATTTCTTAATTGATTGCACATGTATCCACTATTTGGAAGAGATTACGGGGCCTCCAATAACTACTATGGTATAATCTCTTTTATATGGAATATTTTGAAATAATTTCCTTTACCTCTCTGTTGCAATTCTTGTACGGTCTCAGGGTGCGAAGAGCTACTAATACATCTCTAAACTCGAATTAATGTCTAAAGTTTCTGTTGCTCTCGTGAATTATCAGGAAGGACTAATTTTGAACAAGAAAATATAATCTTTCTTCATGGCAATGGCATCCTTACAACTCAGTTATGTTTTTGGAATTGCTTGCAGGTCATGTTCTGGTTCTCGGGTCATTTTTTTCCCCATAACTGACGACATCACAATAGTTGAGGAAGCTATCTCACTATCACCATTAGGAGGGACCCGAGTAGGCACATAGGCTCTAGTAAAAACACACTCAGGGTAAAACAGAAGTTGATGATGGCTCAGAATTGTTGGTTGATCTTTTGTAGAAGGCTACTACTATGGGAAGCTTTCAACTCGTTTTCTTCCTTCATATGTTCTGATTGTGACTATTTGTGTTCACTTATGGAAAAAATGAGAGTGTTTCATATGGTTGATGTCTGTGATTATTCGGTTTCATGTTTGAGTTCAGGGCCTGATTTCAGTTGGAGCAGATACTGGACTTCTCTAGGGGAAAGACTCACGTGCTTACTTATTGCATGATCATCCTATTTTCACCTTCATATTATACTATGAAAGGATTGACTTATTTGATTGAGAATTGACCTTTGCATACTCATTTGAGTCACTAAAAGGGAAACTCGTATCTCATATGTTTCAAAGCAATATGTCACACATGCACCTATATGATTACACATCTAAGATGTTGAGATATGGTTGTTGCTATGTATGTTTAGTAGAAAGGCAGATGAGGGCATCATATGGGAGGTATTTTACTTTTTTAATTTTGTCATCACAACTAGCATGGATAGACTCTGTTTGAAATGGTACAATTGCTTTCTGTTGAGGTAGTGTCCTTTGAACTACAGACATATCTTGGATACATAATGCTTGTGCTACAAAACGCTCTTATGTGAGCATGTATTCTCTAAAAAAGATGGTTGCAGGTGAACAGGCCATAGGGGTTGACATTTTTTCAGCCTGTTCTACACTTAATTAGTGTGAAAAACATAAGGGATTGAGCAATTGTTTTTTAGAGGAGTAACTCCCTAGTTCCACATTGCTCAAAGGAATATTTAGCAATACAGACAAACACACTTAGATGTTTTACAACTGTGTTTTGCAGGAATAGTGCTGGATAAGCTAACTTAATTTCCTGAATGCTTGTGAAAGGATAGGACTCAATGTTGCACTATTGTTTGTTCATTCTATGAGCACATTAAACTCGTAAAATTGCAAGACTGACTAGAAGCATAATTTAAATGAGGGTAGGAATGCATGTTAATCATGATATCATATTCATCTCATGCTATGAAACGTGATATGTCACACTCACTTGGAGATAACTGATGTTGGATTGCAGAAATAAGAAGATTTTCAGGAGCTCTTCTCATTAGAAGAGCAAGTGAAAAATGTCCCTGAAATGGAAACTAAAAATTGGAATTAAAATTTTATGGCTGCTTCTTTTCAAATTCAGTCTACTTGTTGTGTATGTTTAAATTTCAGGTATTGGAGCTTTGAAGAGATGACACACTGGAGGAATGCAGGGCTGACTGCCCCCCAAGGGGATTGTGTCGCTCAGCAATGTGGAGTTGCAGACTTGAAGATTGGCGACTTGCTGATTCAGAAGATTTGCAGTCTTGCAAAATTCAGATTGGAACTGCTGCATATTTGAAGAATTGAAGACTCCAAACTTGGACCAGTTCGGCATTATATGCTTCTCTCTTAGCTTTGTCGAGGACGACAAAGTCTAGGAGGGGGGGGAAGTGTTGCTCTAAGGGTTGCCCATAATTTTTCCTCATGCTATGGCATCCTTGAGCCCTCATGAAAATACCATCTTTTTGTAAATTAGGAGAGGTCCATATGAACACTCTCCTAAAACCACTTTTTGATAAATCCCTAAGTCTATGGTATTGAAGCCTTTCCTTTTTGAACAACTCCTTTTTTGAACAAACCAAAATTCCCACGTAGGAATTCTCCAAGCGCCCACTCTCTCTCTAGGTGGTTATTGAAATTCCCAAATCACATAAAGATCCTCTTTTTGATTTAGCACATGTGGTCTTTTGACCACATGTTTTTATTCACATATGCCTCTCTTCTCTATATAAAGAAGAGCCTCATTTGTAAAGAGGAGGTCCCTTGGCCATGGCCTTGGCCTCCATTTTGGTAATGGAAGAAGGTGTCATTTGGCTTCCACATTTCTCCTTGTGTGCTAGGCGATGATCCATGTGTGTGGGTTTGGCATTTGGGGTTGGCTTGTGTGTGAGCATTGCCCTCCCTTGTTCCTTTTGACGTTGGCCATGGTGCCATTGTTCATGGACGTGGGTGTGTGGGCGTTGTTTGCACTTCTTGCAACTCCTCTTGGAAGAGCCCCTCACTTCCATGTGAGGCGGTTTGGGTTGGTTACTCCGACTAATGATGAAATTACAGACCCACCTATGCCATCTACGTACTATGATCAGATATTGACCTTCCTCACTGATGGATGCCTCCCTTCTCAGACTTCTCCTGCAATACGAAGAAAAATTTCACTTTTCAGTCGCCGATTTCGGTTGATTGCTAGGGAATTATACTATATGGATCACACTGGAGTTTTACTTCGTTGTATTCCACCACATGAAGTTAACTCAGTCATTAATTTGGCTCACTCAATTCCTTTCGGTGGCCATTTTGCTGCAGACTTAACACACTGAAAAATTAAGCAAAGTGGTCTTTGGTGGCCTACTATGTACAGGGATGTATCACAGTTTGTCAAACAATGTGATAATTATCAGAGATCTGGACAGCCCCTGCAACGTCAACTTTTCCCTCTACAACCTGTCTTTCCGTTAGAGCCTTTTCAGAAGTGGGATCTAGACTTCATTGGCCCTATTACACCACCAGCAATCCTCAGTAATAATCGTTATATTTTGACATGTACTAATTATGCTACCAGATGGGCAGAAGCCTGGGCTTTACGGTCTGCCACAGCTATTGCGGTAGCCAAGTGTCTATTGAAAGATGTCTTTCCACGTTTTGGCTTACCGCTGGAATTTGTTACAGATCAAGGCACTCATTTTGTCAACAATTTAATGAAAGTACTCACACATTCGTTTCAGGTCACGCATAAATTCAGTTCATCATATTATCCTCGTGCAAATGGTTTGGCTGAAAGTACAAACAAGACTTTGTTGAATATGCTTCGAAAACTCATTTTGGAAGCACCGGAAAGATGGGATCAACTGTTACTTGTAGTATTATGGGTATACCGGACTACATACAAGGTAACAACAGGATTAACCCCTTTCAAACTAGCTTATGGATTGGAAGCCATAGCACCGATGGAGATAGTTATGCCAAGTTTACGAGGAGCAATCACTCAGAAACTGCTACCTGAAGAATCTCTGTCATTTCGGTTGGATACACTCAGAGAATTAGACGAGCATCGATGACACAGTTTTTTGACTATTCAGGAAGTACAGCTAAGACAAGCTCGAACACATGATCGATATCTAAAGACTCCAATTTTTTCGGTGGGCAACTTGTACTCTTTTACAATGCAAAGTCGAATTGCTCTATTGGCAAATTCAAGTTACGATGGTTTGGTCCCTACCGGATTGTTGAACAAGTGGGCCCAGCAACTTTTCGATTGACCACTTTGATCGGAATTCCTCTTCCAAAGGTGATAAATGGATCAAAGTTGCGACCGTATCAACAAGCATCTAATCCACACTGAAACATTTCACGGTTGGCCGCGTCTTTTGGCATTCTCTTTTCTTTTATTTTCTTTTCTTTTCTTTTTTTGCGTGCTTAATAAAATAAGTCTGTAAATATCCACGTTTTGATACCTAATTATGTCCACAGCCACCCTTCCCTTTCCAGCTACTCATACATGCACACCGAAGTTAAGAAGTTATCATCTCAACCTTGCACGATGATTAGTCATTTTGATTTCTCTCCCGGGCAACACATCTACTTAACCTTTTCTGTTTCGCCGAAAATCGCTATTGTGTTTGTGTGATTTCTGTCATTGTGCGTACCATGTGTTCTGTGTACTTGTGATTGTTGTCTCTGTGTGCGCCATGGAAGCTTTGGCTAGCTATGCCGCCTTCCGTGATGGACTCCCTGCCGACGTAGGAGAGTTCCTGCGCATTCGTGGGCTATCCAATTTCGCTGAACTGCCTTTGCATTCAGTGGAATCCCACCCATTCCTTGCCCTGATCATCTCCACCATTGCCAACACACCTGCCACCGAGCAGAGTTGGCCGATCACCTCACTACCATCCCGTACATTGATCACCTTCCAAACATTCGCTGAGTCATTTCGACTCCCTTTGCAAGGTCGAGAAAATGGCCCGAACCTCCCCGTAGCAACAATGACCCAATTATTTCCTAGGTATTCGTCAAACGAATACGCGATCCTTTGTCGATCGGAACCTGAAAGATCCGCCCTCCAATTCTTAGTAGCTATCCTCAACCTACAAAAACGTACTTATGGAATATCTCGTCCCTTCTACTCTGCCATAGACTTAGCCGCCCGAGAACCAATGAATTTTGCGTCCTATTTCTTCCACCGCATTCACAAAGAATGCGTCGCAATCATCAAACAGGTAAACAAGGGAGGAATGCCAAGATCGAGACTCCCTCATATCATATCCTTCCTGTTTCCGGCCATCCTTGCAGCACAACCACCACCCAGAGGCCCGGTCCTACGACATGAAGAGTCTGTGCAATTATGGGACGATGATGAAGAAGATGAAGAGGAGCTAAATCAACTCTTCTGCCGGAAGAGAATCAGGATCAGTTCTTCTGAAAGTGAAGCCCAGGGATCAGCCGAAGGAAACAAAGATGATGACAAGGAACAAGAAAAGCATGACGAAGAAACCTTCCACGACACCGCCACATCGATGCAGCACGAATCATCCGCGTAGTCATCTTCACAAGGGCAACAAGAACAGGAGGATCACACTAAAGCCGACACAAGCTCGTCAGAAGAGGCATCACAGCAACAATCGGAGCCGGAAAAACAAAGATATGAAGAACAGGTAGCTAAGGATATTTTCGACGAACTGCTCAGAGCAGTAGAATCCACAATTGTTGATACCGTCGACACTACACAACGAACCGTAGATAAGGTAACGCAGTCTCACTCTGTCCTTCCCACTCCCCCACAGGAGCCGCCACTCGACCCCATTATCCCTATCCAACCCATCCACCCCAACGAACCCACTAACTCTTTTTCTTCATCCCCCAACTACTCTCCACCGAACTCCGAGCAGCTGCTCACCGCATCCTCATCCCAACCTTGACCTTGTTGCGAACATTTGTTTTATGTAGGGTACAAGTTTCAAATTATGTAAATACCTTTGGGAAGTCTTCAAATAGTTCAAGAAGGCTCATATTATTCATAAAATGTAGCAAAAATACCACGTGAGTTCTAGAACATGGTGAGTCAAATTAGTGAGTCACAAGGGAGCTTCAGTGGTGTCCTAGTGGAAGGTCGATGTGGCTAGTTCTCAAAGTCCATCAATACTTTGCTTATTTGAGCACTTGAGTCATGTAATACCTCCATCCAAGTGTCTACCACGAATTTAGATGTATTATGAAGGTTTTAGATTAGTTTCCCATGCTATAAAAAGAGGAGAAAAATCGTGATCTTGTGGGATGTCCAATAGAGTCATATGTGTATCTCTACACTATTGTAGTTTTGTATGCAGAGATTGCAGAGCTTGTATCTCCCTCATTAGATATCCAAATTACATGTTTGATAGCTCATTGGAAAGCTCCTACTGTCTAATTTCTTTCTGTACATTTTCATAATCATTGGATTTGTGAGCTGAGAGCAATACTCTCTGCAAGTAGTGTGTGTTCTCTGTTTTTTATCCCTGCTGAAGGTCTCCATTAAACCTCAAACTTGCAGAGGTCATATCTCCTTGTGTATGTATCCAAATCATGTGTTCTTTGGGTTATTAAAAATCTCTTTAAGTCTACTTGTATTCAGGAAAGTTTCAAAGTCATTGGAGTTGTGATTTAAGAGCAGTAGTCTCTGCAAGTGATGTGTGTCCTCAGGTTCATCTCTGTTTCAAGGTCTCCATTAAAGCTGCATATTGCAGAGGTCATAGCTCATTGTGTATTTATCCATTTGAGGTGTTCTATATCTTGTTGGAAAGCTCTTAGAGTCTAGTTTATGTGTGTGAAACAGTTTTGGAAAATTCTAAGTGAGTAAAGAGTAATTTGCTCTGCAAGAAAATTGGTCTGTGCATACAAGTTTGTGAAAAAGTCAACTAGGTCCTGTTGTGTTTCACCTACTTCTAGCTGTACTTTGGAGATCAATAAACTCCAACATTGGTATCAGAGCAAGTACTTGGAGGCTTGGAGAAGGTTATCATACCTTGACGAAGAATTTGAAGCTATCAAAGAAGCAGTTCATCATCAACACTACACAAAGGTAGAAGAAGATTGCAAGGAGGCATCTGAAGCAACATCCAAGCAAAGAAAGGTGCACATACCTCATTTACAAGGTAAATATTATATTTCTTCTCATCACACACATTGGAAAGGAGGCTTAAAGGAGGAAGCTTAGCATTTGTATTATGGGAGACCAACATGCACAAATAGAGAAGCTTGATAAGACCAATTATCAAGCATGGAAGTTTAGAATCACAGCATACTTGCAAGGTAGAGGCTTGTATGGTTTGATTGATGGCACAGATATCAAACCCACATTACCAGAGGACCCAAATCAGCAACAATTGAGGGAGTTTAGACTTTGGAATGAGAGAGACAAAAGGGTTATATTCATTTTATCACAAAATATTCAAGATTCAATGGTAGGACACATACAAGATCTAGACACAAGTAGAGATGTCTGGCTTGCATTGGAAAGGTTGTATGCTACAGGTACAAGAGCAAGGAAGATTCAACTCAAAAATGAGTTGAATAGCATAAAGAAAGATACAAGGACATCGGTCAATGATTACATATTGAAAGTTAAAGAGATTGCAGATCAACTAGGATCAATTCAAGCTCATGTGGAGGACGACGACTTGGTTGCACATACTCTCAACGGACTCAAAGATGATGAGAGATGGAAACCCTTCATTACTTCAGTTTATGTCAGAGGAGAATTACCAGATTTTGATCAACTTATTGCCCTCATGGTCACAGAGGAGATGAATCTAAATGGTTCTACTTCAAATCAAAAAGGATCTCAAGGACAAGCTCTTTATGTAGGATCATCAAGAGGTGGAAACAGAGGTGGAAGAGGTTCAAATAGAGGTTGAGGAAGAAGGAGCGATGATCAAAGGACTTCAAGTGGCTTCTTCAACACAAGAGGAAGAGGAAGATCAAGCGCTAGAGGTACGAGAGGCTACTACAACTACAACCAAAGACAAAGGAGTGAAGATAATAAGAACAATTGCTATATATGTGGAAGGTATGGACACTATGCCAAATATTGTTATCAAAATGAAAATAATCAAGGTGGTAATCGAAGAGGAGGCTATTCAAGAAGAGGTAAACAACAAGGAAATTATGCAGTTGAAGGTAAAAGTGATGATTATGATTCTCTTCTTATGATGAATGTAGAAACTAAGATGAATTGCAATAGCGATGTATGGTATGTAGATAGTGGTTGTTCTAATCACATGTCTCATGATGCTTCATGGTTTTCTAATATGCATAATCCGTCATGTAAAGGTCATGTTGAAACAGGAGATGATACAACACATAAGATTATGCAGGTTGGAGATGTTGTTATGCAGGATAAGAGCAAGACAAATTGCTTGAATGATGTACTTTATGTGCCAACGATCACTAAGAATTTGATGTCGGTTGGTCAAATGGTAGAAAAAGGTCTACAAGTGAGATTTAATCATGCAGGTTGCTTCATTGAGGATCCAAAGCAAAGGAGGTTAATTGCTAGAGGTCAAAAACAAGGTAGATTATTTACATTCAAGGTAACCCCAAATCATACAAACTATTTCTCTTATAGTATGCATCGAATAGCAGAGCTTGATCTATGGCACAAAAGGATTGGACACATGAATGTACACAGGTTAAAGGAGCTATCAAAGAAGAGGATTGTTGAAGGATTACCTGATCTTACTAAGCAACATATGGTGCATCTTTGTGAAGCATGTCAAATGGGTAAGCAGAGTAGACAACCTTTCAAGCATTCAAGCTATGTAAGTGATGGTTTGCTAGATCTCATACACACAGATGTGTGGGGACCTACTAAAGAGGCATCCTTGGTTGGTAATAAGTACTATGTATCATTCATTGACGATCATAGTAGAATGACATTTGTGTATTTTATTAAACATAAGAGTGAGGTCTTTGATTGTTTCAAGAAGTTCAAATCATATGTCGAAAAGCAAACAGGAAGGTATATTAAGAAGCTAAGATCCGATGGAGGAGGAGAGTATTTCTCTCAAGCTTTTACTGATTTTTTGCATGATGAAGGTATCAAAAGAGAAGTTACATGCAGGTATACTCCACAACAAAATGGAGTCGCAGAAAGAAGAAACAGAATCATAGCAGAAGCATCTAGAAGCATGCTTAATGATATGTGTTTGCCTAATTATTTTTGGGCTGAAGCTGTTAGCACAAGTGTTTACATTATGAATAGAGTTCCGATTGCTGGAGTTCATCATTTGACACCATATGAGGTATGGCATGGAAGGAAACCAAGTGTAAGTCATTTGAAAGTATTTGGTTGTGTATGTTATGTACATGTACCTAGTGAGGTGAGATCTAAACTTGATGCGAAATCAGAAAAATGTATATTTATTGGTTATGCAGATACTCAAAGAGGATATAGATGCTATAATCCTCATACCAATAAGGTTGTTGTGTCAAGAGATGTAAACTTTGATGAATCACTTTCATGGTATGCAGATAAGAATTGTTTGCAGGTCATGGATGAAAATGAAGAAAGTGTGGTTGAAGGAGATGAATGCATAGTTCAGCCATCAGGAAGTTTAAATGATGAAAGGAGTGGTTTAGATGAAGAAAGAGGATCACCTTTCAATGGAAGATTAAGGCAAGAGTCACCTCCTAGTGTTAAAAGTAAAGGTAAACTCAAACTTGTTGAAAATAATGATGAAGGAGAGGAAATTAGTGATGTATGAGAGTATGGAGAATCATCAAAGGTTCCTAATAAGAAAGGAAGAGCATCTACATTGGAGGTAAGAAGAACTTCAAGAGTGAGTAAGCAACCTCAAAGGTATACTTATGAATATTTCATGAATACTCATTATGCTTTTATGACAAAAGTTGAGCAGGAAAATGAACCCACATGTTATGATGAGGCCAAAGGAGATGAAAAGTGGGAGAAAGCAATGAGAGAAGAAATGGAAGCACTACAGGATAACAAGACTTGGAATTTAGTTCCAAGTACACCAAAACAAAAGGTAATTGGTTGCAAGTGGGTTTTTAAGATTAAAAGAAATAGTGATGGTAGTGTGTCTAGATATAAGGCTAGACTTGTAGCAAAAGGATATAATCAAACTCAAGGTGTGGACTATGAGGAATCATTTAGTCCAGTAGCAAACATGGCAACGGTGAGAACTTTGTTGGCTTTAGCTGCAAGTCAAAGGTGGAATATATATCAACTCGATATAAAGAATGCCTTTCTTAATGGTGAGTTAAATGAAGAAGTGTATATGTCACAACCAGATGGTTATGTGGATGCAAAATGTCCTAATCATGTATGCAGGTTAAAGAAGGCATTGTATGGTCTTAAGCAGGCACCAAGGGCATGGAATGCAAGGTTGGTAAAGTACCTTATGCTGCAAGGATACACAGCGAGTCATGCTGATCCTTCACTTTATGTAAAACATGTAGATGGAATGTGTGTCTATGTATGTATTTATGTGGATGACTTGTTGATTACAGGGAATGATGCAAAAGCAATTGATGAGATAAAAGGTAATTTGGGAAAGGAATTTAAAATTTCAGATCTTGGTTTGCTCAGATACTTTCTTGGGATTGAAATTGTGTATAGCGATGAAGGTATGTGGTTGATACAAAGAAAGTATATATGTGATATGCTGAAAAGGTTTGGTATGCAGGAATGTAAATTTGTTTCTACTCGAATGGAATGTAATGTAAAGCTGAGTGCAAAGGAAGGTGATGAGTTGCATGATATGAATGTATATAGATCCATGGTAGGATCTTTGATTTATGCAACAAAAACTAGACCTGATATATGTTATGCAGTGGGAGTATTGTCACAGTTTATGCATGAACCTAGAGTACCTCATATGCATGCAGCGAAAAGAGTGCTTAGGTATTTGAAAGGTACCATGAACGAAGGATTATTTTATAGTCATGATGCTGATCTAACTCTTAAAGTCTTTAGTGATGCAGATTGGGCTGGAAGCAAAGATGACAGAAGATCCACAAGTGGATATGTGGTAATAGCAGGAAACAAGACATTAACATGGAGTTCAAAGAAACAACCTACAGTTGCTTTATCTTCTACAGAGGCTGAGTATAGAGGTTTAGCATTGGCTACTACTGAGGTTATGTGGTTTAAAAAGTTGTTTCATGACTTGAATGTGCAGGTTGATGTACCACTGATATATGGGGATAACTTGAGCAGCATTCATATGACCTCAAATCCTATTTTTCATGTTAGAACAAAGCATATAGAGGTTCACTATCATTATGTTCGAGAGAAGGCCATGAACAATGAAGTGCAGGTTTCTTTTGTTGGAACAAAGGATCAAGTTGCAGATATCTTCACCAAATCCTTGGATGGACCAAAGCTTCAAAGATTCAACTATATTCTTGGCATGAAGGAAATACCCTTTGAAACTTGAGGGGGAGAATGTTGCGAACATTTGTTTTATGTAGGGTACAAGTTTCAAATTATGTAAATACCTTTGGGAAGTCTTCAAATACTTCAAGAAGGCTCATATTATTCATAAAATGTAGCAAAAATACCACGTGAGTTCTAGAACATGGTGAGTCAAATTAGTGAGTCACAAGGGAGCTTGAGTGGTGTCCTAGTGGAAGGTCGATGTGGCTAGTTCTCAAAGTCCATCAATACTTTGCTTATTTGAGCACTTGAGTCATGTAATACCTCCATCCAAGTGTCTACCACGAATTTAGATGTATTATGAAGGTTTTAGATTAGTTTCCCATGCTATAAAAAGAGGAGAAAAGTCGTGATCTTGTGGGATGTCCAATAGAGTCATATGTGTATCTCTACACTATTGTAGTTTTGTATGCAGAGATTGCAGAGATTGCAGAGCTTGTATCTCTCTCATTAGATATCCAAATTACATGTTTGATAGCTCATTGGAAAGCTCTTACTGTCTAATTTCTTCCTGTACATTTTCATAATCATTGGATTTGTGAGCTGAGAGCAATACTCTCTACAAGTAGTGTGTGTTCTCTGTTTTTTATCCCTGCTGAAGGTCTCCATTAAACCTCAAACTTGCAGAGGTCATATCTCCTTGTGTATGTATCCAAATCATGTTTTCTTTGGCTTATTAGAAAGATCTTTAAGTCTACTTGTATTCTGGAAAGTTTCAAAGTCATTGGAGTTGTGAGTTAAGAGCAGTAGTCTCTACAAGTGATGTGTGTCCTCAAGTTCATCTCTGTTTCAAGGTCTCCATTAAAGCTGCATATTGTAGAGGTCATAGCTCATTGTGTATTTATCCATTTGAGGTGTTCTATATCTTGTTGGAAAGCTCTTAGAGTCTAGTTTATGTGTATGAAATAGTTTTGGAAAATTTTAAGTGAGTAAAGAGCAATTTGCTCTGCAAGAAAATTGGTTTGTGCATACAAGTTTGTGAAAAAGTCAACTAGGTCCTGTTGGGTTTCACCTACTTCTAGCTGTACTTTGGAGATCAATAAAATCCAACAGACCTCAGCTTCCACTTCCTTCAATCCCTACAATCTCTGAACTTGCAAACATGGGCCAACTATTAATTCAGTTATCACAGCAAATGCCAATCCAGATGAGAGAAGTCACCGATAATATTTGGAATGAGTTACAACACAATGTGGATGTCCTAGAAGCAGATATCACGCCTCTACAGGAAGAGATAGATGCAATCAGAGCAGAAAACCATCAGCTGCACTCCCAAATTACCCATCTCCAAGGCCAGCTTGCAGAACAACAGACAATTGCCAATCAGAGAGATACCGCACTGGCAGATCTCAACCAAAAGGACAAGTTACTAAGCAAAGCACAGGCCGAAATCATTCAGTTGAAGCTCGATCTATAGGATAAAGAAGATGCCAAAATAGCCTTAGGTAATTTATTAGAAGAGACCAGAGTGCAACTCGATGAAGTGGTACAGAAACGCCAAGAACAACATGATCTGGCAATGAAGACCGCGGAAGAACTACAAAGATACAAGGATCAATTAGCTGATGTAAATAATATGCTCAAACGTTATTTGTCAAAAGAAGCTAAAACACAGAAGGTAATAACAGATCTCCGCAGAGAAAGGGACACATACTCCAGAACTATACAGTTCCAGAATCAAGAGATCGAGAGACGGGAAAATCAACTGGACAATCAAAAAGAAAGAGTAATCAATATGGAAAAGCAGGTTGCAGAAATGAAGATCTCCAGAGATGCGGCTTTGTCCAACGAATTCTACCTACAAGAAGCTTTTCTGCAGACGCAAGCAGAGATTTTGCTGACCGAAGCCATAGCATTAAGTTCTGTAAGAATAGATGCACAGCTAATAGAACCGGACACCCTCAAACAATTGTTAGAAACTCTAAAGAAAAAGATCGCCCGCATCTTTAGATTAGCCAAAAATATGTACTTAGAAGGAATTATAGATGAATAGTAGTTTTGTAAAACCTGCGGGTTCGAGTCCACCGTGCGTGCCAGAGTGTTATCGGCCGCCGGATTGGAAGTGTATAACTGAAATCTTGTTTCACACGTGCAAAAGGTTGTTATGCAGACACGTTGTATTCTTTTATAAAGCAATGAAAAGAGATGCTCAGGGACGTTCGAGAGATCACCAGACTGTCTGTCTGGGTGATTTGTCTGTAGCGTTACTGAGTGTCGAGTTGGTTAATTCAGAGTATCTTGGCTAATTTCTGAGTATTCTGTGTGTATCTGTGTCTCGTCTTGTCTGTTGGTATCCATTGCGGTTGTGAGTATCATCTCCATCCAGTAGATAGTTCGGTCTGTTGTCTGAAGCAAATCGTCTGCGAATCCTTATTGCGATTGTTGTGTTAGTTTGCGTATCGTGTTGTCCCTTTTCTTGGAATGTTCTGCAAGTGTGTGGCGAAGTCTGTGCAACTGTGGTAGCACTTCTGGTATTCAGGTTGTATTAAGTTGTCTTTAGTATCGAGGTCCAGGTTCATACGGCAAAGTTTAAGCTACAGTAGGATTTCTTGGGTTGTGTACTGAACCTTCAGTACGGTGTATCTGAACACTTGGATTCTCTGTGTCTTTGAACATTGGTCGGATTGTGGTACCCATTCGGTAAAGGTTGAGCAAGTACTCTTGTCTTTGGTATTTTCAGTAAGTTTATGTGTAGAGGCAATATAGCCCCTTAGTGTATGTGGCACACGTTGGCTGAGCTAAACCGTGAACTGTAATGTCTAAGTACAATAGAATCTTGATAGAGCTCTCAGCATCAGTATATTGTTGTGTGTAAGTGGTTACTTTCGGAACTAAGTATAGGGCCTCTGTCTAACAGACCCCTTCCACTCCCAAGAACCCAACAATCATTTAAACGCACTTCTGACAGTTAGAATAACAGCGTTTAACAGAGTTAATCTACATAGATTCAGGTATATACATAACACAAAAGAAGTATGTGCATGATATGCTCGTCAAGTTCAAGATGGAAAATACCAAGTGTGCAAGTACACCTATGGAGCAAAATCATAAATGAAGGTTTGTTTTATCCATTTACTTCAGATATTGAGCTAAAGGCCTACTCAGATGTGGATTGGGCTGGATCTAGAGATGATAGAAGAAGCACATCCGGGTATGTATCATTTGCAAGTTCAAAAATCATTTCTTGGTCATCCAAGAAGCAACCAAGAGGTGTGGCTAATGCAACTCAAGAAATCATGTGGTTAAAGTCTTTGTACACAGATCTTGGACTTCATTCTTCAACACCTCACTTTTTTTTGTGACAAGACAAGCTCACTACATCTTGCAGCTAATCCGGTATACCATGCTAGAACCAAGCATATTGAATTCCACTACCATTATGTAAGGGAGAAGCTAATGAGCAAGGATATTCAACTATCATATGTCTCTACAGATATGCAATGTGCAGTCATGTTGACTAAAGCTTATGATGGTACAAAGTTAAGTAGATTCAAGTTGATGATTGGCTTTGTTTGTTATTGATCTTTGGAGTTGTCCTCTCCAATCATTTAGCATAAAGAATCAACAATACATCTTTATTTTGTCAATCCTAGAAGTATTCTTGAGACCACAGCCCCTTCAAGATGATAGAATCCAAGAAATAAGAGAATAATGGCTGGATTTTCTGAGAATAGTGAAGATGAAGAGGAATTTCTAGGGTTTGGATTATCTTGAGCAAATCTCCATCATTTTCTACAATCTTGATGTCTATTGCATGCTATTTTATCAGCAGAACACAATTATGCAGTCAAAATCAAAAAATATCACCTGGATCATACAGACGAGACAATCGTGATTTTGTGCAAACAGACGATTTTCAGCTCCAGCACCATTCTTCATCAACTCATCAGTCAACACAACAGTCTTCAGCTCTCTTCATACACATTCAACAGACTTACACAATAGAAACTCACAAATCTCCATGGATACACAAGAACTAGCCTCACAAATCAAAGAAACCACACAAAAGAGGAGAAAACACGATTTTCAGCAGAAAACTCCTTCTCTATTCACTTGGATAGCATGTAAACAAATGATTAACCAACCCCCTCATAATAGAGGAAATTAGCTTATATACATTTTCAAGTGTCCCTTTTCACACTTGAATTTTGGTCCTTTCCTCTATTATTCTAAAAATATGCTATCTAGGAGTTTCCAAAAATTCTAGAAAAAATACATAAGATTCTATCCTACTTAAGGAAGACTCTTCCTTATTTTTACAACAGTTGCATAAATATTTTTACAAATTTCTATCATTTTACAATTATTTTTCTTCAAAAAGGCTTCCAAAAATGTATCTTCTAACATCCTCCCCCTCCTAAGCCTTTCGGCTCCTGACGAAAGATTTTCCTTCTCTTTTGCACTGATCACTTTTTTTCATTTCTTCTTTCTCTGATATACTTGTGACAACAAATCATGACTTTTTCTTTCTGTAATATTTAGATTATTGACCATTTCAAATAATGCCTTTCTCCATTGTACTGCAGCTTCTGGTTTATCTATGACATCCTTTTTCAAGTACTCTGTATAGGCAGCTTCATATGTTGTAAGTCTGGACTTTGCAACAATTGATAGATTTCCAAAAATCTCTGACTCTCTTTCAAAAACCCCGTAATCAAAGGCATCTTCAAAAATTTGCAAGTAATGACTACCCAAAAATATCACTCTGCTATAATATGCCATAAGCAGATTCTGTCAGGTGTTTCACTCAAGTCAAATAACAATGCATCTGTAGGAGAATTAAAGCCGATATAATTCAAGGTTCTAATATCTGTGTCGGTATAAGTTTCTATACAAGCCAAAATTAATCTCATTATCCTGATAAGTAGAATGCACGTAGGGTCATTTACATCCTTGTATGTAGCTATTACAGACTCAGCAGTATTCACCATGTAACTCTTTGTAGGCCATGTGCCTGCCTTTGGACCTGCTATTTTTGGGAAATTTAACCACTTAGGTGGAATCTGACCTTCTCTTCTTCTCTCCCAAAAAGTTGCCCATTCTCTCCTTCGTGCCACTGGACAGTAAGCTGGATTGATCTTTAAATGAAGAGGTGCCTCTTTCTAGATTTTCCTACACTCTTTGTTGGCATCCAACCATTTGTTTCTCCACTTTGGATTGGCTCTTTCAAATAGTTCTTTAGTCACATTGATGTCCTCTTCATACTCAAGGTATTTGTTTGGAGGTAGCCCAACTCTGGCCAATTGATAATTCTTTATACTCTCCATAATCATACATAACGGTATTCCCAATCCATCTGCGGCTCAGTGATGCTGATCTGGATTGATTCCCTTATTTAATGCAAATGTGACAATTTGCTCTTCATATTCGTCATGCATCTTCCTGATGAACTCCATTCTAGAATCTCTACTTGTCAGCAAATTTTTCACAAACTCTTCTGAATATTCTCCTTCCAATCTTTTGTCTGCTGGTTCACTGTCCTGTTGTATTCCCTCCATATTTTCTACCCCATATTCTTCTGCATATGTGGTTTCCACATGTGTTTCTTCCTGGATTTGTGGCTTATCCAATTTCTTCTGCAATTCTTCTATAGTCACCATCAGACTCCCATTCTGTTGTGCCCATAGTTCTCTTTCTTTTTTCCATTCATTCTGTTCCTTTTCTCTTTTTGTCTGCCAATCTATTCTTTCCTTGTCCATATCCATGTATAGCTTATTATACCCTCTCATAGATGTAGCAGCATGTGTGCTAGCCTGCTTTTCTAATTCTTTGGCTTCTTTCAGTTCTCTTTGTAATTTCTGAATCTCTTTATGTAATCCTTCCTTTTCTTCCTCTGTCATTTGAGCTGTTTGACTTTCCTCCTTCAATTGCCCTTCCTCCAATAGCAGCTTATTGATTTCTTCATTAGCTTTGGTCAAAATTTGATAGGAAGTTTGCACAGTTCTATAACTTCCCTCAATCTTTCTCAACTCTTTTTCCAATTTAGTGTTCTGCTCTGTTAGTTGTACACTCTTCTCTTCTAAGTATTGAATCTTATTTTGCTTCTGTACTTCTAGCTCTTCCAAAGCAATTATTTTATTGGAAAACTCCTCATTTTTCTCTTGCACCTTCCTTAGTTGCTCTGCCATCTGCTCCTTCTCCCTTTTATGCTCTTTGATAATCATACTGCCTTTTTCAAATTCTGACTCTGCCACCATCCCTGAAATGATCATGTTCCGGCTAGAGGGTCTGAACTGTTCAATGTTATTCATAATGAGTTGACATGCTGATCTTATACTCTTTGGTATTCTTTCCAATCCTCCTTCCATTGTTATTTGTTTGGTTTCTAGCTGTTTGTCCTCTTTGCATTCACTCTCCTCTTCCTCTTCTCCTTCATATTCTATAATCTTGACCTTGTTTTCTTCATCACTTGGATGAGTGTCCAACGTTTCTGAATCTGCCATGTCTTCTTGAACACCTGAATTCTTTTGCTCTAATACATCTGAAATCAACTTTATTTCCTGTGCCTTTTCTTTCTCCAATACCTGTTGAGTCTCTTCAGAAAGGTATCCTTCCTTTGTTTGCATTTCCTTTTCCTGGCTTAGAGTTTCCTGAAACAGGTTATATTCAGTTTCCTTACCAGAGTTTTCCTGACATTCACTTGCTTGTTCTTCCTGTCTTTCCTTTTCTTGGGCTAGAACTGATTCAGTTACTTCCAAATCTTTCACCTGATCATTACTTCTTTCCTCTTTGTGTTCTTCTTCCTGTTCATCAATGTCCATGAGGTCCATTGCTACCTCTTGTTCTTGATCCTCATTGGATGTAAATTCCTCATTATTCTTCAAATCATGCAGTACATCCTTTATACTCTGAATGATCTCTTTTTCCACTACTTTCCCCGTGACTTCTTGAACATTGCCTTTCTCAAATATTTCCTCTGCTTCCTGTAGTGAATCTTGATCTGTGCCTTTTTGTTTTATGACTGAGCTGCTCACTTGTGCCCTCTTGGCTCTTTCCTCTATCCTCTCCTCTAGTTTGAAGTAGGTTTGTGACGGTTTTGTCCATATGGATTTCACCCTGGTATGCACTAGTCCACAACTAAATTCTTCCCTTATTTCATTTGTCTGTTCTATCATTACTTCTTTTCCCTTCATTAGCCTTGTTTCATCTTCCAGACTGAGCTGTTTTTCTGCCTGTTCCTGAAGTGGCTTCTCCTGAGACTTCTTCTTCAATTCCTCAGGTGTTTTCTGTTTCTCAAAGGCCTGTGTTATGACGTTAGGAGTATTTGGTATTGACAAATTTAGACTTTTTAGCAAAAAGCTCTCAATGTCACTTTCAGAATCAGATGAAAAGTGAGAAGGTCCTCCTTTTTCTGGTTCTGTGGGTCTTGATACTTCTTCCACCATGGATGGCTTCTGTGTTTCTTCCATGATTACTTCCTCCCTCTCTTTGGTGACAACAGTTTCAACTATGGATTTGCCCTTTCCCTTCTTGGTCAATTTCTTCTTTTGTATTGGTTTCCTTGGAACCTTCTTTTTCACCACAACAGTGGTTCTGGTCTCTGGAGGTCCTTGCAATTCCTTGAACTAGGCCAGCAACTCAACTTCTTTCCTGACAAACACCTCCTCAGTTTCAGCTATCATCATTTGGTCATGGAGTGCTTCATAGTGCTCCACCTCCTCCTGAACCCAGTCTGTAGCTTTGCATGAATAGTCTTCCAACATTTTCTGGTATTGTGCTTCATACATAGCTCTTTTGTTATTTCCTTGGGTTAAATAGGTGTATAATTGCTCTTTGCTTGTTTGGGGTGGATGAGGTTCACTAGAGGATTGAACCTGTTTCTGTGCCTCCTCATGTTCCTCTTTTGTAGCTTCCTCCATTTCTAGTTCCACTTTTCCTTGGGTCCAACCTTCTTTTCTTTACAGGAATTACTTCCTCAGATATCATCTTCCTTTTCATATATGTTCCCCTCATGCGGGTTTGTCCTTCTGTTTCCCTTTCAATCATTTTCCTTGGAGGACTCTTGATTCCAGCCATAAGGCTTCTGAAATACTGTGCCTCTGGAGCTAATTTCAATTGATCTTCCATCTCTAGAACATGATAAATGATTCTTGTTAAGAACTGGGCTCCATTCATGAACTTCTTCTGCTCCCAGTGTTTTGCTGCTTCCTTCAGCTGTTCATGGATGTATGGTGAGACATCCATTACTCCAAAAGGTTTGGTTCTGTCCTTGTTGTTGAACATCAATAATGTCACTAACTTATGCGGCATGGTATATCTTAGTAATTTTGGAAAACAAAGTACTGTAAAAACATCCTTACAGCATATTCTTCATTCTCCCTTCCTTTAAAGTCAGTGAATTTTGCATATCTTGTGTAAGTTTCCTTATTCTTTTTGACAAAACTCGGGTCAAGTTTGGTTCCCATTATGTAGAATTGCAGTGCTGCTCTGATATGTTCTGCCCTGATAGTGATACCTACTTCCTGATTATCCTTGTTTTTGACTCTACATCTGAAATAGGCATCATTCCCTCTTCCTATTTCTGTCAAACTGCTCATTACTTGTGCTACTCTCTCAAAATCAATGAAGAAAATAGGCTCCTCCAATATTCTGTGCAGTTCTACTGCCTTCCATCTTTTCATATTGACTGCCACTCTTTGGAACTTGTAGAATTCCTGGCACAACATTGTATACTCATCATCTGACTCTAGGTCCACCTGTTCCTCCACAACTTCACTGTCCATAAACCAATGGCCTCTTGATAGAACAACTGATTCTGCCTTGAAGTCATGAATTGGCAACTCCTTTGTATTCACCATTTTCTGAGGAAAATAAAATACACAAAGAAAAACTCTACCCACATAAGTTACCAGAAGTCAAAAAGTAATATGTAGGGCTTTGTTTTGAGATGTCATGACATAAGAATGAAAATAAAATCCAAAATATTCTATTTCTCCAAAAAAGACTCAAAAAGTGATCATTACAGGTGTAGCAAGATGTCTAGTGCAGTCCCTTTCCCTAACCACTCTTTTGGAACAACAAATCATTTATCAAATGATAGAAAACAAAAAATTAACTAAAAAAACTAACTAACACAAAATAAAAAATAAAAATTGAAAAATAAATAGATCTCTACTATTCTTCTACCTATATCTTGCTTTGTGACATATGATTTTTGTAAAAAAAAAAACAACAGAAAATAAACAATTTTCTGTTGTTCTCAATTTTTCTTTCTCTTTTTTTCACAATGATTTTTTTCTCTCTCTTTTTTTTCAAATATTTTTTTCTATTTCTTTTCTTTTTCATTTTCATTTTTTTCATACTTATTTTTTTCTTTCTTTTCTTCCCCTCCTAATTCTCTTTTTAGAAAAGAAAATCAGGTCTAATATGTATTTTTTCATAATTTTTATGATTTTTTAAATATAGATCAAATCTGGATTATCTTTCTTCCACTAGAACAATTCTGATTTTTTAACCCAATACTTCCTGACTCCAATTGATCTGGTTCCCAGCAAACAACCATTCCCTTTGTATAAGCATTTTGTAGGATTTTTTGGTCTCCATATCCATTTTGTCCTTTATTCCTGTTTCAATGAGGAGACCTGTTGTAAACCTTGATTCCATGTGCTTCTTGTTCTAATGCTTTGATTCTCTGGACAATGCCATGATTGCCATCTTCTTCCTATTTCTCCCCCCTTCTTTGTTCTTCCAATCTCTTGTTGATTTTGATTACATGAAGCTTGATTATTTAACATTTGTATTGGTAATGCCTTTGTATCTTCAAATGCAAAAGTGAATCCTTCCATGTGTGCATCATGAACATCTGACTGAGTTTCCTGTTTGTCATTACTCAATAAAAATATTAAAAACCTTTTGTCATTTATGTTCAATTTAAGCCTCATTTTTTCAAAATCCAAGATCAATTTACCTTGTTGAAGCCATGGTTGACCTAAAATCACTTTTTTAGCCATCAAATTATCTAGCCATTCTTCACAGTCTATTTTCATATATTCTTCATTGAACTTTACTTCAATAGACAGTGAGGACATGCTCTGTACTATTTGACCTTCCAATGTTTTGATTAGGGTTCTACTTTCCTTTCTTTTTATGTTGAATTTACTTACCAGGGTTGAACTAATCAAATTTACTTATGCTCCAGAATCTATCAAAACCCTAATGCTTTCATTTTGAAAATCCATTATCATCACAGGGACATGTTCCTTTGGTTTGAGAGGAGTTTCACACAGACAGACTTCCCTAAGCTCATTGATTTTTCTTATCCTTTCCATAGCTTCCTGTTGAGCTTCCTTTCTCATGACTTCCTCTTCCCTTTTCCTGTTTTGAGCTTGTTGCAACCTTCTCCATTCATCAACACCTAATGGGCAATCATACCTCTTAACTCTACATCCACTTATGAAGTTCGGCATGATTTCTCCGTCTATGGTAGCTAGTTGAATGGCTCCACTGTTGCTTATTTGATGTATAATATATGGTCCATGTCCTTTTTTCTGGAACTTTTTCTGATGTTCTCTGACTGTGTACGCCAGCACTAGATCTCCTACCTGTAGATCTTTCTCTTTTATGTGAACATCATGATAAGCTTTTTGCCTTTTCTTGTCCACATATAAACTCATAATGGCTTGGAGTCTAGATGCTCCCAACTTTTCCAATTCCATTACTCTTTCTGATAGTTCATGTCCAGTCCAATTATAGTGACTTCCTACTTTTAATGTTGGAATAAGGAATTCCATAGGTAAAACTGCATTTTGTCCATATACTAGATCGAATGGTGTGCTCCTTATTGCAGTTTTGTAAGCCACTCTATAAGCCCATAGGACATGATTAAGTTGTAGATCCCAATCATTCCTGCTTGTGTACACTTATTTTGATAGTACAGTACAAAGTACTTTATTAGTACTTTGTGCTAGCCCATTGGCTTGTGGGTGATATGGGGCTGACTTTCTATGACTGATCAGGAAATAATCAGTGATGTTTTCTATGATCTGGTTTACAAAATGGGTCCCCCTATCACTTACTAGTTCAATTGGAAGTCCAAATCTGGTGATAATGTTTTCATATAGGAATCTGGCAGTAGTATTAGCATCATTTCTTTTTGTGGCTTTAGCCTCAGCCCACTTTGTCAGGTAGTCTGTAGCCACTATGATGTATTCCGCATGGGATTGTTTTGCTGGAGGATGTATAGGTCCAATGAAATCCAATCCCCATTTACTAAAGGCTCTGGCTGAAATTAGCAAAACCAATGGCATATCATTTCTTCTGTTTGGTTGACTTACCCTTTGACAGACATTGCACCTTTTTACATAGGTTCTTGCATCCGGAAATAGCATTGGCCACCAAAAGCCGGAATATAAAATGCGTTTAGCAGTTCTGTCACTTGAAAATTGTCCTCCTGCCACTCCAGAGTGTGCCATTTCCAACATTTCTAGATATTTATTCTCAGGAACACAAATCCTTAGGTACTCATCCATTCCTCTCTTATACAATTGTTCTCCTATCAATTGATATTCTTCAGAGATTACTTGTAAATTTTTTGAATCTGTACCAGCTATCACTTGTTTTCCTTTCTCCCTCCTTCTCAATTCTTCCATGATATTTTCACTCCAATCTGGATTTTTTTGGAACCAATATAGAGTTATGAATTTTGAATCTTGCAATATTTGGCACTTCTTGCAATTGGCAATTATTTTGATACATCTTGAATTTTATTAGGCCAATGTACCCCCATCCTATTGAGATTACTTAGGGTGACTACCCTAGAAGCATGAGTGCAAGGGTTCCAATGATGAGCTCTCCTTAGGTATTCTTGTTGCTCCTCCTCAGGAGTGCAATATTCTAATATGCCTGTGTGGTTGAGATGGTACAAATGCCCAGCTAGTAACATAAAATTCTTGCTTTGCAATACTAGGTGTGCATTATTCCCAATTGTTCTACAAGGTCCCATGGTTAATAATGGTACTAAAGTCATGGCCCACTCAGGAACACTCTCTACCTTAAACAGATAAGTGTCTGACAGATTGTCATCTAAAGGTGAACTAGGTTCTTCTGACTGGATTCGAGATAAATGATCTACTCTCAAGTGTGTTTTTCCTTGTCTGACCACCACCTCAAACTCAAATTCCATTAACAACAGAAACCATCTGACTATTCTCCCTGTGTGACAAGGTTTATTTACCAAATATAACAAGGCTTGATGGTCTACAAAGAACTTGAACTTGTTGGCCAAAAGGTAATGTCTGTACTTTCTTACAGCAAATACCATGCCCAATCCCTCTCTTTCAATGGTTGTGTAATTTTTCTCTGCTAGATTCAATTGTCTACTAGCATAGGCCACTGGAAAATCTAACTTGCTTCCTTCTATTGGTTGTGCTAACACACATCCCAAAGCATAATTGGAAGCATCCACATGAACATGAAAAATTTTATCCCATTGAGGTGTTTTCATAATTGGGGCTATTACCAAACAAGTTTTTAGAGTTTCAAAGGCTTGGTCACACTCCTTAGTCCACTCAAACTTTGTAATTAGGGCATATAAGGGTTTTTCTATGTCAGCAAATTTGTGTACAAATTTCCTATAGTATCCACAATGTCCCATGAAAGTTTGAAGTTCCTTAACACTTGTTGGTCTTGGAAGCTCTATTATGGCCTTTATTTTCTTTTCATCAGTTGAAATTCCGTTTTTAGAGACTATATGACCCAGCATTCTTCCTTGTCTGACAAAGAATACACATTTTTCTGGATTTAAACATACTCTGTAGGTTCTGCATTTCGTGAATATATTTTCTAAGTCCTGCAAGTGATCTTGTCTTTTTAATGAAAAAGTACAAAGATCATCTACATAGATTTCCATTACCTTTCTCAGGAACTCTTTGAAGATATGACACATCAATCTCTGAAAAGTTGCTGGAGCATTAGTTAATCCAAAGGGCATAACCCTAAAGGCATAAATTCCCCATTCTGTGGAGAAGGCAGTTTTATGTTGGTCTTCCAATGCTATAGGAACCTGGTTGTATCCTGAAAAACCATCTAAAAAACTATAAACCTCCTTCCCAGCAACTCTTTCTAGGAGATGATATGTTATAGGCAGTGGATAATTATCTCTTATAGTTGCTGCATTTACCTTTTTCAAGTTAATGCATACCCTCAGTTTCCCATTCTTTTTTGGTACCACAACTATAGGAGATTGTTAGCTCAGAAAATGGTTGGTTTTTATGCACTAATGTGGGTCTATTTGGCAGGAAAATACGTTTGATTTCAGGAACTTGAAGAGTAGATTTGATGATTGTGCTGACTTCCAACTTTGCATCCTATCAGGAGTTTGGAGTGATATTGGTAATTGGCAGTACATGGAAGATGAGCATGTCCTTGTTGATGACTTAGAAGAATATTTGAATCCAGAAGCTTTGATAACGACTTTTGGATCTTACAAGGGAGATTTTTGTTGCTAATGCAAGTGATTGTAGAGCTGTTTTGTGTAGAAGGGGGAAAGCCATTGAGATGTCACGGGATCATAAGCCTCATGAAGAAAAAATCGCATTGAAGCATTTGGGGGATACATTTATGATGGGTAGATGCTTTTATTGGCATATCTTTGTTTAATATGTATGTAAAATGTGGATTATTTGCAAAAGCTCAAGAGGTAACGGGTTTTGTTTTTTCCCGTGGTTCTGACAAAAAAAAAAACGGAAAAGAAGGCTGGGGGGGGGCACATTCGTTGTTCGGAAAGAGGGAGTTTTTTTTGTCAGAACTCTCTGTGGTGCAACCTTGAAGAGGACGAGGGTGCCAAGGAGGAGTTTTTTGTGTCTGTGAAGACATTACAGGTGATTCGGGGAGATCGCTGAGGGATGCAGAGTGGGGACGATGGCCAACACATGGATACTCGCAAGGCTATTGATTCCTGAGAGGATTGTGATCTGTCAATCGACATGTAAAGCACCGTTGCACAAGAGAAGCGGCAGCCACTATATATCTTCTGAGGGCTAACTGGTTTCAGAGCATCGAGGCTCTTCAGGTATTGATGCTCTCAAAGCGTAGAGTCATGTTTTTTTTTCCTTCAACAATCACTGCGCTTCGAAATAATTGGTGAAGTGTCTGTCGCTTTGAGATTGTACAGTACTCCTGATATGTGTGATGTTTCATGTGCTGTGTTTAATACATCCATTAGGGTAGATAAAATTTGTCATGAAAAAGGGTGAAAGAAGAGAGAAGGGGGCTCAGGGGAAGCCTTGACATGCCCGCGCGAATGGAATTCTCTACTGAACAGTTGATACTTTGTATTCGAACCATGCATTAGACAAGAAGTTTGTTGTTGTTCTTATTCGTGAGAGGAATCCCTTTCGTAAAAAAATTGTTACCTGCGTTCCATTTTATGAGGCAATGGCATTCAAATTATTTTATAGTTTGTGCTTTAATGTTTCAGGTGATCGACCGTAA
Organism: Ceratopteris richardii; assembly: GCA_020310875.1. Lineage (NCBI taxonomy): Eukaryota > Viridiplantae > Streptophyta > Polypodiopsida > Polypodiales > Pteridaceae > Ceratopteris > Ceratopteris richardii. The sequence continues at coordinate 13,397,316 of CM035406.1, forward strand.
GCTAAAAGCCTATTGAACTTTCTATATTAAATCTTTTGCACACCTCTCCATGAGTACATGCATGATAGCACATGGATATGGATTTGCATCTCCAAGAACGTGCCCCGCTTAGCTGGTTGTAACCCTTAGCACGTAGAAGATCTGAAAGCGATAGGTTCAATAAAATTTTCTCTCCTCTTACTAAAGTAATTTTGGTGGGCTAATGGAAGCGAAAAAATATGCACCTATTTTTTGAAAGTGCGATCTAAAATTGTGCATGAAGCAATCAAACCTGGAAGTTTTTTTGCTTGGTATTTTTCTTATTATGCAATCGTACCTCAAAAGGTACCTCGAAATCGAATTATGTATGTGCACTTGGGATGTTTATTGCCACTTCTCCCTAATGCATCATAGAGTCTCAAGACATCGTTGTTTAATCAGTATGGCCCTTAAAGCCCAAGCTACTACGAAATGTGCACCTTGAGTGTATTGTGTAAGAGAGAGGAAAAGAAAAACGAGAAGGAAAGGGAGAATGGGAGGGTGCAAGTGTGTGCATGGGTGCGTATGTGAATGAGGGAGCAAGTGTGCGTGTACGATAGTGTGTAAAAGCGAGTGAAAAAAAAAATGTGGGGAAAGAGGGAAGGAGGAAATGAGAGAGTGAGGGTGTGCATATAAGGGAATGTGGGAGTGAAAGAGAGAGTGTGAGCGAGCAAGGTATGTATGTGAAGAAGTGACGATGTGTGCAAGGAGGTGTGCATGTGTGTAAAAGGAGAAAGGAAGGGGACAGAGGGAAACGGGAGGTAAGAGTGTACGAGAGTGTGGAGTAAGAGAGTGAATGAGCGTGTGTGAAAAAGAGTGTGTGAATGCATGAGAGTGCATGAGAGCATATGTATGTGTAAGAGTGAGAGTGAGAGAAGAGAGTTTGCTAAAAGGTAAGCACTAGAGTTGAAGGCCTCTTGGTGCATGTATTTGCCCGTATCTTCCCGCGGTACATCAGAGTGTAATTGTGGATTTAGGGTGATCAAAACTAACCTAGCATTAGAAAGTTTAGCCAAATACCATTGTGCATGGGCATTTTCCCTTGGACTAAGAGCCACAACATTTTGGTGCGTCTGCCGGGAAAAGCTTGGCACGTCTCTATAAGAGAGTGCCATAGGTTCGCCTAGCGCCACATGTTGGCCGAGCTTGCGGACTCCAGATCTAGTACATGAGTGAGGGGAGCTCATTCTCAGGAGCAACACAAACTCAAAGAGAGGAACGCGCTCAGAGAAGATCCCTTGAAAGCGAAAGGAAGAGGTGGGAATCGCAAGTTGAGTCAACCTCGACTGGCTCAAAGAAATCTGCCAAAAACGTGTATTCTCGTAGGAGAGTCGCGAATCAAGTGCGGAAGTTTGAAGGAGGGATCCTGAGGCCACGTTCGCTAAATTTTTGGGATCGAAGTGATATTGACATCACACCTCTGTTTGAAATGGCTCAAGTGAACGGATTTCAGTTCATTTGGGGGACTTCACCAAGTTTTCAGGTGCTTGGGACGAAGATCCAGATAGTTTTATCCAGCTGTTTGAAGTTACTTGTGAGGCTAATGAGGTAGTTGACCACGGTCAAAGGTTGAGAATTTTTTCGGCTATTCTCCGTGATGAGGCAGCCAATTGGTATGGGAATCTGACACCACAAGAGCGTGGAACTTATCAAATGCTCAAGGAAGCCTTCTTGGCAAAGTTTCGACGACAAGGCTTCCAAGATAGATTGGCACAAGAGATGGATTACCTGCGACAGGGAGTCAATGAGAGCATCGATAACTACATTGGAAACGTTGGTAAGAAAGATGGGCGCAAATGCCCCGAACGATGAGACATTGAAAAGAAGATTCATTTCGGGATTGAGAGATCCTACGGCACAGCAGCATATCAGCCTAACAAGACCTGCAACTTTAATGGATGCTAAGGAACAAGCAAGGCTTTGGGAGGAAGTACAATTATGTCAACAGAGGAAGATGGAGCTCTTATACGAGCCAATGGGAGGCCTAGGAAACATACCGATGAAAGATCCTGGCCAAGGAAGTCCCGCATTAACGACTCCAGCTTTTGTAGCTGCCACTAGCACGCCAGGTGAGGTAAAGCCTGCGCTAACTGAAGAGCGAATATTGGAGTTGGTCACACAAGCTATAAAAGCTGCCACAATGACCCAGGAAACATACACAGTAAAACTAGAGGTGACTACAAACCCCAATCAAGTGTTGTGATCAAATACATGGTGTGGAAAGTGCCATGGTTACGGCCATTTGGCTTCAGAATGCCCTACAGTCTCAAGAGTATTCACAGATAGATCACCACCTAGAATGCGTTGCACTTTTTGTGGAAGAACAAATCACACAGAGGACCGATGTTACAACAAGAGAGCCTATGAAGAGAGGACCATGAAATCGGGAGATACAAGAGAAAGACCTTACACGGGATTGCCCGCTCAAAGTGTCCAACCTACATCTCGTTGGGAAAACAGATCTACTTATGGATATGGTGCTCAGGGTCAAGGAGGGGACTATCCAAGAAGAGCCGCACGTGATCAAAGAAGAGATGGTCCAATCCAGTGTTGGAGGTGCCATGGCTTTGGCCATACTCAATCTAGATGTCCAAACGAAAAGAAACCAATTGATTATACCCCACTATGTAGGTACTGTAGTGGAGAGGGCCACTTTGATGAAGATTGTCCAAAACGAAGAGCCGCCGCCGGCAAGGAAAAAGGACCAGTAGGGTCCTCGAATTATGTTGATACTCAGATGCATTCTACATCGAGAGCTCAAGAGCACGTTCCTACGATCGGAGTAGCGTTCAAGACACTGAACCCTCAAGAAGGCTCTAGCTCGTCAATGCACTTTGTGGATGCTTACCAGGCCAAGAAACCACATAAAGAGCCAACTGTGGAAGTAGTCACAAGGACTCAAGAGTATTTAAAGAAGCATCCAGAAGACGAAAGCGAAAGAGCAAGCCAAAAGAAGATAGCTGAACATGGAGAGGTAGAAAACCAAGTTGGAGGATTTGCTGAGCAGCAAGAGTTTGAGGATGGGGAAGAGATCGAGATTCTTCCACCAGTGACCAAGGAGTTTGTGCCAGGCATAGCACCATTCCCCGAAAGATTAAGGGCTCCAAAATGTAGGAAGGAAAGACAAAGTTTGGAAGAAGTGGATATTGTAAAGTTGCTCGCTGACACGGAATTCACGCTGGATATTGGCACATTGCTAAAATGTTCACCTGCTTATAGGAAACAATTCTACAACGAATATATTAAGAAGCCGAGAAAAACTCGAGATAAAAAGAGACAAGATAAAGATGTCCAAGGGATCATTCAAAGTATTACGACGCAAATTGATTCGAATGCTCCAGCTGTGACGGTCGAGATTAAAGGGTATGCAGTCCCTGGTGCTCAGTTAGATAGTGGAGCCGCAGTCAACCTTATGACTGAGTTCATGATGAAAGCTTTGGGCCTCAACCACATGGAAGAAACGCCGATGTCCTTGAGAATGGCAGATCAAACACAAGTGAAGCCTGCGGGTCTTTTGAAGAATGTAAGCACACTTGTGGGCGGTCTAGAGTTTAAAGTTGATTATTTGATAGTAAGACCAAGGACCTCAGAGGCTGCCTTCTCGATCTTACTTGGACGGCCATGGCTGGTGCAAGCCGAATGTGTGCACGATTGGCGCACAGGATTTATCACAATTGGACCAAAGGCTGATCGAATACAACTTCAAGTGTCTCCAAACTTGACCGGCAAGAAATCGACAACAGCTGAGGAAAGGGAGCAAAAAGCAAAGGAAAAGGTTAGACAAGAAATGGCGCGGGTAAGATTTGCCTTGCGCACGGAGACTTCCAAGGACCTTTCGCAGGATGGATTTAATTTGCAATTGGCCAACCCCCAACATGCGAAAGTGGGCGAGTACAAAGATCCTCTATGTTACAAGGATGATTCAGACCAGGAGTTGCTGGGATAGTTGACACATACAAGTGAATTTGAGTGCTACATGTTGAGTATAGAAGCAAAGGAAAACAAAGTTACCCAATCCCTGGAGAAGGGAACTTCAAAAGATGAGTTGAAGCTGGAGTTAGCTCCGACAATGGAAGTACAAAAGTTGAGAGAAAGGGTTAGAGTGCTAGAAGCAGAGCTTCTAAGGAGAAGTCGACAATCAAACAGAGAAGCGGAAAGTAAAACTAAAGTGCCGGAAGCCATTGCAAAAGTTGAACTAAAGAAATTGGGTGCGGTTGAAAAAGAACAAAACAATGATTTACTGGCCAACCATGCACGCGTGATTGGAGAACACGTTCCAATCACAGTGTCATCGAGGAATAAGGAATATTCGCGAGAAGCTCAGGTAGAAAAATGGGAAGTTTTTCCAGAAAAGTTCTTGAGCATGGGGTCAGAGCTACCAGATGGAGTACGAGATTGCATTAAATTGGCACTCAAAAATTTCAGCAAGGCCTTTGCATGGTCATACAGTGATCTGAGAGGAATTGATCCCCGAATCTGCCAACATTATATAGATTTGGAAGAAGGTACCCGACCAATATGTCAACGACTTAGGCGGACAAATCCAATCTACTCGGAATTGATCAAGCTAGAATTGACTAAGTTATTGGAAGCAAGATTCATATATCCCATCGCATCCAGCGAGTGGGTATCACCAATTGTAGTTGTTCCGAAGAAAAATAAGAAAATCGGTATTTGCATAGATTATCGTAAGTTGAACGAGCGTACAAAGAAGGATCACTTCCCTTTGCCATTCACTGATCAAATCTTGGACAGAATGGCTGGCCATAAATTGTACTCATTTTTGGATGGTTTCAGTGGGTACAACCAGATCCAAATCCATGAAGAGGATCAATCAAAAACTACTTTCACCACAGAATGGGGTACGTATGCATATCGTGTGATGCCATTTGGATTATGCAATGCACCGGCCACATTCTAGAGGGCAATGATAGCTGCATATCAAGACTATTTGCAGGACTGGATGGAGATATTCCTCGATGATTTTGCAATCAGGGGCAATGATGAAAACATGATGGAGAGGATCGAAGCTATTTTAAGAAGAAGCATCGAAAAAGGCATCGCATTAAATCCTGAAAAGTGTACATTTGGAGTACGAAGAGGATTGCTTTTGGGACATGTTATTTCCGAAAAAGGGATCGCGGTTGACGAGGATAAAGTGGAAAAAATTGGACAACTTCCACCTCCTCAAAACTTGCGACAACTCAGAGGATTCTTGGGGCATGCTAATTATTATCGACGATTTATATTAAATTTTGCATCAATAGCAGCACCACTGACGAATCTTTTGAGGAAAGACCAACAATACCAATGGACTGGAGAGTGTCAAGTTGCATTCGAATTGATCAAAAATAAATTGATAAATGCGCCCATTTTAGTAGCACCTGATTGGACGAAAGAATTTCATGTGCACAGAGATGCTTCTCATACTGCGGTTGGAGCAGTGCTATGCCAAGCCGATGAAAAGAAGTTGGACCACCCTATTTATTACGCAAGTCGCAACTTGAATAGCACCGAGAGGAACTACACGACTACAGAGAAGGAATGCCTCTCGATGATCTTTGCGGTAAACAAGTATCGGCATTACTTGATGGGAAAACATTTCACGTTTTATGTGGATCATGAAGCCCTTAAGTACATCATTAATAAACCCGAGCTGTCAGGGCGATTGATGAGGTGGATGCTACTTCTCCAAGAATTTCAGTTCACAGTGGTAACCAGACCAGGCAAAGCGCACATATTGGCTGACCATTTATCTCGAATTGTTAATGAGGAGCCAATCTCTGGTGTGCCCGACAATGCTCTTGATGGACATCTATTCCAGGTTGATGCTAAAGTACCTTGGTATGCCGACTTGGTGAACTTCTTGTGCCGCCAGGAGCAAACAAGAGAGAGAAGCAAAAACTGTTAGCATTGGCGAAGCACCATAGCATCATTGGGGGGCAACTCTATCGATATTTTGTCCACGAGAGCGTTTATCGGAGGTGTCTCGAGGAAGAAGAAGTACCTCTAGTGTTGAGGGCTTTGCATGATGAACCCTCCGGTGGGCATTTTGCTGGTGAGCTGACGGCAAGAAAGATTTTATTGGCTGGGTATTGGTGGCCAACGCTGTTCAAAGACTCTCACACATACTGCAAGAAATGCGACAAATGCCAAAGAATGGGCAAACCAACGTTAACACATGCTGCTCCTCTTACGCCGGTGTTGGCTCTTAAGCCGTTTGAGAAATGGGGAATTGATTTTGTGGGGCCTATTGATCCTCCCTCAAGACGTAGATCCAATAGGTATATTCTGGTCTGCACTGACTATGTTACCAAGTGGGTAGAAGCCAAAGCTCTGAAGACTGACCGAGCTGTTGATGTAGCTAAATTTTTTTATGAACAAATTATCACTCGATTCGGATGCCCGTTGGAGATAGTGAGTGGTAGAGGAACACATTTTGTCAACGAATTGATCGAAGAATTAATGGAATTATATAAGATCAAACATAGAAAAAGCACTCCATATTATCCGAGGGCAAATGGACAAGTGGAGGTCACCAACAAAGTTCTTGAACAGATTCTAACAAAGACAGTAGTTGTGCATAGGCGAGACTGGGATGAAAGACTTTTGGAAGCCTTGTGGGCATATCGAACATCTTATCGAGTGACGACTAAGAGCACTCCGTTCTCCCTAGTATATGGCGAGGAAGCCATCTTTCCCATCGAAAAAGAAGTTCCGACCTTAAGAGTAGCCATAGAGGCCAGGCTGGGAGAGGAAGAGTCATTGAAGGAGAGGTACATACAATTGGTCAAGCTAGAAGAAAAGAGGCTTATTGCACAACAAAGTCTGGAAGCTATTCAGAAAAGACAGAAGGAGAGGCACGACAAGAATCTCAAGACCTATGTGATTCAAGAAGGAGATTTAGTGCTAGTCTATGATAGTAAATATTATAAATTCCCGGGGAAGTTACAGACAAGATGGGCAGGACCGTTTAAGGTGGTGGAACTCAACTCCAATGGTTCCATGCAAATTCAAGATTTAGGAGAAGAATGTGCTCCCGTGAAGGTTAACGTGCTTCGAGTTAAACCATATTTCAAGTGACATTAGGACGAGAGAAGCCAGACGAGATCCAAGCAGAAGGATGTAGTAGACTCCTTGTACATAGATGTATAGTTATATATATACATATATACGCATATGTAAGCTATGATTTGTGTGTCATAAATATTCTTCCCTGCTAGCTCAAGAATTTTGGACTTCTAATTATTTTTCTTGTGTTGCGCAGAGACTGTTAGGAGCTAAGTAACAAAATGGCAGATCAAATAACTCAACTCTATTTGTACGAGCTAAGGATATATTTCTCGGACCAAACATTCGCCCGCATGGACATAGATGTCGACGATTTTGAGACGGAATATGATGTTGAGGAAGCGCATTGGCTGGTATGCTTTATAAACCAGGGTTTGGATGTTGCGTTTTACATTGAGTGTTTTGAGGAATACCTGACCCGACATGTAGGATGGGCGGGGGATCGATATTACTATTTCGACCCTTCGAGGGAAATGCCTAATGAAGAAAACGATATCACTTGGGCTTGGGCAGATGTGTTGACGATAGGAAGTGATGACGGAGCTCCTGAAGTTGAGCCTGACTCGCCCTAGGGAAGTCGTTGGGATGCGAGTACGATGTGAGGCTACATGAGACATCCCGGAGACCCACATTCTAGATCGTCTAAGGATAGGTACAGGAGGGACTAAGGCATAGCTGGTTGTAGTTACCTAGTGAAAAGTCAAATCGATGAATACATATGTAGTGTCTGTAATTGAGAGAATGGAGTGAAGAGGTGGTTGATTTGTCAAAGGCTAGAGTGTATATGTTTGCATGCATGTGTGGGAAAAGTGGGGAAAATCCCTTTCTTCCTCTCCCTAATTCTCAGGACTTGGGTAAATTAATTAACTATGAAAAAAAAAAAAAAAAAAGAAAGAAAAAAAAAGAAAAGAAAAAATTTGTGTTGCTGTGATCGTACCAATGTGCTATGGTGGGCTAGTAGGTGGGTGGATTTATCCTAGCCGGGTGGTTAGGACCACGAGCCGCAGCTAGTTTCGCCATAGGCTTGGGATGTATATGTTTATGTCTTAGCTACGCACCATAACGGGTCGGTAGGTAGGTGGAGCCATCGTGGCTGGGTAGTCACGACCACGAGCTGCATCCAGCTTCGTTATGGGCTAGCTGATATATGTTATGTGTTATCATTGTGTGTTTGTATGTTGTGCGCTGCGTTGCATTGGTAGATGGGTGGAATCAACCTGGCCGGGTGGTCAGGTCCACGAATCGCATCCAATGTCAATACAGGCCAACGTGTGATTATAAATAAAATGTACATATGAAATTATTCCCCACTCCTGAGGGGGAGAGAGAGAGAGGAGAGGGCGATGATCGCCTGGAAGGGAACGTTATTTGCTTGTGTGATTGGTATGGTGGCTTGTGACAGATCAGCTCACTCTGAATCAATATTCTCAAAGGCACGGATACTCTATATGTACTTATAGATGAGACCTTTAGCGAGGTAATGCAACGGTCTTATTTTATAACTTGTGTGCTCTATCCGAGGGTTTTCCAGAGTGTGGGACACTCCAAGGTTTTTATGTAGGTCTTGACTTATACTCGGGTCTCGATGGCTTCTGTAGGACGACGATGGGGATTCTTCGGGAACGTCTAGTCATGGAATAATGGTACATAGCAAATGGTAGGTGCAATAATGGGGTATGCATTTTGGGTATGTTGCATCTCCTGTTGAATTCATTTCAGTTGTTGTTGTTTATTTCGGTCTTTCCGTTTCTGTTTTTTCGCAATGATAGTTGCATGTGTAAAACATGGAAAGGTATGCATGTGTTATTTTGGTTGAGACTATTTTCATAATGGAATGCATGAGCAATTTGATGCATGTTGGGATGGGAGTTGCATAAAGGTGCGTGTTCTTGGATCATTTTGGAAGTGAGTGATTTGTATGTATTCATGAGTGATTTTTTAGCACTAATAGCTTCAATGAGTGCAGGTCCACTTGGAATAATGGCTCGATGGAAAGGTATGCAAGCTTGTTATACACTGATATTTTCATGGCTGTTTTGATTAGATTGCAGCGAGAATGGCTCGTCGAGGACGACTTTGCAAATAAGAAGAGGGGAGTATGTTAGCTCAGAAAATGGTTGGTTTTTATGCACTAATGTGGGTCTATTTGGTAGGAAAATACGTTTGATTTCAGGAACTTGAAGAGTAGATTTGATGATTGTGGTGACTTCCAACTTTGCATCCGATCAGGAGTTTGGAGTGATATTGGTAATTGGCAGTACATGGAAGATGAGCATGTCCTTGTTGATGACTTAGAAGAATATTTGAATCTAGAAGCTTTGATAATGACTTTTGGATCTTACAAGGGAGATTTTTGTTGCTAATGCAAGTGATTGTAGAGCTGTTTTGTGTAGAAGGGGGAAAGCCATTGAGATGTCACGGGATCATAAGCCTCATTAAGAAAAAATCGCATTGAAGCATTTGGGGGATACATTTATGATGGGTAGATGCTTTTATTGGCATATCTTTGTTTAATATGTATGTAAAATGTGGATTATTTGCAAAAGCTCAAGAGGTAACGGGTTTTGTTTTTTCCCGTGGTTCTGACAAAAAAAAAAAACGGAAAAGAAGGCTGGGGGGGGGCACATTCGCTGTTCGGAAAGAGGGAGTTTTTTTTGTCAGAACTCTCTATCTCTCCCCACTTGGTCTTATCGAAAAACGGGAGGTAGCGAGATTTTTTTGAGAGCGGCTGCCAAGATAAGGGGGTGAACTGTCATTTTGGGCTCTCTCTCTTCGTTTTTCATGTGTCTGTGCAGGTATATCGACGGGGGATCGGATTTTGAAGGAGCCCGCTGATCATCAGAGGAAGGAAGGAGCTCCTGTGCGGTGAGAGCAGAAGGAGGCGCGAGTAGAACTTCGTCTTCAATTTTTTTTTGGGACAGCAAGCTCTGAGGAGGGTATTCAATCGGAGGGGAACTTAGCTTCTATTGGGTGAAGTGTATGGAGCACTAAAGGGGCCGCTTCGGAGCAGCCTGCACATACTATTGATGGGCGAATGCTTGAGAAAAGTCGATCAGAGAAGGGAGAATCGGGCATGTCAAGGACCTGAGGGGAAGGACGCAAAGAAGGAGGAGGCTAGTGCAACCTTGAAGAGGACGAGGGTGCCAAGGAGGAGTTTTTTGTGTCTGTGAAGACATTACAGGTGATTCGGGGAGATCGCTGAGGGATGCAGAGTGGGGACGATGGCCAACACATGGATACTCGCAAGGCTATTGATTCCTGAGAGGATTGTGATCTGTCAATCGACATGTAAAGCACCGTTGCACAAGAGAAGCGGCAGCCACTGTATATCTTCTGAGGGCTAACTGGTTTCAGAGCATCGAGGCTCTTCAGGTATTGATGCTCTCAAAGCGTAGAGTCATGTTTTTCTTCCTTCAACAATCACTGCGCTTCGAAATAATTGGTGAAGTGTCTGTCGCTTTGAGATTGTACAGTACTCGTGATATGTGTGATGTTTCCTGTGCTGTGTTTAATACATCCATTAGGGTAGATAAAATTTGTCATGAAAAAGGGTGAAAGAAGAGAGAAGGGGGCTCAGGGGAAGCCTTGACATGCCCGCGCGAATGGAATTCTCTACTGAACAGTTGATACTTTGTATTCGAACCATGCATTAGACAAGAAGTTTGTTGTTGTTCTTATTCGTGAGAGGAATCCCTTTCATAAAAAAATTGTTACCTGCGTTCCATTTTATGAGGCAATGGCATTCAAATTATTTTATAGTTTGTGCTTTAATGTTTCAGGTGATCGACCGTAAGCTAAAAGCCTATTGAACTTTCTATATTAAATCTTTTGCACACCTCTCCATGAGTACATGCATGATAGCACATGGATATGGATTTGCATCTCCAAGAACGTGCCCCGCTTAGCTGGTTGTAACCCTTAGCACGTAGAAGATCTGAAAGCGATAGGTTCAATAAAATTTTCTCTCCTCTTACTAAAGTAATTTTGGTGGGCTAATGGAAGCGAAAAAATACGCGATCTAAAATTGTGCATGAAGCAATCAAACCTGGAAGTTTTTTTGCTTGGTATTTTTCTTATTATGCAATCATACCTCAAAAGGTACCTCGAAATCAAATTATGTATGTGCACTTGGGATGTTTATTGCCACTCCTCCCTAATGCATCATAGAGTCTCAAGACATCGTTGTTTAACCAGTATGGCCCTTAAAGCCCAAGCTACTACGAAATGTGCACCTTGAGTGTATTGTGTAAGAGAGAGGAAAAGAAAAACGAGAAGGAAAGGGAGAATGGGAGGGTGCAAGTGTGTGCATGGGTGCGTATGTGAATGAGGGAGCAAGTGTGCGTGTACGATAGTGTGTAAAAGCGAGTGAAAAAAAAAATGTGGGGAAAGAGGGAAGGAGGAAATGAGAGAGTGAGGGTGTGCATATAAGGGAATGTGGGAGTGAAAGAGAGAGTGTGAGCGAGCAAGGTATGTATGTGAAGAAGTGACGATGTGTGCAAGGAGGTGTGCATGTGTGTAAAAGGAGAAAGGAAGGGGACAGAGGGAAACGGGAGGTAAGAGTGTACGAGAGTGTGGAGTAAGAGAGTGAATGAGCGTGTGTGAAAAAGAGTGTGTGAATGCATGAGAGTGCATGAGAGCATATGTATGTGTAAGAGTGAGAGTGAGAGAAGAGAGTTTGCTAAAAGGTAACCACTAGAGTTGAAGGCCTCTTGGTGCATGTATTTGCCCGTATCTTCCCACGGTACATCAGAGTGTAATTGTGGATTTAGGGTGATCAAAACTAACCTAGCATTAGAAAGTTTAGCCAAATACCATTGTGCATGGGATATCCATTCTGTATACTCAATTTCATAGATGAAATTGGCAGTTAATAGCTTATCAATTTCTTCCTTTATCTTTGCAGAGTATTTGTCATTAAATGTGTAATGTCTTTGTTTACTCGGTTTTGCTTCAGGTGTAATAGGAATCTTATGCTCACAAATTTTAGGATCAATACCTTTCGAATCCTTGTAGCTATAAGCAAATACATCCCTATATTTTCTTGCCAAGTTTCTTAGTGCCTCTTCTTCTTGGGTTGTCATGTCATCTGCCACTACAATGTGTCTTTCTTCTCCCTCCTCCTGAGTGATCATGATCTTTTTAGTTTCTTCCTCATTATCATAAGGCTCTCCTTTCTTCTTTTCCCTCTTTGGTTTCCTTCTGAGAAGTAATCTATTTTCTACTTCATAAGTCTTGAAATTTTCTGGTACATCAAACTGTTGATCTTTGTTCATTTCCCTTGTCTTTTTCTCATTTTCCTGATCTTCTTTTATTTCTTTGTGTTTGTTTTTCTTGTATTTGCCTGAGATTTTATCCTTAATAGCATCTTCAGCTTTTACTTCCTCCAAAAATTGTGTCTTCCCTTTTTCTAATATCATTTCTGCTTCTATATCCTCTTCTGTTTTGGATACCTTTATCATTTGTATTCCAATGTGAAAAATATCATATCCTTCTTCATTTTGAAATTCCACTCCTACATATTCATCACTGGCTAGATCCATGGTAGCCAAAATTTGATTCCAGCCATAGGGCTCAAATTCCTCATCCTTGAATTGTTGAGGTACATAATTCTCATCTTGTAACCCTCTTTCTTCCACACAATCCTCTCTTCTTAATCTCCTTTTCCTATTGGTCAGATTTCTTATCATATTGCACTTCCATACTGATGATTCAGCCTCATCCTGGTCCTCCATATCTGATTCCTCACTCAACTCTTGATTCTGATGAATTTTATACCATTCTTGAGGGGATATGTCACAGTAGTGCCCATTTCTTAGATTTACTTTGGTTATCCTTCCTTTGCTCTGCAGGTATAGGCAATCATTACCCCAATCTTGTACAATTTGCATTTGTCTCATGAAAGGTCTTCCTAGGATAATTTCATATGAAGTGGATTGTGGGAATTCTACTATAGCAAAGGTGTGTTCTATCTCTAACCCACATATGTCCACAATCACTTTTTCCCATATTCCTAGAGGTTTCTCTATATGTCCATCTGCAAGTTGCAATCTCATTTTTGTGGGTAATAATTCATTTTTTCCCCATTTCTCCCAAGTTTGTTTAGTCATGATGGCCACTCCTGATCCACTATCCAAAATAGCTTTGGCCTGGTTTTTACCAAATTGTATTTTTAAAGTTGAGTTTCCCTCTTCTCCCTCACAATATCCTCCTATCTTATCAATGGGAATATACCACAACTCCTCCATTTCCTGTAGTTGTGGGTGAAGATTTTTTGGTGTTGTCTCCCATTTTTTCACTTGGCTCTGTAAGTGAGGATTTTGTTTCATTAAATCTTCCCATGTGGTGTGATACAGAATTGTGTACATTCACTTGGAGTGTTACTTGTGGGTTTTATTCCTTGATACTCTTTCCTCTTGTTTTTGTTGTCTCAGATTCCTCAACTGTTTTTTGAGAATTGTCTTCTTCCCCCATTTTGAGTTGTACTTCCTGAATGATTTGTTTACATTCCTGCATTCTTTCATGTTCTAAGTCTGGCATAGGATAAGCCATTGTATGATCAGCAAGGCTTGGTCCCTCTTGAATTCTTCCTTTGTATGCTTTTATCAGAGTGTCTAGACTTTTTGAATTTCCTATTTCCAACTGGGTCTGTGTCTCTGGAGGGGAAGTATTGTTTGATTGTTCCCTATTTTCTTCTTCAATATTTTTACTCATTTTTTGCTTCCTCTCCCATTTCCCTTTTTGTCTGTATTTCTTTACCTTTGAGATTGAACCTTCATTTTGTTCCTTAGTTGTTCTTTGTTGTTTTGTTTGTGACCTCGTTATAGCATTTATATCCACTAGATCAATGTCACTCAATTCTTCCTGTCCATGATACTGACTGCTTTTACTGGTATGTTATTAGGTGTGTTTTGTTGTTTTTGAGGATTTTTTGGGCAATCCTTAATTAAATGCTCCCTGCCACAATCCTTGCAATATGCTCCTTCTATTCTTAATGTAGGAGGTTGTGGACAGTCTCTAATAAAATGATCTCCCCCACACCTATAACAAGTTATCTTTGGTCCTCCTTTGAATTGAGGTTTTTTATTGGACATGTAATTATTGGTTATATACATGAAAGTGGCAGTGTCCATCTCAATTCTTCCATTTCCCAAGTCTAAAGCTTGTAATTCTCGCTCTCTTGGTTCATAACCTTCCCATTCTTCTTGATATCCCTCATTCCATTGATAATCTTCCTTGTATGATGACTTTGTTCTTGAGTTTCAATCCTTTATTGGTGTGTATTTGATTGGTACCACATTTGTTGGTATAGGAGGTTGTTGCCCAAGCACAAGTCTTGGTTGCTCACTATACACTGATTCTCTTTGGCTCCCATAGTCTCTCTCCTTTATGGGTTGTTTATTATAGAAGCATTCTTCCCTGGTATGGTTGGTATATTTCCTCTCTAGTGTACAATATTTGAGTGTCTTTCTGTCTTGCAAATGTGGAGGCTTTTGATATGGGCACTGTTGTATCAGATGACTTTCTCCACAATTGTAGCATTTTTTATTTGTGTTTATCCTGGAGTTTATCAAATTGGTTTTAGTGCTTACCTCTAGGGCTTTAGCAATGGCCTGAGCCAACTCTTCTACTGGAGGAATTTTATCCTCATTTGATCTGGGTTGATCAAATGCTAACAGATCTTGGCCTCTATTATCCTCCAAATCTATTGCTTCTTTTACACAAGCTCCTAGATCAGGGCATCTCCTGTAGTACACTAAGGTTCTTAATTGAGCACTTCTCAACCCTTCTATGAATAGGGATACTTGTCTAGCCATGGAAGGTACTTCCTCTTTAGGGCATCTGTCAATATATTGCTTAAATCTCCTGGCTGCCTCTCTGACATTTTCATCTTTTTGTTGTTTAAAACTGTGTATCAAAGTGGCTGTGCTATGTTTTATCCCGGTCTTTGAGAATTCTCCAATAAAGGCTTCTAGGAAGGATTCAATATCTAGGTACATTTCTTTTCTCAAAGGGATGAACCAAGATAATGCTGGTCCTGTTAGGGTTAGACCAAATGCCTCAAATTGAACTTTGTAATCTTCCACCTCCTTAGCTCTAATTAATTGCCTAAACTCTGCAGCATGAGCATGGGGATCTGAATACCCTTCATATTGATTTTTCATACATTTGGCTACTTGATATGGTATAAGCATTCTACCCTGAGGTTGCCAATGGTGTCTTCTTCTGAGTGGAAATTCATTATATCCTTCTGGTTCCTTGTCAAAGGGATTTGGGGAAGCATGTGTCCTCCTCCCATGTTGTTGCTCAGTATTAGTGTAGTTTTCATGTGGTCTAGGTAAATCTGGTTGTCCCATGTTATGTTCCCAAGGTCCTTTGTCAGCACATTGCCCTAAGTCATTTGAATTTTCTGGGTCTGGGGAGAAGATGTACACACACCCTTGCCTATCCTCATACCTACCATCTTTGAATTGAGCTACAGGTGTTATGTTTAGGAGAGCTTCTAAGTTTCTCAATCTAATGAGAAACTTATGCATTCCATCTTGATATACATAGGTGCCAAACCTATTTGTATACATGTACTTGAGGATATTTCTGTAATCCCCAGTCTCAATGGGCTCATTTGTTTCATTTAAATTTTCCATGTTGTTTTCTTGCCCTAAATTTCTTTCTTGCCCTTCCCCTATTATTGACTCTACCTCCTTCCTTGCTAGGTCTTGCTTATTAAGTGAATTTAGTTTGTTCCCAGACCTAAGAATCATTCAGCTAATTTTCACAATTTTGAACTCAAAATCGTGTTTTTCACGATTTTGTGTTCAAGCTAGTGATTTTTCACAAACTTCTGTTGAGAATCGTGTTTCCCACGATTTTCTACCTAGGAAAGTTTTTTTTCACGATTTTGTGACTAAAATCGTGTTTTCCACGATTTTGTACTTAAAATCGTGTTTTCCATGATTTTGTGTCCAAAATCGTATTTTTCACGATTCTGTGCTCAAAATCGTGTTTTCTCACAATTTTGTGTTTAAAATCGTGTTTTTCACGATTCTGGGCTCAAAATCGTGTTTTTTCATGATTTTGTGTTTAAAATCGTGTTTTTCACGATTCTATGCCCAAAATCGTGTTTTTCACGATTTTGTGTTCAAGCTAGTGATTTTTCACAAACTTCTGTTGAGAATCGTGTTTCCCACGATTTTCTACCTAGGAAAGTGTTTTTTCACGATTTTGTGACTAAAATCGTGTTTTCAACGATTTTGTACTTAAAATCGTGTTTTCCACGATTTTGTGTCCAAAATCGTGTTTTTCACGATTCTTTGCTCAAAATCGTGTTTTTCACGACTTTGTGCTCAAAATCATGTTTTTCACGACTTTGTGCTCAAAATCGTGTTTTTCACGACTCTGTGCTCAAAATCGTGTTTTTCACGATTCTATGCTCAAAATCGTGTTTTTCACGACTGTGCTCAAAATCGTGTTTTTCATGATTTTGTGCTCAAAATCGTGTTTTTCACGACTTTGTGCTCAAAATCGTGTTTTTCACGATTTTGTGCTCAAAATCGTGTTTTTCACGATTTTGTTCCCAGACAATCGTGATTGCTCACAATCGTAAAGAACACGATTTTCTGATGAAAATCGTGTTCTGGGAATCGCGATGTTGTTCTTTGTGCTCAAAATCGTGATTTTGTGTTGACTTCAGAATCGCGATTTTGAACAATTTTTTGAATTTTTTGAAGTGTTGATTTTCAGATTTCTCTTTCTTCAAATAGAATTGCTTTATTGATTTTTTAACATGCAATGAAACAACTTAACCAAAAACTAATGTTTTCTCAGTAAAAACTCAAAAGTCAGAAAATCGTGATTTCGTTATTTTGCTATTTTCCTACTTTTTTGTGTTATAGGGTTACTAAAATGCTAAGAGATGCAACCAAAATAATGTTGAGACTCTTTACCTTGCTTGCTTGGCTGAAAGTTTCTCCAAAGGCAGTTGGTTGCAGAAAGTCGCGATTTTGCTCACTCTCTCTCTCCCTCACTCTCACTCAAATGAATTTTTCTTTCAATTCCAGGTTTTTATAGTGTCCAGAAAATCGCAATTTTGTGTGATTTCCACAATTCTTCACTCTTCCTCTTGTCCAATCTTTACTTACCCAATCTTGATGACATCTTTTGCAATTTTCTTTTCTCAAAGAACCCAAATATGCTTAGAAATTCCAGAACTTTTCCCTTACAGAAAATCGTGTTTTTTCTGTAGATCTTATCTTGTGCAAATTTGAGTATTCTTTCTCCTTGTTCTCTTTCAATACCCTCTACTCATTGCAATTTACCAAACTCTTATACTTTTGCATCAAAATCACAACCTTACTATCAGAAAATCGTGATTTTGTGCAAAAAATCGTGTTTTTTTCTAAACTTCTGATTTTCTGTAAATTTGAGTATTCTTCTCTCTTGTTCCCCTTCAGTACCCTTGACTAACTCCAATTCCACAATCACCTGCAATTTTACCTCACAGTCACAATCATTAATCAAAAAATCGCGATGTTGTACAGAAAATCATGTTTTCTCAAATCTGCTAATTTTTGACAATTTTTTTGCTTTTCTCTTACTTTGTTCCTATTAATCTTATCCACAAAGCTCCAGTCCAACTTCCTAAGAAGAAAAGAAATTTGTTTGGTTGTTTTTTATGAATTTTATGAATTTTTTTAGTTTTTTGCCCTAAAATAAAGGTGAACACTTTACTTAGGGTTTCTTGTTTGGTAATCTACTGATCCTATGTTCCTTGATTGGTTATGATCTCTTATGGCTTAGCTATCACAAAAGTTCATGAGAAAATTTTTCCAAAGAAAATGTGCTATGGAATGCAAGCAATTTTTGCAAAGATAAACTCAATCACATATTTCTTTTCAAAATGCAGATCAACTCAAGATTTATGCTCAGATTTGGTCAACAAATGAATCTTTTCTACTTGCATCTAGCTACTTTAACTGACTTTTCCTTAGTGCAACCATGTTATCTTCCCAAGATCAACAATATTGCCTAGTACTTGGTCAAAAAGAACTCTAAAAATGCAAGAATAGACACATGTTACCTCATCTTCAGCTTTCTTGGCTCAAATCTTCCACACACCTGCACTTTTACTTCAACAATGTAATGAGCAACTATCAATTTACAAAAATTTCAGCACTTCCAATTCTAAAAGATGATCTTTTGCTTTCTTTTCCCAAAAGACAAACAAAATACATCTACCTTTTCATGTTCACATTTCTTGATTAAAGAGTTTACCTTTTCCTTGTGTTTGTTACCATCATCAATAGAAGATCCAGCAAGGTCCAACTTCAATGAAGCTTTTGAATTACTCCCCGGCAACGGTGCCAAAAAATGTTTGTTATTGATCTTTGGAGTTGTCCTCTCCAATCATTTAGCATAAAGAATCAACAATACATCTTTATTTTGTCAATCCTAGAAGTATTATTGAGACCACAGCCCCTTCAAGATGATAGATCCAAGAAATAAGAGAATAATGGCTGGATTTTCTGAGAATAGTGAAGATGAAGAGGAATTTCTAGGGTTTGGATTATCTTGAGCAAATCTCCATTATTTTCTACAATCTTGATGTCTATTGCATGCTATTTTATCAGCAGAACACAATTATGAAGTCAAAATCAAAAAATATCACCTGGATCATATAGACGAGACAATCGCGATTCTGTGCAAACAGACGATTTTCAGCTCCAACACCATTCTTCATCAACTCATCAGTCAACACAACAATCTTCAGCTCTCTTCATACACATTCAACAGACTTACACAATAGAAACTCACAAATCTCCATGGATACACAAGAACTAGACTCACAAATCAAAGAAACCACACAAAAGAGGAGAAAACACGATTTTCAGCAGAAAACTCCTTCTCTATTCACTTGGATAGCATGTAAACAAATGATTAACCAACCCCCTCATAATAGAGGAAATTAGCTTATATACATTTTCAAATGTCCCTTTTCACACTTGAATTTTGGTCCTTTCCTCTATTATTCTAAAAATATGCTATCTAGGAGTTTCCAAAAATTCTAGAAAAAATACATAAGATTCTATCCTACTTAAGGAAGACTCTTCCTTATTTTTACAACAGTTGCATAAATATTTTTACAAATTTCTATCATTTTACAATTATTTTTCTTCAAAAAGGCTTCCAAAAATGTATCTTCTAACAGGCTTGCAAGAAATCAAGGACAATTGAAGATATATTTGGAGGTCAAGCATGTTAGGCTTGAGGGGGAGCTATTGGTGCATTTTACCCAAGCCTAAATGCTTGATATTATTTGATTTATGTTCATATGTGTAGTCATGTGAACACCTCTTGTAAAAGAGTACATTTTATCTCTTGTAATGTAAAAAAGAAAAAAGAAAAAGAATGGCTTACCTCATCCATGATGTAAAGAGAAAATTTGTGGCTCTAACTACTAAAACCATGAACTAGTGAGCTGAGGGAATATTTCCTAACTTTGGGGATCATTATTAGGCAGAGCCATTCAAATTTTAATTCAAAACTCCCTCCAAAAGTAGCTATAAAAAGAGCAAGAAGGAAGTGGTGATTAGCAAGCCTTGTACGTGACCATTTCATGTCATTTTGTAGAGATTGAAGAGCTTACTCCATAGATCTATCATTCTACTCCCATTGTGCAAAGATTCATTGCCAATGTGGTTGTAATCATATGTGAATCTATACATTCATCATTCTCTACTTCTCTGTTGTGTTCTCTGTGATACTCACTTAGAGCAGTAACTTCAGAAGCTCATATCTCGAGCTCTACTCAACCTTTTTCTAAGATTTAAAGTGTGTTGGATTCGATTTCTCTATAACTCTAGTTTTTGGCTACAAAATGTCATGGTAGTTGGATTTATAATTTGGGAGAAATCAGCATTTTATTGCTCATTGTTCTATCTCTATAGAGCCCCGAAAATGGCGAGAGTGTTTCTGATGTTGATGAATCTTGTTCTCAGTGCACAGTTGATCATTTGACGTGTTCTAACTTCGATTAGAAAGATATCTTTTGCTATGCCCAAAAGGAATTTATCTAATTCCTACCAGGTTGAGAACGCTGTTCATTTTTTCTAGCAGGTGTATGTTCAAAAATAGCAAGTTTTGGGAGCTAGTCATTTTGCAACTAGTCTATCTTGAATTAAACTTTTGAGATACATGTTCCAAAGTAATTGGCTGATATTTTAGTGGAATTAGGAAGCTCAAAGGGTCTACTAATCACCTCTGAAGTCTCAATTGGCTAGTGTGAAGCCGGTTCTAGCAACACCAACTCATCTTTGGATTGCATCCACCATCTCTCTTCACAAGTTTCTGGCTTGAGGTTGTTATGTGTGCAGCATATGTACTTAACACATGTCCCACTAAAGCACTGCAGTTTATCACTCCATATGAGTCTTGGCATGCCATTTGTTGCTCATCTACGTGTTTTTTGTTGTGTAGCATATGCATTAGTGCCTAAACAACATCGTAGAAAATATGATGATAAAGTAATAAAATGTTTTTTTGTTGGGTACAATTCTGAAGGCAAAGGCTATTATCTGTATCATCCATAGACAAAATGAATTGTCATTAGTTGTGATGTTGTTTTTGTGGAAGATGCTATTAATCCATTACTTCATGTACTAAGGAGACATCTGTTAGCTCCAAAGACATGTATGATACTTTGCTACCTCTTTTTACAGGTTGATAGTCTAGTGCTCGTCCTAATGAGGTAACATCTCAGCCCTTATAGGTTTCATGTGATGATGTAGATCACTCCATTTTTTATGCAAATTTACATGATGCACTTATTCATGAGAGAGCTGATATTGAGGAGGCAAAAACTATGCCAAAATGGTTGGTGCAAACTTTGTGTGACAGCAAATTAGATGCAGCTCTATCATATCGTGCTTGGTCAGGCTCTCATAGCGCCTCTTTTGCATCAGATTGCTATTATATGGCTACTTCTAGTCTCTGTGATGAGAATGAGCCTGTTTCATTTAATGAAGCACAAAATTCTAAAAATTGGATGGCTTTTATGCAATCTGAATATGATGCTATAATAAAGAATGGTACATGGTCTTTATGTGACTTGGCTCTTGGCAAGAAAGCCATTGTCACTAAGTGGATATACAAGCTGAAGTGTAAGCCTGATTGAACAGTTGATAGGTATAAGGCTAGGCTTGTTGTAAAGGGTTATGCACAAGCATGATGCATTGATTTTGATGAGACCTTTGCACCTACATGCTGAATGACTACTGTTTGTAGCATCTATGCACTTGCAGCTCATCACGGTTGAGTTGGACATTAAAACTACATTTCTAAATGGTGACTTGCATGAAGAAGTGTATTTTTTTCAGCCCCATGGCTTTGTGCAAAAAGGACATGAAAACCAGGTGTGCAGGTTAAAGAAGGCATTATATGGTTTAAAGCAAGCATCACATGCTTACTATGAAAAGATACATGCCTATTTGATTGCACATGGTTTTGAGAACAATCCAACTAAGAGCACCTTCAATGTTAAGCATGTCAATGATGTGCCTCTGATCATTGTTATCTATGTTGATAACATGTTGGTCACTCGTCCTCATAAGAAGCATATTGCTGATTTCAAGGCTGATTTGCATGCCTCATTTGAGATGTTCGATTTGGGGCATTTGCATCATTATTTGGGCATTCAGTTTATGCAAGTTGATGGTGGAATAGGTTTGTGTCAAAGGAAATATATTGATAGATTATTGTAGTGTTTTGGCCTTGAAGATTGCAAACCTCTTGCCACTCCTATGGAGATAGGTTTACAGTTGAGACTTCATGATACTGGCGATGCATTTGATGTTGTTCTCTATCAGCAGGTTGTTGGATGCTTGATTTATTTATGCATTACTCGGAAAGATATTCAATTTGCTATCTCACAGATGAGCACGTTTATGCATTGCCCAAGTGTCAAGCATTGGAAGGTGGTTAAGCGCATATTTCACTACTTGAGTGGTACCTGGCTACTTGGATTGTTTTATCCCAAGGGGGATCACTACCACGAGATTTGCATGCTTTTTTTGATAGTGATTGGGCTGGTTGCTATGACACTTGTGTGTCCACTAATGGATTTTGCTTCATGCCTCATGTATATCTTGGTTGAGCAAGAAGCATCCTATTGTGGCCACATCCAGTTGTGAGGTTGAGTATAGGGAAGCTTTTACAGCGACTCAATTGTGTGTGGCTCAAACACCTTGTGTGTGCCACCACCATCTTAACTTACCGTCAAAGCACATTGGCAGTTGCGAGGAACCCTATGTTCGATGCTCGCACTAAGCACATTGAGGTGCATCATCATTATGTCAAGGAGAGGTTCTCTACTGGAGAGATCAGCTTGGCATATGTGCCCATGCAGGAGAACATTGTAGACCTTTTCATGAAGGCTTTATCTAGGGAGAAGTTTAAAGCTTTCCACAAAGCTTTAGGCTTACTTCTTTTTGTGGATTGATTCCACATATTTTGGCACTTCTTTATACATGAGTGCCAGCTCCTTGCTCACTGCATCACTCCCAAGGGGTATTTGTTGATATATTTCGATAGTAATATGTGTGAACACATTAGGCCTATCGGGGCACTTTTTTCCCTCTTTAGAAAGATTTTTTTCCCCCGGCTTGTATATATGCCTATAGCCCTACCAGGTTACTTATCTTTGTACATTCTAGTGGTAATACATTCGGTATTGTGTGTTGTGCTCCAAGCTTCGTCTTCTTCCTTGTGTTGTTCACGTGCTTTCGTAGATGTCTAACTCCAATATGTGGAGTCTCAAGAACGCACCCAAAAAAACAGCCAAATTCTTGTATCTGAACATGAAGCATTTGTACAAATCTCACCCATATCACCTCAACAACCTCCATCCCCTCCCACCACAACCAATCTACATACCACCATTGAAACCATGACCTCCACTCAATCCAGTGAACCTATCTTCTAGGCTCCTCCCCATTCCCCACCCCATACTGAACCCATCGCCTCCACATCATCCTTTAGCTTCTACGAATGGATGTCCCAAGCAAGCCTATTTTCCTCCATTACTAACCCTCTCTACACTACCATGATAGAACTTCTAGAACTTTTCACTAGCCATCTTGCTATAATCAATTTAGTAGGTCACACTTGACCCACTAAAGGCATCATTGGATACCCCCAACCACTCACATACATGCCCCCTTCACTACTTATCCATATTACTCAACCCTCTGACCCCCTACCACACACCCATTCTAGTTTCCCTACATGGAAGCCCTCACTCGACCATCTGCATCATTCTTCATGGGCTCGAACCCTTTTGTAACATCGCTTTTCATAGACACCACACGCTATGCACCTACCATCCCTACTTTCATGGTAGCAATAACATGAATGACATTGTATGATCCTATGGACATATCACCACCCACGATACCACCCCCTCCTCACACACTTCCACAATCCCCTATTTGCCCTCCACCAACATCACCACTATCGAGCATATCATTCACAACTCCCATACCCCCTCCCATTCCCCCTGCATTCACCCTTATCACTTTTGCATCCTCATCTATAAATAATACATTCAATAACAATTAGAAGCAAGAAATGCAATCCTTCTAAGCGAGTCTCAGTAGACACAAAGTAGAATGACAATACTAGAAGAGAATAACTGCAAACTACAAGATGAATACTTAGCCCTCCAACAAGTGCACGATGAACTGAATAGCAAGGTACAAGGAGTGGATACAAAGGCAGTACAGAATTTGGAAGGGATGTTGCATGAACAAAATGCAAGGAATGCCAAATTACAAAGGAACTTAGGCCTCCTGCGATGACACATTCTAGTAACAATGGAATAAGAGACTCCATTAGCAAAATCAAGACAACCTAGAAGCTAGCTTAGGACAAACATTAAGTAAGGGAAAGTTACATTTGAAATTGAAGTGTTTGAATGGTTGAAAAGGGTTGAACAAAGAAGACAAACAATGTTCAGATTCAATCGCTCCCAAATCTTGAAGAGATAATACTCAAGTCTGCCTATTTTCAAAACCTCTCTCATCAAAGGCTCATCACCACATCATAACTGAAATATATGCCTTATTTTGTACTTCTTACACACTACAATGCAGAAATAAAAAGAGTGATGGGCAACGAATCAACTTTTGCAACTCAATTCAAGCCTAAAGACCTTCTCGAGTCTGTAGTAGAAGGTACTATATTTCAACCTAATTGGCTTCACCTATCCAAATATGATGCAAACATGGTTCAATGCACTCTTATATATTCAATATAATCCATTCTATTGCCCTATATCGTGTCAAAGGTCTTGGCCCAAATTCACACTCAAGGTAAACACAACTAAGAGCTTCTTTGATTGGATCAATTATCCTTATTCCGCTCCACCCAAAGGACCACCATCTATGGCATACATGATCTCAACCATTGGTCACTAGTCTTCTCACTTTAAAAACATGTCTAACATTGTGGCCAAAATGTGTACAAAGATTTTTAAGTTGATGACGGTGGTATTCAAAACCTTCAAGAATGTTAAAGCCCTGTACATCTCTGGTCTCGGATTCAATGAAGGTAGCTTTGACTTGGTATATGATATGAGAAAAACTGCCTCTGTCAACACCATTTTTGCTTGGCACTCCCACATCAAATACCTACCTACTTGTTATAAGGAAACATTTGAGGATATGTTCTCCACAGGGTTTTGGGAATAGCACTCAGAGTTCTTTATTCCCAAAACCACCCATTTATTGCATTGATTTGCTATAGAGCAAGCACTCCATGCAGAACAGTTACCTATTCCACATCCAAACATACCAAGTCAAATAGATTGGGATATTTTAATGACAGATCTAGCAAGAGGCCCCAGACTCAAGGAACATCATTTTGTTGAGTGTGTGTGGTTTAGACATTTTTTGGATTATTTGGTTTTTGGTCAATCTTTTTCCACCACTGTCTTTAATAACAATCAAAATGCATTGGAATGGGAGGAACCTTGTGTTCTATGCTCACACAAAGGACACTAAGTTGCACTATCATTATGTCAAGGAGAGTTCTCTATGTTGATAAATTTTGGTAGTGATGTGTATGAACACACTTAGGACCATTAGGGCAATTTTTCCCATATTTAGGAGGTTTACTTTCCTTGCTAGTATATATATCTATAACCCTATTGGGTCACTTAACTTTGTACATTCATTTCATAATATAGTCAATGTTGTCTTGTTCTCCAAGATTCTTCGTCTTCCTTGTGTTGTTTGTGAGCTTCCATATTTCTTGAACTCCAAAAATTGGTATCAAAGTAGGTCATCAGTTTCTTTAAGGCATCTTGACACCTTTCTAGTCACATTCTCAAAACTACATGAAAATTGGTGAGCATGCTTGGAGTGATTAGAAGTTCAAAACTATTTCAGTCTATGGCATCCAATTTTTTTATGTTCACTCTTTTCGAACTTCAAGCACACTATCTTAGTGATTGTGTAGGCAATTTCATCCTTTTGTGCCAAACATATATATAGCTTTCAATTTTCCAGTACAAGCACCTCAAGCTTTCTGGTAGGGCTAGGAGAGCTTTACTAGGTATTTATGTTCAACTTTTTGAGATATAGTCAATTTTGTGCATTAGGGTATTTAGTCAGTAGCTAGGGTTGAAAGCAATGAAGTATTCCATATTTTGGTTGTTGAGGATAAGTTGGATGGGTCTAAGTAGCCATTATAGGCATACATGATGGGTTGTGTATTGGTAGAAAATGGCTTGTGGAATATTATGCAAGGTGCTGAAAAATGTCTTTCTACATCTACAAATATAATAGTTATAGGTGATGCTGGTATTGAAGATGATGACATTCAATTTCCTAGTCTTGTTATGGTTCCTATTACACCTACTTCATAGCAACTTTGTTGGGATGACAAAGATGCACAAACACATGCATTGATAGTTTTTCTCTCAAATGTTCCATGATTCCTCACATTCACTCTTACAAAATATAAAAACATGCTTGGGATACTTGTACAACACTAAAAAAGGCAAGAAATGAGGCTCATGTTGCTTATCTCACAAAATAGTTGCAAAGTGAGCATACCAATGAAAGAGATCCAAAGGAAAGTTTCTTTTTACAAAGACCAAGGATTTGAAAGAGCATATGATATTTGCTCATGAAATCTTATAAGATACTTACTTGTGTAATTTTTTCTTAATCGTCTTCCATATTCCTATCATAGTTTTGCTTCTACTCTTCGTGTGATGATGAAAGGCAGTCCAAACATCTTAATACTTGAGGATTTAATCTATGTCTTGCTATAGGAAGATTATTCTAAGTAGAAGAGGTCAATTATCCATGTTGTAAATCAAGCTTTCTTAGCTAGTCACAAGGGCAAAGGTAAATGGACCTCATCTACTAGTTAGCAGAAATATGCTACTACTACACAATCAAAGAAAGAAGAAAAAGATGATCAGAAAACAAAAAAAAAAAAATCCCATTGTAAGGAAAATGATAATGTCATTAAAATTTATCCTGAATTGGTGCAAAAGAGGAAAACAAGAAAGAGGTTGGAATGGTTGTTGCATAGGCCTCTACACCTAAAATAGAGTGTGTTAAGCTTGTTAAAAATCAAGAATGCACATTTACTACTAATTATGTCCATGAACCATCTTCTCATGAATAGACTTAGATATTTGGTATTTTGATAGTGGTACAACCAAACATATCACCTTGCAATGGAGTTTCTTCACTTCACTTGAGCCTAATCCTATTGATATATTTAGGTAGTGATGTGTGTGAACACACTAGGACCGTCGGGGCACTTTTTTCCCTCTTTAGGAGGTTTTTTCCCCCGGCTTGTATATATGACATGTGTTGGTTGCAAAAGGGCTTATATGATGCGACATGTGTTGGTTGCAAAAGGACTGTGGAACATTGTGCAAAGTGTCGAAAAACGTCCTATCACACCTGCAACTGTTTCAACTGTAGGTACTGAAGCCGATGCAAAAGGTGTCAAAGATGATGGTATTCTGCATATTCCTATTCGTGCTGTAGTTTCTACTGCACCTACTACAGAGCAGATTCGTTGGGATGGTAGAGATGCCCAGGCACATGCATTGATAGCTTTGTCTATCAAACGTGCCATTATTCCTCATATTCGCTCTTGCAGAAAAGCTAAGGATGCTTGGGATACACTTACCACATTGTACCAAGCTAGGAATGAGGCTCGTGTTGCTTACCTCTGAAAACAGTTGGAGAGTGAGCACATGAATGAAGGTGATTCTATGGACAATTTTCTAACAAAGATCAAAGACTTGAAGGAATAGTTGATTTCTACTAATGAGGTTATAACAGATAGCTCACTTGTGCAGACCGTTCTGAATGGTCTTCCTAATTCATATCAGAGTTTTGCTTCTACTCTTCGGTTGATGATGAAAGGCAATCCAAATGCCTTGTCATTTGAGGAGTTAGTCTCTGTTCTGTTGCATGAAGATCAGTTCAGGCAGAACAGGTCCATTATGCGTGTTGTAGATCAAGATTTCCTGGCTAGTCCGAAGGGCAAAGGAAATTGGAGCTCTTCTACTAGTAAGCAGAAATCTGCAAACTGCACATTCGAAGAACCAAGACAAAGATGAGAAAAAAATAGAAAAGCAGAAATTGTTTTGTAAGTACTGTAAAGGGAATGATCATATCATAAAGAACTATCCAAAACTGGCTGCAAAAGAGGCAAAGAAGAAAGATGCTGGAATGGTTGTTGCAGAAGCCTCTATACCAAAAATGGAGTCTGCTAATCTTGTGCAGGAAGAAGAATGGGTGTTTACTACTGTTTGCACTTTTGACACATCTTCTCATGAGCAGTGCATGTCTGTAGTAGACTCAGATGTTTCGTACTTTGACAGTGGGGCGACCAAACATATTACCTCATAGCACAGTTTCTTCTCTTCACTCGAGCCTGCCCCTACAAGGAATACTGTTACATGCACCAACAACTCCTCTTATCCTATTATGGGAGTTGGTAAGATCATTTTGACTACTGCTGATGGTAGTTCTTTCACTTTGTCATATGCTTTATTTGTTCCAAGGATCAAGAAGAACCTGTTATCAGTTTCCGCATTCGCCAAGATTGGCTTGGTTGTGAAATTTGTTGATGATAGGTGTACAGTTCATGATCTATCAAATGGCGATGTGATTATTGCTTCTGGCATTTTATGTCGTGGGTTGTATAAGCTCATAGATTATGAAAGATTTGTGAATGATTCGACATGTGCAGTACATGATTCTTAGGCTATCTCAGATACAAAGCTTTGGCATGCACGCTTTGGTCATCTGAATTTTTCTAGTTTGCTACGCCTGCAGAAATTTGAAATGGTGTCCTCTTTGCCCAAACTTGAGGCACCTAGAAAACATGTTTGTGAAGGCTGTATTTTGGGCAAAATGCAGCGTTCCTCATTTCCAAAAGATGGTTCAGTTCGGGCTACTCAGAAATTGCAGCTTGTACATAGTGATGTTTGTGGTCCTATGCAGACACCTTCTTTTGGAAATTATCTTTACTTCGTGACTATCATTGATGATTTTTCCATGCATGCATGGGTATATCCATTGAAGGCAAAGTCCAAAATGTTCATGTGCTTCAAACAGTTTTTGGTTTTGGCTGAAAATCTGTCAGCATGTAAAATGGGCACCCTCTGTTCAGATCAAGGGGAAGAATATATGTCTTCTGATTTTAATGCATTTCTGGCTAAACGTGGGATAAAAAACCAGTGTACAGTGCCCTATACACGTCAACAAAATGGAGTTGCTGAACGAAAGAACAGGTGACTCATGGAGATAGTGAGGTGTATGGTCAAGAGCCAGGCTTTACCACATAGTTTCTGGCTTGAGACTCTCATGTGTGCAGCATATGTACTGAACAGGTGTCCCACTAAAGAGCTGCAGTCTATCACTCCATATGAGGCTTGGCATGATCGCAAGCCATTTGTTCTCATCTGCATGTTTTTGGTTGTTTGGCATATGCATTAGTGCCTGAACAACATCACAGAAAATTGGATGATAAAGCAGTAAAATGTATTTTTGTTGCGTACAGTTCTGAAAGTAAAGGCTATCATCTGTATCATCCACATACTAAACACATTCTGGTTAGCTGTGATGTTGTTTTTGTGGAAGATGCTATTCGGCCATTGATTTCATGTACTAAGGAGACATCTGTTAGCTCCAAAGACATGTATGATACTTTGTTGCCTCTTTTTACAGGTGGACAGTCTAGTGCTGGTCCCAATGAGGCAACTTCTCAACCTTTGCAGGTTTCATGTGATGATGCAGATCATTCCATTTCTGATGCAAATTTACATGATGCACTAGTTGATGAGAGAACTGATATTTAGCAGGCAAAAACGATGCCAAAATGGCTGGTGTAGACTTTGTGTGACAGCAAATTAGATGCACCTCTATCATATCGTACTTGTTCAAGCTCTCATATTGCCTCTTTTGCATCAGATTGCTATGCTATGGCTGCATCTAGTCTCTATAATGAGAATGAGCCTATTTCATTTTATGAAGCACAAAATTTAGAAAATTGGATGGCTGCTATGCAATCTGAATATGATGTTATAATGAAGAATGGTACTTGGTCTTTATGTGACTTGCCTCCAAGCAAGCAGGCCATTGGCACTAAGTGGGCATATAAGCTGAAGCGTAAACCGGATGGTACAATTGACAAGTATAAGGCTAGGCTTGTTGCAAAGGGTTATGCACACGAAAGAGGCATTGATTTTGATAAGACCTTTCCACCTACATGCCGTATGACTACTGTTCAGAGCATCTGTGCACTTGCAGCCATCATGGTTGGAATGTACATCATTTGGACATTAAAACAGCATTTCTGAATGGTGACTTGCATGAAGAAGTGTATGTTTTTCAGCCCTGTGGCTTTGTGCAGAAAGGACATGAAAACCACGTGTGCAGGTTAAAGAAGGCATTATATGGTTTAAAGCAAGCACCACGCGCTTGGTATGAGAAGATACATGCTTAGCTAATTGCACATGGTTTTGAGAATAGTCCAACTGAAAGCACCTTAAATGTTAAGCATGCTAATGATGTGCTTCTGATCATTGTTGTCTATGTTGATGACATGTTGCTCACTGGTCCTATTGAGAAGCATATTGCTGATTTTAAGGCTGATTTGCATGCCTCATTTGAGATGTCTGATTTGGGGCATTTGCATCACTATTTGGGCATTCAGTTTATGCAAGTTGATGGTGGAATGGCTTTGTGTCAAATGAATATATTGATACATTATTACAGCGTTTTGGCCTTGAAGACTGTAAGCCTATTGCCACTCCTATGGAGACAGGTTTACAATTGAGTCTTCATGATGCTGGAGATGCATTTGATGTTGTTCTCTATCAGCAGGCTGTTGGATGCTTGATTTACTTATGCATTACTCGGCCAGATATTCATTTTGCTATCTTTGAGATGAGAAGGTTTATGCATTGCCCAAGACTCAAGCATTGGTAGGTGGTTAAGCGCATCTTTTGCTATTTGAGTGGTACTCGGCTACTTGGGTTGTTTTATCCCAAGGGAGGATCACTACCGCTAGATTTGCATGCTTTTTCTGACTCTAATTGGGTTGGCTGCTATGACACTCGTGTGTCCACTAGTGGCTTTTGCTTCATGCTTGGTAGCTCATGTATATCTTGGTTGAGCAAGAAGCAGCCTACTGTGGCCACTTCCAGTTGTGAGGTTGAGTATAGGGCAGCTTTCACAATGACCGTTGAGTGGTGATGAAAAATGTACAATCCATAATTTGTTGATGAAAAATGTACACTTCAGAATTTGTTGAATGGTGATGTTATCATTGCTTCTAGCATTTAAATTCATGCATCATTTATGCTCCTAGATTATTTAAAATCCAAGAATCATTCAACGTGTGAAATTCATGAATATCATGTTATCTCATATATCTTTGGTGTGCATACTTTTATCATCTAAATTTTGTTAGTTTGCTTTGTTTCCAAAAATTTCAAAGGTGTCCTCTCTGTCCAAACTCAAGGCACTATCTAAGCACATATGTGAGGTCTATATTTTGGGTAAAATGGAGATTTTTTCCTTCACCAAAGGTGGTTCAATCAGATAAGCACATAAATTGTAGCTTCTTCATATTGATGTTTGTGGTCCTATATGGACGCCTTAATTTGGTAACTACTTATACTTCACGAGTTTCATTGATGAATTTTCCAAGCATGCATAGGTTTATCCATTGAAAGAAAATTATGAAGTTTTTATGTGTTTTAAACAGTCCTTGCTTATGGTTGAAAATATGTTAGAATGTAAAATGGACAACCTGTGTTCTGATCAAGGAGAGGAATATATATCTTCTTAGTTAAATGCATTTTTTATTGAGCATGGAATAAAACATCAATATACATTGTTGCATCAAAAAAATGGATTTGATGAGAGGAAGAACGTATCTCTCATCAAAATGGTAACTTTCATGGTCAAAAGTCATGCTTTACCACATAGCTTCTGGTTGGATGTTGTTATGCCCCACCACAACTTTGCACTCTATCACTACATATGAGGCTTGGCATGGTCCCAAACCATCTATTGCTCATCTGCATGCTTTTGGTTGTCTTTCATATGCATTAGTGTCTAAACAACAATGCAACAAAATGGATGATAAGATTGCAAAATGTATCTTTGTTGAGTATAGTTTTGAAAGCTAAGAATATCTTCTATGTCATCCACAAACTAAACACATTTCGATTAGTGTTCATGTGTTTGTGGAAGATGCAATCCAACCCTTACTCTCATGTACCAAGGAGACAACAGTTAGCTCAAAGGATGCATATGACATTCTACTGCCTCTTTTTATAGATGGATAGTCAAGTGTTGATCCTAAAAAGGCAATTTTTCATCCTTTATAGGTTTTAGATGACAATGCAAATCATTCCATTTTTTATGCATATTTACATGATGCACTTATTGATTAGATGTGTGACATAGAAGAGGCAAAGACATGCCTAAATGGGGAGCAAAATTTGAGAGATAGAAAACTAGATGCACCTTTATCATATCATACTCGTGTAGGCTCTCATAATGCTTCTTTTGCATTAGATTGCTATGCGATGCTTGTATCTAGTCTTGTGATGAGAATGAGATTGTTTATTTTGATGAAGCACATAATTCAAAAAATTGCATGGTTGTTATGCAATCAAAATATTATATTATTATGAAAAATGGCACTTGTTCCTTATGTGATTTGCCTCTAGGAAACAAGACCATTGGCACTAAATGGATATACAAGTTGAAACATTATCCTGATCAAAAAATTTATATGTATAAGGATAGGCTTATTGCTACAAAATATGCTCAAGAGAATGGCATTGATTCAAATGAGAACTTTGCTCTCACATGAAGATCATTCCATTTCTGATGCAGATTTACATGATGCACTAGTTGATGAGAGAACTGATATTTAGCACGCAAAAACTATGCCAAAATGGCTGGTTTCTAGATGTCTTATATGTGTCAAGGATGAAGAAAAATATGTTATGAATTTCAACATTGATCAAGATTGGCTTGGTTGTTAAATTTGTTGATGAAAAATGTACCATTCATAATTTGTTGAATGGTGATGTTATCATTGCTTCTAGCATTTAATTTCATGCATTGTTTATGCTCCTAGATTATTTCAAATCCAAGAATCATTCAACGTGTGAAATTCATGAATATCATGTTATCTCATATAACTTTGGCATGCATACTTTTGTCATCTAAATTTTGCTAGTTTGCTTTGTTTGCAAAAATTTCAAAGGTGTCCTCTCTGTCCAAACTCGAGGCACTATCTAAGCACGTATGTGAGGTCTATATTTTGGGTAGAATTGAGATTTTTTCCTTCACCAAAGGTCGTTCAATCATATATGCACATAAATTGTAGCTTCTTCATATTGATGTTTGTGGTCCTATGTAGACGCCTTAATTTGGTAACTACTTATACTTCATGAGTTTCATTGATGAATTTCCCAAGCATGCATAGGTTTATCCATTGAAAGAAAATTATGAAGTTTTTATGTGTTTTAAACAGTCCCTGGTTATGGTTGAAAATATGTTAGAATGTAAAATGGACAACCTCTGTTCTGATCAAGGAGAGGAATATATATCTTCTTAGTTAAATGCATTTTTTGTTGAGCATGGGATAAAACATCAATATACATTGTTGTATCAAAAAAATGGATTTGATGAGAGGAATAACACATCTCTCATCAAAATGGTAACTTTTATGGTCAAAAGTCATGCTTTACCACATAGCTTCTGGTTGGATGTTGTTATGCCCCACCAGAGCATTGCACTCTATCACTACATATGAGGCTTGGCATGGTCCCAAACCATCTATTGCTCATCTGCATGCTTTTGGTTGTCTTGCATATGCATTAATGCCTAAACAACAATGCAACAAGTTGGATGATAAGATTGCAAAATGTATCTTTGTTGAGTATAGTTTTGAAAGCTATGGCTATCTTCTATGTCATCCACAAACTAAACACATTTCGATTAGTGTTCATGTTGTGTTTGTAGAAGATGCAATCCAACCCTTACTCTCATGTACCAAGGAGACAACAATTAGCTCAAAGGATGCATATGACATTCTACTACCTCTTTTTATAGATGGATAGTCAAATGTTGATCCTAAAAAGGCAATTTTTCATCCTTTATAGGTTTCAGATGACAATGCAAATCATTCCATTTTTTATGCATGTTTACATGATGCACTTATTGATTAGACGTCTGACATAGAAGAGGCAAAGACATGCCTAAATGGGGAGCAAAATTTGAGAGATAGAAAACTAGATGCACCTTTATCATATCATACTCGTGTAGGCTCTCATATTACTTCTTTTGCATTAGATTGTTATGCGATGCTTGTATCTAGTCTTGTCATGAGAATGAGATTGTTTATTTTGATGAAGCACATAATTCAAAAAATTGCATGGTTGTTATGCAATCAAAATATGATATTATTATGAAAAATGGCACTTGTTCCTTATGTGATTTGCCTCCAGGAAACAAGACCATTGGCACTAAATGGGTATACAAGTTAAAACATTATCCTGATCAAACAATTAATATGTATAAGGCTAGGCTTGTTGCTACAAAATATGCTCAAGAGAATGGCATTGATTTAAATGAGACCTTTGTTCTCACATGAAAAATGAGCATCGTTCATAGAATTCATGCACTTGCAACTAACCATGGTTGGAATGTATATAAGTGGACATTAAAACTACATTTTCGAATGGTGATTTACATGAAGAAGTGTACATATTTCAATCATATAGTTTTGTGCATAAAGTATATGAAAACAAAGTGGGAAAGTCAAAATAGGCATCGTATGGACTAAAGCAACCACCATGTGCTTGGTATGAAAAGATACATGCCTACATGCTATCACATGGATTCTAGAACAGACCAGCTGAGAGCACCTTATATGTTAAGCGTGCAAATGATGTAATCTTGATCATTGTTGTCAATGTTTGATGATATGTTACTCACTTTTCCTAAGGAAAAGTAGATTGATTAATTTAAGGCTGATTTGCATG
Source organism: Ceratopteris richardii (assembly GCA_020310875.1). Lineage (NCBI taxonomy): Eukaryota > Viridiplantae > Streptophyta > Polypodiopsida > Polypodiales > Pteridaceae > Ceratopteris > Ceratopteris richardii. Next base: position 13,432,006 of record CM035406.1, read on the forward strand.
CCTTTTTTGAGATGCCAAATTTGGGACATTTTCATCATCATTTGGACATTCAATTTAGCAATTTGATGGGGGGATATATTTGTGTTAAACAAAATACATTTACACATTATTGCAATGTTTTGGCCTTGAAGATTGAAAACCTTTTGCCACTCCCATCGAGGTAGGTTTACTATTGATTCTTCATGATGTTGGATATGCATTTGATGTTTTTCTCTATCAACAAGTTGTTGGATGCCTAATTTACTTATTCATAACTTAGTATGATATTCAATTTTCTCTCTCTCAAATGAGCAAGTTTATGCATTGGCCACATGTCAAGCATTGGTAGGCAATTAAGTGCATCTTTTGCTACTTAAGTGGTACCTAGCAACTTGGATTGTTTTATCTCAAGGGGTTCATTACCACCAGCTTTACATGTTTATTTTTACTCAGATTGGGTTGGTTTCTATGAAACTTGTGTCCACTAGTGGTTTTTTCTCCATGCTTGATAGCTCATGCATATCCTTATTGAGCAAGAAGAAACCTACTGTGGACACTTCTAGTTGTGATGTTGAGTATAGGGTAGCTTTCATAGCTACCATTGAGTGTGTGTGGCTCATATGCCTTTTGGCTAATTTTGGTATTGGTCAGTCTTCTACCACCATGATCTTTACTAATAGTCAATGTGTATTGATAGTTGCAAAGAACCTTATGTTACATGCTTATACAAACCACATTGAGGTGCACTATCATTATGATCAGGAGAGACTATCTTCTAGAGAGAGAAGCTTGGTTTATGTGCCCACACAAGATAATGTTGCAAGACTTTTCATAAAGCCTCTCGCTAGGGAGAAGTTTGAAGCTTTTCACAAAGCTTTAGGCTTACTTTCTTTTGTGGATTAATTTCATTCCACATAGCTTGGCACTTCCTTATGCATGAGTGATAGTGCTTTGTTTATTGCATCACTCCTAAGGGGGATTTGTTGATGTACTTCAATAGTGATGTGTGTGAACACACTTATGAATGTCGAGGCACTTTTTTCCAACTCTATGAGGTTTTTCCCCCAACTTGTATATACACATATAACCCTAATGTTTCACTTATCTTTGTACATTCGCTTGGTAATATGTTCAATGTTGTGTTGACCAAAAATGATAATCTTATAGACCTTTTTACAAAGGATCTGTCTAGGGCAAAGTTTGAAGCTTTTTGCAAAGCTTTGGGTTTACTTACTTTTGTGGATTGATTTCATTCCACATATATTGGAACATCCTCACTCCGTGGGATATGTTGATATATTTTGATTGTGATGTGTCTGAACACACTTCGACTCTCGTGGAACTTTTTTCTCCTTTTAGGAGGGTTTCCCCCCTTGCTTGTATATATGCCTATAACCCTAATGGGTCACTTAGATTTGTACAATTATTTGGTAATACACTCAATGTTGTCTTGTTGTCCAAGCTCCTTCTTCTTCTTTGTATCGTTTGTGTGCTTCCACATTCCTCAAACTCCAACAAAAATGATGTTAATGGACCAATGTGATGGTGATTTCTCCATATATTTTCCTATGTGCACTCAAGCAATAATAGTTCCCTTCGAGCAATCATAATGTCCCATGGGAAACCGAGATTTCTCTACAAATGTTTCCCCAAAAAATGATGAAATTATTTCTCTAGTTTTTTGTGAATTTTTCGGTTTTTGTAAATGTGTTGTCGAAAATTGCAAAGGAAAAATAATTCCTCTAAAAATAAAACTCTCATCAAATTTGAACACATAGAACTATATGCACACACATTTAAATTTAATGAAACTTGCACATATGGTAGATCTTACCTCAAAAAGATTGGAATACAAATTTTCAAGACAAATGGATGCTCGATTATGAACACAGTAGTGTTGGTGCAAATGTCCAAGCCTTCACATTTGTCTTAGCATGGAAGACTATATGTGGAAGCATTTGATGACTCATATGAACCATAGTTTGTAACCACTTGATCATTTACCATTTGTAAAAGGTGAAATCATTGAGAGAATCTTTCAAGAGCCTAAATTTTGTGGAGTTAGGTAGAACAATAGCTACAAGTTTCAAATGAGAGAATAACTCCTAGATTAAGCGATTCACTTTTAGTTCGAGCCAACTTTGAATTTCAAATTCAAACTTAGAAGAACTTCTTATAAAAAGAGCTTTGTAAATCTCGCATGTGTGTGGCCTCATTGAGAGCTCTCTTCTTGATCATTTGTAGGACTTGAGTAGCTTACACCATAGCTCACTCAATCCATCATCATTGAGCATCATTTCTATGCCAATGATCTTGTACAACCATGTTTTATAATACATATAGATGATTGAACATCTCTGTCTACTTCTCTTCTATGACTACTCGGAACATTAAACTTTCTCTGGTCATATCTCAGTGAAATTGCAACCATTTTGGATGATCTATAGCTTGTTCGAACCCGCTTTAAGTCTACTTTGTGCTTTCAAAATCTCAAAGCATTTGGTTCAGCCATCTGGGAGAAATCTTCATCGAAGTGCTCACTGGTCATCTATTGGTTAGTCCCTAAAATGTCAAGGGTAAGCTTTGGATTGCTAAACTTATGTCTCATAGTATAGTTTATCATTTTAGATGATTCTGTTGGAGTTAGACGTCTGTAGGAGCACGTGAACAGCACAAGGAAGAAGAAGAAGCTTGGAGCACAAACACAATACTGAATATATTACTAGAGAATGTACAAAGATAAGTAGGCCATTAGGGCAATAGGCGTATATACAAGCCGGGGGAAAAAAACCTCCTAAAGAGGGAAAAAAGTGCCCCAGCGGTCCTAGTGTGTTCACACACATCACTACCTAAATATATCAACAAATCCCCCCTAGGAGTGATGCGGTGAACAAGGAGCTGGCACTCATGTATAAGGAAGTGCCAAGCTATGTGGAAATCACTCCACAAAAGGAAGTAAGCCCAAAGCTTTGCGGAAAGCTTCAAACTTCTCCCTAGGCAGAGCCTTCGTGAAAAGGTATGCAATGTTCTCCTGCGTGGGCACATATGCCAAGCTGATCTCCCCAGCGGAGAACCTCTCCCTGACATAGTGATAATGCACCTCAATGTGCTTAGTGCGAGCATGGAACACAGGGTTCCTCGCAACTGCCAATGCGCTCTGACTGTCAGTGAAGATGGTGGTGGCAGAAGACTGGCCAACACCCAAATCAGCCATAAGGCTTCTGAGCCACACACACTCAACAGTCGCTGTGAAAGCTACCCTATACTCAGCCTCACAACTGGAAGTGGCCACAGTAGGTTGCTTCTTGCTCAACCAAGATATACATGAGCTACCAAGCATGAAGCAAAAACCACTGGTGGACACACGAGTGTCATAGCAACCAGCCCAATCTGAATCAGAAAAAGCATGCAAATATGGTGGTAGTGATCCCCCCTTGGGATAAAACAACCCAAGTAGCCAAGTACCACTCAAGTAGCGAAAGATGCGCTTAATCGCCTTCCAATGTGTGACTCCTGGGCAATGCATAAACCTGCTCATCTGTGAGACAGCAAACTAAATATCTGGCCAAGTAATGCATAAGTAAATCAAGCATCCAACAGCCTACTGATAGACAATAGCATCAAATGCATCTCCAGCATCATGAAGACTCAAGCGTAAACCTGTCTCCATAGGAGTGGCAATAGGCTTACAGTCTTCAAGGCCAAAACACTTCAATAATGTGTCAATATATTTTGTTTGACACAAAGCCATTCCACCATCCACTCGCATAAATTGAATGCCCAAATAGTGATGCAAATGCCCCAAATCAGACATCTCAAATGAGGCATGCAAATCAGCCTTGAAATCAGCAATATGCTTCTCAATAAGACCAGTGAGCAGCATGTCATCAACATAGACAACAATGATCAGAAGCACATCATTATCACGCTTAAAATATAAGGTGCTTTCAGTTGGATTGTTCACAAAACCATGTGCAACCAGATAGGCATGTATCTTCTCATACCAAGCACGTGGTGGTTGCTTTAAACCATATAATGCCTTCTTTAACTTGCACACGTGGTTTTCATGCCCTTTTTGCACAAAGTCACGGGGCTGAAAAACATACACTTCTTCATGCAAGTCACCATTCAGAAATGTTGTTTTAATGTCCAACTGATGTACATTCCAACCACGATGGGCTACAAGTGCACAAATGCTCCGAACAATAGTCATACGGCATGTAGGTGCAAAGGTCTCATCAAAATCAATGCCTCTTTTCTACGTATAACCCTTTGCAACAAGCCTAGCCTTATACCTATCAAATGTACCATCAGGTTTACGCTTCAGCTTGTATACCCACTTAGTGCCAATATCCTTCTTGCCAAGAGGCAAGTCACATAAAGACCATGTACCATTCTTCATTATAGCATCATATTCAGATTGCATGGCAGCCATCCAATTTTCTGAATTATGTGCTTCATCAAATGAAACAGGCTCATTCTCATCACAGAGACTAGATGTAGCCATAGCATAGCAATCTGATGCAAAGGAGGCACTATGAGAGCCTGAACGAGTATGATATGACAAAGGTGCATCTAATTTGCTGTCACGCAAAGTCTGCACAAGCCATTTTGGCATAGTTTTTGCCTACTCAATATCAGCTCTCTCATCAACAAGTGCATCATGTAAATCTGCATCAGAAATAGAATGATCTGCATCATCATATGAAACCTGCAAAGGCTGAGAGGTGGCCTCATTAGGACCAGACTAGACTATCCACCTATAAAAAGAGGCATCAACGTATCATACATGTCTTTGGAGCTAACATATGTCTCCTTAGTACATGAAAGCAATGGCTGAATAGCATATTCCACAAAGACAACATCACGGCTAGCCAGAATGTGTTTAGTCTGTGGATGATACAGACGATAGCCTTTACTTTCAGAACTGTACCCAACAAAAATACATTTTACTGCCTTATCATCTAATTTTTTGCGATGTTGTTCAGGCACTAATGCATATGCCAAACAACCAAAAACACGCAGATGAGCAACAGATGGCTTGCGGTCATGCCAAGTTTCATATGGAGTGATAGTGCAGCGCTTTAGTGGGACACCTGTTCAATACATATGCTGCACACATGACAGCCTCAAGCCAGAAACTATGTGGTAAAGCCTGACTCTTGACCATGCACCTCGCCATCTCCATGAGTGACCTGTTCTTTCGTTCAGCAACTCCATTCTGTTGAGGTGTATACGGCACTGTACACTGGTGTTTTATCCCACATTCAGCCAAAAATGCATTAAAATCAGAAGACATATATTCCCCCCCTCGATCAAAACGGAGGGTGCCCATTTTACATGCTGACAGATTTTCAGCCAAAACCAAAAACTGTTTAAAGCACATGGACACTTCGGACTTTGCTTTGAGTGGATATACCCATGCATGCCTGGAAAAATCATCAATGAAAGTCACAAAGTAAAGGTAATTCCCAAAAGAGGATGTCTACATAGGACCACAGACATCACTATGTACAAGCTGCGATTTCTGCGTAGCCCAAACTGAACCATCTTTTGGAAAGGAGGAACGCTGCATTTTGCCCAAAATACAGCCTTCACATACATGTTTTCTAGGTGCCTCAAGCTTGGGCAAAGGAGACACCATATCAGATTTTTGCAGGCGTAGCAAACTAGCAAAATTCAGATGACCAAAGCGTGCATGCCAAAGCTTTGCATTTGACATAGCCTGAGAATCATGAACTGCACATGCCGAATCATTCACAGATCTTTCATATTCTATGAGCTTATACAGCCCACGACATGAAATGCCAGAAGCAATAATCACATCGCCATTTGATAGATCATGAATTGTACACCTGTCATCAACGAATTTCACAACCAAGCCAATCTCGGCTAATGCAGAAACTGATAACAGATTCTTCTTGATCCCTGGCATAAATAAAGCATCTGACAAGGTGAAAGAACTACCATCAGCAGTAGTCTGAATGATCTTACCAACTCCCATAACAGGATAAGAGGAGTTGTTGGCACATGTGACAATATTCCCTGTAGGGGTAGGCTCGAGTGAAGAGAAGAAACTGCGCTACGAGGTAATATGTTTGGTCGCCCCACTGTCAAAGTACCAAACATCTGAGTCCACTGCAGACATGCACTGCTCATGAGAAGATGGGTCAAAACTGCAAACAGTAGTAAACACCCATTCTTCTTCCTGCACAAGATTAGCAGACTCTGTTTTTGGTGTAGAGGCTTCTGCAACAACCATTCAAGCCTCCTTTTTCTTTGCCTCTTTTGCAGCCAGTTTTGGACAGTTCTTTATGATATGATCATTCCCTTTACAGTACTTGCAAAACAATTTCTTCTTTTCTGATTTCTTCTCATCTTTATCCTGGTTCTTCGAATGTGTAGCATTTGCAGATTTCTGCTTACTAGTAGAAGAGCTCCATTTTCCTTTGCCCTTCTGACTAGCCAAGAAAGCTTGATCTGCAACACGCATAATGGACCTGTTCTGTCTGGACTGATCTTCCTGCAATAGAACAGAAACTAACTCCTCAAAGGATAAGGCATTCGGATTTCCTTTCATCATCAATCAAAGAGTAGAAGCAAAACTCTGATATGAATCAGGAAGACCATTCAAAACGGTCTGCACAAGTGAGCTATCTGGTATAACCTCATCAACAGAAATCAATTGTTCCTTCAAATCTTTGATCTTTGTTAGGAAATTGTCCATAGAATCACCTTCATTCATGTGCTCACTCTCCAACTGTTTTCGGAGGTAAGCAACACGAGCCTCATTCCTAGCTTGGTACAATGTGGTAAGTGTATCCCAAGCATCCCTAGCTATTCTGCAAGAGCGAATATGAGGAATAATGGCACGTTTGACAGACAAAGCTATCAATGCATGTGCCTGGGCATCTCTGCCATCCCAACGAATTTTCTCTGCAATAGGTGCAACAGAAATAGGAGCACGAACATGAATCTGCAGAATATCATCTTCGACACCATCTTCATCAGCTCCAACACCTGTATTTGTAGTACCTGTCATTACAGGTGTAACAGGACGTCTTTCAACACCCTGCACAATGTTCCACAATCCTTTTGCAACCAAACCATGTCGCATCATATAAGCCCATAATGGGTAGTTGGTACCATCCAACTTATCCTCAATAGCCAACATACGGAATACATCACTGCTTTCAGCCATGGCTAGTGACTAAAATACCTTGATGTAGAAAATTGACTGTATCTCAAAAAGTTGAACAGAACTGCCCAGACGACTTCTACTAGACCTGTAGCAGACTTCAAGATGCTTAAATTGGCGAACAGAAACTGGTATATACCTTTGGCACAAAAAGACGAAATAGCCTGCACAAGCATTGCGATAGTGCATTCGGAGGCCGAAACAAGCTCAGATCGCAATTTTGGCACCACAAAGCGAAGCCGTTTTGATCTCGAAAACACGCTAAGTATGCTCACCAAAATTCATGCCATTCTAATACTGTAAACGGAGGAGTGTCGACGGCGCCCTAGATGAAGCGACAACCTGCTCTGATACCAATTGTTGGAGTTAGACGTTTGCAGGAGCACGTGAACAGCACAAGGAAGAAGAAGAAGCTTGGAGCACAAACACAATACTTAATATATTACTAGAGAATATACAAAGATAAGTAGCCCATTAGGGCAATAGGCATATATACAAGCCGGGGGAAAAAAACCTCCTAAAGAGGGAAAAAAGTGCCCCGGCGGTCCTAGTGTGTTCACACACATCACTACCTAAATATATCAACAGATTCGACTTGCAATCATTAGCTATCTAAGTAATTGAATTCCCTCAAAAGGAATTTAATCAATTGTTACTGTACTGTGAGCTCTGAGCAAAAGAACCAACAGGTGTATGGACTTAGCAAGTTTTGTGATACTAGCTATTCATAAAGTAGTCTGTTTTGAATCAAGCGTTTCATGCATCAAGTCCAAAGTACATAAGCACTTTCTTGGTGTCATTTGCAAGCTAAAAGTTGTGTTTCAAACAGTTTTTGGTTTTGACAAAAAATTTGTCAGCATGTAAAATAAGCATTCTCTGTTCTGATCGAGGGGGGAATATATGTCTTCTGACTTTAATGCATTTCTGGTTCAACGTGGGATAAAACATCAGTCTATAGTGTCGTATAGCCCTCAACAAAATGGAGTCGTTAAATGGAAGCACAGGTCACTCGTGGAGATGTTGAGGTGTATGATCAAGAGTCAGGCTTTACCACATAGTTTTTGGCTTTAGGTTGTCATGTGTGCAACATATGTACTTAACAGGTGTCCCACTAAAGCACTCCAATCTATCACTCAATATGAGGCTTGGCATGGTCGTAAGCCATTTGTTGCTCATCTGCATGTTTTTGGTTGTTTGGCATATGCATTAGTGTCTGAACAACAATGTAGAAAATTGGATGTTAAAGCAGTGAAATGTTTTTGTTGGGTACAATTCTGAAAGAAAAGGCTATCGTTTGTATCATCCACAGACTAGATGCATTCTAGTTAGCCATGATGTTTTTATGGAAGATGTTATTTGGCCATTACTTTCATGTACTAAGGAGACATCTATTAGTTCCAAAGACATTTATGATACTTTGCTACCTCTTTTTATAGGTGGACAGTCTAGTGCTAGTCCTAATGAGGCAACTTCTCAGTCTTTACCGGTTTCATGTGATGATGTAGATCATTCCATTTCTTATACAGATCTGCATGATGCACTTGTTGATGAGAGAGCTGATATTGAGCAAGCAAAAACTATGCCAAGATGGCTAGTGCAGACTTTGCGTGCCAACAAATTAGATGCTTCTTTGTCATATCATACTCATTCATGCTCTCATAGTGCCTCTTTTGCATCAGACTGCTATGTTATGGCCGCCTCAAATTAGATGCTTCTTTGTCATATCATACTCATTCAGGCTCTCATTTGCCTCTTTTGCATCAGATTGCTATGTTGATGCTTCTAGTCTCTGCGATGAGAATGAGCCTGTTTCGTTTGATGAAGCATAAAATTCAGAAAGTTGGATAGCTGCTATGCAATCTAAATATAATGCTATAATGAAGAATTGTAGCTCGTCTTTATGTGAATTGCCTCCTCAAAAGAAGGCCATTGGCACTAAGTGGGTATACAAGTTGAAGCATAAGCTTGATGGAGCAGTTGATAGCTATAATACTAGGCTTGTTGCAAAGGGTTATGCTCAGGAAAGAGGCATTGATTTTGATGAGACCTTTGCTCCTACATGCCAAAGGACTACTGTTCGTAGCATCTGTGCACTTGCAATTTATCATGGTTGGAAAGTACATCAGTTGGACATTAAAACTATATTTCTAAATGGTGACTTGCATGAAGAAGTGTATGTTTTTTAGCCTCGTGTCTTTGTGCAAAAAGGGCATGAAAACCAAGTGTGTAGGTTGAAAAAGGCATTATATGGTTTGAAACAAGCACCACGTGCTTGGTATGAAAAGATACATGCCTACTTGATTGCACATGGTTTTGACAACAGTCCAACTAAGAGCATCTTATATGTTAAGCATGCTAATAATGTGCTTCTGATCATTGTTGTGTATGTTGATGACATGCTACTCACTGGTTCTCATGAGAAGCATATTGCTGATTTTAAGGCTGATCTACATGCCTCATTTGAGATATCTAATTTGGGGCATTTGCATCATTATTTGGGCATTCAGTTTATGCAAGTTGATGGCAGAATACCTTTGTGTCCAACGAAATATATTGACACACTATTGCAGTGTTTTGACCTTGAAGACTGCAAACCTATTGCCACTCCTATGGAGATAGGTTTAGGATTGAGTCTTCATGATGTTGGAGCTGCATTTGATGTTGTTCTCTATAAGCAGGTTGTTGGATGCTTGATTTACTTATGCATTACTCGACAAGATATTCAATTTTTTGTCTCATAGATGAGCAAGTTTATGCATTGCCCAAGTGTCAAGCATTGGTAGGCGGTTAAGCGCATCTTTCACTACTTGACGGGTACTCGACTACTTGGATTGTTTTATCCCAAGGGGGGATCACTACTGCTAGATTTACATGGTTTTTCTGATTTTGACTAGGTTGCTATGACACTCGTGTGCTAGTGGCTTTTGCTTCATGCTTGGTAGCTCATTTTCATGGTTGAGAAAGAAGCAGCCTACTGTGGCCACTTCCAATTGTGAGGTGCAATATAGGGTAGCTTTCACAACGACTGTTGAGTGTGTGTGGCTCATACGCCTAATGGCTGATTTGGGTGTTATCAGCCTTATGCCACCACCATCTTCACTAACAATCAGAGTGCACTGCCAGTTGCGAGGAACCCTATGTTCCATGCTCGCACTAAGCACAGTGAGGTGCATTAGCATTATGCCAGGGAGAGGTTCTTTGCTAGAGAGATCAGTTTGGCATATGTGCCCATGCAGGAGAACATTGCAGACCTTTTCATGAAGGCTCTGCCTAGGGAAAAGTTTAAAGTTTTCCACAAATCTTTGGGCTTACTTCCTTTTGTGGAGTGATTCCACATAGGTTGGCACTTCCTTATACATGAGTGCAAGCTCCTTGTTCTCTGCATCACTCCTAAGGGGGATTTGTTGATATATTTAGGTAGTGATGTGTGTGAACACACTAGGACTGCTGGGGTACCTTTTTCCCTCTTTAGGAGGTTTTTTCCCCGGGCTTGTATATACGCCTATTGCCCTAATGGGTTACTTATCTTTGTACATTCTAGTGGCAATACATTCAATATTGTGTGTTGTACTCCAAGCTTCTTCTTCTTCCTTGTGTTGTTCATGTGCTTCAAGGGATGTCTAACTCCAACATTTATCTCATAGCAAAATGTGTGAAATGGAAAATTTTAATAGGAAGACATGCAATAAGTTGATTATGCTGATAATTTATGGAATTTACGTGAATTTCAAAAACTACTTTATCTTCTTTGAGGGCTTGCTACACATGCAGAGTAATCGCAATGCACCTTGGAGATATATTTCCCCACCACAACCCTCACAAGATAGCCAAGAATGGATAGAAAAGTGAGGTAAAAGATACAACTAAAAATTCTTGAAGAGAGCTCTATTCATGATGGCAAAATTCCACAAAATTGAGCTCTTATTGAGCTATATGCAATTTTTAGAAGCCTTCTTCGTACCAAAATAGCCAAGATAGTTTAAAATAGTCCTAGATTACTTGTAGGACTAAACTAACTAGTTTATTGGAGTGGGTATACTGGCTAAAATTATTGTAATTATATCCAAAAGTTTTACCATTCTCTTGGGAGTTTAAAATTTGAGACATGTCATAAAAATAATATTTTCATAAAAGGAATAATAAATTACAAAAACGGCTTCTAAAAATAAATTGTGCACACTCTCTTCCATATCTCTTTCTTTCTTGTCTTCCTCTCTTCACCTTGTTAATAGCTCCTCTTTAGGTTATCTTCATGTCAGATATATGTAACACTTACGATGTCCTAGGACCCATTGTGACTTGGATTAGGGACCCCTAGGATGTGGTTCTTGTTCATTCTTATCAATGTAAGCTAAACTTTGCACTATGGCATTCATCAGTGGAGCCTTTTGTGATTTAGAAGCATTTTTCTTCAACCTCACTTGCTCTTATTTTTCGAGGAAGCCATTGAAGTACAACTTTAGTCTCATCAAGGTCAAGAGGTTCAGTTGTTTTCTAGCTTCGAACATGGCTTGAGTCGATTCCATAAAGTGCAAAGGGTTGTTAAAAATAAGGTGATCATCAAACAAAACCCTCAATTGACGTTCATATTGCCTCTAATAATGAAATTTCTCTTGACAACACTCCAAATCCCATCCCTACAGTAATCATGTATAGTCATATACCTCAGCTCCAATCTTATGAATTTTGAACTATTATATTGATAGATTTTAAAACTGATAACTTCTTAAATGGGAAGTTTAACTGTCTACCAATGCAAATGCATTTTCCCATCCAATCTTGCAAGAGAAAACTCTACTTTTTATGAGAGCCAAGTGCTCCTCATGTATCCATCATGTAATTGTAGTTGAAACAAGTTTTCTCATAACTGAATAATTACACAAAGCTTACCAAACTTAGTGTGAAGATGTACCCAATCTCATTCCAATATCCAAAATAATGAGATTCTCATTCCAATCAGATTCTTCAAATTCTATAACTAGTGTTGCTATTAATTCCTTAAGTATATGCATTTTTTTATTATGTGAGCACCATTTCAATGACTCCCACTAGGTTCAACCTATAATGTACCACTAAGGGAATGGAATGTTGGTAAAAATTGCTTGGTAGTTTGATTCTACCAATATTTGCAAAATTTTCAATGTTTGGATAAACCTTTTTTCAACTCAAGCCCACCAATACTCCCATGCATGTCACTAAAGTATACCTATGCTTAATTAAGACCTATAAAATTTTAATACTCCCTGAAATTTAAAATATATAGATGGTTCTCATCAAGAGTAACCAATCATGCTTTGTTGGTAAAATGAAATTAAACACTCCAACTACTAACATGGCACATTAAAGCTCAAATACATAGATAATGGTGCACATAAGAGAACATGAACATAAGAACAAGAGAACAAATACACCAAGTATGGTAAATAGTACTATGCTCCTATTAATGATAATGCATGTACAAAATGATGATATGATCCATATAAATACAAAGTAACATAAGAAACATGCATATAACTCAAAGTTATCGAACAAAGTAAGTGAAGGGTAAAGGAATAAAGCATGATGAGGATTAGGCTGAATAAGGAAATCCAAAGACACCTCATAGAGAATGTGAGATTCCTTCCAACATTTATGAGCATACACTACTCAAAGAACTCCATAGCCTCCAAGACTATATGTGTACTCATCCTCCAAAAATCAAGTAATCCCCCAACCATGAAGATCATGCCCAAGTTTGTGCAAGAGATCACTCCACCACACTCATAAGTGTCTTGTGTAAAGAACACGCTTAGGGTGAAAATGATTAGTAGAACTAGCACCATAGCCTTTATATAGATAGTAGGATGAAAAAAAGTTCCTTAATGCATCAAAGTACCAAAGTACATACATAATCTAATGGTCAAATTTTAAGAGTAGATGTGTGCAAATAGGAATTTTTATCCCCAATGAAATTAATCAATTAATTACCCTTTTGAAATAAATCAAGTATTAGAAAACTAGTGGAGGGGCTAAACTAGTAATTGTGAATACTAGGGAGCAATCTAAAATCATTAAAAGGAACTTAGCAAACACATCTTCTATGAATAAGGTGTGCTAATTCAAAACCAATGTGCAGTATAAAGCAAGCAAGAGATAGGAGGCCTAAGAAGTCTAAAAAGAGCTCTAAATTCTAAATTTATTTAATTATAAAAAAAATCAAATTATGTATCTTTCTCCTTGGATCAAACACTTTTGTTGACTAAGTTAACCTCTGATTTTGCAAGTTTAACTTTTTTTTATAAAGTTGACCATGTTTTGCTGAAGTTGACAAGCTTGGAAACAAATCAAATAGGTCAAGACGAAGTAGGAAAGAGAAAGATATAGGCAAGATGCTCTGATACCAAATTATTAGTCCATATACAAAGATAAAAGTACCCATAAGAGAACATGCACACAAGAATAAGAGAACAAGGAAACAAGGATAGAAAGTATGGTAAAAATACTATGCTTTAATTAATGATAAACATGTACAAGATGATGATGTGCTCCATATAAACTAGAAAGTAGCATAAGAAACATACTTATAACTCAAGGATATCAAAGAAAGCAACTGAAAAGTAAGGGAATACACGATGAGGCTTAGGCTAAATACGGAACGCTAAAGCAACCTCTCATACATCATGAGAATCCTTCCAAAGTGGATGCACAAACACTACTCCAAGCACTCCATAACCTCCAAGAGTAATGTGTACATTCCTTCCTTCTCCAAGCAAGTACTCCTCCAAACATGAAGATGACCTCCAAGTATGTGCAAGAAAGCATTATATCACACTCTAAGTGGATTATGTATAGAGCACCTTAGGGTGAAGATGATTATGAGATCTAGCACCACGGCCTTTGTAGACAATTGGGGATTTGAAAAAGGCTGCTTTACTATTGTACAAAGTGAATTTTGGTACATGCGTAAGAGATTTTCGCTTTTGCAATAATACATCCTTGTTTTTGGCTAATTATGGCAAGGATTCATGGCATAATGACATGTGGCAGCTCTGCATGTATTGTTAGTCCTTTAGTTGGTTTTTAATTAGATCGTAGAAATCTTTAAAAGCTGATTGTTGACATTTCAACAGGTTTGATATAACATTCAAGCTTGACTTTTGATGGCTGAAAATGGTGTATGGTTGGATTGCTCTCCTTGGGTACTTCAAGAATATGTGATCCATTTCTTATGCATGAAAATGATCATTTTTCACAAATGTTTTACCTGATTTGACTTTCGATATATGACCTAATATAATCAAGTGTTCATGAATATATACAATGATTGAAGTATTCTAACCCAAAAATATACGAGTTAGAATTTCTATATCATAATGTGCTGAATATCCAACACTCAACACTTATCTCAATAAGGGTTATCACTAAACAGCAAGCCACATGCTGCATGAAAGAGTTTATTTATGTCATGCATAATGATCACTATAGATTAGCTCCCTATCAAAAGCATACCCGTTAGTACAAATCAAGTATGAATTTAGACTCCTACGTCCCTCCCTATATGTTCTGCGTGCATGACAATAAACGTAACAACAAATCGAGAGTGATTTACACCCGAACACACACAAATACATATACAAAAAGACAGTTTACCACAGGCACTTGCATGCAGAACGTCTTTTATAGGTTTAACAATGCAGACATATTGAAACTTGACACTAAAAGAGGCATTGAGAGGGATAGCATACATGTGCATCTATGCCAGGAAGAGTATAAAAATGCAAAACCTGCATCTTTAGCCTTCCAACTCCCCAAATATATTCTTTAACTGAAAAATGCTTCTATAACCAGATAAGCTCTAGATGTTTGTACTCATGACAGAAAAGACAAACTTGACTGGTGATGCACTGCAGCATATTGATCAGTCTGATGCTGTGGAGCCCCATAATCAAACTTGAATGGTAATGCACTGTGGCAAATTAGCTAGTTCTGATGCTGTGGTGTTCCAAAATCTGCATACAAAAGAGTCTATAGCATCATTCATTACTCCACATGCCTGAATTTCTCAGAATACGTGCATTCTTAATTAGGACTGCTAGAGACTAAATGTCCAGACAGATATAGAAAAGACCAATGAATTAAAAACGGTATAGACAGTCCTGCCCTGTGAGCCCCATGCTTTGAAAGCATTGAGCCCATGATTGTCATGAAATTTGGAAAAATCCATATAGAACTATGTAAACATGCTGTGCACAGGCAGTACCATCAGAATGCCTATTAAAAGATAAAAGACTGCTACAACATGTTTTATGCATATTGCTAGTATGGATAGATGATTGACCTGCAAGCAACCTTGGTATACAAGTGAGCCATTTGGTTTCTCTGAGCATCAATAACTGATATAGATTTCAACTCTTACTTGCATCACCACATCTGATTTCTCAGCAAATAGAAGTTTTCAACTCTTGTTTGGACCATCAGAGCAGTAGTTGAATGTCCACTATACCTTCATTAAGAACCCATTCCGTTGCTTTCGGCCAATAAAAATGTGCATGCTTGGCATGTTCAAATGCATCACCATCAGGTATTATAATCATTGATGCACTGTCATCAAAACTTGTGGTCCCATTCTTGTAGAACGGAACTAGCCTCAATGCAGACAGTATGGTGTGTGTCTATGCATACAACTCTTTACAAAGTTGACTTTCATGTTGGAAATGACTGTACACAGTTTGGCAGTCCCCCACCACTGCTAAGCTCATTGATAAAGCTCTGTAAAACATAGAAAATTACAGTCACACAACCTCATCATCCATCCAAACATCATCCAACTCATCTGACTCATCATCAAAGTCCCATTCTGTTTGACCCTCAGATGAGGATGAATCTTCATCCTGTGCATCTACAGTCTCCTCATCTGCAAACACAGAAAGACCTGCTTTCTGTTCAGGAGCTTTCCCACCAAAAATTCTGTGTATTACATCCACATGATCACCATCATTTTGCTTCACCGATATCCTACTGAGACCTCTGTGTTGAGCAGAATTTTGATGTAGCATCCATGAGCGAATGGCATCCTGAATATCCTCTGCTGGTAGTCCTTGAGAGACATCACCCCAAGGGAACCAGAAGTCCGCATATCGCTTCAATGATCTGGACTCTCCAAAAACAACAGTGCATAGGTTCAAAGCCCGTGCATCAACAAGCATTGATGAGAAATCAGTATCATCTGACACCAGACAAATACACTTGACACCCTTATGCATTGAATTTACCATCTGCTTCTTCAATTCAATATCAGCAGCCTGAGGCTTATACTGTACAGTTTTGACAAAAATGCCCGCTCTTCGTAAATCGCTCTCAAGACCATAACCAACCTTTGGAACCAGTATAGGAGATGCAGCTTCCTTATACCGTTCGAGCTTGGGAGATAAAGCCTCCCTATATTTGAGCTTCTTTTTGCCTTTCAGGGCATTGAGCCGATTCATCCTTTTATTGTGCTCTCTCTCGTGGAGTTGCTTGAAATGCTTTTTCAGAAGAAGATTTGTTTTACATTTTCGGCCACACAGGCTGCAAACATATGGTTTCTCTGGCTGCACTAGACCTCTCTGCTCCAACATGTTTAACTGCTTCCTTTCCCGTCTCTGCTCACGCACCCATTCTGGTACATGTGTGAATGCATGATAATTAGCGTAGGCCACAATCTCCATGACGTCACCAAATTGAGAAGCTGCATGCCTGAGGTAAAGAGCTGTGTGGTAGGGAGAAGATTTGGGAGGCTTGTTATCCAGGTCCCAAAACACAGAAACAGTCGAGTTCTTGAATGGAGAAAACGTCCTATCCATGGTGTCGTTTTCACAACCAATGAAGCCCTCGTGATCTGATAACTCTAAATTTTTTTGTCTCATGTCACCCATATTAATCTTAGAGACGGATTCATATAGTCTGTCAGCACGAACAGGATATTCTCTGACATGGCCCAAGGGCACGACATAATTAGAATCAGGAACCTCCGCATTCAAGGTTCTCCCACCTGTATGTTCGACATAATTAGATGAACGAAATCTGTTCGAGATCTCCCGCGCACTGAAATCTCTGCGTGACGGTGTGGGTTCTCTGTAGAAATCCACTGAAACGTCATAGCCATGCTGTACTGGTGTAGGCTTCCTGTTGAAGATGTCAACAACATCATACCTCCCACGAAATGGCTCAGAGTCGTTATCACCGTGATCGTTTAATGAACTATGTTTGAGATCTCTCCCGCTGCTCATGCAAACATTCCACGAATGTCGATTAATTTTCACGGGTCTCCGACGACTCCGAACTGTGGGTTTGCATTTAGAAGGGCCCAATGTACGACTTGAAGGTTCCACGATATCTGAGTTCCCATAAAAAGTACGGCATGCGACAATGGTATGGCGTTGTCCACACAGAACATGATTTGGATTGGAATAGCAATGTAAACGGTCTCTGCTGCTCGCAAAGAAGGGAGATGGATACGCAGCACAAGACATTGGACAAGCTGTCAAGCTTTTCATCGTTCCCTATGATACCTCACGATTAGTACAGAGGCAAATTGAAGCTTCCTTAGTTGAGGAAGCAAAGGCATATAGTATAGTGAACTACCCGGATAGAATCACAGATTCGAAGTCAGATAGACCAAGAAAATCCAGCCTGAAAAGGATCAAAGTATAGGGTAGCTTCAGATTGGGGCTCCGGAACTACTCCGGAACTCCTGGAACAATGAAAATGTTGGAAGAGTCTCACACCATAGACATTAATGTGGCCTTAGACTTAGACTTCACTTGGTTGGAAGAAGTGAAGATTGCATGATGTAAAGATTGTGTAGAAAATCAAAGTGACTATCATATGGGATGAAGTATTGGGCAAAACCATACACTTATTCCTCATAAAGTGAGATCTTACATTAGAGTTCAATATGAGAATGGGATTGTGGTTGAAATTGGAAAAGCTTCTATTCACTATTGTCTTTCTCTATGCTCAAAATTTGTTATGCAAGAGAAAGGAATGTTGAAAACCTTGTAGAGGTTTCCTTACCTTAGAAGAATGGTGGAGATTTTGAGGGGCACGAAGTAAAGATAAAGTATTAGAAAAATGAGTGGGAATAATGAAGTAAAGAAAACAAGTAATAGAAAAATGAATTGTAAAACAATGTGCTAGACTAAGTCAATGTGCAAGCATGTTGCTCTTTGTGATCATCCTCTACTTTTTACGTTCACGTCTCTTCACACCGTATGGATCCTTCCTTTTTTACATCCCCTTAGTTTCAGATGGAGATGATGTAAATTCAAAAAAGTATAAAAGAAATGCATATACTCTTCCTAAGAAGTATAAGAAAAAAGGAGAGGGGGAATATAAAGAACTAGATGTAGCAAAAGAGGTGTGGAAAAGGCAAAGTGGACTCAAATTTGGAACTCTGAACCTAAGAGGGCTCATTTATAAAAAGGAACTTGCATTCCAATATATGAAGCTCACAAATGATGGACTAGCAAAGCAAAGTTTCTCTCATATGAGTAAAGAAGACGGCTTTACGTGCGTATTAGAAGAAAGAGGACAACCAAACACTACTTCTTTCCTTCTTATCTCAAAAAAGATAAGGAAGAAAAATATGTGTCAAAATGGAAACGAGAGAAGGAATTTATCGAGGTTGGAGGTGATCTTGATCTTTGGTAAAGAGAAAAATACAAAAAAGGGACCAATTGAGGATTCTTTTTTCATCATTATAGACTTGGATAAAGCCTTTAATATGTTAAGGTGATCGTTGGTCTTTGGGAACCACAGTCTCTCCTTTAATCCCTACTTGATCTTGTTTGGTTACATTCTTTATGGAAATGGTTTTCTATCTTTTGAGTATAAATACATAAGCATATTCAACATCAATGGAAAAATCACCAAATCAATTATGATAATCATAAGGCAAGGATGCCCTCTAACTCTAAATTCTCTTCTTTTCTTTTATGTGTGCATGGATTAGATATAGATGTATAATACATACTAATTAAGTATGGAGTGGACAGTGGTCTGTCTTGGAGGCATTGATTCTCAGAGTAGGAGTAAGTACTTCCGGTGAGATAGCTTGCATTAGGACGGTCTCATATTCTAGTTTGATTGTGCAGAAAATCTCAAGATTCTTTCATAGGAACTCAAAGTATCATTGATTTGATTGAACACAGGTATATGTGGACATATTTGTGAGGGCATTCATGCTTCAATATGGGGACTTGTTAGTGGATGCTAGGCCTAGATTGGAGGAAAATCCAAGTTCTAACTAGTTCAGGATCTTTATAGAATGTAATGATATAGATAAGAGGATCATCTTTGTCTGATCTAAGCATACTAGTAATGCAATGAAAGGGCATATTTAGGACCTGGACAATTAGAGTGTGGGAAACCTTAGAAAGACTATAATCTACTTCAATCAAAGCTAGGAAAAACCAAGTTAAGAATGAACTTAATGATTTGTGGAAGACTCCAAGCAGCGACATCAATGATTACACCCTAAAGATCAAGGAAGTAAGTGATGCATTCAGATCCATAGGTTGTCACATAGATGATGATGACCTAATTGCATATACATTGAATGGGTTTAGGGATGATGAAAAGTGGAAGGCTTTCACCACTTCTATATATGTCATATATAAGCTTCCCAACTTTGAGAGACTAGTAGCCTTAATGATCACTAAGGACATGGGCACTGAAGGCTCAAAGGCAAAGGGCAATGAAACCCAAGCATTTTATGCAAATAAAGGAAGAGGTAGAGGAAGAAATCAAGGCAATAGCAAAGGAAGGCAAGGAAAAGGATCAAATGGAGACTCTCATCAACTCTTCATGAAGAGGAAGAATCAAGTTAAGAGGAAGAGGTGGAAGGTACAATCAAACTCAAGACAACAACAAATCATAAGGATGTTACATATGTGGTAAGTATGGCCATTATGTAAGGAACTTAGGGATCGCTATGAGAGGAACAAGAGAAATTCATCATACAAAGGGCAAGTTAATTATGCATCTACTTCAAATGAGAATGGAAATACATTATCTATGACATAAATGAGTGACTACAAAACACAAGAATCAAGCACATGTTAAATTAATAGTGGATGCAACAATCACATCAGCTGCAACAAGGACTTCTTCTCAAATATGAAAGTACCATCAACCAAAGGGCATATGGAGATTAGTAATGATACCCCCCATGCCATCACATATATAAGTGATGTTATGTTAGATGGTTTTGACCCGGCTAAGTGTTTGAAGGATGTTTCCCACAATCACAAAGCACCTTATTTCTGTAGGTCAAATGGTTGAAAGAAAATTGTAGGTCAAGTTGAACCACAAGGGATGCTTTCTCGAAAACCCTAAGGAAGGGTACAAATTGGTAGTCAAAGGTAGAAAGGAGGCAAGGCCACTCACATTAGATGTGAAGCCAAAGTTCAACCATACTACCTACTTCACATATGGAAGCAGAAAGGTAGCAGAATTGGATCTTTGGCACTTATTCCTCATAAAGTGAAATCTTACATTAGAGTCCAAAATAAGAATGGGATTGTAGTTGAAATTGGGAAAGCTTCTTCTCACTATTTTATTTCTCTATACTCCAAATTTTTTATGTAAGAGAAAGGAATGTTGAAAACCTTGTAGAAGTTTCCTTACCTTAGAAGAATGATGGAGACTTTGAGGGGCATGAAGTAAAGAAGAAGTATTAGAAAAATGAGTGGGAATTATGCAATAAAGTAAAAAAGTAATAGAGAAATGACTTCGAAAACCATGTGTTAGACTAAGTCAATGTGTAGCTCCGAAATCATAAATACTGAAATTTGCAAGCATGTTACACTTTATGATCATTACTTGACAAGTATAATGATATCATCATCTATTTCTTAAGTTGAGGTTTCTTCGCACAATATGGATCCTTCCCTTTTTTACATCCTCTTAGTTCTAGATGGAGATTAATAAATTCAAAACGCAATAAAAGAAATGGATATGCTCTTCCTAAAAAGTATAAGAAAACAAAGGAGAGGGGAGAAAGGAGGATTAGATGTAGAGAAGAGGTATGGAAAAGGCGAAGTGGACTCAAATTTGGAACTCTCAACCTAAGAGAAAGGTTCCTCTATAAAGAGGAACTTGCATTCCAATAAATGAAGCTCACGAATGATGGACTAGCAAAGCAAAGTTTCTCTCATATGAGTAAAGAAAAAGGCTTTATGTGCTTGTTAGAAGAAAGAGTACAAACAAACACTACTTATCTCAAAAAGAAAAGGAAGAAAAAGATGTGTCAAAATGGATATGAAAGAAGGAATTTGTTGAAGGTTTATATAGTTTGGAGCTGATCTTGATCTTTGGAAAGGAGAACAATACAAAAAAGTGACCAATTAAGTATTATTTTTTCATCATTATAGACTTGGATAAAGCCTTTACTATGTCAAGGTTATCATTGATCTTTGGCAAGGAGAGTCTCTCCTCAATCCCTACTTGATCTTCTTTGGTTACGTTCTTTATGGAAATGGTTTTCTATCTTTTGAGTATAAATATATTAGCATATTCAACATCAATGGAAAAATCCTCAAATCAACTATGATATTCTTAAGTCAGGGATACCCTTGTTGATATATTTAGGTAGTGATGTGTGTGAACACTCTAGGATTGCCAAGACACTTTTTTCCCTCTTTAGGAGGTTTTTTTCCCCCCGGCTTGTATATATGCATGTCACCCTAACGGGCTACTTATCTTTGAACATTCTCTGGTAATACATTCAGTCTTGTGTGTTGTGCTCCAAGCTTCTTCTTCTTCCTTATGATGTCTGTGTGCTTCCGCAGATATCTAACTCTAACAAATGGTATCAGAGCAGGTCGCTGCTTCATCTAGGGTGTCATTTACACCTCTCCGGTTGTAGTCTCAGAATCGCATGAAATTTGGTACGTATCCTCAAGGTGTTTCATAGATCAAAAGAACATCGCTTTGTGGTGCCAAAATCGCGATCTAAGCTCATTTCGACCTCTGAATGCACTATCGTAGTGCTTGTGTAGGCTATTTTGTCTTTTTGTGCCAAAGGTGTATACTAGTTTTGGTTCGCCAGTATAAGCATCTCAAAGTTTGATACAGGTTTAGCAGAATTTGTCTTGGCAATTCTTTTCAACATTTTGAGATACAGTCAATTTTCTGCATTAATGTATTTTAGTCACCGGCCATGGCTGAAAGCAGTGATGTATTCCGTATGCTGGTTGTTGAGGATAAGTTGGATGGTACCAAGTACCCATTATGGGCTTATATGATGTGACATGTATTGGTTGCAAAAGGACTGTGGAACATTGTGTCGGGTGTTGAAAGACATCCTGTTACACCTGCGAATACACGTACTGCAAATTCAGGTGCTGGAGCTGATGGAGATGGTATCGAAGATGGTGATATTCTATAGATTCTTGTTCTGTTGTAGTTTCTACTGCACCTACTATAGAGCAAATTCGTTGGGATGGCAAAGATGCCCAGGCACATGCATTGATAGCTTTGTCTGTCAAACATGCCATTATTCTTCACATTCGCTCTTGCAGAATAGCTAAGGTTGCTTGGGATACACTTACCACATTGCACCAAGCTAGGAATGAGGCTCGTGTTGCTTACCTCCGAAAACAGTTGGAGAGTGAGCACATGAATGAAGGTGATTCTATGGAAAAAATTCTGACAAAGATCAAGGATTTGAAAGAACAATTGATTTCTGTTGATGAAGTTACACCAGATAGCTCACTTATGCAGACCATTCTGAATGGTCTTCCTGATTCATATCAGAGTTCTACCCCTACTCTTCGTTTAATGATGAAAGGCAATCCAAATGCCTTCTCATTTGAGGAGTTCGTCTCTATTTTGTTGCAAGAAGATCAGTCTAGGCAGAACAAGTCCATCATGCATGTTGCAGATCAAGCTTTCCTGGCTAGTCAGAAGGGCAAAGGAAAATGGAGCTCTTCAATTAGTAGGCAAAAATCTGCTAATTCTACATAACCAAAGAAGGAAGACAAAGATGAGAAGAAATTAAAAAAGCAGAAATTGTTTTGTAAATACTGTAAGGCAAATGATCATGTCATTAAGAGCTGCCCAAAATTGGTTGCTAAAGAGGCAAAGAAGAAAGACGTCGGAATGGTTGTTGCAGTGGCATCTACACCGAAAACAAAGTCTGCTAATCTTGTGCAGGAAGAAGAATGGGCGTTTACTATTGTTTGTAGTTTTGACCCATCTTCTCATGAGCAGTGCATGTCTGCAGTAGACTCAGATGTTTGGTACTTTGATAGTGGGGTGATCAAACATATTACCTAGCAACACAGTTTCTTCTCTTCACTAGAGCCTGCCCCTACAGGGAATACTGTCACATGTGCCAACAACTCCTCTTATCTGGTCATGGGAGTTGGTAAGATCATTTTGACTATGTTGATGGCAGATCTTTCACTTTGTCAAATGCTTTATTTGTGCTAGGGATCAAGAAAAATATGTTATCAGTTTCTGCACTAGCCAAGATTGGCTTGGTTATGAAATTTGTTGATGACAGATGTACAGTTCATGATCTGTCAAATGACAATGTTATTATTGCTTCTGTCATTTTATGTCGTGGGCTGTAAAAGCTCATAGACTATGAAAGATCTATGAATGATTCAACATGTGTAGTACATGATTCTCAGGCTATGTCAAATGCAAAGCTTTGGCATGCATGCTTTGGTCATCTGAATTTTGCTAGTTTGCTATGCCTGCAGAAATCTGAAAATGGTGTCCTCTTTGCCCAAACTTGAGGCACCCAGAAAACATGTATGTGAAGGCCATATTTTGGGCAAAATACAGCATTCCACATTCCCAAAAGATGGTTATGTTCGAGCTACACAAAAATTACAGCTTGTTCATAGCGATGTTTGTGGTCCTATGTAGGCACCCTCTTTTGGAAATTATCTTTACTTCATGACTTTCATTGATGACTTTTCTAGGCTTGCATGGTTATATCCATTGAAAGCAAAGTCTGAAGTATTTATGTGCTTCAAACAGTTTTTGGTTTTGGCTGAAAATATGTCAACATGTAAAATGGACACCCTGCGTTCTGATCAAGGGGGATATATGTCTTCTGATTTTAATGCATTTCTGGCTGAACATGGGATAAAACACCAGTGTACAGTGTCGTATATACCTCAACAGAATGGAGTTGTTGAATGGAAGAACAGGTCACTCATGGAGATGGTGAGGTGTATGGTTAAGAGTCAGGCTTTACCACATAGTTTCTCACTTGAGGTTGTCATGTGTGCAACATATGCACTCAACAGGTGTTCCACTAAAGCATTGGAGTCTATCACTCCATAGGAGGCTTGGCATGATCGCAAGCCATCTGTTGCTCATCTTCGTGTTTTTGGTTGTTTAGCATATGCATTAGTGCCTGAACAACATCACATAAATTTGGATGATAAAGCAGTAAAATGTATTTTTGTTGTGTATAGTTCCGAAAGTAAAGGCTATCGTCTGTATCATCCATAGACTAAATGCATTCTGGGTAGCCGTGATGTTGTTTTTTAAGAAGATGCTCTTCAACCATTGCTTTCATATGAGGCAAGTTCTCAACCTTTGCACGTTTCATGTGATGATGTAGATCATTCTATTTCTGATGCAAATTTACATGATGCACTTGTTGATGAGAGAGCTGATATTGAGCAAGAAAAAACTATGCCAAAATGGCTGGTGTAGACTTTTCGTGACAACAAATTAGATGCACCTCTGTCATATCCTACTCGGTCTGGCTCTCATAGTGCCTCTTTTGCATCAGATTGCTATACTATGGCTGCATCTAGTCTCTATGATGAGAATGAACCTGTTTCTTTTGATAAAGCATAAAACTCAAAAAATTGGATGGCTGCTTTGTTGGGTCTGTGTAGAAGTGCGAGAGACACACAAGAAGCACACACAAAGGAGCACAAACGCAGCAAGACACACGGAGAAGACGATGGCTGGAATAGCTCTCTCTATTGATCGATGAACTGAACTGAAGTAGGAGCTGAATAATATCCCTAAGTACAAAGTACCACCACATATGAGAGTATCAAGTATGTGGTAACATGGGGAAAAAACCTCTAGCCAGCACTAGAGTAAAAAGTGCCCATGTATAGGGAAAAGGTTCACATCAAAGCTACTCGAGGAACACATAAGTGTAACAAACCCCCTTGGAGCGAATGATGTGAACACATATAGGGAGTGACAGATCAGCCCCCACAAGTTAATAAGCCTAAAGCTTTGCGAAAAGCTTCAAACTTTTCCCGTGGAAGAGCTTTGGTGAATATGTCTGCCGCATTATCTTGTATAGGCACATATACCAAATCAATATCTCCTGCATGAAGGCGCTCTCTCACATAGTGATAATGCACCTCAATATGTTTGGTCCGTGCATGAAACACTGGGTTTCGTGCAACAGCCAAAGCACTCTGACTATCTGTGAGAATATGTGTAGCAACATCAATCTCCATGCAAAGATCCATCAATAGGCGTCTCAGCCATATACACTCCACTGTAGCTGTGAAAACTGCCCTGTACTCAGCTTCACAACTCGATGTCGCCACTGTAGGTTGCTCTTACTCAACCAAGATATGCATGAGTCTCCAAGGAAAAAGCAATTACCACTAGTGGACACGCGAGTATCATAACAACCAGCCCAATCACTATTTGTAAAAGCATGCAAGCATGGCTGGACATCTCTGCCATAAAAGAGACCTAAGCTCAAAGTGCCTCGAAGATATCTAAACACACGTTTCACCGCTTGCCAATGCTTAGTGCCAGGGCTATGCATGAATCGACTCAACTGGGAAACTGCATACTGTATATCCAGCCTTGTGTTGCATGCATATATAAGACATCCCACAGCCTGCTGATAAAGAGAAGTGTCAAATGCATCACTGGAATCCTCAACTGAGAACCTAAATCCTGTCTCAACTAGTGTGGAAACTGGCTTGCAATCCTCAAAGTCAAAACACTGAAGTAGTTTTTCAACATACTTTCCTTGATGCATAACAATTCCCCCCTCAACGGATACAAACTGGATGCCAAGATAGTAGCTCAAAAGACCAAGATAAGTGATATCAAAAGTATGCTGCAAATCAGCCATAAGAATGTCAAGTTTTGCATTACATGACCCAGTCAAGAGTATGTCATCAACATAAAGAACAAGCACTATAAGATCAGCCCCATTTTTGCGTACATAGAGTGTGCTTTCAATCGGACAACATGTGAAGCCAAGAGCAATCAAGTGCTTATGTATTTTGTCATACCATGCACGTGGAGCTTGCTTGAGACCATACAAGGCTTTATGCAAGCGACAAACCATATGCTCTTTCCCTTTCATAGCAAATCCAGGAGGTTGCTTCACATAGACCTCTTCTTGCAAATCTCCATTCAAGAAGGTTGTTTTTATGTCCAATTGATGCACTTTCCAACCTCGATGGGCAGCCAATGCAACCACGGTACGAATGGTAGTCATGCGTGAAGTAGGTCAAAAGTTTCCTCATAGTCAATGCCATATTGTTGCGCATATCCTTTGGCAACCAACCTAGCTTTGTAGTGATCAATGCTACCATCAGATTTTCTCTTAATCTTGTAAACCCACTTTGTACCAATGGCATTCTTTCCTTTTGGCAATTCACATAACTCCCAAGTACCATTCCTATGTATGGAATCCATTTCTGATTGCATAGCACTCATCCATTGTGGATCGTCACATGCATCTTCAAAAGAAAGTGGCTCTTCATTACATGCTGTAGCAATAAGAGAATAATCCACAAAATTATGTGATGCATGGTGAGAGCTTGACCTTGTTCTACCAAGTAAAGGTGCACTCAATTTGCTGTCCTGCAAAGTTGTTTCAACCACTTTGGCATAGATTGTGCACTCTTGATAGACATGTGTTCATTATGTAAAACATCTTCAATATGTACATCATGCGTGGGCTGAATTTCATGCTCAGTTTCAGCCATATTTTGTCGCATATGTTCAGCCATATGTGGCTGGAAATTTCCAACAGTTTTGACATTTTTTGGCTGAATTTTTTCAGCCATGTTTGGCTGAAAATTATCCACATTTTTAGCCCTATTTGGCTGGAATTTTTCAGCCCTTTGAACCTCAGTTGGCTGGTCTACATGGCCATAGTCAAGCGCACCATTTTGGAACAAAGGCATGAGTGTATCGAACACATCTTGTGAGCTAACTGTTGGCAGTTTTTTGCATTCAAGTAGAGGGAAAACTGAATTTTCAGCAAATACCACATCTCGACTCACAATAATTGTGTTCGTCAATGGATGGTACAACCGATATCCCTTACTTTCAGCACTATAACCAACAAATATACATTTCTTTGCCTTGTCATCAAGTTTGTGACGTTGTTGTGATGGCACAAGAGCATATGCCAAACAACCAAACACACACATATGACTAACCATAGGCTTATGACCATTCCAAGCCTCATAAGGAGTGATGACTCTCAATGCTTTTGTAGGGCAGCGATTCAACACATAATTTGCACACATGACCGCTTCCATCCAAAACTTATGAGGAAGATGCTTTCCTTTAACCATACATCGTGCCATTTCAAGTAAAGTTCTATTTTTACGCTCGACAACACCATTTTGTTGAGGTGTATATGGCACCGTACATTGGTGTGAAATACCTCTTTCACGAAGAAAAGCATTAAACTCATGTGACATGTACTCACCACCACGATCCGTGCGTAGAGTCAAAAGCTTTTGTGAAGAAAAATTTTCAGCCATAGCTAAAAATGCTTTGAAGCAAGAAAATACCTCATTCTTTGCTTTCATAGGATACACCCATGTATGGTGAGTAGCATCATCAATGAAGGTAACAAAATATACATGCTTCCCAAAAGATGGAGTCTTGACTGGACCACATACATCACTATGAACAAGTTGCAATTTTCTTGTAGTGTGTGTGTGTGACTATCTTTTGGAAAAGAAGCACGATGCATTTTTCCAAGAATGCAACCTTCACATGCATGCTTTTCAATGGACTCAAGTGTAGGCAAGCCAATAACCATGTCCTTCTTTTGCAAGTAGAGCAAACTATTGAAGTTTAAATGACCAAAACGAGCATGCCAAAGCTCCATTTCAGCCATGGAAGAAGTATGAGCAACCAAGGCATTCGAGGCAGCCCTCTTGTATGTATCCATGCGATACAAACCATCACATAATGTACCGGACATCATGATAACATCGCCATTGCTGAAATCATGAACCATACACTTATCATCAACAAAGTGTACATGAAGTCCTGCTTTGGCAATCAACGGAACTGAAATTAAGTTCTTCTTGATATCGGGCACATACAATGCATTTTTCAAGAGAATCACACCTCCATTTGCAGCCGTAAGCTCAATTTCTCCTACTCCAATGATAGGATAAGAGGCATTGTTTGCACACACCACATGTCCTCCTTTAGGTGCATCTTTCAAAGAGGCAAAAAATCTTTTGCATGATGTTATGTGCTTTGAAGCACCACTATCAAAGAACCAATCCGAATCAGCCTCACTCACAACCATGCATTTAGAATGTAAAGAAGCATCATAATGACATGTAACAACACATGCCCAAAAATCTTGAGCCATGTTAGCTTCATCATTCTTTGCATTTGCTGGATTTTCAGCAATAGACATGCCGGATTCCTTCTTCTTTTCATTGCGTTTAGCAAGCTTTCTACACTCATCAATAGTATGACCAGCCTTCCGGCAATATTTGCATCTCTTCTTCTTTTGCAAATCACCATCGTTAGAGGAATGAGTGGAAGAGGAAGCTTGAGGCTTTGGTTTTGATGAACCAAAAACTGAACCATACTTGCTTTTCCCCTTTTGTGAGATAGCAAGTGCTTGCGTTCCCTCAATCAAACCACTCCTATTCACTCTAGATTGCTCTTCTTGCAAAAGAAGAGACACAACCTCATCAAATGCATACATATTAGGATTTCCTTTTGCAACCAAACGGAGTGTAGTAGCAAAGCTTTGAAAAGATTCCGGTAATCCTTTCAACAATGTAGAAATGAGTGATGCATCCGGAATGATCTCATCTATGTTTGCCAATTGCTCTTTCAAGTCCTTGATGCGTGTCACATACACATCCACTGACTCATTTTCAGCCATACATACATCCTCAAGTTGCTTCCTCAAGTATGCAACACGTGCTTCATTACGCACGGCATACAAAGAAGCAAGAGTGTCCCATGCCTGTCGTGATGTAGAACATGACCGAATGTGTGGAACTATATGACGCTTCACTGAAAGCGCAATCAAAGCATGAGCTTGAGCATCTTTTCCATCCCATCTAAGCTGCTCCTGTGTAGGTGGAGAAGGAGAAACCACTGTACTCGAAGAAGAAGCTCCATCTATGACAGTAGACTGTGAAGTAGAAGCACCTGCCCGTCTTCGATCTACATCTGCCACTATGTTCCAAAGTTGTTTTGCAACAAGAACGTCCTTCATCATGTAAGACCACATCGGATAGTTGGTCCCATGAAGCTTATCTTCAGCTTGAAGCATGCCAAACAAGTCATTGCTGCCCGCCATTTCACTAAGGAACAAGAATGTGACAAAATCTTCACTTCGACGAAAACTGAAATGAGTGCTGAAATTTCAGCTCACAAACCGTCACTCTGATGGCGATTTTGACTGCACGAATGGCTTCGAAATGGGGGTAAAACCCCAGCGCACCTGGCACCTAGTGGAAATGTTTTCGGGCTACTGAAATTCACACTTCTATGCTCTGAAGTCGATTTGCACTGTTAAAGTGCGCGCGCGCCGCGACGCGAAAAACCGAAACTTGAGAAGAAGCTGAACCTGCTCTGATACCACTGTTGGGTGTGTGTAGAAGTGCGAGAGACACACAAGAAGCACACACAAAGGAGCACAAACGCAGCAAGACACACGGAGAAGACGATGGCTGGAATAGCTCTCTCTATTGATCGATGAACTGAACTGAAGTAGGAGCTGAATAATATCCCTAAGTACAAAGTACCACCACATATGAGAGTATCAAGTATGTGGTAACATGGGGAAAAAACCTCTAGCCAACACTAGAGTAAAAAAGTGCCCATGTATAGGGAAAAGGTTCACATCAAAGCTACTCGAGGAACACATAAGTGTAACATGCTTTGCAATCTGAATATGATGCTATAATGAAGAATGGTACTTGGTTTTTATGTGACTTGCCTCCTGGAAAGATGGCCATTGGCACAAAGTGGGTATACAAGCTGAAGCATAAGCCTAATGGAACAGTTGATAGGTATAAGGCTAGGCTTGTTGCAAAGGGTTATGCATAGGAAAGAGGCATTGATTTTGATGAGACCTTTGCACCTACATGCCATATGACTACTGTTTGGAGCATCTGTGCACTTGCAACTCATCATGGTTGGAATGTACATCAATTGGACATTAAAACTACATTTTTGAATGGTGACTTGCATGAAGAAGTGTATGTTTTTCAGCCTCATGGCTTTGTGCAGAAAGGACATGAAAACCTAGTGTGCAGGTTAAGAATGGCTTTATATGGTTTGAAACAAGCACCACGTGCTTGGTATGAAAAAATACATGCCTATCTGATTGCACTTGGTTTTGAGAACATTCCAACTGAAAGCACCTTATATGTTAAGCATGCTATTGATGTACTTCTGATCATTGTGATTTATGTTGATGACATGCTACTCACTAGTCCTCATGGGAGGCATAGTACTAATTTTAAGGCTGATTTGTATGCCTCATTTGAGATGTCTGATTTGGGGCATTTGCATCACTATTTGGGCATTCAGTTTATGCATGTTGACGGTGGAATGGCTTTGTGTCAAACGAAATATATTGACACAATATTGCAGCGTTTTGGCCTTGAAGACTATAAGCCTATTGCCACTCCTATGGAGACAGGTTTACGATTGAGTCTTCATGATGTTGGGCATGCATTTGGTGTTCTTCTCTATCAGCAGGCTATTGGATGCTTGATTTACTTATGCATTACTCAACCAGATAATCAATTTGCTGTCTCACAGATGAGCAGGTTTATGCATTGCCCACGTGTCAAGCATTGGCAGGCGGTTAAGTGCATCTTTTGCCACTTGAGTGGTACTCAGCTTCTTGGGTTGTTTTATCCCAAGGGGGGATCACTACCGCTAGATTTGCATGCTTTTTTTGACTCAATGTTCTCTAGGGGGTGTAGTTTCTATGGCTACTATGAGATTTTCTTGATTTTGTATCTGGAGCCATTAGTTTTCTTCTTGAGTTACTGCAAGATGGCGTCGTACTAGTGCCATGTTATGTTGTAGTTTAGAATTATGTTCCATTTGTGTGTGTAGATGACTTTCAACTAGCTGCATGGCTTCTGTATCTACATTCTACAACTTTACTTCCAAAATGCTATGGGCTTCCTGCGTTGTGTGAAACTGCATTTGGAGACTTTCCTTGTCTTCTTCAAGGGTAGCTATGGGTTGTTGTAATTCTGTTGAACACTCTTGTAACATCCGATTGTGTGTCTATAGTTGATGATACTCCGTTCTTAGCTGCGATATGCATTGAAGCTTAGTGTCAAATGCATTCTCTATAGATGACAATGCTGGTTGATGCAAGGGAAGGGAATTGAGGGGTGGGAAGTGTGAATGTTGTGTCTATTGGAGATGTGTGTGCAGCTGAAGTTGGTGTGGGGGAATGGGGGGTGGCAGAAGCATGGGCGGAGGGGGGGTGTTGTGGGTGGTGAAATGTCCATATTGTCGACGTGGGGGTGCGAGTAGTGTCTACCATATACATCAGAATGATAGGTGATGTGTGTGTGTGATTGTGGTGAATAAATGTGAAGTGGGTGTTGGGAATGGGAATGGTGGAAAGGGTTGGGACATGGCTTGAAACATTCTAGAAAGAAAGTCATGGGCAGGTTGAAGGACTGGTGGGATGGGGGATGGAAAGTGAGAGCTTGGAGGTGGGAAGTCCATGGAAGGAGGTGTGGTGACAGGGAATCCGAGAAATGTGGATCTCATGTTTGGGTGTCCAATGGCGAGGCAGTAGAGGCAAGATGTCCAATGGTAGGATCAAAAAGGGTTTCTAATATCATGGTGGCGATATGATACAAGGGGTTGTCAAAAGATGAGAACAAAGTTGAACTTGAAGTGGGACTACGAAAGATGAAGGGTTGTGCTTGGGTAGGGGTGGGAGGAAAAGTATTTACAACCTCAGTGCAAGGAGGTGATGGTGAAGGTGTCACAGGTAGTGGCACTGCTGTATCGTCATGGTCGACCGTCGTTTCTTATTCAAGATTTCCAGTGGCTTGGGCTATTGTCGCTATTGGTTCGGTTGCAATGGTAGTCACCTCCATGTGATGATGGGGATCTGAATGTTTTTGCCTGACCTTGGTCTTGTTTGGAATCTTTGTGGATCATATAGTGTGGATCTGACAGCTTCCACTGCTCCATAGGTTTCTGCTAGCAATAGTAGAGTTTCATTGTATTCTGAGTCGACACCCACCTCTTCCAATAGCTGGGCCATTAACAGTCTGCTGCTCTATTCAAAAAGTAATTGTTGTGCCATCACTCTTCCATAATCTGGTATAATCGATGAAGTTCTATACTATATGATGGGGTGTCAATAGTTTCTTCTTCTTCTTCTCCCTCTTCTTCTCCCTCTTCTTCTTCCTCTGCTTCACCCTCTAGTTGTTCTAGTTGTTGAGATGGAGTTCTCTGTTGATCATCATCCCAGTGTACATGGTGGCCTTCTATTTATTTACCCCTTCTCTGGGAGGATGTGCCAGGTCCTTCAATATCCCAAAAGAATTCAACATCTGATAGTTGCGTGTTCTACAAAAAAGGATTCGAAATCAAAGGTGCTTATTCCTTCAATGTCTCCTATGGTAGAAAATTCAAATTTTGGTGGGACATGAGGAGCAGATGGGGCCTTCAGATCCCAATCTGGGAATTCAAATCATAAAAGTAGGCACTGAGGCTTTTCCTCGTGGTGAGAATTCTTGGGTCATAAGAACCTCTCTTGTTTGGACACAAGGAAGGGTGCCCCTCATTCTCTTGGATTGGTGGGTTGAAGCTTTCTGACCTTTAAACAATTGTAGTTGTGACCAAGTCAGTGCATGCTCAATGGGCACATCTTATGCTAAGCACCTGTATATTATGCGAGTGATTGCACAACAACCATTCACCACTGGCTTCTTGAACCACCTTTTGTTAGCTTCATACAGCTGGTCTATAATCCACACTTGGAGTTTAATGGTAAGTGAGCCTGTCTCTGCCAATTAAAGACTAAACCAAATTCATTTGTGTGGCTGAGTGAATCTATCTTGGCCAGGAAATGCAAAATGTTGCATGCACATTTAGAGAGGGATGGAAACATTAGGTGTAAGTGATGCTATGCTTTCTAGCTTCAATAGCTTTCTATTCTTCATGTTGTCATGTATCAAAGGGTCTTTCTTTGATGGTACATGCATTCTGTGCATGTTTAGTGCTTCCCTTATCAATTCGAGGGTGAGTTCAAACTTCTTTAGCTCATTGTTGCGAGATAGAGAGGGAATGACAAAGGTACTTGGTCGATCTTTTACACCGCTAGCCTTTAGGGTGGATACAAAATAATAATAGTGTTGGAAGTCAAGCTTTGGTATGGGTGCCTTGAAATATTCAGCTAACCTTGCGCATTGCCAAATTACTTGTAGCTTTGAGGTGTTCTGGAAAGTCTTAAATTCTTTTGAGAAAAATTGGAACCGCCCCCATACATTGCCAAATTCACATTTGGACTCCCATATGTATGCTGCATCTCCTAGTCACCCTGACATCCCATTAAACCAGTGAGAATGACCACTAACCTTCTCCATAAGTCTTGTAAGGGGATCGAGAATCGGTATTTGTTGAAGTTGGCTCAGATCTTCAGGTCGCTCGATTGGTGGCACTTCAATGGGTAAGTTTTCCATGCTAACTCCGGCTTGACTTGTTCGTGCTCACAAACTAGTGCCTGCTATGTCAGCCATAATGCTAGTAGTATTGCTTTCCTCTGAATCTGCTCGAAAACGAGATCATATTAGCATTGCAATGAAAACATGATGATATTTTGTCTCCTTTACAACACCAACATGATACTCGCATTGGTTAGTGAGTTAGTGTGTGATGTGTTTGTTGTGTTGTGAGGGTCGCTTAGTAGGGCAATGATTTCCCTAGATGCATACTCTGGATATGCACTATGCACTCTACTCGGAATGCATCTACTCATGTGGGAATTGATTTACAAAATCAAGTCAGGGGTTTTGATACAAGGCTTGATTCTCCAGATTTTCAACACGAGATTATGGCTCGTGATTGTGATTGGATTAGATCTTCCCGGATTTGGGACTTTTTGGGTACCCATTTCCAAA
Organism: Ceratopteris richardii; assembly: GCA_020310875.1. Lineage (NCBI taxonomy): Eukaryota > Viridiplantae > Streptophyta > Polypodiopsida > Polypodiales > Pteridaceae > Ceratopteris > Ceratopteris richardii. Next base: position 13,466,563 of record CM035406.1, read on the forward strand.
AAATCCTAGGTGCGATGTGAAGTGTTGATGTGTTGAGTGTAGATGTTTGTCAAAAGGTGTGGAATGTGGGTGTTTGTGAGTGGCGATCGAAGCTCATGAGCTTATGTGAAGCTATCTGAGCATGTAACCAGGTCTTAGGCACCCAAATTTGTCTAGCATTGGGGTCTTCCTTTGTTGACCTCTTGGGGACCTAAATGGAAATGGTCCGATTTGGTTGATTCCCAGAATCATCTTTTCTTGTAGTCTTTGACCTAGTAGGTTGTGTGGTGCATCATTGGGGCATTGTCTCCTGAGCAAAGGGTTGTTCTCCCTTGTGTATCCAGATCTGCTTTATTGCATGAGTTGCTTTATGTTGCACCAATCGTTAAGCATGCCCTTTGTCAATCTATTGCATCTGCTTCTTGTGTTGCCCTGCTCGCTTTCTTGGGATCCTCTTTGGAGAAGAAGGGGGTCCCTCATTGGCTTTTGCACATCCTCCACAAGCGATATTCTTCTGCACCATAGAACTTTGGACAAGAATCAGACGTCGATCAATAATCTTAAGGGAACTTACAACTGATGCCTGACACATGGATACGTGGTAACTTGGAACATCATGAGTGTTTGACCTAGGCTCATCTCTACCCTGTCTCCTCGATTTCATTCATCGGATGCATTCTAAGGCTTCTTCCTGTGCTTCTTCTCAGACTCATTTTTCCTCTTCCTTACATCTCTTCACAATGTTGAGTTGACTAAGCATTTCCCCTGTGAGGGGTTCTTGATATAACTTGATTTTGCATCCACTGATGTAACTAGGTAGGATATCACCTTCTAGAGTGGCTAATTGGACTGCTCCACTTTTTTAGATCCTATTGATAATCATAGGTCCATAGCCTCGCTTCTCCAACTTTCTTGTATGTTGCTTCAAGGTGTACACTAAGACTAAATCTCCTGGCTTCAAGCCTTTGTCCTTCACATGCGCATCGAAGTATGCCTTTTGTCTCTTCTTGACTGCATGTATTCCTGTCACTACTCTTAGCCTCATTTCACCTAATCGTTCAAGCTCTAAGATCCTAGATGAGAGTTCATGGCCACTCCAATGATGCTCTTGTTCGACTTTCATTGTGCGTATCAGGAAGTCTAATGGTAGCACTGCATTTTGGCCAAAGACCATATGAAAGGGTGTGGCTTGGAGTATCATTTATAGGCGACTTGATATGCCCAAACAGCATGGTGTAGCTGTTTGTCCCAGTCAGAGCGTCTATTATTCACTAGCTTTGTCAGTACATTACATAAAATTTTATTGGTGCTCTCAGCTTGTCTGTTAGCTTGTGGATGATAGGGGGGGAGACTTCTTATGTATCACCAAGAATTCTTGGAGAAGATGTTCAATGAATTCATTCAAGAAGTGCATGCCTCTATCACTTACTAGCTTGATTGGTAGCCCATATCTAGTGAACACATTCTCAAATAAGAACTTGGCTGTTGTTTGAGCATCGTTCTTCATTGTGGCCTTCACTTCTACCCACTTGGTTAGATAGTCTGTGGCAACATGATGAAGTATTCAACATGTGAACCCTTAGCTGGGGGATTAATAGGACCAACAAAGTCTATTCCCCACTTGGAGAATGCACGTCCTCCCATCATGGGTTTCAGTGGCATCTCATCCTTACGTATCGGATACTGAGTTCGCTAACAAATATCACACCTCTTCACATAGGTATGTGCATCCATGTGAAGATTTGGCCACCAAAGACCTACAAAAAATATTGCTTTGATCACACAGTCTGGTCCAAAATATCCTCCTACTACGCCTTGGTGAGCAGTCTCCAAAATCTTGAGATATTTGCTCTCGTGGACACATAGTCTTAGATACCCATCTTTAGCATGCTTGTATAAATTATTTCCAATGAGTGAGTAATCTTGCGCTTCTTTTCTAAGCTCCTTCTTCTTGCCAACATCGTCTCTTGAGGGAATGTTTTCATCCTCGAAAATGCTACTAACGGTTCGCTCCAATCTGGTACTAAAGACACTTGATACAGGGTGGCGTGTTCCATGAGTGGGTTAGTACTCTAGATTGGGCATTCTTTACACATCCTATGGACATCTGCTTCCATTGTTGTCCAATATACCCCTAATCTTCATAGAGTCTATAGGGTTCTATGTTTCAAATGGTGTTATTGTAGTGCACCTACATGTGCTAGTTGCAACCATTTTGCATGCTCATCCTCATCTACATAGTAAGCCAATATGCCTTGATTGGTGTGCTTATACATGTTGTCTGCCATTATATGGTACTTCTAAGATCCGACTACTTCATTGTCTTTAGTTCTCAATAAAAGATGTTTAGGTCCAAAGGTGACAATATGCACTATACTTTTGGCCCATTCAGGCACTCCCTCTAGATTGAACAAGTAAGCATCATGAAGGTCATCTGATACTCCTTGGGGGGACTCTCTAGAAGTTAGTCTAGAAAGGTGGTCTACCCTAAGGTGAGTCCTACCTTTCCTAACCACAACTTCAAAGTCATATTCCATTAGTAAGAGGAACCATCTTACTAATCTACCAGTATTGCACGATTTCTTCACTAGATATCATAATGCTTGATGGTCTGCAAAAAATTTAAACTTATTTGCAAGAAAATAGTGTCTAAAATTTTTAACCGCATATACCATGCCTAATCCTTGTCGCTCGATCATGGTATAATTTTGTTTAGTTGCATTCAATTGTCTACTGGCATAGGCAATTGGAAGATCCATAATCCTTCACTGATAGGTTGTGCTAGTACACACTTGATAGCATAATTGGATGCATCCACGTGAACATGGAATGGTTTATTCCAATCTGGTGTAGTCAAGATTTGTGTTGAATGCAATCTTATTTTGAGCTCGTTAAAGGAGTTCTCACATTCTTCGGTCCACTCAAAGTTAGTCAAGAGCGAGTATTGAGGCTTTGCAATTATAGCATACATGTGAATGAATAATTGATAATAAGAAGAATGCCCCATGAAAGCCTGTACTTCCTTGACACTCTTTGGTCTAGGTAGCTCTCCAATAGCTCTAACTTTATCTTCATCTATAGAGATGCCATTCTTTGACACTATATGTCCTCGAATCTTGCCTTGCCTAACCATGGAAACACACTTCTCTGGGTTTAGGCAGACCTGATATTCTTAATATTTCTCAAAGATTTGTTTGAGTTCAAGTATATGTGTTTGTCTAATGCTAGAATGAGCATAGAAACCATCAACATAGAATTCCAAGTTTTTCCTCAAGAACTCTTTAAACACATGGCACATCATCCTTTCAAAGGTAGCTAGGACATTGGTAAGCCCAAAGGGCATTACCCAAAAAGAGAATATGCCCCACTCTGTAGCAAAAGCTATCTTATGCTGATCTTCTAGGGCAATGGCCACCTGATTGTAGCCAGAGAACCCATCAAGGAAGCTATATACTTCCTTGCCTGCCACTCTCTCTAATAGATGTTTAGTGATAGGAAGCGGATAACTATCTCAAATAGTAGCTGCATTAACCTTCTTCAAGTTAATGCATACACATAACTTTCCATTCTTTTTGGGCACCACTACAATGGGGGAGACCCATTCAGTGTGCTCAATCTCATAGATAAATCCTGCTTCCACCAATCTATCTATCTATCTCTTCCTTGATCTTGGCAGCATAGTTATCATTATATGTGTATGGCTTCTGCTTAGAGGGTTTGGCATCTGAGGTCATGGGAATCGTATGTGAGCATACGTTAGGGTCTACTCCTTTTAAGTCCTTATAACTCCAAGCAAATACATCTCTATATTCTTGCAGCAAGGCTATCAACTCTTACTCCTCTTCCTCTGTCAAATCATGTCCTATGTATGTGCATTGTTCTTCACTTTCCTCTATGGACACAATGATTTTCTTAGTTTTCTCTTTGTTATCATAGGACTCTCCTACTTGTGCTTTAGGTTTAGGCATCCTTATCATGAATCTTCTATCTTTTATCTCATACTTCTTAAATTTTCAGGGACCTCAAACAAAGATTCTTCCTCCTCTAGTGCAGTTTCTCTCTTCTTTTTTTTCTTACGTTCATCCTTGGTGGTCATCTGTGTGGTTAATCTCACATCATTCATCAATTCTTCGTGTCTTTGAAGGTGAGCTTCTACTTCATGCAGGAATTCTTCTTCTGATGCACAAAAGGGATCCATATGGAGAACCAAATCACACATAATTGGTTCTATGGAAAAAACTAAAATTTCATAGCCATCTTCATCATAGTGTCGTGTCCATTGTTCTTCATTGATGGCTACATCCATTGTTGCTAGTATTTCTGCCCAACCATGAGGTTCAAATTCTTCGTTAGGGAAAACTATAGGTGCATAGGCTGGGTCTCGTATTGATCTATGAGTTTCCTTCGCACCTACCTCTCTAGCCTTTTCTCTTTTCTCTTCTTCTTTGGCCACTTTACACATCCACAAGTGAGTGTCTTCATGCATCCATGAGGATCTTGATCCTATGGAATGCACTGACTCCATGTCATCGGTGGCTCTATGGATGGGATTCCATTGTATAGGGGGCACGTCTCTGTGAGATTAATCCTTGAAATTGACTTTGGTTGTGACTCTTAAGTGTTGTAGATACAAGGAATTGGTTCCTCAATCCTGTACCACTTGCAACTGTCTCAAGAACGGTCTTCCCAAAATCATCTCATAGGCTTGATTTTTGCTAAAGCCACATATAGCAAAAGTGTGCTCAAACTCTACACCACAAGTAGTGAGAGTTATCCCTTCCAATAGTCATAAGGGTCTTTCTATATGACCATCAGCCAAGGCTATAACTTCATTCTCATTGTCGCGAGTACTGGTTTGCCCCAACGCTTCCATAGGGAAGTGGTAGCAATTGCAACTCCTACACCTGAGTCCAAAATCGCCTTCATTGTGTAACCCTGATGAGTGATGGGAAGATAGGTGTTTCCTTCTTCTCCTTCACTCATGTTTCCTATCTTGTCCAAGGGTATTTCTGGCACTGTTCTATGTGATCCTACCTGGGAACGAGGTTTCGCTACTTCTATCACTTGGTTGGCTATGTGTTTCCACAATTTTGGTTTAACTTTGAGTAGCTCCTCTAAAGTGAGATTGCACTGCACCTTAGTGTTCTTTATTACCTCCGTATTCCTGGTGTGATGGAGTCTTTGTTTCTTATCATTATCGTGGGTGCTCTCATGCATGTGGACTTTGCTTCCCATGGACTTGTGAAATGGGGTATTTCCTGCAAGGAATTAGACTCGATGTCTAATCGCTCACTAGATTGGGCATCTTCTTGCTCTCCATAGATAGATGGAATGTCTTCTGGGAATTGATCGTGCTGGTCATCCATAAGCTCAATGGGAGGAGGATTGCCACTTTCTTTAGCCCATTTCTCCTCTTGAATCTCTCTTAGAAACACTTGGGAATATCGATTCATAGAAGAAGAGGTGTTTGGTTTGGTGGAATTGGGCACATAGACTTCTTTGGGAGGAATGCTCGTTCCTTCACTTGCCTTGTCCTTACCTTGGGAGGTGGCTTCCTTTCTAGATTTTGCAATCAACCCTAATATGCTTTAAGCATCATGTGTAGGTCTTCTGGAGTTGGATTGGCTAAGACTGATCCTACTCTAGGTGGTGGTGATGGTGGGATTGTGTGATGTCGATTGGGTGGTGATGGTGGTGGGGTTGTGTGAGAGTGCATTTGAGAGGCGATTTCAATTATCTTGGCTTTTGTTTCTCTTAGGCTTTCCTCAAATTTGCTAATCTTCTTAGCCCAATGTCTCTTTATTCGTTCTCGACTTTCTTTCCAAGCTCTTTTCCTTTTCTTAGTTTGAATCTCAGTCTCACTATAGTCTGAATTCTGCTCTTGTCTTAAGCCTTGGTTCTATTGCAATGCCTTAGCTCTTGTGACAACCTGCACGGGGGCAGTGGAAGTCACATTTCCATTATAATCTACTACTAAACCAATGACATTGATAGGAGTGATCTTTGGTACATTGCTTGGGTTCTTAGGGCAATCTCATAAGAGGTGCTCCTTCCCACAATCTAGACAAAAGCCCTGAATGGTCATCGATCAGGGTTGCATAGGTGCAGGCATAGGATAGTCGTGTATGAAGTGATGTCCCTAGCTTCTGTAGCATGGTCCTCTAGGTACTAGGGGTCTCACTTGTCTAGGTTGTGGCCTAGAATTAGGATTTGCATACATGACATTGGCAAACTCTGGCCCCCAACTAGGTTCACTAGGGTCTTCATAATAGTATGCCTCGTTATGTTTAGGTGACTTCATATAGTAAGCGTGTGGACTATCAATATGACAAGTCAAAGCTATGATCATTTGGGTCACTTTCGAAAAGCAATGGTGATACTGGCACTAAGGCTCTATTCAGATTTTCTTCGACAACTCCATATTTTAAAGGGATCACATTGGCTGGACATGGAGGTTGTTGAGCTAAAATAGGTTGAGGTCTTTGTTGTGCTTGATAGGGTGGTTGGTAGGGTTGATGGGGCCTACCATATTGTTAGGTGGGTACTGGTTCTGGTATCTCTCATATTCTGGATATGACTGTGGATAATTTTGCCTAATGGCTTGTTTTTTATAAGGGCAATCTTGTGTTGTGTGATTAGTGTACCTCCTTTCTACTGTGCAGTATTGGCTATTCGGGTTCACTTGGGGTTGAGCCATGATTGGACACACATTAGCCATATGGTTGTTGGAGATAGACATCTACGGAAGCATGTGAACAGCACAAGGAAGAAGAAGAAGCTTGGAGCACAACACACAATACTAAATGTATTACTAGAGAATGTACAAAGATAAGTAGCCCATTAGGGCAATAGGCATATATACAAGTTGGGGGAGAAAAACCTCCTAAAGAGGGAAAAAAGTGCCCCGACGGTACTAGAGTGTTCACACACATCACTACCTAAATATATCAACAAATCCCCCTGGGAGTGATGCGGTGAACAAGTAGCTGGCACCCATGTATAAGGAAGTGCCAACCTATGTGGAAATTACTCCACAAAAGGAATTAAGCCCAAAGCTTTGCGGAAAGCTTCAAACTTCTCCCTAGGCAAAGCCTTCGTGAAAAGGTCTGCAATGTTCTCCTACATGGGCACATATGCCAAGCTGATCTCCCCAATAGAGAACCTCTCCCTGACATAGTGATAATGCACCTCAATGTGCTTAGTGCGAGCATGGAACATAGGGTTCCTCGCAACTGCCAATGCGCTCTGACTGTAAGTGAAGATGGTGGTGGCAGAAGACTGATCAATACCCAAATCAGCCATAAGGCGTCTGAGCCACACACACTCAACAGTCGCTGTGAAAGCTACCCTATACTCAGCCTCACAACTAGAAGTGGCCACAGTAGGCTGCTTCTTGCTCAACCAAGATATACATGAGCTACCAAGCATGAAGCAAAAACCACTGGTGGACACACGAGTGTCATAGCAACCAGCCCAATCAGAGTCAGAAAAAGCATGCAAATCTGGCGATAGTGATCCCCCCTTGGGATAAAACAACCCAAGTAGCCGAGTACCACTCAAGTAGCGAAAGATGCGCTTAACCGCCTGCCAATGCTTGACTCCTGGGCAATGCATAAACCTGCTCATATGTGAGACAACAAACTGAATATCTGGCTGAGTAATGCATAAGTAAATCAAGCATCCAATAGCCTGCTGATAGAGAACAACATCAAATGCATCTCCACCATCATGAAGACTCAATCATAAACTTGTCTCCATAGGAGTGGCAATAGTCTTCAAGGCCAAAATGCTGCAATAATGTGTCAATATATTTTGTTTGACACAAAGCCATTCCACCATCAACTTGCATAAACTGAATGCCCAAATAGTGATGCAAATGCCCCAAATCAGACATCTCAAATGAGGCATGTAAATCAGCCTTGAAATGATCAATATGCTTCTCAATAGGACCAGTGAGCAGCATGTCGTCAACATAGACAACAATGATCAGAAGCACATCATTAGCACGCTTAACATATAAGGTGCTTTCAGTTGGACTGTTCTCAAAACCATGTGCAACCAGATAGGCATGTATCTTCTCATACCAAGCACGTGGTGCTTGCTTTAAACCATATAATGCCTTCTTAAACCTGCACACCTGGTTTTCATGCCCTTTCTGCACAAAGCCACGGGGCTAAAAAACATACACTTCTTCATGCCAGTCACCATTCACAAATGTTGTTTTAATGTCCAACTGATGTACATTCCAACCATGATGGGCTGCAAGTGCACAAATGCTCTGAATAGTAGTCATACGACATGTAGGTGCAAAGGTCTCATCAAAATCAATGCCTCTTTCCTGCGCATAACCCTTTGTAACAAGCCTAGCCTTATACCTCTCAACTGTACCATAAGGTTTACGCTTCAGCTTGTATACCCACTTAGTGCCAATGGCCTTCTTGCCAGGAGGCAAGTCACATAAAGACCATGTACCATTCTTCATTATAGCATCATATTCAGATTGCATAGTAGCCATCCAATTTTCTGAATTCTGTGCTTCATCAAAAGAAACAGGCTCATTCTCATCACAAAGACTAGACGCAGCCATAGCATAGCAATCTGATCCAAAGGAGGCACTATGAGAGCCTGAACGAGTACGATATGACAAAGGTGCATCTAATTTGTTGTCATGCAAAGTCTGCACCAGCCATTTTGGCATAGTTTTTGCCTGCTCAATATCAGCTCTCTCATCAACAAGTGCATCATGTAAATCTGCATCAGAAATGGAATGATCTGCATCATCATATGAAACCTGCAAAGGCTGAGAAGTTGCCTCATTAGGACCAACACTAGACTGTCCACCTGTAAAAAGAGGCATCAAAGTATCATACATGTCTTTGGAGCTAACAAATGTCTCCTTAGTACATGAAAGCAATGGCTGAATAGCATCTTCCACAAAGACAACATCACGACTAACCAGAATGCATTTAGTCTGTGGATGATACAGACGATAGCCTTTACTTTCAGAAATGTACCCAACAAAAATACATTTTACTGCCTTATCATCCAATTTTCTACGATGTTTTTCAGGCACTAGTGCATATGCCAAACAACCAAAAACACGCAGATAAGCAACAGATGGCTTGCAGTCATGCCAAGCCTCATATGGAGTGATAGACTGCAGTGCTTTAGTGGGATACCTGTTCAGTACATATGCTGCACACATGACAGCCTCAAGCCAGAAACTATGTGGTAAAGCCTGACTCTTGACCATGCACCTCGCCATCTCCATGAGTGACATGTTCTTTCGTTCAGCAACTCCATTCTGTTGAGGTGTATACGACACTGTACACTGGTGTTTTATCCCACGTTCAGCCAGAAATGCATTAAAATCAGAAGACATATATTCCCCCCCTTGATCAGAACGAAGGGTGCCCATTTTAAACGCTAACAAATTTTCAGCCAAAACCAAAAACTATTTAAAGCACATGAACACTTTGAACTTTACTTTGAGTAAATATACCCATGCATGCCTGGAAAAATCATCAATGAAAGTCAGGAAGTAAAGGTAATTTCCAAAAGAGGGTGTCTACATAGGACCACAGACATCAATATGTACAAGCGGCAATTTCTCTGTAGCCCGAACTGAACCATCTTTTGGAAAGGAGGAATGCTGCATTTTGCCCAAAATATAGCCTTCATAAACATGTTTTCCAGGTGCCACAAGTTTAGGCAAAGAGGACACCATTTCAGATTTCTGTAGGCATAGAAAACTAACAAAATTCAGATGACCAAAGTGTGCATGCCAAAGCTTTGCATCTGACATAGCCTGAGAATCATTTACTGCACATGCCAAATCATTTACAGATCTTTCATAGTCTATGAGCTTATACAGCCCACGACATAAAATGCCAAAAGCAATAATCACATCACCATTTGACAGATCATGAACTGTACACCTGTCATCAACAAATTTCACAACCAAGCCAATCTTGGCTAATGCAGAAACAGATAACAGGTTCTTCTTGATCCCTGGCACAAATAGAGAATCTGACAAAGTGAAAGAACTACCATCAGCAGTAGTCAAAATGATATTACCAACTCCCATAACAGGATAAGAGGAGTTGTTGGTGCATGTAACAATATTCCTTGTAGGGGCAGGCTCAAGTGAAGAGAAGAAACTACGCTGCGAGGTAATATGTTTGGTCACCCCACTGTCAAAATACCAAACATCTGAGTCTACTGCAGACATGCACTGCTCATGAGAAGATGGGTCAAAACTGCAGACAGTAGTAAACGCCCATTCTTCTTCCTGCACAAGATTAGCAGACTCTATTTTTGGTGTAGAGGCCGCTGCAACAACCATTCCAGCCTCTTTCTTCTTTGCCTCTTAGCAGCCAGTTTTGGATAGTTCTTTATGATATAATCATTCCCTTTACAGTACTTACAAAACAATTTTTGCTTTTCTGATTTCTTCTCATCTTTATCTTCCTTCTTCGAATATGCAGAATTGGCAGATTTCTGCTTACTAGTTGAAGAGCTTCATTTTCCTTTGCCCTTCTGACTAGCCAGGAAAACTTGATCTGCAACACGCATAATGGACCTGTCTTGCCTGGACTGGTCTTCCTACAACATAACAGAGACTAACTCCTCAAATGATAAGGCATTTGGATTGCCTTTCATCATCAACCGAAGAGTAGAAGCAAAACTCTGAAATGAATTAGGAAGACCATTCAGAACGGTTTGCACAAGCGAGCTATCTGGTATAACCTCATCAGTAGAAATCAACTATTCCTTCAAGTCTTTGATCTTCATTAGGAAACTGTCCATAGAATCACCTTCATTCATGTGCTCACTCTCCAACTGTTTTCGGAGGTAAGCAACATGAGCCTCATTCCTAGCTTGGTACAATGTGGTAAGTGTATCCCAAGCATCCTTAGTTGTTCTACAAGAGCGAATGTGAGGAATAATGGCATGTTTGACAGACAAAGCTATCAATGCATGTGCCTGGGCATCTCTGCCATCCCAACAAACCTGCTCTATAGTAGGTGTAGCAGAAACGACAACACGAACAGGAGTCTGCGGAATATGATCTTCGACACCATCTTCATCAGCTCCAGCACCTGTATTTGTAGTACTTGTAGTCAGAGGTGTAATAGGACGTCTTTCAACACCCTGCACAATGTTCCACAATCCTTTTGCAACCAATACATGTCGCATCATATAAGCCCATAATGGGTAGTTGGTACCATCCAACTTATCCTCAATAGCCAGCATACGGAATACATCACTGCTTTCAACCATGGCCGGTGACTAAAATACCTTGATGCAGAAAATTGAGTGTATCTCAAAAAGTTGAACAGAACTGCCGAGACGAATTCTACTAGACCTATAGCAGACTTCGAGACACTTATATTGGCGAACAGAAACTGGTATATACCTTTGGCACAAAAAGACAAAATAGCCTGCACAAACGCTACGATGATGCGTTCGGAGGCCAAACGAGCTCAGATCGCGATTTCGGCACCACGCAGCAAAGCTATTTTGATCTTGGAAACACGCTGAGTATGCTCACCAAAATTCGTGCGATTCTGAGACTGCAAATGAAGGAGTATCGACGGTGCCCTAGATGAAGCGACGACCTGCTCTGATACCAATTGTTGGAGATAGACGTCTACGGAAGCACGCAAACAACACAAGGAAGAAGAAGAAGCTTGGAGCATAACACACAATACTGAATGTATTACTAGAGAATGTACAAAGATAAGTAGCCCATTAGGGCAATAGGCGTATATATAAGCCGGGGGAAAAAAACCTCCTAAAGAGGGAAAAAAGTGCCCCGACGGTCGTAGAGTGTTCACACACATCACTACCTAAATATATCAACAATGGTCTCCTCCACAGGTATAGCATTGTTTCATTGGGGTAAATCTAGGTATCTGTTTGCTAGAGACTCCTAATTTCTGAGCTACCTTCTCTACAAGTTCCTCAATGGATGTAGATGGCTTTGAAGTTAGGCTAGTAGAGCTATTTGAATCTTTATAGATTTTTGAAAGCTCTAATTCCTCCCCTAGTTTATCCTCAATGTCTATGCACATGCGTACATACTCTTGTATGGATCTAGGTTCTTTTAGGTACACATAAGATCTCAGCTTGGTACTTAACAATCCATCTAGGAATAAAGCCACTTGTTTGGCTTGTGTGGGCAACTCTGGAGCAAGGCATCTCTCTAGGTATTGTCTGAACCTTCTTCCTGCAAGTCTCACTATCTCTTGAGATGTTTGTTTAAAGCTATGGATCAATGAGGAAGTGTTGTGTCGGATGCCACTTTTTGAAAATTCTGTGATAAAGGCTTCTAGCAGTTGGTCTATGTTTCTAAATTGCCTTTGTTGTAGTGGTTGAAACCACGTACGAGTAGTGTTCTTTAGTGTAAGACCAAAAGTGTTATACTGCGTGAATAGATCATCAACTTGTTCAGCTCTCAAGACTTGCCTAAATTCTGCCACATGATCGTAAGGGTCTCCACTACCATCGAAGCAAATCTTCATGGACTTGACTACTTGTCTACATCTCAATGTCATCGTGTGTTCTCTAGGCCTTGACAAAGGGAATTCATCTGCATTTCTTTGATTCCTTGGGTCTCTATGTCTCTCATTTTCCATTCTATTTGTCTCTGTTCTCGTTCTTTCTCTTCCTATTGGGTTGGCAAAGCTTACCTCGGGTCTATCTCTACTCTTGTCCCTTTGAGTTCCATGAGCTTGGGATGTCCCTACTCCTTGGTGACCATAAGAGACATTGGATCTTGGTTGGGGAAAAACAAATTCACCCTTCCAAGTGTAGGCATGCCTACCATGCTCCGAGACCACAGAGATCCTCTCTGAGGTATTGTCTAAGTAGGTCACTTTGCCTAGGATGTCAGGATCTTTGAATTCATATACGGTAAGCATTCCTACATTCATTAGGTTGGCCCGGTTTGTACCTCCAGAAAGCTTCATCTGTCTCTCGATTTAAGAGCAAATCTATGCTCTTATTGTCTTGGGGAACCCACTCGAGAGTGATTACTAGTTAGGACGGACTTACCTCGAGGGGTTCTTGGCTCTCTTCCTAAGTTCCCTTGCTCTATGTCACCTATTTCAGCCTCCGAGATTACGTTGCCAAATTCATCCACCTTATCTGGTTGGTTGGTGACTACATACGTTGTTCCTTCTTTGTCTATGTATGAACCATTTTCAAATTTGACTATTGGGTGTTCTAGTCCAATGGGTTGATCTGGGTTTTTAATTTTGACAATAGATCTTCTCAAAGCATCCTCATAGATGCAAACACCTAATCGGTTGGTTTTAATATACTCGAGTTGAGTCTTGTAAGGTCCTTCTGGTTTTTCTAGGTATGCCACTCTTGAGCTACCTACAAGTCTCTCCATGCTATAAGACATCTTAGAGTCACTCGTTTATGAACTTAGAATGTATGGGTAATTGCTCAACTGTTGGGCCCATGACCTAGTGGTATGGTTGACACTAGCCTTGGATACTCTGATACTTCAACGGTCTCTCCCTAGGTGTCTTCCCGATCTCAAGTTCATATGCCCTACTGATTAACCCAATGAACCTTGTACAACCATGTTGCTCATTCCTTGATATCAATCACTTGTTCCTTTTAATTTCTTATGTATGTGTTTCCTTGTCTTTAAATATGCATCATCAGGAGCACTTAAGTGTGTCATACTTGATGTTTTTTGTCCACTCGGGTTAAGTTCTTTGCCCTTAAGTTATCCCTTGACTGCAATTTAACCTATTCTTAGACTTGAGAATTTAGAGGCTCTTAGAACTTCACTATTCCTATCATACCCCTAGTCAATTGTATTACACTTTTGTGTTTCTCGAGTAGCTTTGATGTGAACCTTTTCCCTATACATGGCCACTTTTTACTCTAGTGTTGGCTAGAGGTTTTTCCCCCATGTTACCACATACATGATTCACTCATATGTGGTTGTACTTTGTACTTAGGGATATTATTCAGCTCTTACTTTTGTTCAGTTCATTGTCAAGAGATAGAACTATTCCAGCCATCATCTTCTCTGTGTGTCTTACTGCATTTGTGCTTCTTATGTGTGCTTCTCATGTGTCTCTCACACTTCTACACACACCCAAATAGTGGTATCAGAGCAGGTTTAGCTCCTTCTCAAGTTTTGATTTTTCCTCTCGCAGCATGTGTGCGCTTTTAACAATGCAAATCGACTTCAGAGCATATAACAGTAAATGTCAGCAGGCAAGAAACATTTCTAGTAGGTGACCTAAAGTTTTACCCCCATTTTGAGGCCATTTGTGCAGTCAAAATCGCCATCAAAGTGATGATTTGTGAGCTGAAATTTCAGCACTCATTTTAGCTTTCGTCGAAGTAAAGATCTTGTCACATTCTTATTCTTTAGTATGGTGGGCAACAATGACTTGTTTGGCATGCTTCAAGCTGAAGATACGCTTGATGGGACCAACTATTCGATGTGGTCTTACATGATGAAGCATGTTGTTGCAAAATAGTTTTGGAACATAGTGGCAAATGTAGATCAAAGACCCGCAAGTTCTTCTACTTCACAATCTACTATCATAGATGGAGCTTCTTCTTCGAGTATAGTGGTTTCTTCTTCTCCACCTACACAGGAGCAGCTTAGAGGGGATGGAAAAGATTCTCAAGCTCATGCATTGATTGTGCTTTCTGTGAAACATCACATAGTTCCACACATTCGGTCATGTCCTACATCAAGACAAGCATGAGACATGTTACCGTTAGTGTCCATGTGAAAGGCCAAATGGCCACCGGACACTTCTTTGTATATGTTCTTTAATAAAACATATAGTGGCCTTGTCAGTCACAGACTGTAAGTTCGATCACATTTGTAAGACCTAAAAAGTCTGTCTTCGTGCCCCCTATGTACCTTGTCATCCGAGTCACCGAAGCCACCATTGGCACCATTGGTTGCGCGCGAGGGAGGACCTCAACGATCAAGGAATATAGAGGTTCCCGATACTTCCCGGGAGGTCACCCATCCCAGTATTGTTCCCCCTAGAGCTCGCTTAACCGTGGCAATCTCTTGCCACTAAGCCACACTTTTGTGGTGTCCAAACAACGGGAAAGACTAAGGTTGACATTACCTTGAACAAGTTTTTGTCCCTCAAAGCTTCATTTTTTGCTTTCAAAGCCTATTTCTGAAGCAATTTTGGGGTGTTTTTGGAGCCATTTTGGAGTACTTTCGCACGTAGTTCTCTTCACACAGGTCCAAGAACATCAAGAAGAGTGTTCTTTGTACTTCTCAGACAATAAATATCAACCTTTGGGGCTGTATTTTCAGCCACACTCGTAAAACTACAGGTTTCTCGAGAGGTTTTCAATTTTGGTGGGAGCAGTCACTGCAAATTTATGTAGGTTTTTTAAGCCTAAAACATGAGAGTTGACAGACACTTGCAGGTGTTATTGGCTAGTTTTTGGGCTGTGTATTCAGCCTTTTTAGTGTCATTTTACTGCATATATTGAGCACATACACACCATGTATGCTTCTGTGGATACCGCTTATGTACATCCATGTGGTCATTGATATAGAGGTTATGTTATTTGCATAAAGCCTTTTACGTTTGATAAAGAGGGTTGTGGTGAGGTTTTCTTAACTGGGAGACACCTAGATGTCGGGGTCTCTTCGGTGATGTAGGTGGAAGACTTACCCAGCCTCGCCATAGGAGATGTATGATAGTTGTTCATAGGTGCTCGATAAGCGTAGTTGGCTTCTATTGAGTAACTTATTATATGCAGTGTAGTCAGTGATTCACTATGCAGGTAGACATGTCAGTACTTGCAGTTTTATGATACTTTGACACTGGTCATATGCTAATTCTGCAGAGGATACTCTGGCAAAATTTTTCTAGATTTCTGGTTTAGTCAACTATACAGTGATCCATTTACTCCTTGATACACTTATTTGTTGGTGTTTGGACTCTTCTAACTCCATTATCATTCTATTCACTTCTCTACCATCATGGCATCAGAGGTCTCAGGCACATCCAGTGGATCAGGGTCTAGTGCTAGTGTTCCGAAGAGGAGCTATAACTTACATGGCAAAGACCATTTTGAGATCCGAAAATTTGATGGCACAAACTTTGCTCTATGGAAGAATCATATTAAAGATGTGCTGATTCAAAGGAGGCAATGGAAGCCAATAAATGGGATTTCAAAGAAGCCTGCTGACATGGATGAAGATGATTGGGATGAGTTAGATGAAATGGCCAGGTCTACCATTCGCTTGCACCTGGCAAATAATGTTTACTTTACAATATTAGACTGTGAAAGTGCAGAGGAGCTTTGGAAGAAGTTATGCAATACATATGAAAAAGAGACGACATCAAATAAAGTGTATCTGATGAGAAAATTATATGACCTTCGTATGAAGGACACAGATAGTGTTGCTGCTCATCTAAATGAGTTTGATGCCATATTCTCCCAGTTACAGGCTCAGAAAATGATATGGATAATGAAATGAAAGCAGTATTGTTGTTATGCACCCTGCCATCATCATGGGATACGTTTTGCACAGCTATTAGCAATAGTGCACCTGGTGGTAAACTCGTCTATGATGACATATGTGGAGCACTCTTGAGTGAGGAGATTTGTAGAAAATCTATGGTTGGCACTCAGAGTGGAGATGCATATAATGTTCATGATTCTTACCAAGGAAAGAATCAACAATGTGGCAGGAGCAAGAATAAGGAAAAGAATGGTCAACGGAATAAGAGTAGAAGTAAATCAAGGCTGAGGCACTTATGGCTGATTCTCTTTCCCACACCTGGCTGCTAGATTCTGGTGCTTCTTTCCATGTGATACCACATAGAGAATGGTTCTCTAATTATGCAGCAAAGTCTCTTGGTACCGTGAGACTTGGTGACTCTTACCAGTGTGATGTTGTGGGGATTGGAGATGTGGTTGTGCAGTTCATTGATGGTTCAAAATTTACTATGCATAATGTACGCCATGTACCTCAGTTATCATGTAGTTTGATGTCAGTTGCTCAACTTGATGACCTTGGTTACAAGGTGGTCTTCTATGCTCAGTCCTTTCGTATATCAAAGGGCAATATGGTTATTGAAAAAGGAAGCAAAGTTGGCTCATTTTATCCTTTATTTGTATCACAAAAATAACACTTGTTAGCTATTACTGAACAGCCTATGGCTTGTATTTGGCATGGTTGTTTGGGTCATATATCTCGTAGTGGAATGGAAAATCTTTCTTGTTTTGGCTACTTACTTGTGTTATCTTTCTCTGATTTTTCATTTTGTGAGCATTGTCAATATGGAAAGCAAACCAGAAATGTGCATAAAACGCACATTGACTCTTCAATTCAGCCTTTAGATCTCGTTCATACAGATGTGTGTGGTCCTTTGCCCACTAGGTCCTTAGGTGGTTCTCTTTACTTGGTCACTTTCATAGATGATGCTACTAGAAAAGTCTGGGTATATCCTATCAAATCAAAGGATGATGTATTCCCTACTTTCAGAAAATGGCTTGCTTCAGTTGAGACTAAAAAAGGAACTAAGCTTAAGGCTTTACGTTCAGATAATGGGGGTGAGTATACCTCACATGAATTCAGCCTTTTTTGTCAGTCTAGAGGGATTTATAGAGAGTTTACAGCTCCTTATACCCCAGTAAAGAATGGTGTAGCTGAGAGGATGAATAGAACTATTCAAGATAGAGTAGTCTCTATGTTGCATCATGCAAACCTCTCACAAGGTTTTTGGGCAGAAGCAGTATTGACTGCAGTTCATGTGATTAACCTTTCACCTAGTACTTCCAAAGGTCTGAAAGTGGCACAAGAGTTATGGACAGGGAAACCACCATATTATGATCATCTTCGAGTTTTTGGGTGTGAAGCATATGTTCATATTCCCAAGAATCTTAGACAAAAGTTGGACCATAAGTCAAAGAAATGCATTTTTCTTGGATATGGTCGAGAAGGACAATTTGGATATCGCTTATGGGATCCTGAAACACGGTCAGTGATCAAAAGTAGTGATGTCATTTTTAAATAGTCTAAGATGCATAAACAACCCATTAAGGAGGTTGAAGTGAGAAGAGTGGTGTTTGAGGATACTAGTCCTCCGGTTAGCATGCATAAAAATGCTGCACATAGGGATGTTCAAGAGAATGTCCATTCAGATCAGTCTGCACATGTTCCTGTTCAGCAACCATTGAGACGTTCTGCACGTGTCTGACATCCACTTGATAGATATGTTCCAGGTTTAGATTTTGTTATGCTAACAAATTCCGGTGAGCCTTCTTGCTACAAAGAGGCTATGCAGATAGAGGATCGTGTCAAGTGGGAGCGTGCCATGAAGAGTGAGTTGGATTCTATTCACAAGAATGTACTTGGGACTTAGTACCTTTGCCAAAGGGCAGGAAAGCTTTACCATGTAAATGGGTATATAAGCTGAAATTCACGTCAGATAGTGCTTCTCCAAAATATAAAGCACGACTTGTTGCAAAGGGTTTTAAGCAACAACATGGTGTTGATTTTGAGGAAATCTTTTCTCCAGTGGTCAAGATGACTACTTTGCGCATGTTGCTTGGATTCGTTGCAATGGAGGACTTAGAGCTAGTCCAAATGGATGTGAAAACAACTTTCTTGCATGGAGATCTTACACATGAGATCTATATGGAACAACCAGAGGGTTATGTAGTTCCTGGCAAGGAAAGTCTAGTTTCTAAGCTCAAGAAGAGCTTGTATGGACTTAAACAGTCTCCTAGACAATGGTACCAAAAGTTTGATGCTTTTATGAATTCACAAGGCTATTCTCGGAGCAATGAGGATCATTGTCTCTTCACAAAGAGATGCTCTGATGGCAGCTTGATATGCTTGATACTTTATGTGGATGATATGTTGATTGCTGGGAAGTCCTCTTATGATTTTTCAATTCTCAAAAAGAAGTTGAGTCAGACATTTGATATGAAGGATTTGGGGGATGCCAAACATATTCTTGGCATGCACATTACTCGTGATAGGAGTAAAAGATGCATATACTTGTCTCAAAGTGAGTACATATCCAAAGTCCTTCACCGCTTCAATATGCAGGGTGGAAAGGCATTGAGTACACCTTTACCCACATATGTGAAACTGAGCAAGGATGACTGCCCCAAATCAGATGAGGAAAAGGAATTCATGACCAAAATTCCTTATCAGTCAGCTGTTGGTAGTCTCATGTACGTTATGGTAGCTATGAAACCAGACATTGCATTTGCAGTGGGAGTTGTGAGCAGATATATGTCTAATCCTGGCAAGAAACATTGGGAAGCGGTCAAGATGATTTTGAGATATTTGAGTGGCACTAAGGACAAGTGTCTATGCTTAGGTAGAGGGAAAGCATCCATTATTGGTTACACAGATTCTAACTATGCTGGCTATGTAGACAATCGTAAGTCTACATTAGGGTACATTTTTCACTTTGCTGGAGGTGCTATCTCTTGGAGATCTCGTCTTCAAGAATGTACAACTGTTTCCACCACAGAAGTAGAGTATGTTGTAGCAAGTGAGGCATATAAGGAAGCATTGTGGCTTTCTCGTCTTGCTTGTGATATGGGTTTACCTCAGCATGTACCTCGCTTGCTCAGTGATAGTTAGAGTGCCATTGCTTTGGCTAAGAATCCGGTCTATCATGCAAAGACCAAGCACATTGAGGTGAGGTATCACTTCATTAGAGATTGCTTAGCCATTGAGAGCATTGTTCTTGAGAAGGTTCACACTCGAGATAATGCTGCAGATGCTTTGACTAAAGCTCTACCACAGGATAGCTTTCGACACTCTTGTCGCTTGATGGGGGTTACTTGATTCTTGATCTTACGCAATCACTTGTATACTGTGTAACATGCCCATCAGGTGGGAGGTATAGTTTGCATACTTACACTCAGGTATTCTTTATCATTCTTTATCTTTCTCCCATAGTTACTCTAGCCATATTGGCCTTTAGTGGGAGATTGTTACCGTTAGTGTCCATGTGAAAGGCCAAATGGCCACCGGACACTTCTTTGTATATGTCCTTTAATAAAACATATAGTGGCCTGGTCACTCACAGACTATAAGTTCGACCGCATTTGTAAGACCTAAGAAGTCTGTCTTTGTGCTCCCTGTGTACTGTGTTTTCTGCGTATTCTACAGCCTCTGTGCAGAGTACTGCGTGCGGCCTCAGGAGCTCGGTTTTCTACGCCAAGCATATCGTCGTGGAGATCTTGAGAAGGAGAGCGCACTGTGGTGCATCGCCATCGAAATACGTCAAGACGCTCTTGCTTCTTTGTATGTCGTGCGTAATGAAGGACATGTTGCATACTTGGGGAAGCAACTTGAGGATGTATGTATGGCTGAAAATGAATCTATGGATGTGTATGTGACATGCATCAAGGACTTGAAAGTGCAATTGGCAAACATAGAAGAGATTATTTTGGATGCATCACTCATTTCTACATTGTTGAAAGGATTACCGAAATCTTTTCAAAGCTTTGCTACTACACTCTGTTTGGTTGCAAAAGAAAATCCTAATATGTATGCATTTGATGAGGTTTTGTCTCTTCTTTTGCAAGAAGAGCAATCTAGAATGAATAGGGGTGGTTTGATTGAGGGAACACAAGCACTTGCTATCTCACAAAAGGGGAAAAGCAAATATGGTTCAGCTTTGGGTTCATCAAAACCAAAGCCTCAACCTTCTTCTTCCACTCATTCCTCTAATGATGCTAATTTGCAAAAGAAGAAGAGATGGAAATATTGTCAAAAGGCTATTCATACTATTGATGAGTGTAGAAAGCTTGCTAAGCGCAATGAAAAGAAGAAGGATAGCATGTCTATTGCTGAAAATTCAGAAAATGCAAAGAATGATGAAGCCAACATGGCTCAAGATTTTTGGGCATGTGTTGTTACATGTCAAATGCCTCTTATCCTATCATTGGAGTAGGAGAAATTAAGCTTACGGCTGCAAATGGAGGTGTGATTCTCTTGAGAAATGCATTGTATGTGCCCGGTAAAAAGAAGAACTTAATTTCCATTCTGTTGATTACCAAAGCTAGACTTCATGTACACTTTGTTGATGATAAGTGTATGGTTCATGATTTCAGTAATGATGATATTATCGTGATGCCCGGTACATTATGTAATGGTTTGTATTGCATGGATACATACAAGAGGGCTATCTCGAATGTCTTTGTTGCTCATACTTCTTCCATGTCTGAAATGGAGCTTTGGCATGTTCATTCACTTGAACTTCAATAGTTTGCTTTACTTGCAAAAGAAGGACATAGTTATTGGTTTGCCTACACTTGAGTCCATTGAAAAACATGCATGTGAAGGTTGCATTCTTGGAAAAATGAATCGTGCTTCTTTTCCAAAAGATACTCATACACACAATACAAGAAAATTTCAGCTTGTTCATAGTGATGTATGTGGTCCCGTTAAGAATCCATCTTTTAAGAAGCATGTATATTTTGTTACCTTCATTGATGATGCTACTCGCCATACATGGGTGTATCCTATGAAAGCAAAGAATGAGGTATTTTCTTGCTTCAAAGCATTTTTAGCTATGGCTGAAATTTTTTCTTCACAAAAGCTTTTGACTCTACGCACGGATCGTGGTGGTAAATACATGTCACATGAGTTTAATGCTTTCCTTAGTGAACGAGGTATGTCACACCAGTGTACGATGTCATATACACCTCAACAAAATGGTGTTGCAGAGCATAAAATTAGAACTCTACTTGAATGGCACGATGTATGGTTAAAGGAAAGCATCCTCCTGATAAGTTTTGGATGGAAGCAGTCATCTCTGCAAACTATGTGTTGAATCACTACCCTACAAAAGTATTGAGAGTCATCACTCCTTATGAGGCTTGGAATGGACATAAGCCTATGGTTAGTCGTATGCGTGTGTTTGGTTTTTTGGCATATGCTCTTATGCAATCACAACAACATCAAAAACTTGATGACAAGGCAAGGAAATGTATATATGTTGGTTATAATGCTAAAAGTAAGGGATATCGCTTGTACCATCCATTGATGAACACAATTATTGTGAGTTAAGATGTGGTATTTGCTGAAAATTCAATTTTCCCTCTACTTGAGTGCAAAGGATAGCCAAGAGTTATCTCACAAGATGTGTTTGATACACTCATGCCTTTGTTCCAAAATGGCACGTTTGACAATGACCATGTAGAGCAACCAACTAAGGCTCAAAGGGCTGAAAAATTCTTGCCAAATAGGGCTAAAAATGCAGAGAATTTCTAGCCAAACATGGCTGAAATTTTTCAACCAAAAATTATCAAAATTATTGGAAATTTCCATCCACATATTGTTGAACATTTGCATCAAAGTATGGCTGAAAATGAGCATGAAATTCATCCCACTCATGATGTACATGTTGAGGATGTATTACATAATGAACGCATGTCTATCAAGAGTGCACAAAGTATGACAAAGTGGTTGAAACAAACCTTGCAAGATAGCAAATTGAGTGCAACTTTACTTGATGGAACAAGATCAAGCTCTCGCCATGCATCAAGTAATTTTGTTGATTATTCTCTTATTGCAAGAGCATGTAATGAAGATCCACTTGCTTTTGAAGATGCATGTGATGATCCACAATGTATGAGTGCTATGCAATCAAAAATGGATTCCATACATAGGAATGGTACTTGGGAGTTATGTGAATTGCCAAAAGGAAAAAATGCCATTGGTACAAAGTGGGTTTATAAGATTAAGAGAAAGTTTGATGGTAGCATTGATAGTTACAAAGCTAGATTGGTTGCCAAAGGATATGTGCAACAATATGGCATCGACTATGAGGAAACTTTCACACTTACTTCACGCTAGCTTTCTTGAATGGTGATTTGCAAGAAGAGGTCTATGTGAACCAACCGCCTGGATTTGCTATGAACGGGAAAGAGCATATGGTTTGTCGCTTGCATAAAGCCTTATATGATCTCAAGTAAGCTCCATGTCCATGGTATGAAAAAATCCATAAGCACTTGATTGCTATTGGCTTCACATGTAGTCCGATTGAAAGCACACTCTATGTACGCAAAGATGGGGCTGATCTTACAATGCTTGTTCTTTATGTCAATGACATAATCTTGATTGGGTCATGTAATGCAAAACTTGACATTCTTATGGCTGACTTGCAACATACTTTTGATGTCACTTATCTTGGTCTTTTGAGCTACTATCTTGGCATCCAGTTTGTATCCGTTGAGGGGGGAATTGTTATGCATCAAACAAAGTATGTTGAAAACCTACTTCAGTGTTTTGACTTTGAGGATTGCAAGCTAGTTGCCACACTAGTTGAGACAAGATTCAGGTTCTCAATTGAGGATTCCATTGATGCATTTGACACTTCTCTTTATCAGCAAGCTATGGGATGTCTTATATATGCATGCAACACAAGGCTGGATATACAATATGCAATTTACCAATTGAATCGATTCATGCATAACCCTGGTACTAAGCATTGGCAAGTGGTGAAACGTGTGTTTAGATATCTCAGAGGCACTTTGAGCTTAGGTGTCTTTTATGGCAGAGATATTCAGCCATGCTTGCATGCTTTTACAAATAATGATTGGGTTGGTTGTTGTCATACTCACATGTCCACTAGTGGTAATTTCTTTTTCCTTGGAGACTCATGCATATCTTGGTTAAGTAGGAAGCAACCTACAGTGGCAACATCTAGTTGTGAAGCTAAGTGTAGGGCAATTTTCACAGCTACAATGGAGTGTATATGGTTGAGATGCCTATTGATGGATCTTTGCATGGAGATTGATGCTGCTATACATATTCTCATTGATAGTCAGAGTGCTTTGGTTGTTGCATGGAACCCAGTGTTTCGTGCACAGACGAAACATATTGAGGTGCATTATCACTATGTGAGAGAGCACCTTCATGCATGAGATATTGATTTGGTATTGCCTACACAAGATAATGTGGCAGTCATATTCACCAAAGCTCTTCCATGGGAAAAGTTTGAAGCTTTTTGCAAAGCTTTAGACTTATTATGTTGTGGGGGCTGATCTGTCACTCCTTGTATGTGTTCACATCATTTGCTCCAGGGGGGTTTGTTATACTTATGTGTTCCTCAAGTAGCTTTGATGTGAATCTTTTCCCTATACATGGGAACTTTTTACTCTAGTGCTGGGTAGAGGTTTTTTCCCCATGTTACCACACACATGATTCACTCATATGTGGTGGTACTTTGTACTTAGGGATATTATTCAGCTCTTACTTTTGTTCAGCTCAATTTTCAAGATAGAGAACTATTCCAGCCATCGTCTTCTTTGTGTATCTTGCTACATTTGTGCTTCTTGTGTGTGCTTTTCGTATGTCTCTCGCACTTCTACACACATCCAAACAAATCAGAACATCTACTCGCACTTAGCCTAAGCTAGGAATGGACTGAGGGGGTTGAGAGATCTTCCAACCTCAAGTAGCTTCTCCTTGCTACACTTGTCTACCCAGGAAGCGTGTTCCCAAGCTTGCACACTGGCACTTGCTTCGATCTTTCCAAGATCTCTCAATGATCTTGTAAAAATTCCAAGTTTAGCTCAAGATTTTACCTTCAATTGATAGATAGTTTGATTCAAACACGTTTACAACCCTTTTCCCCCTTGTATTGCACAGAGAATTTCCTAGAGCCCCGTAGGTTTCCTAATCCCACTTGAGGGTCAATGAGCTCTAGAGCTCAAAAAATGGATTTTGTATGAAAAAGTTATGTCGATTCAAGGTTCAGGGGGTTAAAATAGGCAAACAGGGCCTCTCAGGATTTTGGTGTATTTTTCTAAGGCCTCTCTAATTGTATAGGTGATAGATGGGTGTCTGTTGCAATAGATGAGTGTCTGTCATGGGGGTTGTCTTTCCTGATAGATGGGTGTCTATCATCTATCGTGGAATTGGTTTGTCACGATAGATGAGTGTCTCTCACAATAGACGGGTGTTTGTCACGATAGATAGTGTCTATCATGGGCTCTGTCTGTCGTGATAGATGGATGTCTATCATGGGGTCTGTCTATCGCAATAGACGGGGTCTATTGTTCATTGTGAGGTTGTCTGTCGCCATAGGCGCTATCTGTCATCTATCTTGATTTTGGCCTCTCACAATAGACATAAAAAAATGCAAATTTTTTGGATCCTTCTGATGATTTGGAGTGCTCTAATGGTGTTGTTTGCCGTGCCATGCATGAAAACACAAAATAAAAACTTTCTCTATCTATCATGATAGACAAAGGTTGTCGTCTCAAGACTTGTGCAGATTTCTATCGTACTTACACAAGCTACTGGAGATGGTGATCTAGCCAAAACTTGCAAGAAATGCTCAAAAACACATGAAAACAGAATGCATGCAAGCTCTCTCTCTCACTCTCTCTCACTCTCTCTCACTCTCTCTCACAAGTGAAATGAGGGGAATGGGGTGGGGAAGGTGATATGATAAAAAAAACTAAAAATTCAGTGGAGACGGGGATGGAGGTGGGAGATGGTGAGGATGATGATGGTGATGATGATGATGAAGAAAATAAGAAAAAATAATGGAAAGTAAGAAAACTTACCCATGAATCCAACGTCACAACTCTACGTCTTACCATCACACGCTTGTCCTCAAAGCTCTCTCCCCGACAACGGTGCCAAATTCGGTGTCACTCTAACACAATGGCAAGTACCAATGTGAGGAGATCCACCTCATAAATGTCAATCCGTGGAGAGGTGAGGACTAGTATGATGACTATGAGCAAGTGAAGGTATTACAAACTCCTTTTTAGCTTGTCAAAGCTCTGAAAGATGTCACACGCTGCCCACGGACCAAACACACAGAGATTAGTCATGTTTTTCTCCTCCCGACCATCGAGCCTCCTCTTTTCATCATAAGAGATACTACTCTCACTTAGAGACTCTCTCATATATGAGACCTCCTCATGTCTCTTCTACCAAGTGGTATAAATACCCATGTGATGCCATGTGGCATCTATGTCACCTCACCCAAGAGGGTGTGCATCCATAATATGACATTTCCTTCCCCTTGAAAGCATTTTCATCCTCGAAAATGTAAATGAAATGTCCCTCATGGTAGAAGAAAGTGGTCGGACTCCCCTGAACCCCATGCACTCTATGTTCATGGTCATCTCTGTGTGTTGTTTCCCTATATCCTTCCCCTTAAGAAGTCTCATATGAGATCATCTCAAAGGTGGGAAACCGTCTGAGTGGTGCCTACTATCTCCCATATACTTTTCACTTCCAAACTATCACTCCCATGACATACAACATCATCCAAATGACCTAAGTCCATATGATGTATCCTCTAAGGAGTAATAATATGAAAAGAAAGTGTAAAGTGCCAAGCTTATAGGCTTGACCATACCAAAGTGGAGATAATAGATCATACAATTCTAGCAAATATAGAACAAAGTCCCAGAACAAGTGACTCCAAACCCATCTAAGATTAAATGATAGATTGCCCCTCATAATACTCCAGGTCTTCCTAACCTTGAGTGTGATCACAAGTAAAAGTTTAATCTAACTACCTTGTGAATTGTGCAGATCCATCATCTAGCTCATATATAAGAATTTCTTGATAGTAAAATGCAATCTCTACATTTCACCAACCAAGAAGTATGTGGTTTTTCATCCTTTACCATTGGAATAAGTTCTATTGGAAGAGCATCCAGTGGCACTAATGCATACTCAAAAATATTGTCTTCCCTTTAGTTTGCCATATGTATGCAAAAGCATCCCCTTTGAGATTCAGATAATCCCTAAATACCCATCCTCCTAAGTGATGTTTACACATCATGCTCATGATGTAACACCAACTAAAAGTTTGGTACCTCAATAGGTTAGATATCTCCCTATCTCCTAGAAACCCTAAAGAGGAGTCATAACTCTACTCCCACTCTAACTAATGTCAATAACTAGATCATCTCATCTAGTCAAGGACCATCACTGGAATAACATAATTGCTCTTCTCTAGAGTCTCCATGTGAGACTCAATCTAACCATCATGATTAACTGATCTCCCTCTTATCTTTGATAGAAGAGTGCCACTTCTATCTAGACAACCAAAATTCCATATATATGTAATGGAATATATAAGTGGACTCTAATGAGTCCCATATCCTCAACTCATATCGGTGGACTCAAATGAGTCCCATGTCCTCGAACTAGTTAGTTTGGTTCTAGTCAATATAAGGCAATGGATATCCCTTTCTATTGCAAACTAACTTGTTCCTAGGTACCAAGACTGAGCCTAGGTACCTCTCAGTAGATCCCGATATACATATATGTATTGGGTACCCCAACTATTTCTAACTAAGGGATCTATGATCTAAGTCATAGAGCTAGTGCCATGCATGTGGCTTTCGTAACCATCACTCAAATCACATAAGCACCCGTCAATGCTCTCTCATAACCCATCTTTGTGATCCCATCTAATTGGTTTCCTTAGCAGTGTAGCAAAAATGCTTCAGTACTTGCTCAAGTGATGTGTATGAGTGAAGCTCGTCACTCTTTGGGTATTGCTCATAATACCCCATAGTCTCTTAATCATACAGTGAGACTCTTTTGAAGATAAATAAATCTTCACTACATTGGAGAGTATCATAAATATATCTCTCGTGCCTCTATGCAACTTCCTATAACCTATAGGATTGCTTGTGCACATTCCTAATGGTGAAGGTACATGTCATTCCCCTTAGCAATCCTATGGTCTAAAATCCATGAGGATTATGTGTAGGGATCTTGTTTCTAATGAAGTTGCCTTATTTATAATACTGTGATAGTACTAAGTCCATCAAATATATGCTTAGAAGCATGGCTACACCTTATTGATGTTTGTAGAAAATGCATGTTACCATGCCATAACATTCTTACCTAAAGGCAAGTGCATATATAATGCCATGAGGTGGGAAAATTTTCGATAACATTTCCCTAGGAAATGGAATCCCAAAAAATTTTAACCATAAACTCAATGGCACACATGCAATCCAACAAAATAGGGCTTGACAAGCCCATGGCATGCATGCCATCAAGTCATACATGGACTCCATGACCTGCAAAAACATAAAAACAAATGCCAGCAACAATTCTCTTTGTTGCATAACCATGTAATTCCTGCAATCATCTTTCCTGCAAACAATCAAAAAGTGTACTTCTCGCATGTTGATCCATACTTTTAGAATTGAAACAATGATCAACTTGGATATATGCAATCCAATCCATGCATGTAGATACAGAACATGCCATAAAATAAAGTAAGATGCTTGAAATAAAGCATACATCCCTGAATGATTTGGTATTGGAATTGCATGCATCCAATCCTTCTCGACGAGCTTCGAGACCTCTGCAGCTTCCACCTTAGGTCCTAAAATAAACTTTGAAGTGTCCGAAAACATCGGATCACTTCCCAAAACATAAAGCATGGTCAGATAATTACCAAAATAATGCAAATTTACCTAAAAAAATGCATTTGTAATCCTTCTTTAGACCTATAAAAACCATTTTAGGACCTGCAAATAATCATATACTGAAATGTATATCATGTACAAGTGGCTCGAAGTGAAATTACTTCAATCGCCTTCCCAGTTTGTAAGATATGGCTCTCGGAAGGTAGTTACCAAAAACTTTTTTAGACTTTGTCGACCTTTATAGACGTGCAAAAATACACAATTTCCCAAATTTCTTTTGATAAACTAAAAATAAAATTTGCTCTTCAAAAACAGCCATAGCACATCCAATTTGGAGTTTTCTAGCCCAAGATATGGCCTTTCCAAGCGGGACATGCCAAACTAGTGGACTGTTGGAGGGGCTGGAAAAAGTGTGAAATGTGATTTTTGGGATGCCCAAAAGCATTCTTGCATCAAGAGAAACCTAAAATTTTCTCCATAACTTCAGAGAGTATTATATGAAGATGCTTGGGCCATTTTTCACTTTTCCAAATCCTCTCTTTGTGCATGCTAATTTGCTCACCAAAAGAGGCCTAAATCAAGATTTTTACTTTCATGCAAAAACTTAAACGGGAGCTTTTAGCAAGCTACTAATCCACTCTTAACATGGATTTCTCTTGAATTTTCTTGTTCTCCATGGTAATACATACATCATACTTCATGTATATATACAATAATCCATGGGAAGCCTCTTAAACGATCTTTATTCTTTCTCCCAAAAGTGGAGATTGGCAAAAGTTAACATCTAAATTAAAAAAAAAAAGTGCGGGAAGGGGGTTTTTGAGGAAGTAACGTTCCTCCGTAACTTATCCTTTTAATGAATTCTATGAATCCAATGTAAAGTCCATATAAGATACTCTCACTATATATAATTTTTCCCATCCATCCATAGCTACTACACCTCTTTTTCCCTCTTCCAAAATGGGAATTTCTTAGATTATGTGTTGAAATGTTTTCTCAAACTGTGATGGAAGGGGGTTTTGCGGAGCTTCAAACTCCCATCATACTGAGGTATATTTTGGATTCTTTAATCTTATATGGAAGTCAATACACTAGGCTATAGATATGCATGCGTTTTCCTACCAAACTAAGAAAAATCCTGCTTCATTCCCCTTTCCCAAAATGGCTACTAGACAAAAATAGCTCTTGAAATTTATGTAAAAAATCATAAAAATAGGCTACCTTGGAGGTGCCTAAAGCTTACCCTTTGTTATATTTTGAGGGAATCTTTAACTCTAGGTGAGACTATATACTCCATACTCTACATACACATGATTTCCCTCCAAAAACTTGGCCCCCCTAATGCTTCATTATCATTCTCAAAAATGAAAATTCTTATAGGAATTCAAAAATACTCAAACCTGGAACTTGAAGTCATAACTCCTTGCTGAATTATGTAAAGGAAAGTATCATCTTTGATAGCTCCTTGTTGTCTTGTTAATCATCTCATCCCTCTCACATCCATGTGTGGGCATCTAATGTGTAGACCTCCAATGAAGCAAAGCGAGGATCGCAACCCAACCTTCTCACGAGTGATCCAATTTTTATTCGGAGCACACGGATGTATCTTCAATGACTTACATAGACGCATAATATTGCTTCTCCACACTTCGTATTCTTATGAAGAGCATGGTCAGTTCAGAGGCATCATCGCTGTGTTTTGATGTAGACTAGGAGAAGAAACACATAAGCTTCATATGGCATGTTGGCTAAGCCAATCACCTTCCTTCCTTGAGATCTGGGTTCGATCCCCATTTCATGCATGCGCGAAAGCGGACCACATATCAGCTCTGATACCAGTATTACAAACTCCTTTTTAGCTTATCAAAGCTCCGAAAGATGCCGCACGTTGCCGACGGACCAAACACACAAAGATTAGTCATGTTTTTCTCCTCCCAACCGCCGAGCGTCCTCTTTTCATCATAAGAGATACTACTCTCACTTAGAGACTCTCTCATATATGAGACCTCCTCATGTCTCTTCTACCAAGTGGTATAAATACCCATGTGATGCCATGTGGCATCTATACCACCTCACCCAAGAGGGTGTGCATCCATAATATGAAACTCACCCAATAGGGTGTGCATCCATAATATGATAGAAGGCACAAGTGCATGGGTGAGAAGCACACTAGCATGCACACACATACACACACACGTGCACACAAGGCAAGAACAAAGAGAGGAACAATGGATTTCTTTGTATTACTCAAAAAGTCTCTTGCAATAGCTCAAAACTCTAACAAGATAACCTCAAAACTGAGCTCTCTAGCTCTTTTTATAGTTTTTTTACTAGCTTTGGCCCTGTCCAAACCTAGTGTCTGGCCTAGTTGAAAATTAGGTTCCAAGGCTTATTTGGGGGCTCAAACAGAATTAAAAAATTATGAAAATTGATACACAAGTACTTCTAATACTCCTCAAGCTCAAGGACTCCTTGGATTGAACAAAATGGGTTCTAATCTATCAAAAACGGTATTTAAAATGTTTGTGTATGATGAAAATCACTTTGATTGAAAATAAATTATAAAAAAAATGATTGGGCCTCTTCTGTGCCAAATTGTACTTGGCTGCTCTGTCTCCTCATTGCTTGTAGGCCAACAGTCTCATACTCCAGTTTGATTGTGTAGAAGCTCTCAGGATCATTCCCTAGGAACTTAGAGTATCATTGGTTTGACTGAACTGAGGTATCTATGAACATACTTGTGAGGCTATTCATGCTTCAAGTTGCATATGGAAAGTGTAAATTCTCCCATCAAGGGTATCAGAGCATTCTGACATACAAAAACACTTGAAGAGGACTAGAGGGAGCCATTTAAGAGTTTGGAAGAAGAATGTCTAATGATTCAAGTTCAAGGACACTCAATCAACTCAAGGGAAGTCTACTAGTGAAGAAGCAAGGAATCTTCATCATCTCTTTTGGTACTTTTAGAGTGCAAAGGTAAAGACCTTGATACTCATCACTCTTCTTGCATTAAGGAGTCTTAGAAGATTACATTCGAGTACATTATGTCATAATATAGCACCCATATTGAAAATCTAGATAAAAACAACTATCAACCATGGAAGTTTAGAATTTCTAGCTTTCTCATGGGCAAATTGCTTATGGGATCTTGTTAGTGGAATAGATGTTAGGCCTATATTGGTGAAAATCTAACTCCTAACCAGTTGAGGATCTTCAAATAATGGAATGAGAGAGATAAGGTGGTCATCTTCATTTTATGTCAGCATATTAACAGTACAATGATAGGGCATATTCATGACCTAGACACTTCAATGAGAGTGTGGGAAACCTTAGAGAGACTATACTCTAGTTCAAACAAATCTAGGAAAATCTAATTGAAGAATGAACTCAATGATTTGATGAAGACACCAAGCACTGACATCAATGATTATACCTTGAAGATCAAGTACATAAGTGATGCATTGGGATCCATAGGTTGTCACATAGATGATGATGACCTAGTTGCATATACATTGAATGGGCATAGGGATGAAAAGAATCGAAAGGATTTCACTACTTCTATGTATTTCATATATAATCTTCCCATCGTTGAGCAACCAGTGTCCTTAATGGTTACCAAGGAGATGATTAAAGGCTCAAAGGTAAAGGGCAACAAAGCCCAAGAATTTTTATGCAGGTAAAGGAAGAGTTAGAGGAAGAAATCAAGGCAGAGGCAAAGGAAGGTAAGGAAGAGGATCAAATGGAGACTTTGATCAAGACGAAGGGAGCAAGTTCTCTTCATGTAGAGGAAGAGTAAAATCAAAATAGACAACAACAACTCATGAGGATGCTACATATGTGGCAAATATGGCCATCATGCATGGCATTGCAATCTGACGGATGAGAGGAACTTATCATATAAAGGGCAAGGTAATTACGTGTCTACTTCACATGAGAATGGAAGTACATTATCTGTGAAATAGATGAGTGACCAAAAAACACAAGGAACAAACACATGGTAAATTGATAGTGTATGCAACAATCACATGAGCTGCAACAAGGAATTCTTCTCAAATATAAAAGTAAGATCAACCAAAGGGCATGTGATGATAGGTGATGATACCCCCCATGCCATCACACATATAGGTGATGTTATGTTAGATGGTTCTCACAAGGCTAAGTGTCTGAAGGATGTTTTCCATGTTACCACAATCACAAAGAACCTTGTGTTGACACTCAAGGTTAAGGAAAAAGCATGGAAGCACATCAAGGAAGTGGACACACAAGAAGAAGGAGCATGTAGGGAGCTCCAAGAAGCATATGTTAAAATTTCACAAGAAATCCCCATAAAAATAGTGATTTTTATCACTAAAAACCATTTTCCATTTTTGTAACTCAATTTTCTTTAAGCCAAGGAGTCCTCAAGCTTGAGGAGTATTAGAAGTATCACCCTACCAATTTTCATAATTTTTAGACTCTGAAATAAGCCTTGGAACCTAATTTCTAGTAGGCCGAACACTAGGTCTGGACTGGGCCAAAACCACTCAAAAAACTATAAAAAGAGCTACAGAGCTCATTTTTGAGGCTGGCTTGTTAGCGATTTGAGCTCTGGAAATATATTTCTTTTGTAATCGAAGTCCTTCCATTGTTGCAATCTTTGCTCTTACCTTGTGCACGTGTGTGTGTGTGTGTATGCATGCTTGTGTGCTTTCACTCACGCACTTGTGCCTTCACTTGCTCACAGTCTTCATACCGGTCCTCATGTCTCCGTGGATTGACATTTATGAGGTGAAGCTCCTCACATTGCTACTCACCATTGTGCTAGACTGACACCAAATTTGGCACCGTTGCCAGGGAGAGAGCTTGGACGACAAGTGTGTGATGGTAGAGTAATGATGTTGGAAGGTAAAAAAATCACCATTTTCAATTCAATTTTTGAGTTTTTCTTCTCCTTCATCATCATCATCATCACCATCTTCTTGACTCTTCATCTTCTCTAATTTTTTCATTTTTTTGATTGTACATTCACTCATTTTTCACTTGTGGCTGTGAGAAAGAAGCGCATAGGGACTTCAGAGCTAAAAACGCTGAAGAAACACTACTTCAAGCAGACACCCCAAGAAACAGTGCGACTTGTAGGAAGAAGGTTTAGACAGTACTTGGAAAGATTTCCCCCAAACTACCCATAGCAGCCAAACAAATGGCCTTGTTTTTAGATGTATTACTGAAATTAAGGTCATATGTGTACTTGAAAGAGCCTAGATCCATAGAAGAGTGTGTGCGCACGTGCATTGATATAGAGGACAACTTGGGTGAGGAGTTAGAATTGTCCAAACTCTATAAGGATTTTGACAGTTCTACTACTCATACCTCCAGAACCTCCACTGAGATAGATGAGATAGCTGAGCAGGTTGCCAAGAAGCTAGGAATTCAAAATAGGCAAACACCAAGGGTCACCTCATTAAAGTGATGTTACAAATGTGGAGGAGACCACATGGCTAATGTTTGCCCAATGATGGCTCAGCCCCAAGCAAACCCTAATGCTCTATATTGCACCATTGAGAGGAAATATGCAAATCATATGGCTCAAGATTGTACTTACAATAGGCAGGCTGTCAGACAAAATTATCAGCAACCTTATCAGTATGGCAAGTATCAGAATCAATAGCAACAACCATATTATAGGCCACAATAGCAATATCAGACACCATATAGGCCACAACCATTCCTAGGAAATCAACTGCCAGCTCCTACCAATGTCATCCTAGTTAAGTATGCAGTGGCCGAGGAGAACCTTAATAGAGCGTTGGTGCCACTAACCCCGTTGGTCTCAGAAAACGACTCTCATGCTCATAGTTCAGACTACTCACATGAAGATAGTCAACAAGCTTATTACACAGAGTCACCAGAGCATAGTGAGGCTTATTTCTATCAATATGAGACACCACTTATGGAGCAAAATTGGGAGCCAGAATACTCCAATGTCATGTATACGAATCCCAACCCCAGGCCCCAAGCGAGACAAGTACGACCACAAGCCTCTAGAGTTCCATGTTTTAGATGTCATGGCAACCATTTCATTCGTGAATGTTCCCATTCATCGACTCCGAAACAAGGACAAAACATCACAATACAAGGTTTTTGTCCTGAGTGCGACAAGGAACATCTCCCGAGAGATTGTCCCAGGAATCCCTCCGGTGCGCCCAAGGTTATACGCATTAATGTGGTAGGCTTAGTGGTGGATTAAAGTTCAGTTTGCAGTAATGTGGCTCCTACACATGCAGTTACCAGGGCACAAGCCTTAAAACAAGATAAACCAGTTGAGCAATCAGAGTCGAGTGAATCATGAGAGCCTAATAAGAGGAAAACAAAAACATGGAAGGATACCAGGGAGAGAACCAATCATAAGTGGAATAAAAACTTATCTGAACTAGCAGAAAGCATGAAAGGTGCAAAAACAAAAATAGAAGACATTGCATCTCAAAGCCCCTCACATGCTGATACTCCATCCATACCACCTCATTCCACCCCACCAGCCATTGTAAATAGTCCGCAACCAGGGTCTATTTTTGCAGATCCAACCCCAAAAGGCTTGACATGATGTTCAAGGCCTACCAGGCTCGACTTCAAGAAGGCCCAACAACTGCAAACCTAGACAAGAGTTACCCTACAATAGATTTAGAGATGGAACGGATGAAAATGTGCATGAAAATGGTAGAGCTAGCTCAGGTTATGCTCGAGACCAGTCAATCATTCAATCAAACAAACTCTGTCAAACCAGATTTGCATTTACAGGCTTACTAGAAAGATTAGAGCAGTTGGTAAACAAGCCCCAAATTTCTTTACCTCCATAGACTAACCCAATTATTGAAAGAGAAATCTCACCACCAACAAAAGCTTACGTTCCTGATTCTGTGGATGATGGAATACCTCTTTCAATTCAGCGGTACTCTCAAGAGTTCTTGTGGGAAATACGAGGGGAGAAATGGGCCAAGGACTATTCCCTTTGGTGCATCCTTCTACAAGTCCCCATTTTTCACCTAGCAAACACTCTACCTGCTCATACGTGATATCTTATAACATGAACATTGTTGACGTCTCTAGAATTGTGAATATCTGAAATAAATGTACAAAACAATGAACAGGAACACACCAATGTAATCCTATAGATCTTGAAACTCTTGTAAATTTCAAAGAGTTGTGTATGTCCATCACCATCTTATGCTTCAAAGATGTTAATGTCCATACATCAGGTTGCGGCCACTCAAGCTTTAAGAGAGAATCTACCTTAATCATCTCTAACTTGCCAAAATCATTTGATGAAGAGGGTACAACATATGTATGTGTGTAAAAGAAAACTCTCTCACATAATAGCTGAGCAGGACGGGCTTGTGGAAAGACTATCGACCCAACATCTGCATGCAATGCTTGGAAAGTACCTGTAAGACTATGAAGTGGTTGTTCTTCCACCAAGGTAGAAGGAAATATGTCTACAACAAAAAAATACACAACTTAGCTAGGTATATTCTGAAATTTGGACAAAAGTCAATGAGTAATACTTACAGTTGATAGGATATCTCATTTTGTTTGAGTTTTCCAATTTCATGGTTGACATTGTGAACACATGTTGTACAATGGCAACAGTTTCACCATTTTTGAGCTTTTTGAAGCCTAGTAACTTCCCTTTCCAATGAAGATCCAAGTTTCCACGATCTCTCACACGGTGAGGACCAACACCAGAGGGTTGCATGTACACCCATGCACCTTTGCAGAACTCCTGTCCTAACCAAAATCCTTCTGGAGCCTTGATATTGTGACATTTTATCGTGATAACCTCATCTTTTGGACGTCTATGAGATTTAGGTTTCTCCATTGGAGATCAGGCTATGGAAATGACAGTAGGAATTCAAAGAAGATGATGCATAGAGAAAGAAATGGAGATGCAGGAGCTGCAATGGTGTGCTAGGGAGAGAAAGTAGTGGAAAGAGATGACTTTTTGGGACCTGGGTATGAAAATGGGAGGTTTTGGAGGGAGAAAGTTGCATTTTGAGTTATTTTTGAAAAAGTCACTTTTTTCACTTTAGTTCATGCACGGATTTTGATTTAGAACCCAAAAATAGCACTTTTGATCCTAAAAAGTGGTTGGGGGACCATTAAATGGTGTTATGATGAGTTTTATAACTTTTTGAAAATTTTGAATTTTTGGGCCCAAGTAAGTTACGAGATTCCTTTCTCTCTCTAGAGGCAAAACCTGAACATAGGGGAATCCTGTCCCCTCATCCCCCTTCAGCCTAGTGATTTATAGGCTATAGACTGTGTCCACCACCCTCCTCTCATTGGTCCATCACTAATCACTCCTTAATCCAAAAGGCCCATGCAAGGTTCATTTTTTTCCCTAATGTC
This sequence comes from Ceratopteris richardii, assembly GCA_020310875.1. Lineage (NCBI taxonomy): Eukaryota > Viridiplantae > Streptophyta > Polypodiopsida > Polypodiales > Pteridaceae > Ceratopteris > Ceratopteris richardii. The sequence goes on from CM035406.1 coordinate 13,503,352, forward strand.
TAGTCTTAAATGAGGGCAATTCCTCATCTCCTGATATGTATCCAAATAAGCTTCTCCCTTGTAGATAGGTCTTCATTCTCAATGACCAAGCTTGGTAGTTGTTCCTGTCTAATTTGTCAATGAAGGAAGGGAAACCATCACCCATGATTACCTTATTTGCTCTGATACCACTGTTGGAAGTGATGGTTGGATGCACTCAGAAGATCAAGTTGGTGCTGCTAGACTTGCTTCACACCTGCCCTCCTTTGACTCCAGATATGTTTAGTAGACTCCTTGAGCTTCCAAATGATACCAAGAAACCATATATGTGCTTTGCAAATGTTATGAGTAATGATCAAATCAAGACAGACTACTTGTGACTTCAAAATCCTGAAAAACTTGCTATTTTGGTATAGACACCTGCTCAGTGTTACGCTCAGTGTGACCAGTGTAGTTACAATTAGCAAAATTCCTTCTAGAGATATTCTATTAACTTAGTAAGCTTCCATTTGCAAGTGGAATGAAAGGAAATGATAAACTACACTCAGAGAAATCACTTTAGCAAAATAAGGTGTACCCCCGATTTCTTAGGAGACTTACAGTCACAGACCAGTGAGCACCCCGACTGAGATTTCTCTGTGATGGTAGATCCAATGGCCTTGAAACTTTGTATGTGTATAGTAGACTTTGAGCTGAATCCAAGGCACTTTGAATAATCCAATTTGGTTCAGTAGATCTTGAGATATGCCCTGTTGAAGTTGACAGAGTTGAAGATGGTGACACAGAGAACTCAGAGATTATGTATGTAAGTATATTGATTAAATCTAATGATTGTACATTCCCATTGGCATAGAATGTGATGCTCAATGGTACTCAGAGGTGTAGGCTAGGGTGTAGCTCACACACACTCAATGATTCACTCAGAAATGCCTCGGGAAGTGTGTAGGATACCCGCGACTTTTTCCTTGTACTTTTTTATAGGAGTTGAATGAGATTTTGAATTTCAAATCCAAGTTAATCTCCTAGAATCATGTACCTAAAAGTGAATGAGATATTCTCTCAATCATTCATCTACTTTTCCACGACTTCCATAAGTAGGTGAGTTTACAAGAGTGATTAAAGTCATATAGGCTTTTACATAGGATAAAAGGTAATAACCAATTAAGCATTGGTTCCTATGATCATTGTTCCATGTAGATATATCCTTCAAGGGTTCAAGCTTTATGTGTGGTCTTCAAGTTTGATAACCAAGCCAAGTCTTCCAAAGCTCCAATGTTCAAGCCAATGTGTGAAGGCTTGATATGCACCAACATGGCCCTGTTCCACAACTCCGATCATGGAAAGCATTGAACATTAAGGTCCAGAACAATGCAAAATACAAGGAATGGCTAAACTACCCATACATAGTGCCACCACCAGGACCACCATCAATAGCCTACATGATGGCCACAATTCGACACTGGATGCCTCGACTGAAACCCATGCCAGATGTGGCAGCTCAAATGATGCTTAAAATTTTGGACATGATGCAAGTTGTGCTCAAAACTTTGAAATGCAGAGGCACCACAGGTACGTCTACCAGGATTTACCCATGGCAATTACAATTTGGTGTATGACATGAGCACCACCCCCGAAATTCGGGTAGCTTACGCTTGGCATGCACAAATTAAGTATCTTCCCGCATGCTATAAACAAACATTTGAAGAAATGCTCAAATCAGGTTTCTGGGAGTATCACTCGGAGGTCTTCGCACCAAAACCTACACACCTACTTCATCTGTTTTGCATGCGAACAAGCTATGTACTCCGAGTACTACACTACGCCGCAACCAGATGTCCCAAGTGCCATAAATTGGGATGCATTGGAAGCTGATCTAGCAAGAGGATTAAGGATAGGAGAACACGAGCTAGCCACCAACGTCATCCAATACTATATTGACCACCCTATAGAACAGAGGTATGTCAGGGGCGACAGATGCTAGGAAGGGGGGAGTGTTGGCATACAAGTCATATGAAGAGCATACAGGTATAATGGAGGAGTCATGCACAATACGACAACAAGGCCTAATCATTTTTTCCCATGAACTATTTCCAACTTTAGTGATTTTCATCACTACACACACATTGTAAATTCCGTTTTTGGTAGAAGAGACTCCATTTTGTTCAAGCCAAGGAGTCCTTGAGCTTGAGGAATATTAGAATTAGCTACATACCAATTTTCATAATTTTTAGAGTCCGTTTGAGCCCTCAAATAAGCTTGAGAACCTAATTTTTAACTAGGCCGGACACTAGGTCTGAACAAGGCCAAAGCTAGTCAGAAAACTATAAAAAGAGCTAGAGAGCTCATTTTTGAGGTTAGATTGTTTGTGAATTGAGCTTATGTAAGAGACTTTTTGACTAATGCAAAGAACTCCATTGTTCCTCTCCTTGTTCTTGCCTTATGTGCGCATGTGTGTGTATGTGTGTGCATGTTTGTGTGCTTCTCACTCACACACTTGTGCCATCACTTGCTCATAGTCTTCATACTAGTCCTCATGTCTCCACGGATTGACATTTATGAGGTGGATCTCCTCACGTTGGTACTCACCATTGTGCTAGAGTGACACTCTTCCACCTCTTTGACCTGTATTTTCTTGTTGTCCTTGACCTCCTTGGTTGCTTTGATATCTTCCTCTTCCTCTTGTAGCACCTCGGTTGTGTCTTCCTCTTCCTCTACCTGCATACAACAATTGCCCTTGGCTATCCTTGGCATTATGACCACCAAGGTTCATCTCCTCTGTCACCATGAGAGTGATTAGTTGATCAAAATCAGGAAGAGAGTCCCTTACATACACTGAAGTTGTGAAAGCCCTCCATTTTTCATAATCCCTAAGTCCATTTAGGGTGTGGGCGACAAGATCATCATCATCTAGGGCACAACCGATTGACCCTAGTGCATCTGCAAGCTCTTTAACCTTTAATATGTAATCATTAGCACCTTGAGAGGGGCTTTTCCTAATATTATTTAGCTCATTCTTGAGTTAAATTTTTCTAGCTTTTGTGGAGGTTGAGTACAATCTCTCCAAGCACTCCCACATCTTCTTCGATGTATCCAAATCTTGAATATGCCCTACCATAGAGTTGCTAATATGCTGAGATAAAATGAAAATGACCCTTTTGTCCCTTTCATCCCACTCTCTTACTGCTCTTCTCTGGTCATTGGTTGGATTTACCTCATCTATGTAGGGTTTTGGCTCTCCACCACTCAAGTCCCCACAAACCTTTCCCCATCAAAAAATTGCTTATTCTAAATCGCCATGGTTGGTAGTTTCCTTTTTTGAGCTTCTCAATCTGAGCATTGAGATCAGCCATGGTGCCTCCTATCTTTTGAACCTCCCCCTTGATGCAATGAAGTTGAAAAGGATGGAATTTACCTCAAAAAATAGAGCTACTCCTCTTGATGAAGCATCGTCTTTGATTTGATGATGTATTTGCTTCCCCTTGTTGTTGACGTGCCCGTTCTTTGCTTCCTTCCTTCAAACTTTGATGAAGTCTTTACTTCACTTCAGTAGCTCCTTCTCCTCTCTTTGATACTCCACTTATAGCTCTGATACCTCTGTTGGAGGATAAACACTCCTATGTGCACAACAAAAGCAAATGAACCCTCCTAGGATCTTGAAATTTTTCAAACATAGGCTCTGTATTTTCTGAGTTTCTCTGAGTACATGCAGAGACTCAAAATGAAGTTTTGCAGGCTTGAAGTAAACTCTAAGATCTTTCAAATGAGAGTAAGATCACTCCATTTGGACACTGGATGATGCTTCACTCATCTGCAACAAAACACATAACTTGATCTCTTCACAGAGTATGAGCTAACTAGACACACACTGTTCTGGACATTTCTCCGCAGATGTGCAGGCAATGAATCTGAGACTTATAGCAGACAAAGTAGAACTTATAAGCTTTCCAACAAGACAAAAATCATTGCAAATGGATTCCGGAGAAGGAGAAACAACAATTACAAGACTGGGGGGTGTGCCAAAAACATCTAGATAGATAGTGTGTAAAAGTGGAATTTTTGCAAAATATGCAGAGAATAGCTAGTAGGGGGTGTGCTTAAGCAAGGGGGCAGCTTGGGCACATATTTCCACGACTCTAAGTCATAATACAACTCATTAGAGGCTTTAAGACCACATACTAACCTCTTTAACCAATCAAAAGCATATACATGTCAAAAGTGAGGTCCAAACGCATCAAGAGGTGAGCTAAATCTTCTCCAATCAACTTCTTTCCATTATGGGCATGATTTGATGCCTCCAACTCGTGGAAATCAGCCTCCTTTGATTGTGGATGATGTGGAAGGTTCAATTTGGGGCATGTTCCCACACTCTTGAGCTCGAAAAACTTTCAACAAATTCTAAACCATCAATCTTGAAAATGTCACACTGGTAAGAGTCACCAAGTTTCATAGTACCAAGGGACTTTGTTCCGTAAGTAAAGAACCATTCTCTATGTGGTGTTACATGGAAAGAAGCACCAGAATCTAGCACCCACATGTAGGAAAGAGAATCAGCCATAAGAGCCTTAGTAGCCATAGTACTCTCAAGTCTCAACACATCAGCATCATCAGAAACAACATTGATTTCTTCAATCTTTACGATTGAAGTAGATGATGCAAATAACTATTTAACATGCCCATTATACCCTTTACCTTTAGCATTCTTTAATGCATAGTAGTCTTTCTTCATGTGTCCTTTCTTATGAAAATAATGGCATTGGATATCCCTCTTCCTTGATTTACTTATAATCTTATTCTGTTTACCATTCTTTTCCTTGTTCTTGCTCCTGCCACATTGCTAATTCTTTCCTTGATAAGAATCATGAACATTATATGCATCTCCACTCTGAGTGCCAACCATAGATTTTCTATGAATCTCCTTACTCAAGAGTGCTCCACATATGTCATCATATAATAGTTTACCACAAGGTGCACTATTTCTCATACCTATGCAAAACATATCCCATGATGATGGCAAGGTGCATAACAACAAGACTGCTTTCATTCCATTATCCATGTCCATTTTTTGAGCCTCTAATTGGGAGAATATAGCATCAAAATCATTTAGATGAGTAACAACACTATCTGTGTCCTTCACACGAAGGTCATATAACTTTCTCATCAGATACACATTATTTGATGCAATGTATTTTTCATATGTATTGCATAACTTCTTCCAAAGCTCCTCTACACTTTCACAGTCCAATATTGTAAAGTAAATAGTATCTATCAGGTGCAATGGAATAGTAGACTTGACCATTTCATACAACTCATCCCAATCATCTTCATCCATATCATTAGGCTTCTTTAAGATTCCATTTATTGGCTTCCATTGTCTCATCTAAATCAGCTTATCTTTAATATGATTCTTCCATAAAGCAAAGTTTGTGCCATCAAATTTTTGGATCTCAAAATGGTCTTCGTCCTGCAAGTTATTGCTCCTCCTTAGAACACTGGCACTAGACCCTAATCCACTATACATGCTTGAGACCTCTTATGTCATTATGATAGAGAACTAAATAGAATGATAGTGGAGCTAGAAGAGCCCAAATATCATTGAAGCTCAAAAAGGATGACCAAGGGTCAGGTTTTGGGAAAAAAATCAATAGTCTTCCTAGAAAAATGAATCAATAAACAATAATGATCAAACAAAAGGATTATGTGAGAATAAATGTGCTCGCACCAATAAGTGTATTAAGGAGTAAATTGACCACTGTATAGTTGACAAAACCAAGAAATCTGGAAAATGTTTTCCATAGTATCCTCAACAAAATGACGATATGACTAGTGTCAAAATCTCATAAAACTTTAAGTATTGACATGCTCACTTGCATAGTGAATCATTGACTCCATGACATATAATAAGTTACTTCAAAGAAGCCAACTAGGCTTATTGAGCACCTATGAACTACTAGCATACATCTCCTATGGTGAGGCTAGGTAAGTCTTCCACTTGCATCACGAGAGAGACCTCGACATTTGGATGTCTCCCAGTTAAGAAAACCTAATCACGACCCTCTTTATCAAATGTAAAAGGTTTTTTGCAAAAATATTACTGCTATACCAATGACCACATGGACGTACATAACTACTATCCACAAAAGCCTACATAATGTGTATGTGCTCAATATATGCAGTAAAATGGAACTAAAAATGTTGAATTCACAGCCCAAATACTATCCAACAACACCTGCAAGTGTCTGTCAACTCTCTTCTTTAGGCTCAAAAAAATTGCATAGACTTGTGGTGACTACTCCCACCACAACTAAAAACTTTCAAGAAACCTATAGATTCACTAGTGTGGCTGAAAGCACAGTCCCAAAGGTGAATATTTGTTGTTAGAGAATTAGAAAGAGGACTCTTCTTGATGTTCTTGAACCTGTTTAAAGAGAACTATGCATGAAAGTAATTCAAAATGGCTCCAAGAATCACACCAAAAATGCTTCAAAATAGGCTTTGAAAGAAAAAAATGAAGCCTTGAGGGCCCATAACATGTTGAAGGTAATCTTAACCTTAGTCTTTCCCCTTCTTCAAACACAAAAAGAGTGTAACTTAATGGCAAGAGATTATTGGTTAAGCAAGCTTCAGGGGGAAAAGTTCTGGGATGGGTGACCTTCCGGGAAGTACCGAGAACCTCTATCATCCTTGATCATTGAGGTCCTCCCTCATATCTAGCCAATGCCATCAATAGTGAATTTGATGACTTGGATGACAAGGTATGCCAAGGTTTATGCCTTGGTGGCCACCTTTGTCATAAGCCTTGGAGAAAGCCTTGGGTGGATGGGTGGGTGCTCCCTTCGATCGCATAAATGGAACAAAGCTTTTGTGTCCAAACGCTCCGATACCAATGAAGTATTTTGATAGTGATGCACCTCAATGGACTCTCCTTCTCGAGAGCTCCATGATGATACCCTCGATGTTTAAGGAAACTTAGATCTAGATGCCACACATAGTACTATGCATAGAGCTTGCATAATATGTAGAAAAAACAGTACATAGAGAGCACGGACACAGATTTCTTGGGTGTTACAAATGTGGTCAAACTTATAGTCTATGATTGGCCACACCACTATATGGTTTATTAAAGAACATATACAAAAGTGTCTAACAAGGATTTGGCCTTTCACATGGAAAATAACGGTAACACTTGGCTCCTTGCTTCTTATTGCTCCAAGTGTCATCAATCCAAAGTGGTCATATGCTCCTAAGGCTGGAGCTTGATTTTCAACACTCCCCTCTCAAGCTTCAACCTTCAGGTCTTCGTCCTAGCTCCATCATTCCAATGCCTCTTTTGAGCTTTGTTAGCTTGCTTGGGTCCAATACTTTGGTGAACATGTCAACAAACTAATATTTGATATGTATGTGTTGAACTTGTACCTCTTATGCTAGCACCTTCTTTGATGTAGTGATAATGTACCTCTATATGTTTTCTTCTATCATGGAACATAGTATTGACATATAGATACACACTATGCATGTTGTCACATATGATTGGAGATTGATTGACATGAAAATTTAACTCAATCATAAGCACCTTAAGCCACACAATCTCACACGTAACTTGTGCTAATGCTTTATATTCAGCTTCTATAGAAGATAGGGCAATTATAGGTTGCTTCTTTGCCATCTGTTAGTCGGGTGCCGGAGTGGGACAAATGTAATGACTATCGGATGTAACGGAGTTCCATGAATTACGCGCGAAAAGTTGGTACGCGCAACCTGTAAATCTATATAAAGCAATGTAAGGAGAATGATAGGAGAGACGTCTTTTCTGGAATTGCGAGATTGTTCGCCTAAATTATTGTCAGAGTATTGTTTACACTGTTGTGAAGTTTTGAGTATTGTTAGTGTTGAGTTCTGCATCGTCTGTTTACAATGAAGTTCACCATAACGAATGTTGAGTGACGGACTGTGTGTCTGAGTACTGTTATCATACCGTATTGCTGTGTGTTCTCAGTTGTTGAGGAACCTGAATTAGTCTGAGTAATTATATTACTGTGTGAGTTGAATAGGTAAACTGTTGCACTGTTGAGTATGTTCTGTTCGTTTTACGGAATTCATTGTATTCGGTAACGAGGACGAACTATTGCTTTCGGTAAACGTAAATCCTTTATTTGAGATCATTGGACAGTGTTGTGACGAATGAATCTGTCAACTATCGCATTCACTCAGGTTCATTTATTACATATTAGTGAGTCTGTAGAAGGGACTACTGCTCTGTTCCAATAGCAGGTTAGTCTGGAGAATTTCGATACGCAGGAGTATAGAAATCAAATATTGTTTAGTTACTGCCAGTAACTGAGCTAGGACGAGTAGTCATGCTTTGACGCTGTAACGAAGATTTGGGAAATTAGTACAGGGCCTCTGTCTAACAGACCCCTACCACTCCCAAGAATCCACGTTGGTCTAGTAACGCCGTTCAGTAATGATACTGAAAGTTTAACACAGTTTATGGTGAAGTACTGTTTTACGTTTAACTTTTGTTCGGTAACGATTTTGGTTGGTCAGTAACACAGTGTTTCTGTAACACTTTAACACTTGGCGCCGTTTGTGGGAAGGTGGCATCAAGATTGCCAGTCGTCTGTCAGAATCAAACATCAAGATTATCGTTCGATGGGCAATAGCAATAGAATCAGATTGTTGCAAACTATTTCGTTAGTAATACTACGCGATTAGTACAAAAAATGATACATGTCGGTTACTCGATCCGGTGAAACGTATCCCAAGAACCATCAGTCTGGAGTACTTAATGTACTAAAGACAACTCTGGAAGGTAAAAGTACAACTAGGTCTCACCCAGTTATCAAGAAAGTTAAGAACGTTAAAACTGATTCTGGTCATATTCCGGTAGAACGTATTACGACTCTCGTACATTCCGGTACTATTTCGGCACAGTCTGTCGAAGATATAGTAAGTCCAGAACCTACCAAGACGCAGTTGGAAACTAGTTTAATAATCTTGGAAAAAGATTCAGATTCATCTACGATAAGAAACGCTCTAGTCAAAGAAATCGGCGAAGGCGAAAAAACACCGTATTCGGGCATAATTTCGGTGCCTTTCGGTGATATTTCGGTAAGAGAATAACAGTTTTTCGGTGATGGTTTAGCATTTTCTGCTGAATCTTCAGCCCAACCACCACGCTTGGAAGCGAGTTCCCATACACTGGACATCAAGAAGGAAGGAAAGCTGTTCGAAACAGAGATTCGAAGCATATTAAGCAAGATAATCGCACCGGAAAGTGCGCCATCCGACGATACAGATTCCGGTAGTTCAGATATTCAGACCCTAGATACAGAAGGAAGGTATAATACACTCACGATGAACGGTCAACAACAACAACAACAACAGTTATGTCCACCCAGGCCACCTCCAACGGGAGTGACATACACGAAGTTTGGTGGATTTCGAGGAGATGATCTGGATGCTCACGTACGCACTTTCGAGATAAGCTACGCAATTCTCAACCATCCACCGGATCAGGCCTACAAATCCATTGTCTTCCAATCTACACTTGTCAATGAAGCAGCTAGATGGCTTACAGAATATGATATTAATCATTTCGGCACCTACGAAGCAGTACGAGATGCTTTTTTGCAGCGATTCAGGTTAAAAAAGAATCCAGCCAAAATTTTTGATTATTTGCAGAATAACGGACAGAAGGCAAATCAAACCGTACAGAAGTATGCTACTCTCTTCAGAACACACTTAAGGTAGCTACCACCGGCCCACGCTAACTTGCCAGATGACGTTATCACTCAGTGGTTCATCAATGGCTTGGTTCCACAACTTAAGCAGATCATGATCAGAAGATGTGTCGGAGCCATGTCCCTCGATGCAGTCATTGCAATGACTCTGCAACTGGAACACAAAGTCGGTGGATTTATAGAACATTTGGAATGGTTAAAAGCAAACAAAAATGTTGCAAAAGATATGACTAGACAAGTATACTGCAACACATGCAAAAATTCAGGACATACCAGTGCTAATTGCGCACTTAATCAGACATTCTGCGCTATCTGCAACATTGTCGGACACACCACCAAAAACTGCGCATACAACGCTAGAGTACAAGGAACAACGACTGTCAATGCAATTATCCAGGAACAAGGGCAGCCAACCAACCACTATGTGCCTCCACAAATGAGAAACAACCAGCAGCAAGGATATCAAAATTACCGAGGACAGAGGAATAACAATTATAATCCAAACCGCTAGCAGAACGGACAACCACCGAAAAATCCCAATTTACCACCACCACGCTGTCATTTTTGTGGCAAATTCGGACATATTAGGAGATTTTGCAAGGATGCAGCTGAGTATGATCAAAGGAAGAAGGAACGTCAAAATCCAATGGCCAACATGGTAAAAATCACACCGGTGGAAACATAGGCTACTGCAGTCCAGACCCGTTCCAGTAAACAACTACAACCGGCAGCAGAAATATTTGAACCAGGGATACGTGAACAACACAGAATGTATAACAAGGCTAGTCAATGGACCACAACAGAGCCACCAGTCTTCCCAGAGCCTATTCCGGTAACCCAGTCATCGTTAACAAAGGAAGGAACACAACAAAGGGAGTCAGCAGCAGGAACATCATCAGCAACAGATACATTACCAACCGTAGACACCTCCGCATCAGCAAAGGCATCAACTTCAACATCAGTAGAGCTTGTCAATCAATCTCAACAGGCCTGGGAAATCCTATCTAAGGCATCTATCACTCTGCCTTTGGGCCAACTACTGGCATTAGTACCTGGAATTCGACAACAGTTCCAACAACAGTTCAGTCCGGTACCTTCTTGTATTCCGGCGACAGCAGCAGTTCAACTGGAACCTTATTCCACGGTTGACCATTCAGCTCCCTTGATTACAGTATGGTATAAGAATCATAAGATTACGCAGGTACTAATTGATGGAGGCTCTGGTGTTAACATTGCGACTGCGGCATTATGCCAAAGGTTAGGATGGACCAAAATCGAACTAGTTCAATTTTTTGTCAGAATGGCAGATCAATCAAGAGTCCATCCCGTAGGACTTGTGCGGAATGTACCCATCACTTTACAAGGTACGACCTTTAAAATGACCTTTGTTATACGAGATCTGCCGGAATCCTCTTTGGATTACAACCTTCTTTTCGGCCGACCGTGGCTAAAGCATGCGAAGGTAATACAGGACTGGTCTGCACAAGAGCTTACGTTTAAAGATGCCAATCGTAGATATGTGGTAAAATTAGATGCTATACAACCCTGCGAGCTACACGCTAGACCATATTTTGCTGAACCAGTCCATATGCTAGATGGATTATCAGATGATGAAGAAGAAGAGTTTCTGAAGAGTAACGCTGACTTAATTTCCTTAGGGACTATTGATCTATAGTCCATTGTAGATAATTGGAATGCTTCAGTCTGTACAATAATACCCATCACAGAAGAGGCTAAGAAGGAAGATACTGTTTCGACACATGACGATGAACTACAGCAACTTCTTAAACCAACAGACAACACAGAAAAACATCAACAGTTCTATGTTCCCGAAGATCAGCTGATCACTTACAATCTAGGAGATGAAGATCATCCGCGTCCTGTAAAGATAAAGCAAAACTTACCGGAAACATTTCAAGCAGGCTTAATCCAGCTACTCCGAGAATTCACTGACGTCTTTGCATGGGACTACAAAGACATGAAAGGATTGGACCCCCGTATCTACCAGCATAGGGTCATGCTGAAGCCAGAAGCAAGGCCGATAAAGCAAACCAGCTACCGGATGAATCCCCATTATGCATCTCAGGTAAAGGCAGAACTTGATAGGTTATTAAAAGTCGGATTCATTGTGCCAGTAGAGCATGCCGAATGGATCTCTCCAATTGTGATTGTGCCTAAGAAAAACAAGCAATTGCGAATCTGTGTAGATTACCGGAAATTAAATGCAGCAACCGTACCGGATCCCTTTCCAATTCCCTTTTTGGATACCATGCTTGATAGAGTAGCAGGTCACGAGATGTATTCATTCCTAGATGGATACAGTGGCTACAACCAAGTGAGAATGGCCGAAGAAGATATACCAAAAACTACATTTATTACCAACTAGGGTGTCTTTGCTTGTACGGTAATGTGGTTTGGATTAAGAAATGCACCAAGCACATTTCAAAGATGTATGCAGGAGATATTTTCTCCTTACCTCACTTCCTTTATGCAAGTATATCTCGATGATTTTTCAATTTTCGGTAAGATGATAGCACACCTGTTTCATTTACGGTGCTGCTTTCAGAAATGCAGAGAGTATAGACTCTGCTTGAACCCAAAAAAATCAGTGTTTGCGGTCTCATGTGGCAAGTTACTTGGCCACATTGTATCTGCACAAGGTATCCAAGTAGATCCAGATAAAATTTCGGCAGTATTAGAAGCTCCGGTGCCAGCTTCTCCAAAAGAAGTTATGCGCTTTATGGGCCAAGTACGGTGGCATGGAAGGCACTTACGGTGGCTTGCTCATTTGGCTATACCACTAAACAAGCTAATCGCCAAGACACCTCGACAATTTGAATGGACCCAGGAATGCCAGATAGCATTTGATCGTTTAAAACATTTATTAACACAAGTTCCTATCTTACAGCCACCGGATTGGGATCACCCATTTCATATATTTATTGATGCTTCAGATATAGCAATAGGAAGTGTGTTGATGCAACAAATTGATAAATGGTTTAGACCAGTGTATTATGCAAGCCGAAGATTAGCGCCTGCTGAGAAAAATTACTCTGTAACAGAAAGAGAATGTATAGGGCTAGTATATTCTGTCAAGAAATTCAGACATTACTTGCTAGGCCGTAAATTCACATTTCATGTAGATCATGCTACACTTGCCTATCTAGTTCGGCAACAACATCTAGGTGGTCGATCATGCCTTAGTAGATTTCTTATCCCGCTTAGATTCTGGTGAAGCTCCAATAGGCATAGATGACATGACACCCGCGATTTATGTGTCAGAACCAGTTAATGAAGATTATGCAGACCCACCTATCCCATTTTCATATTATGATCTGATCTTGACCTTTCTCACTGATGGTTGCCTTCCATCTCAGACTTCTAGAGCAGTACGCAGGAAAATTGCAGTCTTTAGCCGCCGATTTTGGTTAATTGTTGGAGAATTATATTATGTAGATCACACCGGAATCCTACTTCGCTGTATTCCACCGCATGAAGTTAATTCAGTTATTACTTTGGCTCACTCAATTCCTTCCGGTGGTCATTTTGCAGCAGATTTAACTCACCGGAAAATTCTGCAGAGTGGTCTCTGGTGGCCAACGATGTACAGAGATATCTCACAGTTTGTCAAACAATGTGATACTTGCCAAAGATCTGGCCAGCCTTTGCAACGACATCTCTTTCCTCTGCAACCCATCTTACCATTGGAACCTTTCCAAAAGTGGGGTCTAGATTTTATCGGTCCGATTACACCTCCAGCAGTCTTCAGTAACAACCGTTACATACTGACCTGTACAGACTATGCAACCAGATGGGCCGAAGCTTGGGCTTTACGGTCTGCTACAGCCGTTACGGTAGCAAAGTGTCTGCTAACCGATGTCTTTCCACGTTTTGGCTTACCACTTGAAATTGTCTCAGATCAAGGCACTCATTTTGTAAACAATTTAATGAAGGCACTTACACAGTCGTTCCAGGTCACACATAGATTTAGTTCTCCTTATTATCCTCGTGCTAATGGATTGGCCGAAAGTACAAACAAATCTCTGTTGAATATCCTTCGAAAATTGATCATGGAATCACCGGAAAGATGGATCAACTGCTACCTGCAGTGTTATGGGCATACCGGACTACCTACAAGGTAACAACAGGATTGACACCTTTCAAATTAGCTTATGGCTTAGAAGCAATAGCACCAATGGAGATAGTTATACCAAGTTTACGAGTAGCCATTACCCAGAAACTGCTACCGGAAGACTCACTGTCATTTTGGTTGGACACACTCAGAGAGTTAGACGAGCATCGATGGCTCAGTTTTTTAACTATGCACGAAGTCTAACTAAGACAGGCAAGGACGCACGATCGAAACCTGAAGACTCCTGTATTTTTGGTAGGACAGCTTGTACTTTTCTGTAATGCAAAGTCAAATAGATCCGCAGGCAAATTCAAATTACGGTGGTTCGGCCCTTACAAGATCTCAGAGCAAATAGGTCCAGCAACTTTTTGGTTGACTACGTTGATCGGAAATCCACTTCCAAAAGCAATCAACGGTTCGAAGCTACGGCCGTATCAACATGCTGCTAGCCCGCATTAAAACATTTGGCGGTGGACCGCATTTTTAGTTTTGTTCTTTACTTTTCCTTCTGTTCTTTCTTTTCTTTTTTAAATAGCCGCGTTTTTGTCATAAGCCGCCCTCCTTATTAATCACTAGAGCATGCACGCCAAATTGAAAGTAGTATCATTCCAGCACCGCACAATGATAACCCTCACTTCCTACCCCACCGTAATGTCTCTACTTAATCTCTTCGGTTGCGCCAAAAAACGCTATTGTGTTCTTGTGATTTGTGCTTGTGTTTTCTGTGTTCTGTGTATTCGTGCTCTGTGCTCTATGTATTCGTGTTCGCGTGTGCAATGGAAGCGTTGGCAAATTTCGCAACCTTCTGTGATGGTATCCCTACCGAGGTAGGAGAATACCTGCGCACCCGAGGGTTGGCCAACTTCGCTGAGCTGCCATGGCACTCAATGGAAGCCCATCCCTTCTTCGCACAAATCATCCCTGCCATCACCCAATCCCCCATCGCTGAACGACAATGGCTCTTCCCCTCCCTACCATCTAGAACCGTAGTAACCTTCCAAGCCTTCGCCGAAGCCTTCCGCCTCACCCCACAAGGCCGCGAGAATGGCCCAAGCATCCCTGTAGCCAGAATGATCGAACTTTTTCCCCGCTATTCATCGAACGAATACGCCATCCGCTGCCGCCCTGAACCCGAAAGAACTGCACTCCAGTTCTTAGTCGCCATCTTAAACCTCCAGAAACGCACCTACTGTATATCCCGCCCGTTCTATTCCGCCATCGACCTTGCTGCACATGAACCCGTCAACTTCGCATCTTTTTTCTTTCACCGTATCCATAAGGAGTGTGTAGCCATAGTGAAACAAGTCAACAAAGGGACCACCCCTCGATCCAGACTTCCCCACATCCTCTCCTTTCTCTTTCCGACCATACTCGAAGCTCAACCACCACCACGAGGACCTGTCCTAAGGCATGAAGAATCAGTACAGCTACTAGAGGATGAGGAAGAAGAAGATGAAGAAGAGCTCAATCAATTGTTCCGCCGGAAACGCATCAGGATTAGCTCCTCCGAAAGCGAAGCACAAGGCTCAGCCGGAAAAGATAGAGATGACAATAAAGAAGAAGAGAAGAACGAAGAAGAGACATTCCATGATACAGCTACTTCAATGCACAATGAATCATCGACTGAGCAACAAGAACGACAGGATCGAACAGAAACGGAATCAATTTTGATCGAAAAAGAATCAGAGCAACAGGTAGACGAGCAAGAATCTGCCAGAGATGCACTAGATAAGCTACTGAAGGCAGTGGAATCCACAGACGCGAACAATGCAGAAACCGAACAAACAAACAAGGTAACAACCACTGACTCTGCCCTCCCCAAAACACCGCCTGTCAACCCCATTTCCCAAGCGGAACCACCCCGCAGTCCCATCAAGCCCAGTCACCCCACCGAAACTGCTGAAACCTCAACATCCTCCCTCAATTACTCACCACCGAATTCCTAACAACTCCTCACCGCCACCTCTTCGCAACCTCGCCCTCCTCTGCCACCCCACCCCATTCCAGTCTTCTCTAAGTTAGAGTCTATGGGTCGAATGTTGATTAATCTATCCCAACAACTGCCGCAACAACTGAAGCAAGCCACAGACAATGCACGAGATGAATTCCAAAGAAAATTGGAAGTGATGGAGGCAGATATTACCCCCCTCCAGGAAGAATTACAAGCAGCAAGAGCGGAAAACCATGCACTCCATGAGCAGATCAAGCAACTACAAGCTACACTCCAAGCACAGGAAGAAAGCTCAAGCCAACGAGATAAGGCACTGGCTGAAAAAGAAGAATTACTGACAGCTGCTGACACAGAGATAATAAAGTTAAATCAAACCAGCAAAGATACAGAAGACACAAGAATCGCGCTAGGAAACCTACTCGAACAAACAAGGGTTCAGTTGCAGGAAGCCATACAAAAGAGCGAAGAGCAGCAGAAAGAAGCAAAACAAACAGAAGATCAATTACAGAGAACGAAAGAATCACTTGATGAGGTCAACAATATACTTAAACATCAATTACTCAGGGAAGCTAAAAATCAGAAAGACTTAGCGAATGCCCGCAGAGAAAACGAGATTGTAGCTCAGTGATGAGTAGCACCTCCTTTAATGTCAATCCGGGAAGACGTGAGGACGGTATGAAGACCTCGAGCAAGTGGAGGCACAAGTGCGTGAGTGAGAAGCACACAAGCATGCACACACATACACGCACACACGGCAAGACAAAGAGTGAGAAGCAATGGAGTTCTTAGATTACTTTCAAAAAGCTCTTACAAGTTCATTTCAATTACAATCTAACCTCAAAAATGAGCTCTCTAGCTCCTTTTATAGTTTTTGACTAGCTTCGCCCTATTCAGACCTAGTGTCTGGCCTAGTTAAAAATTAGGTTCCAGGGCTTATTAGAGGGCTCAAACGAGATCTAAAAAATATGAAAATTGGCAGGTAGATACTTCTAAAGCTCCTCAAGCTCAAGGACTCGTTGGCTTGCACAAAATGGAGCTACAAAAATACGACATGATATTTACAATGGTTTTTAGTGATGAAAATCACTATTTGTGTAGGGATTTTCTCTATTGATTTGTCATACATACCTTTGAGCTCCCTACTTGCTCTTTCTTCTTGTGTGCTCAACTCCTTGATGTCTGAAAAATTTAGATGGCCTACTTGCCAGATCTTCTTTGACTGCCATGTCTGCTTGTGTTGTCCCTTCGCTCTGACTCTCTTCGTCTTGTGGCTCCTTCGGTTCCCTGACTGCTGCCAACACCCCCCCCACTCTCGCGTCTGTCGCCCCTGACAGACCCTTGTCTAGATATTCGTTGAACGTAGTATTGGACGACGTTGGAAGCGAGGTGATGTTCTTCTAATCTGAGCCCCCGTGCTAGATCTGTTAATAATGCGTCCCAATTCACTGGTCCTGGTACGTCCGGATGTGGCACCCGTAGTTGTTCTGAATGTATGGTTCTCTCCACAGCGAATAAGTGGAGGAGATGTGAAGGCCTGGGTACAAAAATTTCTTAGTGATATTCCGAGAATCCCGTTATGAACATCTCCTCGAATGTCTGTTTAAAACAGGCGGGGAGGTACTTTATTCTGGCGTGCCAAGCATATATGACTTCTATTGATGGGGTGGTGCTCATGTCGTAAACTAGGTCTTGGTTGCCTGTAACGAAGCCTGCTCCTGAGAAGTGGGGATCCTTAATGTTTTTAAATGTCCTGAATGTGATCAGCATTAATTCAAATATTTTCATACACATTTATGCCATCACATCGGGTGTATTGCGTAGTCGAGTGCTCCAGTGTCTGATAGTAGAAATCATGTAATTTACAGTGGGAGGTCCTCGTGGAGGTGCTAGATAAACATAATTTAGCCACTTGGCACAGCCTTTGATGTTCTTGACAGCAATGGTGAATTCGGGCCATGTGCGTCTTCGTAGGACTGGGGCATAACAAGGATTGTACTTAATAAAGAGGGGCATGTTATTCCAGGTTCGTACCATTTCAGGATAAGTCTCCAAGAGACGGATCCTCCAAGTGGGTTGATGAATAGTTCCTCTTTTTGCACTCTCTGGTATATCGTCGGGGCCAAACTGGGTGGCAAAGGTGGGGGCCTTCCCACATTGTCGTTGGATCTCTGCGTTGTAATCAGCCAATAATATGCAATATGGCACATACTGATCATCATTGGTCCCTATCCACCTGTGATGGGACATACGTCTGAAATACTCGGACTTGATGACAGTGTCTTCTAATTTGGCTAATGATTGGATTTGTATTGCTACTCGTTCATCGTGAGTGTTCGCTATCTTCTCTAATGACTGAAGCCATTCAGGTGCTTCCACTTCTAAGGTATCCATTCCCTCTGAGGTTTGTTGCCCGCCTAGCATTGGCATAGGAACGTATGGTTCCTCGTACGAATCATCTACCTCAATGGGAACCAAGTCTTTTGGCTCAGGTTCTATAACTGGAGAGGGTTGCCTTTCATACTCTAGTAACTTTTTCTGGAGCTCAACTACCTGCTCTGTCAATGCCTTCACTTCCTCTGAAGTCGAGGCCGGTTCTATTACCTTGGTTGGAGCCTCCTGTTCCTTGAGCTGGCCACGTAGCTCATCACGTTCCCTTTCCAACTCATCATGAGCATCTAATAGATCTGCATAGCTTTCCAAGATGGTCTTCATTGTCTCTGAGGGTACGGCTTTAAACTGCTCTGGATCCATTTCGTGGGGAGGGCCTTCCATTGCTGCTTCTAGATTTGCTTCATTTTGCTGCTGCAATCTCTTGTTCTCTTCAAGGGCGGTTGCCATGTGTTTTCTGAGGAGTGCCAAGTTACGCCGGACTCTGAGATTAGCAGTTTGGTATCCGTCCAGCAAGGCCTCGAGTTGTTTGGTGCCCGACTGTTGTGATGGTTGGGGAGTTTCTAGGAGTGTTTGGTGGGCATGTTCGAGCGTGGTGTAACGTTGGTTGAGTTCTGCATTTTCTTCCTCGATCGCTGTGAGGCGGCTCTGAAGTTTCTGATTGGTAGTGATCACTTGATGATAACGATCGTCGAGGGCTCGATACTCATTTTGAAGTTGATAGACACATTGATTTAAAGCTAGAAATATACTATTTACATTAAATGATGCAGGGAGAGATGAAGATGCAGGGGAAATGGGGACGGGAAAGGGAGTTGTGAATGATGTGGAGTCAAGTGGAGATGTGGGTGGAGGGGGTATGGGGGACGGAGGTTGCATGGGGGAAGGGAGTGGTGTTGTGGCAGGAGATGTTTCCATAGTGTCAAATGTTTGAGTGACCGTGTAGATGGGGATTGTGGGTGGGGTGGATGTGACGTTAGTGAAGAGAGTGGTGAAGGTGGGCATAGTGACTCCCCCAAATTGGATTCCCGGAGAGAGTGGAATTCCCATGACGATTGTGGTGATAGTGGACGTGGTGGCGATAGTGTCACGTGGTGGAGTGAGTTGTGTAGTGAGGGGTGGGGAGGGTGGTGACAGTGGTGCTTCCTGATGTTCGTCTGTTTGCGTTGTATTTCCTGGTGCTGATACGTTGATATGAATTTGTTTCCCAGACCTCATGGGACGGGCGGGAACTCCTTTCTCAAATCGGTGAATGTAGGCCATTGCCTCATGAATGGCCTCATCCAATCCTACTGCATCGGCATGTAGGTTGATGGACTCGATGAACAGATCATCCACACCTTCCTCTGCCAGCAATTGGTTCATGAGTTTCTTGCCTGCTTCAAGTGACATTTTATGCTGTTCTTGAACTAGCTTCATGGTTCGATATAGTCTTTTTATTTGTGCCGAATACGCGGGGGCACTTGCTAACTCTGAAAGTTCATCATACTCTTGTTCTTCGTAGGCTTCTTCCTGTTGTTCAGTCTCTTGTTCATCTACGTCGACTTCTACCACTTGCAGTCGGGTGGGGGCTGACGTTGTTGTATGGGTTTGTGGTTCCTGAGCTCGCTCTGTTTCCGTTTTGAGATTAGAGTCGTAGATCAGTCTAGCCACTTCTTCATCAGTGAGATCATTGAGAGTAAAGCCCTGTGGAAATTCCAAGTCTGATGGGACGGGTGGAAACACCAGATTGGGTCCCTCTGTACTTGGTCTTGGTAGCCGAATGGTGAATGGTCTAATGCGTCGTGTCTGGGGAGGGGTAATCTCTGGTGTAGTGGTGGCTCCCCTTGGTTGAGCGCAGGGTAATTGGACTCCCCCTCTCATCTTCTTTGATGGAGGACCTGCCGCTGATAGCCTTCTCTGGAACTCCTGGGCCCGAGACCATACGAGTGCCCGCTGAATAGGCACGTCATAGGCTAGACATCGATAGATTATTTTGGTCAGAGCACAACACCCCTGGAGCACATTTTTCTGCTTCTTGTTCCACTGTTGATGGGCTAGGTGGATCTGATCTATGATCCAATGTGGTACGTTGATAGGGAGGTTTTCTGTCTCTGCCAAATACAAGCTAAACCATATCTTCTTTGGTGGCATGGTGAATCTTTCCTGGGCTGGAAAAGCAAAATCCTGCATGACGGTCCGTAAGTGAAGAGTGATGGTCGGTGTCATTGCTACCATATCCTTCAGCTTATTGAGATCTTTATGTTTCATTCTGCTTGGAACCATTGTTTCCTTTTCAGTAGGAATGTGCATACCATGCATGTCCAATGCTTCTCGTACCAGATTGAGGGTCAGTTTGAATCTTTTAAGTTCGTGGCCCGGCAACAGTGAGGGTAACACAAAAGTGTTGTCGCCTCCCTTGGCCCTGCTAGGAGTGATGGTATTGATAAGATAAGAACAACGTAAGAAATCTGGCTTCGGTAAGTGGGCCCTGAAATAATTGTCCAGGCCAGCTTTGGTCCATACCGAACGCATTACTTCAGCATTCTGATAGCTCTCAAATTCGCGCGTGAAAAAATGGTAGCGTCCCCATTTACCATTAAACTCCAATTCAGCTTCCCAAAAATAGGTTCCATCACCCAATGGTCCTGCAACATCACTGAACCAATGAGCGTGTTTGCCCACTTGAGAGGTGTGTCCCTGAGGAGGATCCTGAACTGGGAGCACATGCACAGCTTGAAGTTCTTGCGGTCTTTCGGTGAGATGTGGTTCGAGGAGGAGTGTTTCTATATCCACAATCTGTGCGCTGGATCCGGCGTGAGAACTGGAACCTCCAGCTTCTGCCATGGCACTGCTTGCTTGTTGGTTCTGTGAGAATATAGAACCATGTGTTAACATTGTAATGGACAGAATAAACCCGTTGTTGTCCCCGTTACAACATTAACATGAGGTAGATGATGAGTCACTGGTCAGTGAGTGCACGATGACAGTGTGTGTAGTTAATGCCTGGATAGTCCTAGGAGCTAGATGGAAAGATGCACTGTCTGACTAATGCAGTTAGTAAGTGGAGATGAATTCACAGATTGGGTTCGGGGGGTTTATTACAAGTCTTAGGTTGCCAAACACCATGGATGGCTTTTGGTCTTGGTTTTGTGGAGATTCGGGAGGGTTGCATGAGTAATTATGCTGGGAGTTGTTGTGTCATTGGGACCCATTTACGAGTGAGTCTGTGCGTGCTTCTAGGTGGCAGTGTGTTCGAGTGTATCAGACAAGAGTGGGTGGCGGCTGCTTGAGCGAGTGAACCCTGTAGTGTATGATGTGAATTGTGTGGGGTTAGTTGAGCCCGCAAGCAAGCCTTAGGCACCCAAATTTGTCTTGATTGTGGGTCAGCCTTCATCGACTTCTTGGGTACCCAAATGGATTTCACTTTCTCAACAGAGGTTTTAGGAGTCCTCTTATTAGCATCAAGTCGTTGATTACTAATAGGAAGTTGAGACCATTGTTGCGACTTAGTTACGGTCGGCAGCTCGTCTTTCCGCACCCACATTTGTTTCATCGGCTGAGTTGTTCTGCTTCGCGCGTTCTTTTGGTCTATCGCCTGGAGAATCTTCAGTGATTGATCTGCCCTTAGTTGCTGCCTCCTTCTGGCCTTTGGAAAAGAAGGGAGTTCCATTGTGGTTCTGACTCCTTCTTTGAGATCTTCGTTCTTCTGTATCACATAGCCTTGGACAAGAACAACATGGTCAACTTCATGTGTACCCCTGGAGGGACCAGGAGTCTGTGCCTTTCCTAGTTCCTTGAGTGCTCCATTATTTAACTCAATTGTAATTCTAGTTTGATTCACCCATACCTGAAGAAGTCCACTTCTTAGGTTTAAGTTGACTGCTTGGTCATAGATCCAGTCTTGACCCAAGACAAGGGGTTCAGTGAGGTCCTCATCTTGACATACTAGTACTTTAACTGTCATTGCCTCATCGTGAATATAGAGGGGAAGTTCCACCTCGCCCATGCAAGGGGTTTCCACGCCTCCCAATCCTATGAGATATGCTTCCACAGGATTGACAGTTAATTGCAACTCTTGACAGTAAGACAATTTAACAGCACTAGTGGCTGCACCTGAGTCAATCAAGGCTCTTACAGTCCTTGCACTCTTTCCTTGTCCTATATCTAAGGTTATGAAAGGATGTCGATCAGTTATCCTATGTGAGCTAACACCTGAAACTTCACACATAGCCACGTCATATCCTTGGTCTGCATATGCATCTTGCCTAGGGTGCTCTCTACCTTGTCTTCTTAATTTCATTCTCCGTATGCGTTCTAGGGCTTCTGCTTGAGCTTCTTCTCGAATTCGCTTTTCTTCCTCTTTGCGTTTCTTAGCAGTATTGAGTCGACTTAGCATTTCCTCTGTGAGAGGTTCCTGATACAACTTGACTCTGCATCCGCTGATATAACTTGGGAGAACATCGCCTTCTAATGTGGCTAGTTGCACTGCTCCACTTGTTGAGATTCTGTTAATGATCATGGGTCCGTAGCCTCTCTTCTCCAGTTTCCTCGCATGTTGCTTCAATGTGTAGACTAAAACTAAGTCGCCTGCCTTTAAACCTTTATCCTTAACGTGGGCATTAAAGTATGCCTTCTGTTGTTTCTTTGCTGCATATATCCCTACAGCCGCCCTCAGTCTTGTTTCTCCTAATCGTTCAAGGTCAAAAAATCTTGAGGAGAGTTCATGACCCGTCCATTCATGCTCTTGTGCTACTTTCAGTGTAGGTATTAGGAAGTCCAACGGTAGCACTGCATTTTGGCCAAATACCATCTGAAAGGGGGTGGCTTGGAGTACCGTTTTGTAGGCGACTCGGTATGCCCAAACAGCATGGTGTAGCTGTTTATCCCAATCAGAGCGTTTATTGTTCACTAATTTCGTCAGTACATTGCATAAGATCTTGTTGGTGCTCTCGGCCTGGCCATTTGCTTGAGGGTGATAGGGGGCAGACTTCTTATGAAATACCAAGAATTCTTGGAGTAGATTTTCAATCACTTCGTTCAAGAAGTGAGTGCCTCTATCACTTACTAGTTCTATAGGTAGCCCGTATCTTGTGAATACATTCTCAAACAAGAATTTAGCAGTTGTTTGAGCATCGTTCTTCGTCGTGGCTTTTACCTCTACCCACTTTGTTAGATAGTCTGTCGCAACAATGATATATTCTGCATGGGAACCCTTAGCTGGGGGATTAATAGGACCTACGAAGTCTATTCCCCACTTAGAGAATGCACGTCCACCCATCATAGGTTTCAGTGGCATCTCATCTTTACGTATAGGATACTGAGTTCTCTGGCAAACATCACACCGTTTCACATAGGTATGTGCATCCATGTGAAGGGTCGGCCACCAGAAACCCGCAAATAGTATTGCCTTGATCACCCGATCTGGTCCAAAGTGTCCTCTTGCTACACCTTGGTGAGCAGTGTCCAAGATCTTGAGATATTCACTTTCATGGACACATAGCCTCAGGTAACCATCTTTACCACGCTTGTATAGATTATCACCAATGAGTGAGTAATCCTGGGCTTCTTGTTCTAAACTCCTTTTCCTAGCAAGCGTCATGTCTTGAGGGAATGTTTTCGTCCTTAGAAAGGATACTAGTGGTTCACTCCAATCTGGCACTATGGAAACTTGATAAAGAGTGGCATGTTCCACAGGTGGTTTAGTGCAGCAGATTGGGCATTCCTTGCACAACTTTTGGACATCAGCCTCCATAGTCGGCCAATGCACTCCGAGTCTCCTTAGTGTCTGCAGGGTTCGTTGATTTGAGTAGTGTTGCTCTAATGCACCTACATGTGCTAATTGCAACCATTTAGCGTACTCATCCTCTTCCACACAACAAGCCAAAATTCCTTGATCTGTGTGCTTGTACATACTTCCTGCCATGATGTGGTACTTTTGGGCTTTCACAACCTCTCTATTTTGTGTGTTTACTACTGGATGGTTAGGCCCGTATGTCAATACTGGCACTAGTGGCTTAGCCCACTGAGGTATTACTTCCAAATTAAACAAGTAAGCATCAGGAGGATCATCTGATACTCCTTGTGGGGCTTCTCCTGATGTGAGCCTAGAAAGGTGATCTGCCCTCAAATGAGTCTTCCCTTTCCTTACCACAACCTCAAAATCATATTCCATTAGCAAGAGAAACCATCTTACTAATCTACCTGTATTACATGGCTTGTTCACAAGATATAGCAGTGCCTGATGGTCAGTAAAAAATTTAAACTTATTTGCCAGCAAGTAATGTCTAAACTTTTTAACCGCATATACCATGCCTAATCCTTCTCTCTTTGTAGTGGTATAA
Source organism: Ceratopteris richardii (assembly GCA_020310875.1). Taxonomy (NCBI): domain Eukaryota; kingdom Viridiplantae; phylum Streptophyta; class Polypodiopsida; order Polypodiales; family Pteridaceae; genus Ceratopteris; species Ceratopteris richardii. The sequence continues at coordinate 13,527,865 of CM035406.1, forward strand.
TTTCGTTCAGCTGCATTCAATTGTCTACTAGCGTAGGCAATTGGAAGATCCATATTACCTTCACCCGTAGGTTGTGCGAGTACACATCCAATAGCATAATTGGATGCATCCACGTGAACATGGAATGGCTTGTTCCAATCTGGTGTGGTCAAGATTGGTGCTGAACATAATGGCCGTTTAAGCTCATTGAAGGAATTCTCACATTCCTCAGTCCACTCAAAGTTTGTCAGAAGTCCGTACAGAGGCTTTGCAATGATGGCATACATGTGTATAAATCGTCGGTAATAACCACAATGCCCCATGAAAGCTTGTACTTCCTTGACATTCTTTGGCCTAGGTAATTCGGCTAGAGCTCTTACTTTCTCTTCATCCATAGATATGCCATTCTTTGACACTATGTGTCCTAGAATTTTGCCTTGCCTGACCATAAAAACGCACTTTTCTGGGTTCAGGCAGTACTCTCAATTTTCTCAGTCAGATTGCAGAGATTGTTTCTCTAAGCTTGGTGCATCATTTTCAGTGATTTAACTTAGTAAAGTTAGTTCTATAAGTCTAATATATGCTCACAAATTTTCATGTCATTTGGATTTCGCAATCTTCAGTTATGTTCAGTTGAAGTCAACAGGGTCTGTTCATCTTCACTTCTCTGTCAGGTACCCGATTTTTTCACTCACCTTGTCAGAGTCATTTCTGAGTGGTTACTTATCCAAATTCAGTGATTTAAAGCTTTTGGATTCCGCTTACTGTCTAGTATAATCATACAAATTTTCATAATCATTGGATTACTAAATATTGAGTTATGTTCATTTTTCTGCTCACTTGTCTCAAACTGTAGCAGCCCGTGAAAATCGGGATGATATCATCACTTGTTAAAACTCATTCTCAATGTGTGGTTCATTATTTTTTATGAGATTACTCTTGAAAGTTAGCTCTTTAAGCTACCTAGACTTCCCCAAGAGGAATTAAGCTAATTGCTGCTGTGCTTAGAAAATTATGTAAAACACTGAACAGGTGTATGAACCAAGAATAGCAAGTTTTGACCTCTGAGCTAACTCCAACTTATCTGTTTTGATCTATCTTTTTGAGAGTGATCTTCCAAGGTACATAGGGTGTCTAATACATTCATTAGCAAGCTAAAAGGGCCCACCATATACTCTTGGAGTTCATTTGGCTGGTGTAGATCAAGGATTTTGCAACACCTCTTCATCTTCAAGCACATACCTATCCATCTCTTCACACCTGTGAGCTTGAGCCTCCTGCTTCTGACATGAGACTGCTTGTAGCTATGGATGCTTATCTGTTAGAAGAAGAGAGGCACATTAGCATTACATAGGAAACAGGATGTTATGGTGTTCCCTCCACAATACTAACATGACATTTCAAGTGGTTAGGGGTTAGTGGGTGGAGTGTTTGGTGATGTGTGAGAATGTTGGTTAGTGGGTTAGTGGGTTAGTGTTCATCCTAGATGCATACTTTGGATGTGTAATGTACTCGGAATGCACCTACATCAGAGGGGACTGATTTACAAAATTGGGTCAGGCGGTTTGATATGAGGTTTAAGTCTCCAAATTTTGATTGTGGAACTGTAGCTCTTAGTGGTGATGACACGTAAAGGTTTGTGGACTGAATTGTGTTGGATTTGGGACCTTTTGGGTACCCATCTCCCCACATTCCTAGGTGTGACCGAAGATGTAATGGTGTGGGGCATAGGTGTTTGCCCTGGGATTTGTGTCGAGAGTGCTTGTGAGTGTTGATTCGATGGTGTGAATGGAGGTGAAGCTATTTGAGCTCATAAGCAGGTCTTGGGCACCCATATCTGTCTAGCATTTGGGAAAGCCTTCATTGACTGCTTTGGAACTCAAATAGAAATGGTTTGTCTAGAGTGTGGACTAGGGTATTCTTTCGTTGTGATCCTTGACGGGGGAGCTCGTTTCTCGCCCTTGCATACCCAGATCTGCTTCATGCCACGAGGTACTCTATACTGTACAGGTTGGTGCTCATACTTCTTGATCATCGGCCTCCTTTGTGTCGTGTGTTGCCCGGCTTGCTTGCCTCGAATCCTCTTTGGAAAAGAAGGGAACTCCGCGTTGACTTCTACACCTTCGTCAAGAGTGACAATCTTCTGCACCATAGAACTTTGGACAAGAATAGCATTGTTATCTTCATGTGGGTTCCTGGAGGGACCAAGATTTGGTGCCTCTTCTAGTGGCCTAAGTGCTTGCTTTTCTAATTCAATTGTGATGCGGTTTTGGCCTACCCAAGCTTGAAGAAGTCCACTTCTTAGGTTGAGGTTGACTGCATGATCATAGATCCAGTCTTGGCCCAAGATAAGAGGCTCGGTCAGATCCTCGTCTTCACATACTAGCACTTTGACTACCATTAGAACCTCTTGAACATAGAGGGGAAGTTCCACCTCACCCATGCAAGGGGTTTCCACACCTCCCAATCCTATGAGATATGCTTCAATAGGTTTGACCTTCGATTGCACTTCTTGGTAGTAAGAAAGTCGAACTGCGCTAGTGGCTGCTCCTGAGTCAATTAAAGCTCTCACGGTCCTTGCATTCTCTCCTTGTCCTACCTGTAGGGTCATAAAAGGTCGCCGATCAAGTATCCTATGGGAACATTCACCTAAAGCCTCGCACATGGCCATGTGATAGCCTAGAGATTCTTGAGTGTCAAGCATAGGCTGATCTCTACGTTGTCTTCTCAATTTCATTCGTCGGATGTGTTCTAAAGCTTTTGCCTGTGCTTCTTCTCGAATTCGCTTCTCCTCTTCTTTACGTTTCTTTGCAGTGTTGAGTCGATTTAGCATCTCTTCAGTTAGGGGTTCTTGGTATAACTTGACTCTGCATCCACTTATGTAACTTGGTAGAATATTGCCTTCTAGAGTGGCTAGTTGTACTGCTCCACTCGTGGAGATCCTATTGATAATCATTGGTCCATAGCCCGTCTTCTCTAATTTTCGTGCATGTTGCTTCAAAGTGTAGACTAGGACTATGTCTCTTGCTTTCAAGCCTTTATCCTTCACATGTGCATCGAAATATGCTTTTTGCCTCTTCTTGACTGCATAAATTCTTGCTGGAGCTCTCAATCGTGTTTCACCTAATCGTTCAAGATCAAAGATTCTAGAGGAGAGCTCATGGCTTGTCCACTTGTGCTCCTGTGCTACTCTCAATGTGGGTATCAAAAAGTCTAGTGGTAGCACGACATTTTGGCCAAACACCATCTGAAAGGGTGTGGCTTGGAGTACCATTTTATAGGCAACTCTGTATGCCCAAACAGCATGGTGTAGCTATTTGTCCCAATCAGAGCGTTTATTATTAACCAATTTTCTCAACACATTGCATAGAATCTTATTTGTGCTCTCAGCCTGCCCATTAACTTGTGGATGATAGGGGGCAGACTTCTTATGTATCACCAAGAATTCTTGGAGAAGGTTTTCTATGACTTCATTCAGAAGTGTGTGCCTCTATCACTCACTAACTCTATTGGCAATCCGTATCTAGTGAACACATTCTCAAATAAGAACTTTGCTGTTGTTTGAGCATCGTTCTTCGTTGTGGCTTTTACTTCTACCCACTTGGTTAGATAATATGTGGCCACGATGATATATTCAGCATGTGAACCCTTTGTTGGGGGATTAATAGGACCTACAAAGTCTATTCCCCACTTAGAGAATGCACGTCCACCCATCATAGGTTTCAAAGGCATCTCATCTTTACGTATAGGATACTGAGTTTGCTGACAAACATCACACCTCTTCACATAGGTATGTGCATCCATGTGAAGGGTTGGCCACCAAAGACCTGCAAATAGTATTGCCTTGATCATTCGATCTGGTCCAAAGTGTCCTCCTGCTACACCTTGGTGAGCAGTCTCCAAGATCCTCAGATATTCGCTCTCGTGGACACACACTCTAAGATACCCATCTTTTCTTCGCTTGTATAAGTTATCACCAATGAGTGAGTAGTCTAGGGCTTCGTGTTCTAAACTCCTTTTCCTAGCCATGGTCATGTCTTGAGGGAATGTTTTCGTCCTTAGGAAGGCTACTAGTGATTCACTCCAATCTGGTATTAGAGACACTTGATACAGTGTAGCATGCTCCACAGGTGGTCTAATATGATAGACTGGGCATTCTTTACACAACTTATGGACATCTGCTTCCATAGTTGGCCAATGCACACCGAGTCTCTTCAGTGTCTGTAAAGTTCTTTGTATTGAGTAATGTTGCTATAATGCACCTACATGTGCTAATTGCAACCATTTTGCATACTCATCCTCTTCCACAAAAACAAGCTAAGATCCCTTGATCCGTATGTTTGTACATGCTTCCTGCCATGATATGGTACTTATGGGCTTTTACTATCTCCTTATCTTGGGTGTTTGCTACTGGATGTTTAGGCCCATATGTCAATATTGGCACTAAGGACTTGGCCCACTGAGGTACCACTTCCAAATTAAACAAGTAAGCATCAGGAAGATCATTTGATACTCCTTGTGGGGCCTCTCCTGATGTGAGCCTCGAGAGATGGTCTGCTCTCAAATGAGTTTTACCTTTCCTCACCACAACCTCAAAGTCGTATTCCATTAGCAAGAGGAACCAACTTACTAACCTACCTGTATTGCATGGCTTGTTTACCAAGTATAGTAGAGCTTGATGATCAGTAAAAAATTTAAACTTATTAAGAAAATAGTGTCTAAACTTTTTTACCGCATATACCATGCCTAATCCTTCTCTCTCAGTAGTGGTATAATTCCGTTTAGCTGCATTTAGTTGTCTACTAGCATAGGCAATTGGAAGATCCATATTACCTTCACCTGTAGGTTGTGCAAGTACACACCCAATAGCATAATTGGGCATCTATATGGGCATGGAAAGGCTTGTTCCAATCCGGTGTAGTCAAGATTGGTGTTGAACACAATCGCCGTTTAAGTTCATTTAAGGAGTTCTCACACTCATCAGTCCACTCGAAGTTAGTCAAAAGTCCGTACAAAGGCTTTGCAATGATGGCATACATGTGTATAAAACGTCGGTAATAACCACAATGCCCCATGAAAGCTTGCACTTCCTTGACATTCTTAGGCCTAGGTAGTTCTGCAATAGCCCTCACCTTCTCTTCGTTTAGTGGAGATGCCGTTCTTTGACACTATGTGTCCGAGAATCTTGCCTTGCCTGACCATGAAAACACACTTTTCTGGGTTCAGACAGACGATATTCTCTACATTTGTCAAAGATTTGCCTGAGTTCAGGTATATGTTTCTATCTAATGTTGGAATGGGCATAGAGATCATCCACATAGACTTCCAAATTCTTTCTCAAGAACGCTTTAAACACATGGCACATCAATCTCTGGAAAGTTGCAGGAGCATTGGTAAGCCCAAATGGCATTACCCTAAAAGCAAATATACCCCACTCTGTGGCAAAAGCCGTTTTATGCTGATCTTCCGATGCAATGGCTACTTGATTATAACCAGAGAACCCATCCAGGAAGCTGTATACTTCCTTTCTTGCTACCCTTTCTAATAGATGCTCAGTGATTGGAAGCGGACAACTATCTCTGATAGTGGCTGCGTTAACCTTCTTCAAGTTAATGCATACGCGTAATTTGCCATTCTTTTTGGGCACCACTACAATGGGGGACACCCATTTGGTGTGCTCGATTTCATAGATAAATCCAGCTTCCACCAAGCGATCTATCTCTTCTTTGATCTTGGCTGCATAGTTGTCATTGTATGTGTATGGCTTTTGTTTAGAGGGTTTGGCCTCTGAGGTCATGGGGATCGTGTGTGAGCATATATCAGGGTCTACACCTTTCAGGTCCTTGTAACTCCATGCAAACACATCCCTATATTCTCATAGTAAGGCTATCAGCTCCTCCTCCTCATCTTCACTTAAGTCATGTCCTATGTATGTGCATAGCTCCTCTCCTTCTTCTATGGCTACCACTATTTTCTTGGTGGTTTCTTTGTTATCATAGGCCTCTCCTGCTTGTGCATCATGTTTAGGCATTCTTATCATGACTCTCTATGTACCTAAGCCAAGAAGACTTAAGGACTTGTGCCAAAGAGACTAAACCTCGTTTGCAACACAAGTGCGTATAGTGGGAAATTGACACACGCTTACTTGTCAATCCGATCAAACGACCTAACCAAGTGTATGAGGACATGTGCACACATGATGGAAAATGAAGTGGTTCAGCTTATATGCATGAGAAAAGACTAATCCACCTCTCAAACTCGCTGATATACTAAAAGTGTCTGCCGCAATACCACTTACAGTAGTTTTTAGTAAATCAAAGATTTCTCCCAGCTCCGAACTCCAAATATAGTCAATAGCAGACTCGTTTCGAAGCTCTCGATGAGAAGCATCTATTGGAAGTGGCTTCAGTTGATTCTGACAACCGTGCTTCAAGTTATGACCAAAATTGTGAATGGCAAGAAACACCCACACTCACACCACAACTCCTACAAGCTCACACACACACACTATAACAGCTCAAAAACAGTGGGGAGGGGTAGACAATAGTCCTACACACACATTCCAAGCATTACACAGACATAGAAGATCAAAGAGAAGATGGAAATCTGCAAGAAAGATGCAAATTCGAAATTCAGGATCTCTCCTTCTTCACAATGGAAAAAGTCTCTACAAAGAGTCACAAAGTGACTTATATACATGTGCCCTAAGTTTCGTCCTTCCACACAAGAGACTGGCACTTTATTACTAAAAAGTGAAATTCCTACTAATTTACAAGGAGTATTTTACAACAAGTTGGGATTATGCAACTAGAGGACTCCTCTAGTGCATTTACATGGCTTGAGGGAATTCTCTAAGACTTTGAAGAAGAAAAATTATGCCCATTAATTTGAAAATTTTGGGGCTCTTCTCTTGTGCTTCTTTTTCTCTGCAACACTCTCCCCCTCTTTGTCTCTGTCGTCCCTTGACAGGCCTTACTTCTCGTCTTCCACTTGTTTAAGAGTCCTGAATACATGCACCTAGTGGTCGAAGCGGCAACAAGGACTGTCAGAGAATTTGTTATTTTGTCCGAGGTATGTCCTGTGCTTCTGTTTGCCCCTTGGTATTCCTTATATCACATATTTGGGTTGTTGTATTCAGTTGGGCTGCCACACATGCCACCAGTGACTAGGAATGTGCTATTCTTAGTCACCCTCTTCAACTTTTCAGCCTCTGCCTCTTTCTAACTTTTGGTCTTCTGATTTGTCTTTGTCTTCACATATCTGACCTGCTGTATTGCTTTGAGCATGTTTACTTTGTTGACAAGGCACGCTATCAGCGGAAGGATTATTACCTCCCAAACATTGTCTTGCAGTTCTTCATGGATAGTTCCTGACCCTGGTCCGTCCTTCCCATGAAATGTCCTGGTTCTTATTGTTCTTTAATTCCATTCCTCAGGACCTGGGTGTTTCGCATTGTTGCTTGATGCGTGCCCCTGTGGGGCTTTGGGCAGAGGGTGGTTCTTTCACTTTATGATCTTCATTCTTTATTGAGCAGTTTTTGACTTTGATCTTCTTCTTCTTTTCTTCTTGCTTCATTCCCCTTCCACACGTCCCTCCTCTTGAACTCTGGCGTCCCTGACAGGCTTTTTGTGGTGACATGAATAGATCTGTATGGCTGCCTGCTCTCTTTGATTCAGCAAATTAGCGTGACATATCATAAATTCTTTCCACTGGTGTGACTTCACTCCATCCTCTGGTACTTGTCGGTGATCCGCAAAAAAGCTGGTTTCATACGCTACCGATCGTGCATTTAGGTTTGAAGTCATCTTGACAAAAAGTTCTGAATCTATTTCGAAGAGCCGGTGAAAAATGCTTCTTCGAAAGTCTGCATGTATGTTGACGGCAAAAACATAAGTCTTGAATAATACGCCATCAGGGTTAATCGGCTCGGAATAGTAGAGAGATAAAAAACGAGCGCTTTGGATCCTTGTGTAATGCCGATGAAATTCAAAAAGGTGTATTTTGCATGCTGGAAGACTTTAATTACAGTTAATCTTGAAAATCTTATTGGTCATTTTAACTGCCAAGTCCCGGACAGTCGCATATCTTGCAATCCAAAATTCCATTGTTTTTACTATGTACTCTTTCGTCGGTAGGTAGCTATGTGGTGGACTAGGTAATAACGGATAATTCAACCATTGATTATTTATGCTTCCCTGGCGCTGTCCTTCCCAAAATTGCGACCAGGATCGTCGTCGGGGTACAGGACAAATTGTTGGATTGACCTGAAGCGTGTATGGTGATGCTTCCCATTGTACCCGCAGTGTGGGATTCTTTTCCAAAACTTTGCGCCTCCATATGGGATCAACTTTTTCGAATTCTTCTTGAGTATACTTGAATGTATCTTCGTTAACTGGAGGTTGTCGTCCGGATCCTTATTCGTTGTAGTCTTTATATATTGTCGTGTTTGTTCTTTAAGTAGTCCGTATGGTACATTGAAGGGCTTCAAAATTTCATCCAAGTTTTTGCTTTCGATTTGGGCCTCCTTCATTACCTGGATTATCTGATCTTTGAATTCAGTAGTAAGCTGGGACACCAGTAGTGCCCTTTTCGGTCGGCTCAGTTCTGCAATGTCCTGAGTATTATGTTCAATTTGGACCTCCTGTTCCTCCCTTAGTGGCGAATGATATAAGGGGGGAGAGAGAGGACGTACCTCAGTCTCCTCAGTAGCCTCTACGAATTTTGGAACTACTGGTGTCCCCTCAAGTACCTTCTCCTCTAGCTGCTCTTGTAGTTGTTTAATCAATTCATCTTTTTGCTTGATTTCTTCATTAGCTTTAGCAATAGTGTCCTTGTGTTTGAGAAGTTCTTTAGCCACAATATCTAGGTGATCTGTGTCTTCCTTACATTGCAGTAGATATCTATTCTCAGCTTTTTTCCATTTGGCCCTAAGAGCTGCGGTATCATCCATGTACCTCTTTTCCCATTCGGCAATGGTGGTCTGCTCTTGCTTGAGCTGATCTTCATACTTAGCTATCTTTTCTTCCAATTCTTTGATATCCTTTTCTGGTCTTCCCTGAACTTCTACGGGCTGATCACTTAGAAGAGCTGTCATGGGCTCCTTATTTCGATTCCTTAGGTTTTTTTCTTCCTCCATATATACCTTGATTTGTGATTCTAAGATCTTTCTTCTTGCAGTGATCCTTGTCTTCTCAGTCTTGCTCGCTTCATATGTCTGTTGTACTTCGTGTAATTGTTCTCTTAATTTTGCGTTTTCTGCCTCTAAATGGTTGCACCTCTTTTTGGATTCGTAGACTTCCTTTTCTTTATGTAGTATTTGTTCTCTTGTAATTTTAATTCTGCCAAAAGATTCTTACCCCTTTCTTGAAGCTCAAGCTTGTCCTGCATTGCTTGATCGTAGTCTTCATCAGCTTCAAGCATTAATTGTTGTGTGTCCATTGCGGTTTCGATCATGTCTTGCACTATTGGCTTGAGCTGAGCGATGTCGACATTCAACCATGTCCTAGATATGCTTGGAGCTTGTCTGGTTTGCACATCTTTTCCTTGCTTTACATGGATGGTTTCATTGTGGGATTGTCTGATTTGTAGTTGTATTGTTCTTTTATTTCATCATCCAAGTCAATAATTTTTGTGGCACTCGTTGGAAGGTGACATCCATGGGGGAGGGTTCTGCCACAACCCTTATCGGTGTGAAGGGTTCTGTTTCTTCTACTGTCTCTTCTTGAGGTTCTTTCTTTGGTATCTTGATCGATACCTCTCTTATAGGTGTTGTCTCCTTGATAAGAATTTTGGAAGTCTCATTGATTTTTATCACATGCGTCCCTTCTGGGTTTGCTTCCTTGCTTGCGGTGTCCTGATCGTGGTGGGTAGTGTTGTCATCCACTTTTATGCCCTCTTCTTCTTCATTGTAGTTGACTGCATTCAATTCCACCCATTGTCCATCATCCTTTGATTCACTTTGAATATCTACATTCAATAATGAGGTGTCGGGTTCTTCTTGTGCATCTGAAGATGAGCTTGAATTTTCCAACCCCAATTCCCTGTAGCGGTGTACTTTTGTGAGCTTCTTTTTGGCCTCGATCTCTTGTTGGGCCTGCTCATAATGGTGCCCTTGTACTGGTAAATTGACTTGCCCTTCTATATATTGACGTGTATCCTCAACGGCTTGAGTTAAATCTTCCTCTGGAATCGGCCTTTGCTCTTCAATCCTTGTTTTTGGAAGTATGTGTGTCCTTTTTGTGGCTGGAACTTCCTCTTCTACTTGCTTTACCTCCCTTAATCTCTTTGTGCCTCTCATTCTGGGTTGAGAGCTGGTTTCGACCTCTTCAACAATTGTGACTCCTCTTTTGTTTTTTGGTACTGTCGCGACTTTGACATACTTAGCCATAGCAGTTGATGATGGCATTTCTTGCAGGTGCTCTCTAATACCTAAAGCATGGTAAATCAATACTGTCAGAGCTATACTGCCATTAAGGAACTTCTTGCTGTTCCATTGCTTCTTTGCCTTGAATAGCCTTTCCTGTATGTAAGGAGTCAGATTAATTTGATTTCCAATCTGCTTGATGGCATGTGAGAGGAGTTGAACAATGATCTTCTGAGGGGCGGTGTATCGATGCATGTTTGGGAAGCAGAAATGTTGATGGATTAATCTAACTTCCTCTTCTATGTCAATTCTATTGATGTCCATGAATGTTCTTGTCTTTGCTCTGCGACTTTCCTCCTTCAATACCGTGTTGCCATCTTTTTCCCATCCAAAAGCTTCCTTGATCAAGTCATGTGTAAATTGGATGACTACCCATTCACCTACTTTATCCATCACTCGAGCCTCTGGAACCAATGGATTGTGCAGTGCTGGTTGTAATGTATTCATGACTTGAGTGCATCTTTGGAAGTTGGGCTTATAGATTGGCAGTTCAAAATATTTGTGTATGCCCGCTTTCTTCATGAGGTCTATCGTAGATGGGATTTCATGCACTACTGTGAAATCCTGGGACATGATTTGAAATTGATGATCTGTATCCATGATTTTGATAGTCGCCAGGAAGAGGTACTCCCCAGCCGGTTGTTCTTCTCGAAACCAATGTCCCTTTGCTTTAGTGATACTCTGGAGAGGAAATTCTAATACTTCCTCTTGAATTGTTGCTTCCGAATCTTCAGAAACCATCTGCACTTGTAAGGAAAAATGCATTAGCTTTAATAGAAAGCATAACAACTTGTAGTGCGTTGAGTGATATGTTGTCGTTCCGTCACTCCGTTCCCCTTGGTTCTAGAAGTGAGATCTCTTACTACATCTTTTTATTTCTTTTTCCTGAAAGAACACAAGTATTAGTATAGCTGAAGCATTTATTTATTTACATAGTATGTCCATTCATAAGAGAGTTGAAACTATGAACTAATCCCCATTGGAGAATGTGCACCACTAATTTTATCATGTACATCATGTGCCGAATGCTTGGCCTTGTAATGTGACTCTATTATGCATACTTTAGGTGCATCTGATACTTCATGGGTACAATTGGAATCTCCGTTGTTCCGATGGTCCACTCCTTGCAGTTGCTTGGGTTTCCAAATCCCTTTCGTTGTCGCTTTGATAGGCCGTTGCCTTTCTTTGATTCCTCGAGCTTCATGTGTTCTCTTGGTTTCCTCTAGTGTCCTAGTACTAGAGGTTCTGCTCTTCATGTGTCTAGGACGAGTCTGTTTTTGCTTTGTCATTCGAATGCTTTGATGTAATCTATCCTCCTGATTGTGTATCTCTTGCTTGGCTGCTTGTTTAACATTCTTGGGAATCCATATCTGCTGTCGTGCTTTCTAAGCTTCAATCAAAGGCTTAGGGAGCCATACTTGCAATATTATTTCTGTTTAGGTTTTTGTGATGCTGACTTGTCATTCCCCTTTTTCTCCTTATGAGTTGGTGATGACGTCTCCGATTTCTGCACTTGATCTTTGTGTACCCATTTGAATTTGTTCTCCCCTTGATGCGAGTATCTAAATGTTGTCTTCCACATTGGTAATCCTTCTGTCGTATGAGAGACTTCATGAGAGTTGGTTTCCTTATTGTCTGGCCGTTCATCAACTGAATAGGGTGATATCACCTCCTCCTTGGTGTTGAGCCCATAAAAGTCATGTTGGTCAAAGTCAACTACAATCAAAGTCAAAAGATCAAAGTCAACTGATGAAAGTCAACAAGGTCAAGGTCAAAGTCAACAGGTGCAAAGTCAAAGTGCTAAAGTGCAGGTGTCAAAGTGCACAGGTAGTGCACAATTAATTGTCCACAAAGGGTAAATTGGAGAAAGTGGGTTGCAGGTTGCAGAGGTATTTTCTCTAATTTCCCTAAGGGTCAAAGTGTTTTTTAAAGTGTTTTGGAAGGTTTAGGTGAACCCTCTCTTATGTGCAAAAGTGAAGACTTAAAAGGAAATGTGAAGGTATGTGAAGCGGCAACGTATGCACAGGGGAAAGTATGGCCCCCCAATTAAATTTTTGGTTTTAGTCTAAAGTCACTACAGGACAAAACAGTGAGTCGTTGGCTGCCCCTTGTGAAGACAATCTTGGGACATCAAAGTGAGCACCAAGATACTATTGCAGTTAGGAGCGTACGTGATCGACACACTCAAATCAAGGCAAGGAATATTCTTGGACCAATCTTAGAGTAAGCAAGAGAAGCATAGTCTAAGGGAAGCAAGAAAGAGAAGTGCAAGAGTCACCAGTGTGCGATGCAGAGAAGTGGAAGTGAAGGAGTGCATGGAGAGTGACTAAGGGATTGTGCAGAGAGTGCTAAGCTAGTCCCCCAAGGATCTCAAGGTCTCTTTGCAGTGTGTGCGTGCCGACAGAAGGTATTCATTCCTCCCCCTTAGTGGAAGCTTGGTGCAAGGTGTGCACAAGGATAAGTTTGAAGCAGGTGGAGGTCTGGTGCAGAGGAGGCCAGCGGCAAGAAGACTTTGGGATATTTGGTATTTTGTAATTGAGCACTCTGTGGGATTGTGCACAGAGGTATTGGCTTGTATTGTGCTTCAAACATTGTAATTGTCTTACTGTAATCAATCGGCAGAGGCTTCCAAGGTGTATTTTCTCTTCTTGTCTCTTCCCTTTTCTCCTACAAACCCTCAAACTCCTTCTTGTCCAAGAAACCCCCAACAAAATTTGGCACGCCCGGTGGGACTTCCAAGGAGATTTGAGCTTAGGAGAAACCAAGTGCAAAGTATAGCAGAGGTCACGTGTCTACAGTGCTACTTCATCAAACAAAAGGTAAATATTCTTATCAAGCATATTAAGTGGGCTATGAGCTGCTCATGACCGCAACCCGATCCCAAACATTGAGGGTCACCTGCAAGCAGACAAGAAGGAAGGTTGTTAGAAGGTCCTCCATTCCACTATCTTCAACCTCATCAGTAAAGAGCATGGCGGGTCAGGTAGACTTGGAAACTTTACTCTCTAGATTAAATATAAAGTTTCCTTCTTTCAAAGGCCTAGCTCAGGAGGATCCGGATGAACACATTAGAAGGTTTTTGGCACTATGTAAGACTAGAGGCTTAATGGGTAGGGAGGATGCCTTTTTGATTCTCTTCCCTGCCACATTAGAGGGATTAGCAGATAAGTGGTTCAGCCAGTTTGCTGAAAACCATTTTACCACTTGGGATGTGATGAAAGATGCATTTAAAAATCAGTTCCAGCATGGCAACACTGCGGAGATTATCATAGAAGAACTAGAAAATTTGAGATTGGGTCCAGGAGAAAAGTTCCTAGAGTTTGTGACTAGGGCCAAAGCACTAATGGCTAAATTGCTAGATCCACCACACGATTTTTTTGTTAAGAAATGGTTAGCTAAGCCCCTATCAGTGGCCACCCAATGCAAAATAAAGGAATTAGTGTTACCTACAGCCTCCATAGAGGAGTTCATCAACACAGCCACACGCTTGGAGCAGATAAGGCACCAATATGGAGCAACTTCTTCCCAACCAACATATGGTACAGAAATGGAGGATCCAGTGATCCAGCTAAGGAAGGAGCTAGAGGGCTTAAAAAGGAATAAGCCCTACAAAGAGGAGGAGACTGTTGTTGCTCAGTTGAGGAGGGAGATTGAAGCACTAAAGCTCCAAAAGGAGGAGGAGGCCCAAGCAGAGGAATTGGCTCAACTGCGACAGGAGCTGTAGGAACTCAAAGGGAGTGGCATCAAGAGTGGAATTTGGTGTTCCATGTGCAGAAAGCAAGGTCACATAGTAAGTGAATGTCCTCTGTTAAATGTGACTTGCCAATTATGCAGGAAAGTTGGTCATGAGGCCCATGAATGCCAATCAAGGGGAATGCCTGCAACAACATACTGGACACAAGGAGGACCCCCAACACCAGCAAATGTGATGGCTGCCGCACCAAATTAAGGTAACAGCTATAATCCTAGACAGAGGAATAACTTTGGAAATGGGCCTAGGAGGCCAATCATCTGTTTCAGATGTGGAGAATGCGAGCACTATCAAAGTAGGTGCACCCTACCAGAAAATGCCCCTCCTTGCAGGAACTGCCCTGAGGCAAGAGACCATTATACAAATTGTTGTCCTAAGAATCAAGCCTCTTCATCCGAGCCCCATATTCAAATGATTTCTGTGCACAAAGAAGAAGTGTGAGATCTAGTCAATGAGCCATCATCATCTACCAGGGTCGTGCAATTAGAAGAAATAGAATCTTTGACTCTGCAGACAAGAAGCAAGGGGAAGGTTCAAGCAGACATAGGACAAGGATCAAAGATTAAGGAATGGAATCAAGACAGAGAATCATCTGAAGATAAAGCCACCACAGGTGCAGATACAAGTCAAAAACGAGATCTCATATGCACTAGTGATGCCATTGGGCATTCCTTCAACAGGGCTCATGAGGAGTTTGATAAGTCAACTGGAGCCCATGCTCTCAAGGAATTAGAGGCTTCAAAACTACTCAAGTCCATGAAAAAGGAGGTTAGTATTTTTTATTTAATAAAGATGGATGGGAAATTCAGGTCAAAGTTATTGCAGATAATTGATGAAGCTTCCACTACAAGTTTGGTGGCAAAGACTGCTGTTTTACATAAAGGAAAAATTGTAGGGGAAGTAGCCCTTACAGATTATAAAAGTCCTCGGCTGACAATATCTATCAAAGGTCATGAATTTCAAGGAGTTATTGTAGATGGTGGTTCTGACATTAATTTGATGCCTGAACATACAATGAAAAAGATTGGACTCCACCCTTCAAGGCTTGCAAATTTCACTATTACTTTGGCAGATCAGAGCAAAGTAAGGCCCTTGGGCGTGATCCCAAAAGTTCCACTTGAAGTACAAGGTAATCTATTCATTCTGGATTTTGTGGTTTTAAGATTGCCCCGGGTTGAAGGAGGATTTCCCCTCTTAATTGGACGACCATGGCTGAGGCATGCAAGTGTCATTCATGATTGGGGCAAGGATACTATGTGGGTACAAAAGAAAGGGCAAGAGCTGACACATATTCATTTAGAAGAGGGCCCAGATAATCAAGGAAACACTAGCATGATGCAAACAATTGGCATATGCATGGAATCAGAATCGGAGGATCAACCCCAAATAGATTTCGAGGAAGAAGAGGATATTCTAAATTGGCTCCAAGCAGGCAACTCTTCCTCTTGTTTTGGATTTTTTCTTAATAATTCTTGCACGGCTGAAGGTTATGATGAAGATAAGGAGAAAGTCCAGGTTGATGGATTGGGAGAGCCCATCATAGACCACAGAAGGGGCAGGAAGACACCCCTCAAATACAACTTGGAGGAGGATATGACAACCACAGATAAGGAGGTTACTAAAGCTAAAGGCAAGGTAAAAGATTCTGGTGAAGAGTGTTCTTTCCCGATTCAAGAAATCCCTGCAGGATGGATGCAGGACAAGGAGGAACACATTGAAATCCAAAATACACCTGCTTATGAAGCAATGCACGAAAAGCTAGTAGAAGAATACAAGGAAGAAGATGAGCACGAAGATAATATGGTAGAGAGAAATCCTGTCAAAGAAATACAATTAGGCACTCAAGACAATAATCGGCCAGTTTTGGTGGCCACTTGGTTGGGAGCCACCCAGGGCTCCTTGAAAAGGTAAAATCATTCTTGACGCATTATACAGATGTTTTTGCCTGGCATTATAAAGACTTAGAAGGAGTGCCTGCAACTTATGGAGAGCACAGAATCCCTCTGGTTGATGGAGCCAAACCCATAAGAGGGAAGAGTTATAGACTTAATCCAAAATATGCTGAAGCTATCTATGTGGAAATACTGAAGATGGAGGATGCAGGAATCATCATTCTTGTGGAACACTCAGAGTGGCTCTCACCTATGGTTATAGTACCAAAGAAGAATACTAATAAAATCAGAATTTGTGTTGACTTAGAGCACTCAACAAGGTGACCATTCCAGATCGTTTCCCAATGCCTTTTGCAGAGCAGGTCATTGAAGAAGTGGCTGGGCATGCATTATATAACTTTATGGATGGATTTAGTGGCTATAATCAAATATCAATACACCCAGAGGATCGTGAAAAGACTGCTTTTATCACACCTTGGGGAACATATGTGTATGTAAAAATGCCATTTGGGCTCAAAAATGCTCTAGCCACCTTTAATAGAACGGTCAATCTCATTTTTGGCCCCCTATTGGTGGAATCACTTAGAATCTTCATGGATGACTTCTCTTCGTTTTCAGGCTCTCACAAAGAAACTCCTCTAGATTGTTTGGACCATCACTTGAGGCAGCTGCAGAATGTTTTCAAGAGATGCAGGGAGACTAAGCTAAAGCTCAATCCAAACAAATGTCATTTCCTTGTGACAGAAGGAACTCTCTTAGGACATGTGGTGTCGGCTAAAGGTATGGCCCCGGATCCTGACAAAATCATTTCTATATTAAAGTTGCCTAAACCTAAATCTCCTAAAGAGATTCAGAGTTTCTTGGGGCATACTGGATACCATAGAAGGTTTATAAAAATGTATGCAGAGATAGCCAGACCACTGGCTAGACTTACAGGTAAGGAAGTACCTTTTAAATGGGAAGAAGAGGAGGAAAAAGCATATCAAACATTACGGTCAAGGTTAATGTCTGCTCCTATTTTGATCACACCTGAGTGGTCAAAAATCTTTCATATACATGTAGATGCCAGTGCCTATGCAGTGGGGGCAGTTTTGACCCAACCCAGTGAAGAATTTAAAGTGGACGTACCAATTCAATATGCCAGTAGAATCTTGACCAAGGCTGAAAGGAATTACAGTACTACAGAAAGGGAAGCCCTAGCAATGGTTTTTGCTGTCCAAAAATTCCGTCATTACTTACTGGGAGTAAAATGTATTATTATAATAGATCACCAACCACTAAAATACTTGCTCAACAAACCACAAGCCACTGGTAGAATATGGAGGTGGTTATTGTTGTTCCAAGAGTTTGATTTTTTTGTAGTCCACAGACCAGGTAAAGAAAATGTTATGGCGGATCACCTATCCAGAATCAATATGATGGATCAAGCTAGTGGAATCAATGATGATTTTCCAGATGCCCATCTGTTCACTATACAAGCTCAAGGTTGGTATTATGATATCAAGAAAATCATTAAAACTGGTTTATATCCAGAAAAAGCTAATGTTGTGCAAAGGAAGAGACTGCTAATCAAGAGTAGACCATATACCTTCATTGAAGATAAATTATATAGACAGGGCAAGGATGACAGGTTTAGGAAGTGTTTGGAAGAAGAAGAAGTGAGGGAAGTCCTTCACTCTGCACATGAAGGAACAGGTGGTGGGCACCTTCCAGGGATATTATGAGTCAGAGGATATTGGATGCTGGTTTATGGTGGCCTACACTATTTAAGGATGCAGATGAATGAGGAAAGGCATGTGACATTTTGCCAGAGGTGTGGACCTAAGCCAACAAAGCAAAGGCATAGCCCCTTGATTGTTTCCACTTCCTGGAAACCATTTGAGAAGTGGGGGCTAGATTTTGTAGGGCCCATCTACCCTCCCGCGATTCCAAAAAGAGAGAAATATCTCTTGATAGCTACAGATTATGCGACAATGGGCTGAAGCTATTGCCTCCCCCGACTGCACTGCCCAAATTGTTGCTGATTTCATTTATAGTAGCATCATTTGCAGGTTTGGATGTCCACTTGAAATTTGTACAGATCAGGGTACCCATTTTGTCAATAAGGTCCTCCAGGAAATTTTCAACAGGTATAGAATTCTACATAGGACCTCTTGTGCCTACTATCTAAGAGCCAATGGTCAGGCTGAATCGACAAATAAGGTTTTAATCTCAATGTTAAGGAAGGAGTGTATGTTACAGCCCACTTCCTAGGGCATTGCTTATCAAGGTACCATATGGGCATACAGGTTAGCTTACAAAGAGGCCACGGGATATTCTCTATTCCAACTGGTTTATGGCATATTGCCCATTGAGCCCTTTGAATTTTTACATGGATCACCTAAGATAGCATTCATGCAGGGCAAGAAAGATTGTGATGTCTCTCAGAGGCTCGGAGCACTACATAAAGTGGAGGAGATTCATCTACTAGCAACAAAACAATTGATAGAGACTCTGATGAAGAGGAAGGAGGCACATGATCAACATATGTGGAACAACAACATAGAACTAGGCATGTTATTTCTTCTCCATAGACCTATCTTCATACACAATTGAGAGGAAAATGGCTTCCACATTGGGAAGGACCTTATCCAGTCAAATCAATGTTAAATTGGGGTGCTGTGGAGTTAGAGACACTGAAAGGAGAGGCCTTGCCACTGGTCAACATATCAAGGCTCAAGGCCTACCATCAACACACTTGAAGAAGTATGGATCACCTGGAACTGCAAAATCTGTCTAGGTTGTACATAGCTTTCTCATCTCATTTTGCTCAATTTTAGTAGTTTTCTTTATCAATTTCATTCCTGTTCCTTGTGTTTTTAACAAACCTAGAAGGCATTTCATAACCTCTGCAAAAGTAAAAATTTTGGGTATTTTTGGAGATTTTTCTAGCATTTTTTATCCTTTTCCGATATCATTTTCTTGCCAAATAGGAGGAATAAAAGGAGGCTCTCTATAGTTTGATGAAGAAAATTGGACCTAGCCCTGTAGAAATATTCATGAGAAATTTTTCAGATTTTTTTCAGACTTTTTTGGCATTTGTTTGGATTTTTCCTTCAATTTTCTCTATTTTTTAGGGTTATTTTCCACAAAAAAAGGGGCCCCCAGGATTTTCGGGTTGAAAAAAAAAAAACTCCCCCCCCCCAAATTTATTTTTTTAAATTTTATTTTCTTTTGTTTATTTTATTATTTTTATTTATTTTCTTTTATTTTATACTATTATTTATTTTCTTTATTTTTCTTTTTATTTCTGTATGGGCATTCGAAAAAAAAAAACAAAAAAGAAGAGATAACAAAAAAAAAAAAAAAAAAATATATATATATATATATATATATATATATATATATATATATATATATATATATATATATATATATATATATATATATATATATATATATATATATATATATATATATATATATATATATATATATATATATATATATATATATATATATATATATATATATATATATATATATATAATTTTTTTTTATTTTTATGGCTCAAAGCTTTTGGCTCTGGATCGTGCCTCGGTTGGCCGTTTTTTAAAAAAATGGAGCCATTTTCATGTTTTTTGGCACCTCTGAACTCAGTTTTCTGCTTTATTTTTTCAAATTCCAACTTTTTCTCTGACTTTTGGTCAAAACTCACATGTTTTGAGCACATTAATCACATGTTTTATTTCCCCACATTGTCCACATGGTCTATTCTCACCTTGTCTTTCCTTATGTTTCATAATCTCCCACATGCACCCTCTGTAGGTCTACTGTTTGAACATTTTAACCCTCTCTAGACCCCATCATCCTACCCCATGCCCTACCTTTCCCAATTTGCCCACCCACAACCTTAACCCTCCCTATCCCTTCAATCCCCGCCCCTCAGCCCTCCCCTCCACCCCCTTTCTACCCTACCATTGCAACCCTTTGGTTTTCCATGGAAAATTCCAATTTTTGGTTCTTCTCTAGTGCTTGTTTCTATCCTGCTTTTGGTGGAATTGGTTGCTGCTCAGATGTCCTCTTCGAGTTTTTGCAGCTTTCTTATCATGGTGTCCTATATGCTCAGAGTTTTGGCTGTAGCTCTCTGGGACGGAGAGCACATTAGGTGGTGGGCAGCTGTTGAGCCCATAAAAGTCATGTTGGTCAAATTCAACTCCTATCAAAGTCAAAAGGTCAAAGTCAACTGTAGTCAAAGTCAAAAGGTCAAAGTCAATTGGTCAAAGTCGACAAGGTCAAGGTCAAAGTCAATAGGTGCAAAGTCAAAGTGCTAAAGTGCAGGTGTCAAAGTGCACATGTAGTGCACAATTAATTGTCCACAAAGGGTAAATTGGAGAAAGTGGGTTGCAGGTTGCAGAGGTATTTTCTCTAATTTCCCTAAGGATCAAAGTGTTTTTTAAAGTGTTTTGGAAGGTTTAGGTGAACCCTCTCTTATGTGCAAAAGTGAAGAATTAAAAGGAAATGTGAAGGTATGTGAAGCGGCAGCGTACGCACAGGGGAAAGTATGGCCCCCCAATTAAATTTTTGGTTTTAGTCTAAAGTCACTACATGACAAAACAGTGAGTCGTTGGCTGCCACTTGTGAAGACAATCTTGGGACATCAAAGTGAGCACCAAGATACTATTGCAGTTAGGAGCGTACATGATCGACACACTCAAATCAAGGCAAGGACTATTCTTGGACCAATCTTAGAGTAAGCAAGAGAAGCATAGTCTAAGGGAAGCAAGAAAGAGAAGTGCAAGAGTCACCAGTGTGCGACGCAGAGAAGTGGAAGTGAAGGAGTGCATGGAGAGTGACTAAGGGATTGTGCAGAGAGTGCTAAGCTAGTCCCCCAAGGATCTCAAGGTCTCTTTGTAGTGTGCGCGTGTCGACAGAAGGTATTCATTCCTCCCCCTTAGTGGAAGCTTGGTGCAAGGTGTGCACAAGGATAAGCTTGAAGCAGGTGGAGGTCTGGTGCAGAGGAGGCCGGCGGCAAGAAGACTTGGGGATATTTGGTATTTTGTAATTGAGCACTCTGTGGGATTGTGCACAGAGGTATTGGCTTGTATTGTGCTTCAAACATTGTAATTGTCTTACTGTAATCAATCGGCAGAGGCTTCCAAGGTGTATTTTCTCTTCTTGTCTCTTCCCTTTTCTCCTACAAACCCTCAAACTCCTTCTTGTCCAAGAAACCCCCAAGACTTGGACACATTAGGGTTTGTGCTTTCTGCTTCTTCTAGACTGGTTTCTGAGGTATTGGGGCTGGAATCATGTTCCACTAGCTCTTCTTTGCGTTCTTCCGCACTCTCGATTGTTTTTGGTTGTAGTAAAGGCTTCTCTCCTAATAGACTAAAAATTTCCTTGTGCCCTATCTTGGCTGAAATATAGCCTTGAGCTAGGTTGATGCTGACTTCATTCTCAATGATCCAATCCTGTCCTAGGATCAAATCTTCTATTAAATCTTCATCTTTGCACACTAAGACTCGTTGTTCCATGGAAGAATTTCCTAGGTGGAGGGATACGTTAGTTACTCCCATGCATTCTATGATTTGACCTCCAATTCCTATCATTTGGGCTTTTGTGGGACTCATAATCATTTGAAGATCTTTTATGACCGTATTACGTATCCAACTAAGTCCTGCTCCTGAGTCCATCAAGGCATTTATCAATTTGTACTCTATCTTGCCAATCCCTAGGTTTAAATAAGGTTGTGACATGTAGGAATTCGTCGTGTCAGGTTTATGGACTTGGTAATTAGCCATAGGGATAGGCTCTTCTCCTTGGAGATAACGTTCATCTCTTTGCCTAATCCATTCTTTCCTTTTCTTGATGCGTTCTAGGGCTTCTTGTCGTGCCTCCTCTCTAATCCGTTCTTCCTCTTTCTTCCTATTTTGAGCACCTACTAGACGTGCTAACATTTGATCCATCAATGGCTCCATGAACCATTTCACTCTACATCCGCTTATGTAGTTAGGAAGAATGTCTCCATCTAAAGTGGCTAGATTAACTGCTCCACTAGTAGAGATCCTATTTATGATCAGAGGTCCATATCCGTGTTTTTGTAACTTCTTGGCATGTTGCTTTAAGGTGTAAACCAGGACTAAGTCTCCTTCTTTAAGTCCTTTGTCTTTTATATGCGCATCATAATATGCCTTTTGTCTTCTCTTGGCTGCATATATTCCTGCTACCGCTTGTAACCTAGTTTCATGCAACTTTTCGATTTGTTCTAGTTGTTGGGATAATTCATGTCCGGTCCATTCATACTGTTGGGATACTCTCAAAGTTGGGATTGAAAAATCAATTAGCAAAATTGCGTTCTGCCCGTACACTAAATTGAATGGGGTAGTGTTAGCTCAAGAAATGGTTGGTTTTTATGCACTAATATGCTTCTATTTGGTAGAAAAATACACTTGATTGCAGGTACTCAAACAGTCGATCAGATGGTTGTCTTCGTAGAGCTATGACCGAGATGCATTTTTTTGGGTATATTGAGGACATGCCAGGAACAAAGTCTTCAGCAAAGGCATTAGAATACATGATGATATTCAACGACAAGGTCTAGTTGAAAAGTGTTCAGATGCCCTCATTTCTATGTACGCACGGTGTGGTGCTTTAATTAAAGCACATCAAGTGGTTGATGAGCTACCTGTGTGAGATGTCATCACTTGGTCCACATTAATCAAGGCATATGCCCAAGGGGGCCATAGTGAACATGCACTTAAAAACAACTTCTATGGAATGCGAGTGGATGAATTTCTGTGCTCCATCTCAGAGAGTTTACCATGGAAAATATGTGTCAAGTTCGAAGGAGCTGCAGGAGAATGAGAAAATAGATAGCATGTAGGTTGAGGAAATCACGAATAAGCTTGTTGAGGAATGAGCTATTTGGAATGTGAAGCTTTTGAAAAAAAAGGGAGAATGTGAGGCTGTCTATACAGGCTACCAAAGAGGAGCTCAAAGTAGATGTGCATAAATTTCTCCATGATTTACGAATGCAGGCAGATGTCAAAGTTGTCAATATGAGATCTTGGGAAGCTCACCAGGAGGATCACGACAACAAATGGGGGGATGGTGGTGAAGGGGCGACCCTCTGTCAGATGCATGAAAAAAAAACGGAAAGGCATAACAGCTTTTGGCTGTTAGTTTTGGGGGAGGGCGCTTAAAAAATTGAACATACGAGAGGAGTGGGATCTTCTTCGCGTCTTATCTGTTCCTGCTCTATGGTAGGCGAATGTCCTATATCATAAGGGGAAGGTTCTACTTCTTTGTCGGTCATTGAGCCACAGAGCAGCTATCACAAGGCAGCGCAAGGAAGCAAGGTAGAAGATGAGTCTTGAAGGCCTCTGCAACTAGACGGAAGGATGATCATTTGCCGTTGCTGAGAAAATGGAGGAAGAAGAGGACTAAGCGTGCATATGTCAGACAACAAACATGTAGAGAAGAGGGGAAAGGCAGTGCAATAATTGTCATCGTTCGGCCACTCATCATCAGAGTGAAGGGGGAAGCCATCCTCTTGCTACTTCTTCGTTTTTGTGTGCGGAGGGACAAACATGAAAAGGGGGGAGACTCTTGCTGTTTGAAGCTTACATGATCAAAGAAGAACGCAGAGAAGGTGCACGGACAACGACAGTAGCAAATCAGCAACTGTAGGGAATGAAGAGAAGTAATTAGTCTGATGTGCGTTTGTGGGAGAATTGACTACAAGGTTCACAAGTTATTCGCAGGTCAATTTTTTTGTCCCTACTGCTTTGTCCATTGAATTTTTCCTTCACTATATTGGTTCGAAAGAGCTGAATTATACTGCGCACTTGACGCTCTAATGCAGTGTAGAATTCTCTTCTATTAAGAGTGTAGAATTCTCTTCTATTAAGGGTTACGCCTTCACTCTTTAACCCTTCTCATAATGGTTTCAGTCAATGATTGTATATCAAACACATTTTGCTTATGATTGCATTGTGAATTTGACTACCAACTGTACAACGTGATGCGCTCTTCCTGTCTTCAACTTATTGTGGTGAAATTAAGAACTCGCATCCAATGGAGCTCCGAATTTACACGAGTAAGAAAGTATTTCGTTCAAAAGAAAAACTGGGTGAAGGAGTGTAATAACTCCTAGCAGGGTCGGAGCATGAGTAGTAAATGCCCAAGAGCATTGCAATTGGAAATAGAGGGTTAAGCCATAGGCATACACTGCTCCCTCTAGGCATGTTTTCTTTCCATAACAATCCCATCCTTTGTGTTCAGAAATGCAGGTCGTGAGTCTAACTTGAATGCCCCAGAATTATCAAGCTCGCATACTACACAAAAATTTTTATCGTGTATAAGCACTATTTTTCTTCCCTGTATGCTGCATCGATTGTGGATCTTACTATAGTTCTGAGGATGAAGGCAATGGTCATTTATTGGTCGAAGTCTTCCAACGGGTTCGGTCACCTGGGAAGCCAGAATTGAACACGCGAACTGAATTGATTTTCCCTCTCAGGGTTCAGTCAATAGAGAACAAGAATGCCTTACTATAAAATTAGGAGAAAATGTTGAGGTTGAGGGTGACACTTTTCTCCAGGTTGTATGGGTGAGTGTCCAAATTAAATGTTGAGCTGGGTTTATCTTAGATCCTCCTTAAAAGCTTTGTCTTACTCGTAAGTCAGAGGATAGACATTTGCGTCACAACTGGGAGTTTATGTATGTCCCGTATATCCTGAGATAAAGTTATCAATTGGCTGCCAACCATTCACGGTAAGTAGATATTTTCCTATGCCACATGACAAATGATTCATCTCATGGAAAGGAGAATATTTTATTCAAATCGAGATACTAACGCGTAAATCAAGAAACACATTTTCCATGAATCAATGTGTACAATCGAGAATCTTTAAGAGAGAATGTGCAAAATGGAAACCATAATGGAAACATGTATTTATTTTGTACTACACATCTAACTGAACCTCATACACTCACCATTCGGATATAGTTCATATGAATTTCGATTCTGTTATTTCATTATGAGTATGCGGATTAATTGAGGAGTAAGAAGGGGGGGGATGGATAGTGTGTGAGTATATGTAAATAGGTGCACAGGTGCGAGTACATGTGAGAAAGAAAAAGGGATGTGTGAGTTATGGTCTATAGGTGTCGGGTTGATGATGCATCAATATGTGCATGCATTTGGAGGAGGATTGACTAGGTGCATGCTCGAATAAGAGTTTCTAAGGAAAGAAAGTGAGACGAGTGGATTGGAAGAGAAAAAGAAAAAGGTGAGTGAGCAAGGAAGAGGAATGAGAGGGTGTGGGAAAAAAAAAATGAAAGAGGAAAAGGAGCAAGAGATAGGGGAGGAGCGAGAGATCGTGAGAAGCGATCATTGAAGTGGGATATCTGGTTGCATACATTTGGATGTCCATCCCCTTCCCTTCCAAAAATCATATTTGAGTATTATTGTGGACTCTGAGTGAGAAAAGGTGACGTGATACAAGGAGACTAAGCAAAATACAAGTGTGTGTAAGACACTTCCCCTTGGGCTAAAGGCCATAACATTTTGGTGCATCTGTCGGAAATAGCTTGGCACGTCTCTATAAGAGAGTGCCATAGGTTCGCCTAGCGCCACATGTTGGCCGAGCTTGCGGACTCCAGATCTAGTACATGAGCGAGGGGAGCTCATCCTCAAGAGCAACACAAACGCAAAGAGAGGAACGCGCTCAGAGAAGAGCCCTTGAAAGAGAAAGGAAGATGTGGGAATCGCAAGGTGAGTCAACCTCGACTAGCTCGAAGAAATCTGCCAAAAACGTGTACTCCTGTAGGCGAGTCACGAATCAAGTGCAGAAGTTTGAAGGAGGGATCCTGAGGCCACGTGCGCTAAATTTCTGGGATCGAAGTGATATTGATATCACACCTCTGTTTGAAATGGCTCAACGGATTTCGGTTCATTTGGGGGACTTCACCAAGTTCTCAGGTGCTTGGGACGAGGATCCGGATAGTTTTATCCAGTTGTTTGAGGTTACTTGTGAGGCCAATGAGGTAGTTGACCAGGGTCAAAGGTTGAGGATTTTTCCGGCTATTCTCCGTGATGAGGCAGCCAATTGGTATGGGAATCTAACACCACAAGAGCGTGGAACTTATCAGATGCTCAAGGAAGCCTTCTTGGCAAAATTTCGATGACAAGGCTTCCAAGATAGATTGGCCCAACAGATGGATTACCTGCGACAGGGAGTCAATGAGAGCATCGATAACTATATTCAGAGAATGGAAACCTTGGTAAGAAAGATGGGCACGAATGCCCCAAACGATGAGACATTGAAGAGAAGATTCATTGCGGGATTGAGAGATCCTACAACGTAGCAGCATATCAGTCTGACAAGACCTGCAACTTTAATAGATGCTAAGGAACAAGCAAGGCTTTGGGAGGAAGTACAATTATGTCAACAGAGGAAGATAGAGCTATTATACGAGCCAATGGGAGGCCCAGGAAACATACCGATGAAAGATCTTGGCCAAGGAAGTCCCGCATTGATGACCCCAGCTTTTGTAGCTACCACTAGCACGCTAGGCGAGGTAAAGCCTGCGCTTACTGAAGAACGAATATTGGAGTTGGTCACACAAGCTATAAAAGCTGCCACAATGACCCAAGAAACATACACAGTAAAACCAGAGGTAACTACAAACCCCAACCAAGTGTTTAGATCGAATACATGGTGTGGAAAGTGCCATGGTTACGGCCATTTGGCTTCAGAATGCCCTACAGTCTCAAGAGTATTCACAGATAGATCACCACCTAGAATGTGTTGCACTTTTTGTGGAAGGACAAATCACACGGAAGACCGATGTTACAAAAAGAGAGCCTATGAAGAGAGGACCCTGAAATCGGGAGATACAAGAGAAAGATCCTACACAGGATTACCTGCTCAGAGTGTCCCACCTACATCTTGTTGGGAAAATAGACAAACTTATGGATATGGTGCTTAGGGTCAAGGAGGAGACTACCCAAGAGGAGTTGCATGTGATCAAAGAAGAGATGGTCCAATCCAGTGTTGGAGGTGCCATGGCTTTGGCCATACTCAATCTAGATGCCCAAACAAAAAGAAACCAATTGATTATACCCCACTATGTAGGTACTGTAGTGGAGAGGGCCACTTTGATGAAGATTGTCCAAAACGAAGAGCTTCCACTGGCAAGGAAAAAGGACCAGTAGGGTCCTCGAATTATGTTGATACTCAGATGCATTCCACATCGAGAGCTCAAAAGCACGTTCCTACGATTGGAGTAGTGTTCAAGACACCGAACCCTCAAGAAGGCTCTAGCTCATCAATGCACTTTGTGGATGCTTACCAAGCCAAGAAACCGCATACAGAGCCAACTATGGCAGTAGTCACAAGGACTCAAGAGTATTTAAAGAAACATCCAGAAGGTGAAAGCGAAAAAGCTAGTCAAGAGAAGACACCCGAACATGGAGAGGTAGAAAACCAAGTTGGAGGATTTGATGAGCAGCAAGAGTTTGAGGATGGGGAAGAGATAGAGATTCTTCCACCAGTGACCAAGGAGTTTGTGCCAGGCATAGTACCATTTCCTGAAAGATTAAGGGCTTCGAAGTGTAGGAAGGAAAGACAAAGTTTGGAGGAAGTGGACATCGTAAAGTTGCTCGCTGACACGGAAGTCACGCTGGACATTGGCACATTGCTGAAATGTTCACTTGCATATAGGAAACAATTCTACAACGAATATATTAAGAAGCCGAGGAAAGCTCGAGATAAAAAGAGACAAGATAAAGATGTCCAAGGGATCATTCAAAGTGTTACGATGCAAATTGATTCGAATGCTCCAGCTGTGACAATCAAGATTAAAGGGTATGCAGTCCCTGGTGCTCAGTTAGATAGTGGAGCCGCAGTCAACCTTATGACTGAATACATGATGAAAGCTTTGGGCCTCAACCACATGGAAGAAACGCCGATGTCCTTGAGAATGGCAGATCAAACACAAGTGAAGCCTGCACGCCTTTTGAAGAATGTAAGCACAGTTGTGGGTGGTCTAGAGTTTAAGGTTGATTATCTGATAGTAAGACCAAGGACCTCAGAGGCTACCTTCTTGATCTTACTTGGACGGCCATGGCTGGTGCAAGCCGAATGTGTGCACGATTGGCGCACAGGATTTATCACAATTGGACCAAAGGCTGATCGAATACAACTTCAAGTGTCTCCAAACTTGACCGGCAAGAAATCGACAACAGCTGAGGAAAGGGAGCAGAAAGCAAAGGAAAAGGTTAGACAAGAAATGGCGCGGGTAAGATTTGCCTTGCGCACGAAAACTTCCAAGGACCTTTTACAGGATGGATTTAACTTGCAATTGTCCAAACTCCAACACGCGAAAGTGGGCGAGTACAAAGATCCACTAGTTTACAAGGATGACTCAGACCAGGAGTTACTAGGATGGTTGACACATACCAGTGAATTTGAGTGCTACATGTTGAGTATAGACGCAAAGGAAAGCAAAGCTACCCAATCCCTGGAGAAGGGAACTTCAAAAGAAGAGTTGAAGCTGGAGTTAGCTCCGACAATGGAAGTACAATAGTTGAGAGAAAGGGTTAGAGTGCTAGAAGCAGAGCTTCTAAGGAGAAGTCGAGAATCAGAAAAAGAAGCGAAGAGTAAGACTAGAGTGTCGGAAGCCATTGCAAAAGCTGAACTAAAGAAATTGGGTCCGGTTGAAACAGAAAAAAACAATGATTTATTGGCCAACCATGCATGCGTGATCGGGGAGCACTTCCCAATCACATCGTCATCAGGGAATAAGGAATATTCGCGAGAAGCTCAGGTGGAAAAATGGGAAGTTTTTCCAGAAAAGTTCTTGAGCATGGGGTCAGAGCTACCAGATGGAGTACGAGTTTGCATTAAATTGGCACTCAAAAATTCCAGCAAGGCCTTTGCATGGTCATACAGTGATCTGAGAGGAATTGATCCCCGAATCTGCCAACATTATATAGATTTGGAAGAAGGCACCCGACCAATATGTCAACGACTTAGGCGGACAAATACAATCTACTCGGAATTGATCAAGCTGGAATTGACTAAGTTATTAGAAGCTAGATTCATATATCCCATCGCATCCAGCGAATGGGTATCACCAATTGTAGTTGTTTCGAAAAAAAATAAGAAAATCCGCATTTGCATTGATTATCGGAAGTTGAACGAGCGCACAAAAAAGGATCACTTCCCTTTGCCATTTATTGATCAAATCTTGGACAGAGTAGCTGGCCATAAATTGTACTCATTTTTGGATGGTTTCAGTGGGTACAACCAGATCCAAATCCATGAAGAGGATCAATCAAAAACTACTTTCACCACGGAATGGGGCACATATGCATACCGTGTGATGCCATTTGGATTATGCAATGCACCGGTCACATTCCAAAGGGCAATGATAGCTGCATATCAAGACTATTTGCAGGATTGGATGGAAATATTCCTCGATGATTTTGCAATCAGCGGCAACGATGAAAACATGATGGAGAGGATTGAAGCTATTTTAAGAAGAAGCATTGAAAAAGGCATCACATTAAATCCTGAAAAGTGTACATTTGGAGTATGAAGAGGATTGCTCTTGGGACATGTTATTTCCGAAAAAGGGATTGCGGTTGACGAGGATAAAGTAGAAAAAATCGGACAACTTCCACCTCCTCAAAACTTGCGGCAACTCAGAGGATTCTTAGGGCATGCTAATTATTATCGACGATTTATATTAAATTTTGCATCAATAGCAGCACCACTGACGAATCTTTTGAGGAAAGACCAACAATATCAATGGACTGGAGAGTGTCAAGTTGCATTCGACTTGATCAAAGAGAGATTGATAAATGCACCGATTTTGGTAGCACCCGACTGGACGAAAGAATTTCATGTGCACATAGATGCTTCTCATACTGCGGTTGGAGCAGTGCTATGTCAAGCCGATGAAAGGAAATTGGACCACCCTATTTATTACGCAAGTCGAAACTTGAATAGCACGGAAAGAAACTACACAACTACAAAAAAGGAATGCCTCTCGATGATCTTTGCGGTAAACAAGTATCGGCATTACCTGATGGGAAAGCATTTCACGTTTTATGTGGATCACGAAGCCCTAAAGTATATCATTAATAAACCCGAGCTATTAGGGCGATTGATGAGGTGGATGCTACTCCTACAAGAATTTCAGTTCACAGTGGTAACCAAACCAGGCAAAGCGCACATATTGGCCGACCATTTATCTCGAATTATTAATGAGGAGCCAATCTCTGGTGTGCCCGACGATGCTCCTGATGGACATCTATTTCAGGTTGATGCTAAGGTACCTTGGTATGCCGACTTGGTGAATTTCTTGTGCACCACTAAATACCCGTCGGGAGCAAGCAAGAGAGAGAAGCAAAAACTATTAGCACTGGCAAAACACCATAGCATCATTGGGGGGCAGCTCTATCGATATTTTGTCCATGAGAGCATTTATCGGAGGTGTCTCGAGGAAGAAGAAGCAACCCTAGTTTTGAGGGCATTGCATGATGAACCCTGTGGTGGGCATTTTGCTGGTGAGTTGACAGCGAGAAAGATCTTATTGGCTGGGTATTGGTGGCCAACGCTATTTAAAGACTCTCACACATACTGCAAGAAATGTGACAAATGCCAAAGAATGGGCAAACCAACATTAGCACATGCAGCTCCTCTTACGCCGGTGCTGGCTCTTAAGCCTTTTGAAAAATGGGGAATTGATTTTGTGGGGCCTATTGATCCTCCCTCAAGATGTAGGTCCAATAGGTATATCTTGGTCTGCACTGACTATGTTACCAAGTGGGTAGAAGCCAAAGCTCTGAAGACTGACCGAGCTGTTGATGTAGCTAAATTTTTGTACGAACAAATTATCACCCGATTCGGATGCCCGTTGGAGATAGTGAGTGATAAAGGAACACATTTTGTCAACGAATTGATCAAGGAATTAATGGAGTTGTATAAGATCAAACACAGGAAAAGCACTCCATATTACCCGAGAGCGAATGGACAAGCGGAGGTTACCAACAAGGTTCTTGAACAGATTCTGACAAAGACAGTAGCTGTGCATAGGCGAGACTGGGATGAGAGGCTTTTGGAAGCTTTATGGGCGTATCGAACATCTTACCGAGTGACGACTAAGAGCACTCCGTTCTCCCTAGTATATGGCGAGGAAGCCATCTTTCCCATTGAAAAAGAAATTCCGACATTAAGAGTGGCCATCGAGGCCAGGTTGGGAGAGGAAGAATCATTGAAGGAGAGGTACATACAATTGGTCAAGCTAGAAGAAAAGAGACTCATTGCACAGCAAAGTCTGGAAGCTATTCAGAGAAGATGTAAGGAGAGGCACGACAAGAATCTCAAGACCTATGCGATTCAAGAAGGGGATTTGGTGCTTGTTGAAGCTCAAGATCAAGGACAAAGAATGGAAGTGCATCAAGGAAGTGGACACACAAGAAGAAGGAGCAAGTAGGGAGCTCCAAGAAGCACCTGTCAAATTTTCAGATGAAATCCCTAAGCTCAAGATCAAGGACAAAGAATGGAAGTGCATCAAGGAAGTGGACACACAAGAAGAAGGAGCAAGTAGGGAGCTCCAAGAAGCACCTGTCAAATTTTCAGATGAAATCCCTATAAAAATAGTGATTATTATCACTAAAAACCATTGTAAATACCATTTTCCATTTTTGTAACTCCATTTTGTTCAAGCCGAGGAGTCCTCGAGCTTGAGGAGTATTAGATCTACCATCCTACCAATTTTTATAATTTTTAGACTCCGTTTGAGCCCCCAAATAAGCCTTGGAACCTATTTTTTAACTAGGCCGGACACTAGGTCTGGACAGGGCCAAAACCACTCAAAAACTATAAAAAGGGCTGGAGAGCTCATTTTTGGGGGTTAGCTTGTGGTAGATTTCAGTTTTGTAAGAGAGCTCTTTGGTAATCGAAGCTTTCCATTGTTCCACTCTTTGCTCTTACCTTGTGCGCGTGTGTGTGTATGTGTGTGCATGCTTGTGTGCTTTCACTCACGCACTTGTGCCATCACTTGCTCGCGGTCTTCATACCGGTCCTCACGTCTCCACGGATTGACATTTATGAGGTGTATCTCCTCACGTTGGTACTCACCATTGTGCTAGTGACACCAAATTTGGCGCCGTTGCCGGGGAGAGAGCTTGGAGGACGAGCGTGTGACGGTAAGACGTAGAGTAGCGACGTTGGAAGGTAAAAAAATTATCATTTTCAGTTCAGTTTTTGAATTTCCCTTCTTCTTCATTTTCATCATCATCACCATCTCCACCCACCTTCATTTTCTCAGTTTTCTCCATTTTTTAGAGTACATTCACTTTGTTTTTACTTGTGGTTGTGAGCAAGAAGCTTAGAGAGGGTGCAGAACAGAGGCGCAGAAGAATCAGTACCAAAATAGCTGAATTAGCAAAACCTGCGTCAAGTATCGTGAGGGAAACTGCCAAGTATCGTGAGAACTGCGCCAGCGATCGTGAGTGAGTTGCAGGGCAAGCTGGGCTTGAACAGAACAAGGGGAAGTTACAAAGAGATTATAGGAGTTACCAAGGTAAGCAAACCTGCCCTTTTGATCAAAATTTCTCAGAAAATCAATTGCGAGAGTGAAACGATCTGTGCGAAGTATCGTTTGGCACTGTTAGGGATTGAGAAGTGTGTTTTGTGCGATACAGAGATCGTGGAGAGGGTAGGAGACCTTGTAAAACCTCTGTGTGTGATTAAACTTAAAAAATCTTGTAAAAATCTTGGCAAAGGGTCAAGTATCGTTTTGCTCCCGCGGTCGAGTATCGCGATACTTCACAAGTATCGTTTTGCTCCTGTGGTTGAGTATCGCGATATTTCCCAGAGATCGTTGATCGTTTCGGTCAAAGATCGTTTGCCAGCGATCGTTCTCCAGCGATCGTTTATCAAAGATCGTTTATCAAAGATCGTCTATCGTTTGGTTCAGCGATCGCGATACCTGACAAGTATCGTGTATCGTTTCGAGTCAGCGATCGTTTTGTCAGCGATACTCAGCCAGCGATCGTTTTGTCAAAGATCGTCTAGTGAGCGATCGTTCCTCATATATCGTTTGGTTTAGCGATCGTTTCGTGAGAGATCGTGTATCGTTTTGAGCCAAGTATCGAGTATCGTTTCAGAATCAGAGATCGTCTGGTCCAAAGATCGTTTGGGGAAGTATCGTGTATCGTCTAGATTCAGGTATCGTGTATCGTGTTGGTCCAAGTATCGTGTATCGCGTCTCAGAGATCGCGATACTTGCCAGCGATCGAGTATCGTTTTGAGCTAAGTATCGAGTATCGTTTTGTCAAAGATCGTTTTGCCCAGCGATCGTTTGCTCAGATATCGTTTTGTCCAGCAATCGTTTTGTGAGAGATCGTGTATCGTTTGGCTTGGAGGTCGTGTATCGTTTAGGGGAAGTATCAAGTATCGTTTTCCTTGAAATATCGTATATCGTCTGTTCAAAGATCAAGTATCGTGTATCGAGTTCCTCAAGTAACAAGTATTGTGTCCTATAAATGTCATATATCGCCTGATTTGAAGCATTTTCTGAGAGACCCTGTTTCCCTGTTTTAACCCCCAAAACCCTGAACTGGCATAACTTTCTCATACGAAATCCGTTCGGAGTGATCTTGGGTTTGTTGGAAAGCTCGTGAGGAGTACAACAAAAACATCGACTGGTTATGTTAATATTAATACCAGGATTATTAGATAGGGTATTTTGAAGTTGACTCTCAGGGAAACTAGAAAATCAAGGTGTTTCAAAGGATTTTGAGCAATATAAGAGAACTTTGGGACTAGAAACCAAGGCTTATGAACCTGAGATCTGGCAGATACTTAGGCAAGGATAGACAAAGCATTAGGTCATCTGAGGCTAGTGTCAACCATACAGCCAAGTCTTGGGCTCAACAGCTTAGTGGTTATCCTTACACACGAAGTTCAGAAACCACTGACTCGGAAATGTCTTTTAGCATGGAAAGACCCACACGTAGCTCAGGCATTGCCTATTTACAGACACCAGAAGGTCCTTATAAGACCCAATTGGAGTATATCAGGACCAACCAATTAGGTGCTCGCATCTATGAGGATGGTCTAAGGCGATCAGTGGTTCAACTCAAAAATCCTGACCAACTCTTTGGACTTGAACACCCAGTGGTCAAGTTTGAAGAGGGTGCTTACATTGATAAGGAAGGAACCATGTATGTGGTTACCAACTTACCAGATAGGACAGATGAGTTTGGAAATATCATTCCTGAGAATGAGATAGGAGACCTAGAGCAAGGAGACCTAGGAGGAGAACCCAAGACCCCTAGAGGTAAGTCAGTCTTAACCAGAGTGCTCACTCCAGAATGGATTCCTCAAGATAATAAAAGCATAGAACTATTCGTGAATAGAGAAACGGAGGAAGCCTTTTGGAGATTTAGGCCGGATCAACCCAGCCCAGTAGTCACCATCTACGAATTCAAGGATCCAGAGATACCAGGGAAAGTTGTCTACCTAGATCACACATCTCAGAAATTATTCTTGGTATCAGATCATGACAGACATGCTTACACCTGGCAAGGTGAATCAATCTTCCCTCCACCAAGATCTAATGTTTCCCAGGGCCTCCAAGGAGTCGGGTCATCCAAAGCTCATGAAACCCAGAGGGAAAGAACTAGAGAGAGACCGGAGGTAAGCTTTGCAGACACTGTAGGCAGAGACAGATCAGGATATGGAACGGAAAGACTTGAAAGGGAGAGACATAGAGTTCATAGACATCAAAGAGACGATCATGATTTCCCATTGCCTAGACCACGAGAGCACTCAAGAACCCTTAGACCCTCTCAAGTGGTTAAGACAATGAAGAACTACTTTGATGGATTTGGAGATCCTTATGATCATGTGGCGGAGTTCAAACAAGTGCTAAGAGCTGAACAGGTTGAAAACTTATTCACTCAGTTCGAGGCATTTGGTTTGACTCTTAAGGGTACTGCTTTAGCTTGGTTTCAACCTCTAAACAGTCGCAACTATAGAGAGATAGGTCAGCTGCTAGAAGAATTCATTGTGGAATTTTCCAAGAGTGGTATCAGACATAACACATCATCCTTGATCCACAGCTTCAAGCAGACACCCCAAGAAACAGTGCGACTTGCAGGAAGAAGATTTAGGCAGTACTTGGAAAGATGCCCTGCACCAGAATTACCCACATCAGCCAAACAGGTGGCACTGTTTTTAGATGGCCTGTTGAGCACAAAATTAAGGTCATATGTATACTTGAAAGAGCCTAGATCCATAGAAGAGTGTATATAGAAGATAACTTGGGTGAGGAGTTAGGACTATCCAAACTCTATAAGGACTCTGATAGTTCTACAAGTCAGACCTCTAGAGCCTCCACTGAGATAGATGAGATAGTTGAGCAAGTGGCCAAAAAGCTAGGAGTCCAAAATAGACAAATGCCAAGGGTCACCTCAGTGAAGCGATGTTATACGTGTGGAGGAGATCACATGACTAATGTTTGCCCGTTGACGACTCAACCCCAAGGAAACCCTAATGCTCTATATTGCACCATTGAGAGAAAATACACAAATCATACGGCTCAAGATTGTCCTTACAATAGGCAGGCTGTTAGACAAAATTATCAGCAACCTTACCAGCAGGGTAGGTATCAGAATCAGTACCAACAGCCATATTATAGGCCATAACAATATCAACCTCAATACCAGCAGCAATATCAGGCACCATATAGACCACAACCAGTCCTAGGAGACCAACCACCAGCTCCTGCCAATGTGATCCCAGTTAAATATACGATGGCGGAGGAGAACCATAATAGAGCATTGGTGCCACTAACCCCATTGGTCTCAGAAAATGATTCTCACGCTCATGGTTCAGACTACTTCCATGAAGATAGTCCACAGGCTTATTATATAGAGTCACCTGAGCAAAGTGAGATTTCTCACTGTCAATATGAGACACCACCTATGGAACAAAATTGGGAGCCAGAATACTCCAATGTCATGTATACGAATCCAATTCCTAGGCCCCAATTGAGACAAGTAAGACCACAAGCCCCTAGAGGACCATGCTTTAGATGTCAGGGCGATCATTTCATTCGTGAATGTCCCCACCAACCAGTTCTGGGGCTAGGACAAAACATCACAATACAAGGCTTTTGTCCTGCGTGCGGCAAGGAACATCTTCCTAGAGAGTGTCCCAGGAATCCCTCTAGTGCACCCAAGGTCACACCCATCAACGTGGTAGGCTTAGTGGCAGATTCAAGTTCAAGTGGTAGTAATGTGGCTCCTGTGCAGGCAGTTACTAGGGCACAGGCTACACAACAAGCAAAACCAGCTGAGCAGTCGGAGTCAAGTGAGACAGGAGAACCTAGCAAGAGAAAACCAAGAACATGGAAGGATACCAGAGAGAAGGCTAATCGCAAGTGGAACAAAAAACTATCCGAGCTAGAAGAAAGTCTAAAAGATGCCAAAACAAAAATAGAAGACATTGCATCTCAAAGCCCCTCGCATGCCGAAACTCCATCCATTCCACCTCATTCCACCCCACCGCCCATTGTAAATAGACCGCAATCAGAGTCTGTTCTTGCAGATCCAACCCCAGAAGGCTTGGACATGATGTTCAAGGCCTACCAGGCTCGTCTTCAAGAAGGGCCAATAGCTGCAAACCTAGACAAGAGTTACCCTAGAGCAGATTTAGAGATTGAACGGATGAAAATGTGCATGAAAATGGTAGAACAAGCTCAAGCTATACTTGAGACTAGTCAAAAGTTCAATCAGACAAACTCTGTCAAACCGGATTTGCATTTCCAAGGCTTACTAGAAAGATTAGAGCAGTTGGTAAATAAACCACAAATTTCTTTACCTCCACAGGTTCAACCAACTATTGAAAGAGGAAGCTCACCACCAATGGGAGCTTATGTTCCTAATTCCACGGATGCTGGAATACCTCCTTCAATTCAACAATACTCTCAAGAGTTCTTGCGGGAAATACAGGAAGAGAAATGGGCCAAG
Source organism: Ceratopteris richardii (assembly GCA_020310875.1). NCBI lineage: Eukaryota > Viridiplantae > Streptophyta > Polypodiopsida > Polypodiales > Pteridaceae > Ceratopteris > Ceratopteris richardii. Next base: position 13,564,947 of record CM035406.1, read on the forward strand.
GAGAAGGGTAATTCCCCTCCTATTCCTGAGATTGATGATCTTCATGACCAATTTCCCCAAGACATTCCGTCTATCTATGGAGACCAAGCAGAGCAACAAGAAGATGAAAGATTAGATTTTGAATCTAATTCTTTACAAGAGTTGCCTCATTACACAGGCCCGTGGGAATCTGAATCTCTCCAGATCAGAGCTCCCACAATATTGGTAAGAAATGAAGACTCAGTGATTCCAAGAAACACTGATGTTGTGAAGAACACTAAGGTTCAATGTCATCTCACTGTAGAGGAGCTGCTCAAAGCAAAACCTGAGCTCTGGAATCATGTGAAGGATCAGGTTCCAGAACTTGAATCCAATATGCCAAAAGTAGGCTCTAAGCAAAAAGTTCCAGAGATACCTCTCGACAAGATAGGAGACATGAGCGAAGGTGAAGAAGGTAACACTTATCTTCCGATCACCTATCAAGGTTACACAACCAAAGCAATTGTAGATTCAGGTGCTGGTGTTGCTATTGCGACCACCTCCCTATGGAAGCAATGGGGCAAACCCACATTAAGACCAACAAGAATGAAGCTTCAAATGGCAGATGGTCATTTTGAAAGACCTCTAGGATTGCTCGAAGGGATAACTCTAACCACTTGTGGTGTAGAGTTTGAACATACATTTGCTATATGTGACTTTGAGAAAAATAATGTCTACGAGATGATCCTAGGAAGACCCTTCCTACGACAATTGCAAATAGTACAGGATTGGGGAACCAACTCCTTGTACTTACAGCACTTAGGGGTCACCACCAAGGTCAATTTGAAGGATTACACCTTCAGAGATGTACCACCCCTACAGTGGAATCCTATCCACAAAGCGAAAGAAGATTCTATCTCCGTGCATTCTGGAAGTTCACCTGATCCATCCTGGCTGCATGAAGATACTCACTTGTGGATGTGCAAGGTCGCAGAGGAAGAGGAAAAGCGCCTAAAAGCGAGAGAAGAAGGAACTTCCCCAGGAGATAGACCAATAAAAAACCCAGCCTATACACTGATGATATTTCCAGATGAGGAATTTGAGCCTCATGGTTGGGCAGAAATCTTAGCTACCATGGACATAGCAGTCAATGAAGGACAATGGACACCTCATTGTGATGAGGAGGGTTATGATATTTCAGTGTTCATGTGCCAGCCCCTGTTGGAAGAGTGTGATCCTAGTGAGTTCATAGAAGAAGAAGAGAATGACGATGACCTAGAATCCATTGTGATGGATACTTACTTTGACTCAGAGGAACACTACTTAGAAGACATAGGAGTGCTAACCCAAAAAGAAGAAGAACCCCTCACAAGTATTAAAACGATAAACTCAAAGGAAGGAAGTGAAGGAGGTCAAAAGAAAAAGAAAAGAAAAGCAGTGAAACAAGAAGAGGAAGAATCATTGTTTGAAGTACCAGAAAATTTCAAGAAATATGAAGTGGAAGACCGAAAAATTTTGGTACGGATGCCTAAGAGAGAGGCCATTATAGGAGAAGCATATGACAATAAAGAAAAGACCAAAAAAATTGTAGTGACCATTGAAGGGAACGAAGAGCGATGTACGTACATAGGAGACGACCTAAGTGCAAAAGAAGAAGCAGAGCTTGTAGCTCTATTAAGGGAATATAGGGACGTGTTCGCATGGCACTATAGAGACTTGAAAGGAGTAGATCCAAAGATTTGCTCTCATACGATTCCGATGACCGCTGATGCCAAGCCCACTAAACAAAAGCCCTACACATATAATGACAATTATGCAGCCAAAATAAAGGAGGAAATTGACAGGCTGATTGAAGCTGGATTCATCTATGAGATTGAGCACACTGAATGGGTGTCCCCCATTGTGGTGGTGCCCAAGAAGAATGGGAAATTGCGAGTGTGCATTAACCTTAAAAAAGTTAATGCCGCAACGATCAGAGATAGTTATCCACTTCCAATCACCGAACATCTATTGGAGCGTGTTGCAGGCAAGGAAGTTTATAGCTTCCTTGATGGATTTTCAGGTTACAACCAAGTAGCCATTGCCCCCGAAGATCAACACAAAACGGCCTTTGCCACAGAATGGGGAATCTTTGCATTTCGCGTGATGCCATTTGGGCTCACCAATGCACCTGCAACATTCCAAAGGCTCATGTGTCATGTCTTCAAAGAGTTCCTACGAAAGAGCTTAGAAGTATATGTGGATGATTTATGTGCGCATTCCCAACAGAGAAGTTACCACATCCCTGAGCTCAGACAAATCTTCAACAAGTGTAGAGAATATCGAGTGTGTCTGAACCCAGAGAAGTGTGTGTTCATGGTACGACAAGGTAAAATCTTAGGTCACATTGTTTCTAAGAATGGAATTTCAACAGATGAGGACAAAGTAAGAGCGATAGCAGAGCTGCCAAGACCAAGGAATGTTAAAGAGGTACAAGCCTTTATGGGCCATTGTGGATATTACCGTAGGTTTATCCACATGTATGCCATCATAGCTAAACCTCTTTACGGGTTGCTAACGAATTTTGAGTGGAACGAGGAATGCGAGAATTCCTTCAACGAGCTGAAACGGCGCTTGTGCTCAGCACCAATACTGACCACTCCTGATTGGAGTAAACCATTCCATGTCCATGTAGATGCCTCCAATCATGCAATAGGATGTGTGCTAGCACAACCCACGGGTGAAGGAAACCTAGATTTGCCGATAGCATATGCTAGTAGGCAATTAAATGCAGCTGAACGAAATTATACCACAACAGAGAGAGAAGGCTTAGGCATGGTATACGCTGTGAAGAAGTTTAGACACTATCTATTGGCCAATAAGTTCAAGTTTTTCACTGATCATCAAGCTTTACTATATTTGGTCAATAAACCTTGCAATACAGGCCGCTTGGTGAGATGGTTCCTCTTACTAATGGAATACGACTTTGAAGTGGTTGTCAGGAAAGGTAGAACCCATCTTAGGGCAGACCATCTTTCTCGCATCACTTCAGGAGAGCCACCGCAAGGAGTGTCTGATGAATTGCCCGATGCTTATCTGTTCAATTTAGAAGTTGTTCCTAAATGGGCAAATAAGTTGGTGCCAGTCCTAACCTTCGGACCTGCAAATAAAAATGTGAAAACAAGCAAAGAAGAAATTGTAAAATCACAAAAGTATCAAATATTGGCCGGAAGTATGTACAAGCAAGATACTGAGGGCATATTAGCTTGTTGTGTTGAGGACGACGAACACACTAGTTGGATGCAACAAGCCCATGAGGGACTGCTAGGAAATCACTACTCTAAACAACGAACATTGCAGAATCTAAAACGTTTAGGAGTGTATTGGCCTAGCATGGACAAAGAAATACAGGAGTGGATCCAAAATTGTCCAGTGTGCCAGAAGAGACCCCCAGTGGAGCATGCCACTCTTTATCATGTGTCATTAATCCCAGATTGGAGTGCTCCATTGGTTGAGTTCATGAGATCGAGAACATTACCCAATCAGGCTAGTCTAGCAAGAAAACGGAGCATGGAACAAGAGGCTCAAGACTATGCCTTAGTCGGAGACAACCTATATCGAAGAGGCAAGGATGGTTACCTAAGACTGTGCGTTCATGAATCAGACTATTTAAAAGTCTTAGAAACTGCACACAGCGGTGCTGCAGGTGGACACTTTGGGCCTGACAGAGTAATTAAGACCATTTTATTCTCAGGACTTTGGTGGCCCACTCTTCATATGGATGCACATACTTATGTGAAGAAATGTGACACATGCCAACGCGCACAATATCCGATAAGAAAAGACGAGATGCCTTTAAGGCCAATGATGGGAGGACGTGCATTTTCAAAGTGGGGTATAGACTTTGTTGGTCCTATTAACCCCCCAGCTAGAAACTCCCATGCAGAATACATCATTGTAGCCACAGATTACCTTACCAAATGGGTGGAAGTAAAAGCCACGACAAAGAATGATGCTCAAACGACGGCTAAGTTCTTATTCAAAAATGTGTTCACTAGATATGGGTTACCAATAGAGTTGGTTAGTGATAGAGGTACGCACTTCTTGAATGAGGTCATTGAAAATCTCCTTCAAGAATTCATGGTGATACACAAGAAGTCTGCCCCTTATCACCCACAAGCCAACGGACAGGCCGAGAGCACGAATAAGATCCTATGTAATGTATTGACAAAACTGGTGAATAATAAACGCTTTGATTGGGACAAACAGCTTCATCATGCTGTTTGGGCATACCGAGTTGCCTACAAAACGGTACTCAATGCTACCCCATTTCAGATGGTCTTTGGACAGAATGCCGTGCTACCATTGGACTACCTAATCCCAGCCTTGAAAGTAGCACAAGAGCATGAGTGGAATGGACATGAGTTGTCTTCCAGGATCTTTGATCTAGAACGCTTAGGTGAGACAAGGCTACGGGCAGCAGCAGGCATTTATGCTGCAAAGAAAAGGCAAAAGGCATACTTTGATGCCCATGTAAAGGACAAAGGATTGAAGGAAGGTGATCTAGTGCTGGTTTACACGCTAAAGCAACATGCCCGCAAATTGGAGAAACGAGGATATGGACCCATGATCATTAATAGACTCTCCACTAGTGGTGCAGTGCAATTGGCCACTTTAGAAGGTGATATCCTACCAAACTATATTAGTGGATGCCGAGTCAAGTTATATCAAGAACCTCTTACAGAGGAAATGCTCACGAGACTCAACACTGCTAAGAAGCGAAAAGAAGAGGAGTTAAGGGTTAGAGAAGAAGCACAAGCAGAGGCTAGAGAGCGCATCAGAAGAAACAAGTTACGGCGGCTAGGCCTAGATGTCAACACAAAAGCTCCAAAATATCACATGGACATGTGCCAAAAATTGGGCATAACTACTTCTCGAATAATTGATCGACGGCGCTTTGTGACTATAGAGGTAGGACAAGGAAAGAGTGTAAGGACTGTGAGAGCATTGGTTGACTCAGGAGCAGCAACTAGTGCAGTTAGACTTTCATACTGCCAAGACCTGCATTTGGACATCAAGCCCATAGAAGCCTATCTCATAGGATTAGGAGGCGTGGAAACACCCTGTTTGGGCGAGGTGGAACTTCCCATCTACCTTCAAGATGTTCCAATAAAAGTCAAAATGCTAGTGTGTCATGATGAGGACCTCACAGAACCACTTGTCTTGGGTCAAGATTGGATTTACGACCATGCTGTCAACTTGAACCTAAGAAGTCAACTTCTTCAAGTGTGGGTATATAATCAATGCATTACATTAGAATTGGAGAATCACATGCCCACTGAAACTGACACCACACACTCTCTTTGTTCCTCTAAGGCTAATCTTCTTGAACAAGATGTTGTAGATGTCAAAAGCTCTATGATCCAGACGGACGCAAGCACGGAAGGACAGTCGCAAAGTCAAGATGAACCTTCTTCTTGTTTTTTAAAGAGCAAAGCATCCACAGGAGCTCAACCTCAGAAGCAAGCAAAACAGTGCAAGACAGCCAGTCTATCAAATAGACAAAGAGCCCTCAAGAAGAAAGAAGTGTTGGGCATGACACAGATCTGGGTAAAGAAAGGAGTACCACCATCGATGTTACCTCAACGGCTCCCACCCAACCAGATCGACCATGACCACAGAAGGACCAAGCACCTACGACAGGGTCAAGCACAAAGAATCCATCAAATTTGGGTACCAAAGCTATCAATGAAGGCCGACCACAATCAGGTACAAATTTGGGTGCCTAAAAAATTAGCTACAGCTCAACAAGGGCGATTACAGATGTGGGTACCCAAGAAGCTCTTACAAGTACAAAGACCTCTGCTCCCCACCAGGCAAAAGGTCTCAACAAAGAAGCCAAGGAAAGCAAAGGGTAAGACCAGAGCACAACGACCAAAAGAAGATAAACTCAACCCTTCTCCAAAAATAAGCAGGCACTCACCCAGGATATGGGTTTGGAAGCCAAAAGCACAAGCAACATACACAGAACCACGGGACCAACCACACTGGATACCAAAGTTTGGACAGCATCCAAAGAAGAACTGGCCTGAGGTGATCTCTACGGGGCCAAATACTATTAGGAAATGGGTTCCCATTAGGAGGATTACATCATTTCGAGATCCAATCGGCACCTCTAAACAAAGGATGCATCAACTATGCAAGTAACATCAAAAGCCTCAACCAGCAGCAACCATGTGCCTTTGGCATAACCTTGTCTTTTGCACCATTCAGGTCATGCATTTCCAAAGTATGCATCAATATAGGGCCACCTTACATGGCCGTGCATAGACACAATTGAGAAATCCCAGGCACATGAGACACAACACAATTTTCACATGCAAAATATGTTATTGATACTAACCTCTTTCTTCTTGTTTGATGCCATCGTGTTCCAAAAAAAAAAAAAAAAAAAAAAAAAAAAAAAAAAAACTATGTGCTTGAAAGTGCTCATCAGCGAACTTCCAGCAAGGACATCCCTCAACAAAAAGGACAAGCCGACGGTCAAACACCATGAGGGAACCACAACACGAAGAGATGAAGATCAACGGACCCTTCACCATGGTAAGACATGTCTGTTTCAACAACACTATAACCATGATAGATTAGGAAACCTCTTCGTCAGCATACCCTTGAGCACTTAGCTCAAGACCCAATCTCTTGCACCATACTTCTTACCATGCATTCTCCAAGTACGCATATGTAGGGCCACATTACAAGGCCATGCACAAGGCACATATTTTGTTCAACCCATGCACTAATGCACTTACCCACCATTCATTATGGGTTACAAGTACTTGGCATGAAAACTATGAAAAGCCATCTTTGGAAGAACTAGACGACATCAAGATGACAACAACAAGAGCAAGGAAGCCATCCACCACCGAGAGTTGCTCCTAATCAACATTGAACACCTCCCTTGAGCAACTAGTAGTTTTGGAAAACTCACAAATGCACCACCCAGATGGAATACAAGGCAGAAGTATGTACAAAGGGACTACAAACTGCAAGCGATAACAGTGGCAAAGTGAAGAACCAGACAAACGACCAGGATACATTGAGAAGAGGGATCGCCCCTGTTGGACGCAAAGGACGCTACCTCTCAACGTACTACATGGAACGACCACTACAACAAGGGTCTGTCAGGGACGACAGACTCAAGAGGGGGGGGAGTGTTGAAGCTCAAGATCAAGGACAAAGAATGGAAGTGCATCAAGGAAGTGGACACACAAGAAGAAGGAGCAAGTAGGGAGCTCCAAGAAGCACCTCTCAAATTTTCAGATGAAATCCCTAAGCTCAAGATCAAGGACAAAGAATGGAAGTGCATCAAGGAAGTGGACACACAAGAAGAAGGAGCAAGTAGGGAGCTCCAAGAAGCACCTGTCAAATTTTCAGATGAAATCCCTATAAAAATAGTGATTATTATCACTAAAAACCATTGTAAATACCATTTTCCATTTTTGTAACTCCATTTTGTTCAAGCCGAGGAGTCCTCGAGCTTGAGGAGTATTAGATCTACCATCCTACCAATTTTTATAATTTTTAGACTCCGTTTGAGCCCCCAAATAAGCCCTGGAACCTATTTTTTAACTAGGCCGGACACTAGGTCTGGACAGGGCCAAAACCACTCAAAAACTATAAAAAGGGCTGGAGAGCTCATTTTTGGGGGTTAGCTTGTGGTAGATTTCAGTTTTGTAAGAGAGCTCTTTGGTAATCGAAGCTTTCCATTGTTCCACTCTTTGCTCTTACCTTGTGCGCGTGTGTGTGTATGTGTGTGCATGCTTGTGTGCTTTCACTCACGCACTTGTGCCATCACTTGCTCGCGGTCTTCATACCGGTCCTCACGTCTCCACGGATTGACATTTATGAGGTGTATCTCCTCACGTTGGTACTCACCATTGTGCTAGAGTGACAGTGCTAGTCTATGATAGCAAATATTATAAATTCCCGAGGAAGTTACAGACAAGATGGGCAAGACCGTTTAAAGTGGTGGAACTCAACTCCAATGGTTCCATGCAAATACAGGATTTAGGAGAAGAATGTGCTCCCGTGAAGGTTAACGCACTTCGAGTCAAACCATATTTCAAGTAGCATTAGGACGGGAGAAGCCAGACGAGATCCAAGCGGAAGGACGTAGTAGACTCCTTGTACATAGATGTATAGTTATATATATATATATATATATATATATATATATATATATATATATATATGCACATATGTAAGCTATGATTTTTGTGTCATAAATATTATCCCTTGCTAGCTCAAGAATTTTGGACTTCTAATTATTTTTTTGTGTTGCGCAGAGACTGTTAGGAGCTAAGTAACAAAATGGCAGATCAAATAACTCAACTCTATTTGTACGAGCTAAGGATATATTTCTCGGACCAAACATTCGCCTGCATGGACATAGAGGTCGACGACTTTGAGACGGAATATGATGTGGAGGAAGCGCACTGGCTGGTATGCTTCATAAACCAGGGTTTGGATGTTATATTTTATATTGAGTGTTTTGAGGAATACCTGACCCGACATGTAGGATGGGCGGGGGATCGATATTACTATTTCGACCCTTCGAGGGAAATGCCTAACAAAGAGAACGATATCACTTGGGCTTGGGCAGATGTGTTAACGATAGGAAGTGATGACGGAGCTCCTGAAGTTGAGCCTGACTCGCCCTAGGGAAGTCGTCGGGATGCGAATACAAGGTGAGGCTATATGAGACATCCAGGAGACCCACATTCTAGATCATCTAAGGATAGGTATATGAGGAACCAAGGCATAGCCGGTTGTAGTTACCTAGTGAAAAGTCAAATCGATGAATACATATGTAGTGTCTGTAATTGAGAGAATGGAGTGAAGAGGTGGTTGATCTGTCAAAGGCTGGAGTGTGTATGTTTGCATGTCTGTGTGGGAAAAGTGGGGAAAATCCCTTTCTTCCTCTCCCTAATTCTCAGGACTGGGGCAAATTAATTAACTATAAAAAAAAAGAAGAAAAGAAAAGAAAAAAAAAACATTGTGTTGTTGTGATTGTACCAACGCGCTATTGTGAGCTAGTAGGTGGGTGGATTTATCCTAGCCGGGTGGTTAGGACCACGAGCCGCAGCTAGTTTCGCCATAGGCTTGGGATGTACATGTTTGTGTCTTAGCTACGCGCCATAACGGGTTGGTACGTAGGTGGAGCCATCGTGGCTGGGTAGTCACGACCACGAGCCGCATCCAGCTTCGTTATGGGCTAGCTGATATATGTTACTTATCTATCGTTATGTGTTCGTGTGTTGTGCGCTGCATTGCATTGGTAGATGGGTGGAATCAACCTGGCCGGGTGGTCAGGGCCACGAATCGCATCCAATGTCAACATAGGCCAACTTGTGAATATAAATAAAATTTACATATGAAATTATTCCCCACTCCTGAGGGGGGGAGAGAGAGAGGAGAAGGCGACGATCGCCTGGAAGGGAACGTTATTTGCTTGGGTGATTGGTATATGGTGGCTTGCGACAGATCAGCTCACTCTGAATCCACATTCTCAAAGGCACGGATACTGTATGTGTACTTATAGATGAGACCTTTAGGGAGGTAATGCAACGGTCTTGATTTATAACTTGTGTGCTCTATCCGAGGGTTTTCCAGTGTGTGGGGCACTCTAGGGTTTTGATGTAGGTCTTGACTTGTACTCGGGTTTCGATGGCTTTTCTGGGACGACGATGGGGATTCTTAGGGAGTGTCTACTCATGGAATAATTGTATATAGCGAATAGTAGGTCAATAAAAGGGGTATGCATTTTGGGCATGTTGCATCTCCTGTTGAATTCATTTCAGTTGTTGTTGTTTATTTTAGTATTTCCGTTCCTGTTTTTTTCGCAATGACAGTTGCATATGTAAAACATGGAAAAGTATGCATGTGTTATTTTGGTTGAGACTATTTTCATAATGGAATGCATGAGCAATTTGATGTATGTTGGAATTGGAGTTGCATATATGTGCATGTTCTTGGATCATTTTGAACTGAATGAGTTGTATGTATTCATGAGCGATTTTTTGAGCACTAATAGCTTCAATGAGTGCAGGTTCCGTTGGAGTAATGGTTCGATGGAGAGGTATGCAAACTAGTTGTACACTGACATTTTCATGGCCATTTTGATTATATTGCAGCAAGAGTGGCTCGTCGAGGACGACTTTGCAAATAAGAAGAGGGGAGTATGTTAGCTCAAGAAATGGTTGGTTTTTATGCACTAATATGCTTCTATTTGGTAGAAAAATACACTTGATTGCAGGTACTCGAACAGTCGATCAGATGGTTGTCTTCGTAGAGCTATGACCGAGATGCATTTTTTTGGGTATATTGAGGACGTGCTAGGAACAAAGTCTTCAGCAAAGGCATTAGAATACATGATGATCTTCAACAACACGAAGGTTTAGTTGAAAAGTGCTCAGATGCCTTCATTTCTATGTACGCATGGTGTGGTGCTTTAATTAAAGCACATCAAGTGGTTGATGAGCTACCTGTGTGAGATGTCATCACTTGGTCCACATTAATCAAGGCATATGCCCAAGGGGGCCATAGTGAACATGCACTTAAAAACAACTTCTATGGAATGCGAGTGGATGAATTTCTGTGCTCCATCTCAGAGAGTTTACCATGCAAAATATGTGTCAAGTTCGAAGGAGCTGCAGGAGAATGAGAAAATAGATAGCATGTAGGTTGAGGAAATCACGAATAAGCTTGTTGAGGAATGAGCTATTTGGAATGTGAAGCTTTTGAAAAAGAAAGGGAGAATGTGAGGCTGTCTATACAAGCTGTCAAAGAGGAGCTCAAAGTAGATGTGCATAAATTTCTCCATGATTTATGAATGCAGGCAGATGTCAAAGTTGTCAATATGAAATCTTGGGAAGCTCACCAGGAGGATCATGACAACAAATGGGGGGATGGTGGTGAAGGGGCGACCCTCTGTCAGATGCATGAAAAAAAAACGGAAAGGCATAACAACTTTTGGTTGTTAGTTTTGGGGGAGGGCGCTTAATAAATTGAACATACGAGAGGAGTGGGATCTTCTTCGCGTCATATATGTTCCTGCTCTATGGTAGGCGAATGTCCTATATCATAAGGGGAAGGTTCTACTTCTTTGTCGGTCGCTCAGCCACAGATCAGCTATCGCAAGGCAGCGCAAGGAAGCAAGGCAGAAGATGAGACTTGAAGGCCTCTGCAACTAGACGGAAGGATGATCATTTGCCGTTGCTGAGAAAATGGAGGAAGAAGAGGACTAAGCGTGCATATGTTAGACAACAAACATGCAGAGAAGAGGGGAAAGGCAGTGCAATAATTGTCATCGTTCGGCCACTCATCATCAGAGTGAAGGGGGAAGCCATCCTCTTGCTACTTCTTCGTTTTTGTGTGCGGAGAGACGAACATGAAAAGGGGGGAGACTCTTGCTGTTTCAAGCTTACATGATCGAAGAAGAACGCAGAGAAGGTGCACGGACAACGACAGTAGCAAATCAGCAACTTTAGGGAATGAAGAGAAGCAATTAGTCTGATGCGCATTTGTGGGAGAATTGACTACAAGGTTCACAAGTTATTCGCAGGTCAATTTTTTTTGTCCCTATTGCTTTGTCCATTGAATTTTTCCTTCACTATATTGGTTCGAAAGAGTTGAATTATACTGCGCACTTGACGCTCTAATGCAGTGTAGAATTCTCTTCTATTAAGAGTGTAGAATTCTCTTCTATTAAGGGTTATGCCTTCACTCTTTAACCCTTCTCATAATGGTTTCAGTCAATGATTGTATATCAAACACGTTTTGCTTATGATTGCATTGTGAATTTGACTACCAACTGTACAACGTGATGCGCTCTTCCATGTCTTCAACTTATTGTGGTGAAATTAAGAACTCGCATCCAATGGAGCTCCAAATTTACACCAGTAAGAAAGTATTTCGTTCGAAAGAAAAGCTGAGTGAAGGAGTGTAATAACTCCTAGCAGCGCCGGAGCATGAGTAGTAAATGCCCAAGAGCATTGCAATTGGAAATAGAGGGTTAAGCCATAGGCATACACTGCTCCCTCTAGGCATGTTTTTTTTCCATAACAATCCCCTCCTTTGTGTTCAGAAATGCAGGTCGTGAGTCTAACTTGAATGCCCCAGAATTATCATGCTCGCATACTACACAAAAATTTTTATCGTGTATAAGCACTATTTTTCTTCCCTGTATGTTGCATCGATTGTGGATCTTACTATAGTTCTGAGGACGAAGGCAATGGTCATTTATTGGTCGAAGTCTTCCAACGGGTTCCGTCACCTGGGAAGCCAGAATTGAACACGCGAACTGAATTGATTTTCCCTCTCAGGGTTCAGTCAATAGAGAACAGGAATGCCTTACTATAAAGTTAGGAGAAAATGTTGAGGTTGAGGGTGACGCTTTTCTCCAGGTTGTATGGGTGAGTGTCCAAATTAAATGTTGAGCTGGGTTTATCTTAGATCCTCCTTAAAAGCTTTGTCTTATTCGTAAGTCACAGGATAGACATTTGCGTCACAACTAGGAGTTTATGTATGTCCCGTATATCCTGAGATAAAGTTATCAATTGTCTACCAACCATTCATGGTAAGTAGATATTTTTCTATGCCACATGACAAATGATTCATCTCATGGAAAGGAGAATATTTTATTCAAATCGAGATACTAAATCTGTGCGCCTAAATCAAGAAACACATTTTCCATGAATCAATGTGTACAATCGAGAATCTTTAGGAGAGAATGTGCAAAATGGAAACCAAAATGGAAACATGTATTTATTTTGTACTACACATCTGACTGAACCTCATACACTCACCATTTGGATATAGTTCATATGAATTTCGATTCTGTTATTTCATTATGAGTATGCGGATTAATTGAGGAGTAAGAAGGGGGGGGAAAGATAGTGTGTGAGTATATGTAAATAGCTGGACAGGTGCGAGTACATGTGAGAAAGAAAAAGGGATGTGTGAGTTATGGTATATAGGTGTCAGGTTGATGATGCATCAATATGTGCATGCGTTTGGAGGAGGATTGACTAGGTGCATGCTCGAATAAGAGTTTCTAAGGAAAGAAAGTGAGACGAGTGGATTGGAAGAGAGAAAGAAAAAGGTGAGTGAGCAAGGAAGAGGAATGAGAGGGTGTGGGAAAAAAAAAATGAAAGAGGAAAAGGAGCTAGAGATAGGGGAGGAGCGAGAGATCGTGAGAAGCGATCATTGAAGTGGGATATCCGGTTGCATACATTTGGATGTCCATCCCCTTCCCTTCCAAAAATCATATTTGAGTATTATTGTGGACTCTGAGTGAGAAAAGGTGACGCGATACAAGGAGACTAAGCAAAATACAAGTGTGTGTAAGACACTTCCCCTTGGGCTAAAGGCCATAACAGGTAGTTCCAATAGCAGTCTTGTATGCTACTCAGAAGGCCCAAATTGCATGGTGCAATTGTTTGTCCCAATCAGACCTCCCATTATTGACAATCTTTGTCAATACTGTGCATAATACCTTGTTGGAACTTTCCGCTTGACCATTGGCTTGGGGATGGTATGGGGCTGATTTTTTATGGATCACTAAAAACTCATTCATTAGAGACTCTATGACTTCATTAATGAAGTGTGTCCCTCGGTCACTCACAATCTCAATTGGTAATCCAAAACGGGTGAATATATGCTCAAAGAGAAACTTAGCTGTGGTTTGCGCATCATTCTTTCTAGTAGCTTTCGCTTCTACCCATTTGGTCAAGTAATCCATGGCCACTATGATATATTCGGCATGTGATCCTTTGGTCGGTGGGTTAATGGGTCCAATGAATTCAACACCCCATTTACAGAATGCTCTCGCACAAACCATAGGTCTCAATGGCATGTCATCTCTCCGAATTAGATATTTAACCCTTTGGCATGTTTCGCAACTCCGTACATATGTTTGAGCATCCATATGTAAAGTTGGCCACCACAAGCCCGCAAAGAGGATCATTTTTGCGGTTCTCTCGGCTGAAAAATGACCTCCTACTGCACCTGCATGTGCCATCTCTAATATGGGTAAATACTCTCCTTCATGAACACATAATCGTAATTGGTTGTCTTTTCCTCTTCTAAACAAGTTTCTTCCTATGAGAACATAATCCTTGCTCACCTCCTCTAGGGATCGTTTTCTTGCCAAGCTAACTCCTTCCTCATGTTCTCTTGTCTTTAGGAATTTTACCAATGTTTTGCTCCAATTGGGTGCTATCGTTGAGAAAGGTATGGACGTATGATCCTCGGGGACTGTCTCCTGGCATTCTGCACAATTACTTACGTAGTTATGGACATCCTTAGGCATGTCAGGCCAGTATACTCCTAATCGCTTTAATTCCCTAATAGTTCCATGAGTTCCCTTGTGTGTCCTCCATTGGTTCACATGTGCTTGTTCAATCAACTTCATTTGTTCGTCCTCCTCAACACATCTTAGCAATACTCCATTGGGTTCCTTATAGTACACACTACCCGCAATAATATGCAAGTTCCTCGATTGTAAGATTTCCTTTTTACTTTCCTTATTAATTGAGTGTTGTGGCCCATGAGTAAGTATAGGAATTAGTTTCTCTGCCCACTTTGGACAAACTTCCAGATTAAACAAATAAGTGTCTGGCAGATCATCGGGTACTCCACTTGGTGGTTCTCCGTGTGTTAATCTTGAAAGGTGATCCGCTCTTACATGAGTATTTCCTTTTTTTACTATCACTTCAAAGTCGAACTCCATTAATAGTAGGAACCATCTTACTAATCTTCCCGTGTTACAGGGCTTATTGACGAGGTACAATAAAGCCTGATGGTATATGAAGAACTTGAATTTGTTGGCTAAGAGATAGTGTCTAAATTTCTTAACTGCATAGACCATTCCTAATCATTCTCGCTCGATAGTGGTATAATTCCTTTCAGCTTGATTTAGTTGTCTACTTGCATAGGCAGTTGGATGATCTAATTTTCCTTCATCCGCTGGTTGGACTAATATACATCCTATTGCGTAATTAGACGCATCAACATGAATATGAAAAGGCTTGTTCCAATCTGGCGTTTTTAGAATTGGAGCCGTGCTAAGCCTCTTCTTTAACTCATTGAATGCCTTCTCGCACTCTTCTGTCCAAGTGAATTGAGTTAAGAGACCATACAGAGGTTTGGCAATTATGTCATGCACATGTGGATAAACCGACGGTAATATCCACAATGTCCCATAAATGCTTGCACCTCTTTTGCATTCTTTGGTCTAGGAAGCTCTAAGATGACCTTAATCTTGTCCTCATCCGTGGATATTCCATTTCTAGAGACTATGTGTCCTAGGATCTTCCCTTGTCTTACCATGAAAACACACTTCTCTGGATTTAAACAGACTCTATACTGTCTGCATTTATTAAATATCTTCCTCAACTCAGGAATATGATCTTGTCTTTGATTAGAGTATGTACATAGGTCATCTACATATACTTCCATGCTCTTTTTCATGAATTCCTTGAAAACATGACACATAAATCGTTGGAAAGTAGAAGGTGCATTAGTGGGAGAATCCATCTAAGAAGCTATATACCTCTTTTCCTGCTACTGTTTCCAATAGATGGTCCGTAATGGGTAATGGGTAGCTATCCCGTATGGTGGCTGCATTCACTTTTTTCAAGTTAATGCACACTCTCAGTTTTTCGTTCTTCTTAGGCACAACTACTAATGGCGATACCCACTCGGTGTGTTCTATCTCGTATATGAATCCTGCCGCTAATAGCTTGTCTATTTCTTCCTTAATTTTAGTAGCATAGACCTCGTTATATGTATATGGGCGTTGTTTTGATGGTTTCACATCTGCTGTCATTCTCTCTTCGGAATCGAATTCTGGTTCCATTTCTATACTCTCGTATTCCTCTTTCCATTCTTTTTCCAAGATTTCCCCTTCTACTTCTTGAACGACAACCATATAAAGATTTACATCATAGCCTTCCTCATCTATGCACTTGTTCATTGTCAAGACTTCCTCATTCACACACACATCTAAGGTGGCTAAGATTTCCATCCATCCATGCAGTTCAAAGGTTTCATCCGGAAAGATTTGAGGCATGTACCTTGGGTCGTCTACTCTACCTTTTACTATCCTCTTTCTTGGCTTCTTTGCACATCCATAACTGGGCATCCTCGTGCATCCATGATTGATCGCTTGACCCAGCACTATGAATGGATAGGTCATCTTCCTCTTTGTGTATGGGATTCCATTGTAGTGGGGGAACATCTCGATATGCAAATGTATGCAAGTTTATCTTGGTTGTATTTCCTTGATGTTGTAGGTATAACGAATCTCTTCCCCAGTCTTGTACTACCCGCATTTGTCTCATGAAGGGCGTCCTAATATCATTTCGTAATTATTAGCCTTTTCAACTTACAAATGGCTAGTGTGTTGTCAAATTCAACTCCACACGTGGTCAATTTGATTCTTTCCAGTATTCCTAAGAGTTTCTCCACATGACCGTCCGCTAATTGGAGCTTCATGCATGTGGGTCGTAAGGTAGGCTTTCCCCATTTCTCCCAAATCTCCTTGGTGGCGATCCCTACTCCAGCTCCTGTGTCTAGGATTGCCTTGGTCATGTACCCATTGTAAGTGACAGGTAGACACGTATTACCTTCATCTCCTTCACTGAATTCTCCCACCTTATCAACTGGGATTTGTATCTTAGATGAGTTTCATTTTCCCTTAACTTCTTTTTCTTCCTTCTTTTGTTCTAATTCCATTTGGCTCACTAATTGCTTCCATAAATGTGGTTTAATTTGAAGTAATTCTCCCACAGTCAGTTTGCAATGTACTTTTGTCTTCTTTAGTTCCGTTAGATTGTGTGAAATCTTTTCTGATTTTCCTTTTCCCTTTCCATGTGCCGTGGGTGCTCATATTATCATAGACTCCTTTTCGTATTCTCCCATATAATTTGGTAAAGTTGAAATGCTCTAAGTTTCTTCTCTATTTCTGTCTAGCCTCGACACTTCCTCATATACTTCTTCCATATTGGGATTGGGTTGATAAACTTCCAGACTCTAATTCCTCAAAGGGAGGCTTCGTCATTCCATTCTTCTTCCATTGTTCTTCTCTGATTCTATTCCATAACTCCTTTGGCCATTCAGCCTCTAGGTCAGGGTATGGTTGACATCGGTTCATCCTAGGTTCTAGTTCGCTCATGCTTCTCATCCTTCTTCCTAGGTTCTTTATCCTTGGCTTCGACATACTCTTTGTATTGATCCTCTGCTATCCTCGTTTCTGGAGGGGTTGGGATAGTCTTTTCTAGGGTTGCTTGTGCTACCTCTATGAGCTTTCGACATATGCAAGCCTCTCTTTTTCTAATTCTCCTTGTGGGTGAAGCTTTTCGTGTTGCTCTACATTCGGTCCCATCTTAATTCTAGCTTGGTAAGCTTTTAGCCACATATCTAGGTCGTCGGGTTTTTGGTCAGCTAAAATGGATCCTGGTTTCTCTGCTTCTTGGGTAAGCGGTGGACTAGGCACTTCCTTCCGAATTTCTTGTTCTTTTTGTTCTTTCTTACTTCTAGTTTGTTTCTTATTGTCTTGACTTTTGTTTTTCATCCATTTATCTTTGAGCTTTTCTCTTCTTTCCTTCCATTTCTGTGCTTTAGTGTTCTGGGTACTCTCACGTGGGTCCTCAGAATCTTCAACTATTTGAATTTTGGGACTTACCGTTCTTTTGCTCTCTCATTCTTGTTCTCGTTGTTTTCCTTTTTGTTCTTTTGTTTGAGCTCTTGTAATGGCCTTTAAAGGCACAGTATATTCCTTATCACTTCCAGATGCTTCTATCACTTCAATTACATTAATTGGTGCAGTGTTTTGGACTTTGGTTGGATTCTTAGGGCAGTACCTAAAAAGGTGTTCCTTTCCGCAATCATTGCAATATCCTTCCCAAGTCCTAGGGGGTGGTGGATTGTAAGGCCGAGGACATTCTCTAATGAAATGGTCTCCTCCGCATCTATAACAAGGTCCTCTTGGCACAGGTGGTCTCATGGGTGGTTGTGGTGCAGTATACATCAAAGTTGCTACCTCCGTTCCATAAGCCTGATCATATCCTTCATATCCATAATAAGCCAAATCATAAGCTGATTCATACTCTAACATGTTGGCTTCATAGGGATAATAATCTCCTGGAGGTAGCTCATATCCAGGGTTTGTTGATTCTACACTGGTCATCGTTGAAGCTGGCACTATGGCTCTTTCCAAATTTTCTTCTGGTTGAGCATACTTCATAGGTACCACTTGTTGAGGTTGTGACAGTTGTGGCCCCAACACTGGTTGGGGTGGTGGATATGGTACTTCCTCATATGGCCTTGGTGCTCCTACTGGTGTTGGATAGGGATTGTATCTGGGCATCTCTCTGCCTAGCTCTCTAGTTGGATATCTGTATAGTCGATACTTAGGTGGTTGTAAAGGGTGTGACTGCCTATTGAAGGGACAGTTTTCTGTAGTGTGGTTGGTGTATTTCTATTCTATGTGGCTGTACAAGGCAGTCCCTTGTTGAAGCTATCTATTGTAAGGATACGTCTGATGCGCACCAGCTCCTCGTACACACGTGTGTGGGGTGATCTCCTCCACATAGACTACATCTCCATAACATGGGCATTCTTAAGGCTGGGTGCTGGTAAGTTCTCTGCCCTTGGACTCTTAGTTTCTTTGCTAATATTTCCGCTAATTCTTCCACACTACTGGAGTTGGATGTAATGGTACTCCGAGAGTCTTCTGATTTAGTGGGACTGGGGGTGCTCTTGAGATCCTCCGCTAGATTTTCTTCTAGGTCAATGCATTCTTGAAGACATTCACTCAGGGTTTGTAATCTCTTCACGTAAACTAAAGTTCTTAGGGTTCCATTCGTGAGTCCATCCAAAAATAATGAAATCATTTTTTGTTGAGTGGGCCTCTCTGTAGCTGGGCATCTATCAACATACTGATTGAATCTCCGGGCAGCTGTTTTTATTGTTTCATTAGGGTTCTGTTTAAAACTATGGATTAAAGACGCAGAATTGTGTTTAATCCCTCTCTTAGTAAATTCCCCAATGAATTCTTGAAAAAATTGCTCCATGTTTCCAAATTGATTAGGATCTAATGGCTGGAACCAAGTGAGAGCCGTTCCTGTGAGGGTGAGTCCAAAAGACTCATACTGCACAAAGAAGTTGTCTACTTGTTCTACCCTTAGAACTTGTTTAAATTCAGCAATGTGATCGTAGGGTTCTCCCAATCCATCATAATGATTTCTTAAGCATTTGTCCACTTGGATAGGTCTCAATCTTCTCATTGGTTCTAGCAGTCTAGGCATTACGAGAAAGGCAGGAACTATTGGTCTAACTGGGGGTATTCCAGGCTGCCCACCTACTGGTGGTCGTGGTCTTACTGGTGGTCGGTACTGATTACCTACTCTTGGGTGGGTCTGATTGTGTGTTTGCACTCCTGGAGTCGCAAATTGTACACGAGTACGGTTTGGAACACTTCGTTGGCTAGTTTGTCCTGACATGGTGTGTTCTATCTCTTGTTGATTTCCAAAGGGGTTTTGCAAAGTAGTTGCCTGATCTCTCTGAGGGAATACAGGCAAACCCATGTATTTCAGTCAAGCTCTGTCCAAGGCACCAACCAACCAATATCTTCTCTGATTTTTGTCTAGGTAGGTGATTCTAGTTTCGTCTTCTGGATCCTTCAACTCATAAAATGTCATCGGGCCTTCTTCTCTTCCTGGAGCCGATGAGTCTGTTTGTAGCAACAAGTCCATTCCATGGATCAAATAGACTTCAATAGGTAGTCGTCTTGAGGTATCAAGTCTCCTCTCAAGACCCGTGTCACTTGGGACCTTCCTCTAGGGGTTGTCACTAATTCCTCAGGGTTTGATCTACCTGAGTTCTCTTGTCCCACTAATTCTCCCCTTTCATTTATCAAATCGGGAAATTCAGTCACTATGTATATGTAAACTATCTTGTCCATGTATGCTTCTCCTTCGTACTTAACAGCAGGTCTAGGCACGATTGTGGCATCCATGGAAGTTACCATCCTAGCCACAGCTCTGTTTAAGCCATCCAGGTAGATGAGGATCTCTTGGGCATTAGTAGAAACGTACTGTAAGGAGGTATGGTAGTCACCTTCTACAGCGGTCATGAAGTTTCTACCTGGAGTTGGACCATGCATGTCTTCTGAGGCCATTGGTATCTCCTCCTCGAAGTCACTAGAGGTGTCTGAATAGGTCAAGCGGTGACTGACTTGAGCGGCACTTCCACCAGAAGATATGACACTTCTTTGGCTACTTAGCACTCTTCCTCACCTCAAGTTCATTCACCCTCCTAAGGCTCCCTAGGTCTCTGGAACTCTTCCCAAGTGACTCCTCAAATGCCTCAAAGTTGCCCTTAAAAAAATGCTTCAAATGCTCTGGGCGATACCACTCTAGGTGATACCACTTTAGGCGATACCACTTTGTTCACGATAGGATACCTGAATCCTTGGTGATACGATATTGCCACAACAGACGATACGATACCGCTATTGGCCATGATACGATACAAGCTAAGCTGATGATACGATACCTTCCGATTAGACGATACGATACCAAAATTTGAACGATATGATACTGAAAAGTCGGACGATACGATACTGGAAACCCAGACGATACGACCACTTTTTAGACGATACGATACCAAAAAGGGCACGATACGATACTGGAGTTTGCCCCGATATGATACCTGAATAATAGCCGATACGATACTAGCCTCCTCACACGATACGATACCACGAGTGGTATCGCGATACCTCGGCAAGGGGACAACACGATACCAAATTGGTATCGCGATACGACACCTGAAAGTGAGACGATACGATACTTGGGAATTGGACGATACGATACCAAATGCTCCGACGATACGATACCTGAGTGGGGCACGATACGATACCGGCAGTTAGGCGATACGATACCACCAACTGCACGATACGATACTGGAATGGTATCGTGATACTAAACAGGGAAGAGGACGATACGATACCAAAAATGGACCGCGATACGATACCACTTTGGCAAAGTAAGATCCGGATACCAACCCGGCGATACGATACCACGAGTGGTATCGTGATACCAAGGCTGGTAACCGACGATACGATACTTCAGTGAGTATCACGATACAAGGGAATTTTTGGTATCACGATACCAAAAACTCAACCGATCGCGATACTTAAGCCAAAATACCTCCAAATGCAAAAAGTTTTACACCCCCTTGCTCCTCTCTCACCCCTCTTCACTCCTAGCCTACTGTGTCTTTCAAGAAAGCTCAAAAAACACACAGTGCCTCCCCACGATACCGGTTGCGCAACTAATCACATTTTGGTGCACTTTTCATGTGTTTTTGCCAAAGAAATCTTGTGGAATCTTACCTTTGTGATGTCTTGCTTGCACCTTGAGCTCAATACCTAGCTTTGATAGCCTGTAGCACACGATACCACACTCACGATACCGATCCTTGCTCGCACACGATACTGCCTTTCAGAACAGTTGAGAAATGAACTAATTTTTTTGGTTTTTATACTTTTGGTGACTGAAACTGAATTACACTAACTTAGCAAATGTTTTGGGATTTTTTTCTTTTGGTCTTGGCCTACTCCTACTTCAATTCTCTTCTCCTCTCCTTCTAACCTAACCCTAACTGTTCCTTCTCTTCCTTCCTACTGACCCTAAACCTAAAAACTCATTACACACACCTCCGGGATGTGAAGTAACAAGTGCTGAAGTGATTGACTACTTGCCACTAAACAAATTCACTTCTACAAGTATGATTTCATCACACTTGATCTATAACCATCACAAAGGTACCTTGGCTGAGCGTTCCCCGACAACAACGCCAAAAACGTGTGTACCTAAGCCAAGAAGACTTAAGGACTTGTGCCAAAGAGACTAAACCTTGTTTGCAACACAAGTGCGTATAGTGGGAAATTGACACACGCTTACTTGTCAATCCGATCAAACGACCTAACCAAGTGTATGAGGACATGTGCACACGTGATCGAAAATGAAGTGGTTCAGCTTATATGCATGAGAAAAGACTAATCCACCTCTCAAACTTGCTGAAATACTGAAAGTGTCTGCCACGATACCACTTACAGTAGTTTTTAGTAAATTGAGGATTTCTCCCAGCTCCGAACTTCGAATATAGTCAATAGCAGACTCATTTCGAAGCTCTCAACGAGACGCATCTATTGCAAGTGCTTTCACTGAATTATGACAAATATGCTTCAAGTTATGAACAAAATAGTGAATGGCGGGAAACACCCACACTCACGCCACAACTCCTACAAGCTCACACACACACTACAGCAGCTCAAAAAAAAAGGGGAGGGGTAGACAACAGTCCTACACACACATTCCAAGCATTACACACACATAGAAGATCAAAGAGAAGATGGAAATCTGCAAGAAAGATGCAAATTCGAAATTCAGGATCTCTCCTTCTTCACAATGGCAAAAGTCTCTACAAAGAGTCACAAAGTGACTTATATACATGTGCCCTACGTTTGGCCCTTTCACACAAGAGACCGGCACTTTATTACTAAAAAGTGAAATTCCTACTAATTTACAAGGGGTATTTTACAACAAGTTGGGATTATGCAACTAGAGGACTCCTCTAGTGCATTTACATGGCTTGAGGGAATTCTCTAAGACTTTGAAGAAGAAAAATTATGCCCATTAGTTTGAAAATTTTGGGGCTCTTCTCTTGTGCTTCTTTTGCTCTGCAACACTCTCCTATCATCTATTTCATATTTTTTGAAATTCTTGGGGACCTCAAATAAAGATTCTGCCTCATCTTGTGGGACTTCTCTTTTTTTCCTCTTCTTGCCTTCACTCTTGGTGGCCACTTGTGTGGTTAACCTCACATCATTGGTAAGCTCTTCATGTCTCTGAGGATGGACTTCTATTTCATAGAAGTATTCTTCATCTGATGCAAAAGGTGAGTCCATAATGATTGACTCTAGATCGGAGTCACTTCCATCCTCAAATGCATCAGGGATAGGTTCGCATTCTTCTAGAATTGAGTCTCCCATGATTGGCTCTATGGAGAAGACTGAAATGTCATAGCCATCCTCATCACAGTGGGGTGTCCATTGTTCTTCATTGATGGCTACATCCATTGTTTCTAGAATTTCCGCCCAGCTGTGAGGTTCAAATTCTTCGTCATGAAATACTACAGGTGCATAGGCTGGGTCTTGAATTTATCTATGTGTTTCCTTCGCACCTACCTCTCTAGCTTTTTCTCTCTTCTCTTCTTCTACTGCCACCTTGCACATCCATAGATGTGTGTCTTCATGCATCCATGAGGACCCTGATCCTATGGAATGCACAGATTCTGTATCATCTTTGGCTCTATGGATGGGATTCCATTGAATGGGGGGTACATCTCTATGAGAATAATCCTTGAGATTAACTTTGGTCGTGACACCTAAGTGTTGCAAATACAAGGAATTGGTTCCCCAATCCTGTACCACTTGCAACTCTTGCATAAATGGTCTTCCCAAAATCATCTCATAGGCATGATTTTTGCTAAAGTCACATATAGCAAACGTATTCTCGAACTCAACACCACATGTAGTGAGAGTTATTCCTTCTAACAACCCTAAGGGTCTCTCAATGTGACCATCGACCATCTGCAACTTCATTCTTGTTGGCTTGAGTGCGGGCTTGCCCCAATGCTTCCATATTGCAACTCTTGCACCAGAGTTGAGAATTACCTTGGTTGTGTATCCTCGATGGGTGATGGGAAGATAGGTGTTTCCTTCTTCTCCTTCGCTCATGTCTCCTATCTTGTCCAAAGGTATCTTTGGCACTGTTCTATGAGAACCTACCTGGGAACGAGGTTTAGCTACCTCTGGTACTTGTTTTACTACATGCTTCCACAATTCTGGCCTCACCTTGAGTAGCTCTTCTAAAGTGAGGTTGCACTGCACTTTAGTATTCTTCACTACCTCGGTATTCCTAGGTATGACAGAGTCTTCGTTTCTTATCATGACCGTGGGTGCTCTCATACAAGTAGACTTAGCTTGCCATGGGCCTGTGAAGTGGGGTAATTCATGTAAAGTGTGGAATTGATCATGCGCGTCATCCACAAGTTCAAAGGGAGGTGGGACTTCACTCTCTTTAGCCCATTTTTCTTCTTGAATCTCTCATAGGAGTTCGAGTGAGTACTGATTCATAGAAGAAGATGTGTTTGGCTCTGTGGAGTTAGGCACATAAGCTTCCTGGGCGGGAAGGCTTAGCCTTTCACTTGCCCTCTCCTTAGCCTGGGACGTGGTTTCTTTTCCAGACTTTACAATTATCGTTTCCAATCTATCCAATAGACCATCAAAATGCAATGGTGTTCTAGTGGAGCTAGAGCAATTGAAGAGGCGACTGGCCTCAAACATGGCTTGAGCCAATTCCACCATCTTGGCACACAACTTGGTTCGTTCAAGCTCTAGGTCAGCTCTAGGGTAACATCTTTCATGATCCGTTACATTTGGCCCTTCCTGGATCCTGGCTTGATATGCTCTAAGCATCATATCTAGGTCTTTAGGAGTGGGATCTGCTAAGACTGATCCTACTCGGGGTGGTGGGTGGGTTAGGCGTGGTGGATTAGAAGGTTGAGGAATGGAAGGTGAAGGAGATGGTAGTGGAAGTGATGTGTGAGAGTGCATTTGAGATGTGATTTCTATTATTTTGGCCTTGGTCTCTCGCATATTTTCCTCAAGTTCACTCATCTTCTTTGCCCATTTCCTTTTCATACGTTCACAGCTATCTCTCCAAGCTCTTGTTCTCTTCTTATTTTGTCTCTCAATCTCGCTAACCTCAACATTCTTTTCTTGGCCTAAGTCTTGGTTTTGCTTAAGTGCCTGAGCTCTCGTGATGACTTGCACTGGGGTTGTGGAGGTCACACTTCCCGTGGAGTCTACCACTAAACCAATAACGTTGATAGGAGCGATTCTTGGCATATTGGCGGGGTTCTTGGGACACTCTCATAACAAATGCTCCTTTCCACAGTCTGGAAAAAAGCCTTGAATTGTCACAGATTGGGTTTGTGTGGGTGCAGGTAGAGGGCAATCACGAACGAGGTGATCTCCCTGACATCGGAAGCATGGTCCTCTAGGAAATGGAGGTCTTATTTTCTTAGGTTGAGGCCTAGAGTTGGGGTTTGCGTACATGACATTCGTGTACTTTGTCTCCCAACTAGATTCACTCGGCTCTTCATAATAGTATGGCTCACTATGCTATGGTGACTGCATGTAATAAGCCTGTGGGCTCTCGATATGTGTAGAGTCAAAACTATGATCACTTGGGTCACTTTCTGAAAGCGATGGTGTCACAGGCACTAGAGCCCTATTTGGATTTTCTTTTGCGGATGCGTACTTTACTAGAATCACATTGGCGGGAGGCGAGGGCTGCTGCACTAGGATTGGTTGAGGTCTTTGCTTCCCTTGATAGGGTGGTTGATAGGGCTGCTGGGGTCTACCATACTGCTGTTGTGGGTACTGATTCTGGTATTTTCCTTGTTGTGGATATGGCTACGGATAATTTTGTCTAACAGCTTGTTTGTTATATGGGCAATCCTGTGTAGTGTGGTTGGTGTATCGCCTTTCTATGGTGCGGTATTGGCTGTTAGGGTTCACTTGGGGTTGAGCCATGATAGGGCACACATTAGCCATATGGTCTTGTTGGGCTTTCCTGAAGCCGCAGAGAATATGTTTTTCCACCACTAAATCGCTTAGATGTCTATTTTTGAGGAATCTTTACTTGCCCTTAGCTAGTGAACATGCACCAATGCACTCCTTTTTTCGATCCCTAGCAGGATCGCCAAATGGATAAGGTCTTCAGCTCCCAAAATATGCAAATAAATGCAGCTATATTTGGTTATCTCTATGCAATTTCTCGTCACTCGCTAGATTTATTTTAACCTCAAGCCACAATTTGACTAATGTGGTTCACGTTCCCCGATCTCGTTAACTTATTTCTTGGTCCTATTGCTTGCTTTGATACATGGGAGGTCTAGTCTTAAGCCTTCTTTTATCATGCCCCTCCCCTTTTCTTCTTCCCTCTCAACCCTAAGCCCCTCGTGTACCCTCCTTACTTACAATCCTACGTTCACCTCCTCATATACTATGCTATCTGACTCATGACAAGGACAGCAGAGCATACGAATCTAAGACAGTACTCCTATCTGAGTATCATGACAAAAATCATTAAATACACCTTGAACATCAGATAAGCAGTTGGTGCCTAGGGTGTATCGCAAGAAGAAGAAGATGTCGATCTCTGCAGTTGCTATCCATTACTGTTTTCAATTTTAAAACGGTGTTACAAAATAGAGCAAGCAATTCAGGACCATCTGCAGACTCGCTTCCACTTGATAAAGTTGGACTGACCGTACCTGCTTGAACCGTCTCAAGCCAATGTGAACACCGCAACATGCTATCTTATTTGCAACCTGAAATTCATCCCATGAATCGATATCAAACTAAAAACATCCACTTCATCATTGAATTTTGTAGGGACCTTTGTTGGAAACACATGCGTTAGCAAAAATTGGAATGGCTTGGTGGTCATCTCAATTGGAAGCTAACGTTGCATTCCTCTTATGCATAAGAAGTTGCATTCCACTTGTTGCATAAAAAACTCCCACAAATGCCCTACAGCAAGCCCCTTATTGTCAAAGAATATTACAATAAGTCCAAGAGATTCACTTTGATATGACCATCCCAGTAACAAAGGTGTAAGGTCTCTGTTTCCTATTCCAGCTCACAACGTTGTGTTTGCCCTTTCAAATTCAAGGAAATCAAGCTGTTTTGTCGAGCACTGTTTCCTTGATAATTCTAACGAGAGCCGAGCTGCTTCTTCCTTCTTTCTCCCCTGGGCTTTCCGTGTCCCTTGGAGCTGTTTGCTTATGGGAAAGTGCAATCTACACAACAGTGGCTTAGGAGCCCGTGTTTTGCGATCAAATCCTCTTACACAGACATGACCTCGCCAAAAACAGTCAATGTTCCATTCAAAGGGAAGCTTCCACGTATTGCAGTTCAGACAACTTGAGATCTTCCCTCTCTCGTCCTCCTCTGCCTCTGATGTGCACACCAGACACCCCCAAACTGCTCTCCTTGGTTACCTTTCTTCTTGCCGGTTCCCTCGCACACCTGAACACAAAAAAAAAAAAAAAAAAAAAACCCAAAAAACAAAGAGGAAAACTCAAAAGCAATCTTTCATGATCGTTCGGAGCAGCGAGAGAGATTCCCCCTGTTGCTGTCTTTCTTTCCCCCTTTGCCTCAAATCGACCCTACTTCATTTTGGTTTTGCCCTCTCAGCTGCTCATATACCTTGGTGTTGTGTTTTGCTGCCAATCGTTGTATTGCACCAATGAGAACATTCCCCAGCTTTATGAAACTTGTCAACTAAACAGTTTTGTTTCTACCCCAACCTTGTCAATAATCTTTCCATCCATCAATATAGCCCTTGTGAAATTACATGTATATATAATTTCTTTCCAGAAAGTGGTGATTTTAATATTATCACAGAGGGAGGACCTTCCTAATCTTCATGTATGCACCAGGGTAGCATGCTCTGCTCCTTCCAAGATTGCTTCCAATTCTACTACAATCTAACTACCACCTTCCTTTCTTGCCATGAGCCAACATAAAAGAAGAAAATGTGCCTTTCTTGCATATAGAGCCACAACTCTGTTATTGTTTAGTGCTGCTACTAAGGTTGCAAGCAGTCTTTATCATCAGAAATTGCCCATCCTTGTATCTTTGACCATATATGTGATGCTTCCTCTTGTCCCTTCCCTTTGGCAAAGCATGTAGCCGATGCGTTTCTTATTAAATGTTCCTTCCATTTTTCTCTTGATAAGTTGACTCGTTCTTTCATTCAGATCCTCGTCCCTCCTCTTGTTGAAGCTGATGGATTTTTTCTTTAGTGTCGGGCTCCTGAGAACCGAGGTCCAACCCACAGTACCAAAACCCCCCTCTCTATGATAGAGTTGGTAACTTGAGCTATGGTGACTTTGCAACCTTCGTCAGGATCCATGGAAACACCTCTGTTTAGCACTCATTCCCTTCCTCTCGAGCTCTATTCCTTCTAGATCCCTTTAACCTGCAGCTCACCGATCTCCCTCCTTGAATACCTGCACAGACCCCATGAAAAACACTACCCAGAGAGGGACGCCCGTTGTCTTTGATCCAGCATTCTCCTGCTCTTCATTCTTGCTGCCCACACCAAGGAGAATATGACCCTCCTCTCTGCATACCTGCATAAGAAGACCCCCGATGCCTCCTCGAATGTCTTATCAAGTATGTTCTCAATAACTTCATCTGACAAGTTCATTCCTTCCTGATTGTGCAAGCGTAACTAGCATCATGTGTTTGACCTCTTCACGTCCAATATATCCCTGTTGTTTCAAATCATAGAGTCGAAAAGAGAAATCGATCTTCTCATTAAGAGGAGCACCAGGATGAAATATTGAAAGTGCTTTGGCAAATTCTCCAAAATCCGTTCAGCAAAGATGCTTTCCTTTTAGTTTGTTTTGAATAGTGCTAGCTGAAACTCTTCCTTATTGATGAGTTCGTCATCTACTACAACACTATTGATTTTCCTATAGAGTTCATAAAGTGCCTCCACTTCACTGACACTAAAAACAATCTCACTGGAAATAACTTCAGGATTTTCTAGTCTGTAGGGAGGTTTTCCATTTTTAGTATCGCAGCAGCCCAATATTGCGTATAACACATGCTTGATTCCTTCTAGGCATTACAACATGATATTATTACTTCATCAAAATTCATACCTTCAATCAGCTGAGTCCATGTCACTAAATCATGGACGAACCGCAGGGAAACAACGGCATAAATGAAAAGGTGGAGCAGAAGAGGGGGATCAAGAGGACGGGCGACTGCTGAAGGCCACTTCGTCCCCCCTCCCGGCTTTGTCTATGTGGCGATCTGTAAATCCTCTGTGCTCCGCTCCTGTCAACCACACCCGTCGGGCAATTCTCACTGAGTATTCGTCCTCAAAAATGAAGCTTCCGCTGAAGGAATTGATCTTCTGTTGTTCTCCCTTGATACCTGCACACGTTTGCGGAAGACGAAGAGCCTCCCCTTATTCTTCCCCATTACCTGCTCACACCAAAAAACCACACACAGCGCCCAAAAAAAAATGACAAGGCAGCCCGAGAGAGAGATAGGGAGAGAGAGAGAGACACCCCCAAAAAATTTTATTTCCCTTTCTTTTTTCTTTACTCACCCACTCCCCTGACACTCTGACCCCTTGACGCTCCACTCCCCCCACTCACGCACATTCATTTTTTTTATTATTATTTAATTTTTTTTTCTTTTGCGTTTGTTGTTTTTTTTCTTTTAATTTTTTTGTGTTATTTTTCCCTTTCTTTTCTTTTTGTGTTTTATTTTGTTTTCCTCTTTTTTTTCTCTGTTTACTCATTTCCTTTCTTTTTTTTTATCTTCCAAATTCAAAACACATCACAACAAGGTGCATAGATCAAAGGGAACATAGAGTTTGCACCGAAGTCGACCATCCACATTTGTGAGAAAGCATCATTCACAATAAGCATAGCATCAATAGTATCAGTTTAATGATCTTCATGTCTTCAAGATTTTAAGCTCCAGCCCAAGGTAACAACGTTGGCAGAAGACTCTAGTTTAGCACAACATTCTAGTGCTTCTCTTTCACATAACATGCATTTTCTATCTTCAACGTACCTGAAGAGACCTCTATCCCACACAATGGAGACATGTTAGCACAAGAAAATCAACCATAAACACAATTAACAGGTCTCCTCCACATGTGTAGCATCGTTTTCCTGGGGCAAATCTTAGAATTTGCTTGCTCGAGACACCTAATTTCCGGGCTACCTTTTGTGCTAGATCCTCAATTGAGTGGATTGTGAGGAAGTGAGGCTAGTAGAGCTATCCGATTCTTTATAGATCTTTGAGAGCCCTTATTCCTCCCCTAGATTATCCTCAATGTCTATGCACATGCGTACATATTCTTCTATGGATCTAGGGTCCTTCAAGTACACATATGATCTCAGCTTGGTACTTAACAATCCATCTAGAAATAAGGCCACTTGCTTGGCTGGAGTGGGTAACTCTGGAGAAAGGCATCTCTCTAGGTATTGCGTAAACCTTCTTCCTACGAGCCTCACTGTCTCTTGAGGTGTTTGTTTGAAGCTATATATCAAGGAAGATGTGTTATGCTAAATACCACTCTTGGAAAACTCAGTGATAAGTGCTTCAAGCAGTTGATCTATACTTCTGTACTGATCTTGGTGAAGTGGTTGAAACCAAGTCAATGCAGTGTTCTTGAGTGTTAGGCCAAAAGCATTGTATTGAGTGAACAAGTCTTCCACTTGTTCAGCTCTCAAAACTTGCCTAAACTCTGCTACATGGTCATACGGGTCTCCTGTGCCATCGAAGCAATTCTTCATGGACTTAACCAATTGTGTAGACCTTAAGGTCCTAGCATGTTCTCTAGGCCTTGGGAGAGGGAATTCGTCTGTATTTCTTGGATTATGTGGATCCCTACATCTCTCCCTATCCATTCTAGCAGTCTCTGTCCGTGTTCTCTCTCTTCCAAGTGGATTAGCAAAGCTCACCTTGGGTCTATCTTTACTCCTCTCTCTTTGTGTTCCATGAGTGTGAGATGTTCCAACTCCTTGGTGACCATAAGACACAATGGATCGAGGTTGGGGAAAAACAAATTCACCCTTCCAAGTGTATGCGTGTCTTCCATGATCTGGGACCACAAAGATCCTCTCCAAAGCATCATCTAAATAGGTCACTTTGCCTGGGCTATCGGGATCTTTGAACTCATAGATGGTAAGAGCTCCTACTTCATTAAGCTTCTCAGGCTTATACCTCCAAAAAGCCTCATCTGTCTCTCGATTCACGAGCAACTCTATGCTCCTATTGTCCTAGGGAACCAATTCTGGAGTGATTATTCTCTTCAGAACCGACTTTCCTCCAGGGGTTTTTGGCTCCTTTCCTAAGTTCCCTTGCTCTATGTCTCCTACTTCGACCTCTGGGATTATGTTGCCAAATTCATCTGTTTTTTCTGGTTGACTAGTGACCACATACATTGATCCTTCTTTATCAATGTAAGAACCATTTTCAAACTTAACTACTAGGTGTTCTAGTCCACTAGGTTGATGTGGGTTTTTAATTAGGACAATAGATCTTCTCAGACCATCCTCATAGATGCGTGCACCTAAGCGGTTGGTCTGGATATATTCCAATTGAGTCTTGTAGGGACCTTCAAGTCGTTCTAGGTATGCCACTCCTGAGCTACCTACAGGTATTTCCATGTTATAAGACATCTCAAAGTCACTAGTTTCTGAGTCTAGAGCGTAAGGGTAATTGCTCAATTGCTAGGCCCAAGATTTGGATGTGTCGTTGACACTAGCCTCGGATGATCTAATACTTTGACGGTCTCTCCCTAGGTGTCTTCCCGATCTAAGGTTCATATGGCCTTTGTACGTCGTTGATTCTTTGATACCAATCACTTGTTCCTTTTGAAGTCCTTTGTATATGTTTTCTTGTCTTTAATTAAGCGTCGTTAGGAGCACTTAAGTGTGTCATAATTGATGTTCTTCGTCCACTTAGTTTAAGTTCTTTCCCTTTAAGTTGTCCCTTGACTGCAATTTAGCCTATTCTTGGACTTGAGAAATTAATGGCTCTTCAAACTTGAGTATTCCTATCGTATCCCTAGTCAATTTGGACCACTACTCGCACTTAGCCTAAACTAAGAATGAACTGAGGGGGTTGAGAGATGTTCCAACCTCAAGTCGTTTCTCCTTGCTATCTTTGTCTGCCCAGGAAGCACCTTCCCAAGCCTGCACCCAATGACACTTGCTTTGATTTCTCTAAGAGCTCTCGATGATCCTGTAAAAAAATCCCAAGTTTAGCTCCAATTTGATCCTTCAATTGACAGACAATTTATCTCAAACACTTTTAATGACCCTTTTTTCCCCCTTTTCTATTGCCAAAAAATTTCCTCTAGAGCTCCCTTGGTGTACCTACCCCACGGAGGGTCAACTTCAAAATACCCTATCTGAAATTCACGAGCTTTCCGACAAGCCCTAGAGCTCAAAAAACGGATTTCATATGAAAAAGTTATGACAGTTCAGGGTTTAGGGGGTTAAACAGACAAACAGATCCTTTCAAGAGTTTAATGTATTTTTCTAAGGCCTTTCTAAGTGTAGGAGTAATTGATTATGCAAATATGCCCAAAATTTAGCCTAAATTTTCAAAAATTTACCCCTTTATTTTTTTTGCCGAAAATGCCTGTGTATCGTGATAGACGGTGTCTGTCACAATAGACACTGGCTGTCGTGGGGGGCTGTCTGTCACGATAGATGGTGTCTGTCGCGATAGACGATGTTTGTCATGATAGACGGGGGTCTATCGTGGGGTCCTTTCTATCGCGATAGACAGTGTCTGTCGCAATGGACGTTGTCTGTCCTCTGTCGTCTGTCGTGGGCTGTCTGTCACGATAGATGGTGTCTGTCGTGATAGACGAGGTCTATCGTTTGTCGTGGTTTGGTTTGTCGTGACAGACATGGAGGTCTATCGTCTGTCGTGGTTTGGTCTATCGCGATAGACGGTGTCTATCGCGATAGAAAGTGTTTGTCGCGGGGTCCTGTCTGTCGTGATAGATGGTGTCTATCGCAATAGACGATGTCTGTCGTCTGTCGTGGGCCCTGTCTGTCGCGATAGACGGTGTCTGTCGTGGTTCTCGATCTGTTGCGATAGACAGGTGTCTGTCGCGATAGACTGGGTCTATCGTCTATTGTGGGCTCTGTTGTTGGTGCAGAGCAATCAACAATTGAAGTTTTGGAAGTCAAAGAATGAAGACAAGATCAATTTTTGAAGCATAGAAGAAGTTTACATTCAGGAGTTGAAAGATATGTACACATATGTACATTAGTTCATATATAGGTCACTTATACTTTTGAATAATCATAAGTTTGTAAATTTTTGTCTATATATATACTTGGAAAATGTTGGGACACAAGGTGAGAGAATGTAGAGCATGAGAATTGAGAAGTTTTAGAAGTCATTAGACACTTATGAAGAGATTAGAATAGCTCTCTCATCCAGATGTAATTTCTGTCAGAAATGAAGAGAAGTTGCGCCCGATATTTCTGTGCATCCTCCATCTGTGCTTAATCATTTCAAGAATCCTTTTGTAGACTTCTAAGTCTATAGTTAATGAGTCTATGGTTAAAGTTTGAGAGCCTAATTGTGATCAGGCTGTGAGAATTTTGTGTAGGAACATTCGTATGTGAAGAAGTGTTCACTGGTTCCTGAAACAGGCGTAAAATTCGAAGTCAATGTTTTGATCAGTTCTCCTTCCACAGTTTAAAGTTTTGAGCAAGTAAGCACTTAATCTTTAAGTTGAAAGATAAGCTACTTGTGGCTAAAAGCATTTGCTTAAACGGGTTCTATTCTTGGAGAACCATGTCTTAGAAGTTATAGGTGTCTAAATTGACTTCTTAGAAGTACAATTTTAGACATAGGTGACTTGTCAAGTTGATTTCTCAAAATCTACTGAATCTTTTGGAGTGATTCGACTTGGAGGAGGTGTGCAAACTTTAGGCGACACCTTGTGCAAAGTTTTATCAAAAACTTTACACATTTGCTTAGTCAATGAGAAAGATATGTGCAGTAGACTTTCTGTAGAATCATCCTCTTCACAGATTTTCCAAAATCCTTATAATTGGGTATTGATCCTCTAAATTGGTGAAGGCTTTGACTTACTCTTGATATAGAGGTGCTCTTATTTCAAGATTAGGTTGTTCTTTTGGAGATTAAAACTCTCCATCAGTGGTATCAAAGCAGGAAGCATCAGAATTGAAGGAAGGAGGATCCCGACTGCTGCAGGTGCAAAGAATTCAACATCTGAAGATTCAAAAGGTGAAAGCTTGAGAGTAAAGCTTGAGAAGGAGGTCATACAACACCAAGGAATCCAAAAGGAGTATTATTTGAAGTAAAGGTACATCTGTTACTCATAAATTTT
Organism: Ceratopteris richardii; assembly: GCA_020310875.1. Classification (NCBI taxonomy): domain Eukaryota; kingdom Viridiplantae; phylum Streptophyta; class Polypodiopsida; order Polypodiales; family Pteridaceae; genus Ceratopteris; species Ceratopteris richardii. The sequence goes on from CM035406.1 coordinate 13,599,005, forward strand.
AAAGAATTCAATACACAGGACAATAAAGGATGGGAGATTCTCTTCAGATAGAGAAATTGGATAGAGAGAACTATCCAACATGGTCAATGAGGATGGAAGCTCATCTAATGAGCAAAGATTTGATAGGATATATTACAGGTGAAGAAGAAAAGCCTCAATTCAGAGATCCTAGTGTTCCAACTAGGGAGGAATTGTCAGATTTGAAGAATTGGATGAAGAGAGATGCTCAAGCTAAGAGCATTATCTATATGGCTGTCAATGACTACTTGCTACCGCATCTTTGTGGGCAGAATTTACTACATTCAAGAAAAAGGCCTCTCAATCCATATCAGATTATGTAACCAGAATGAAGGACATTGCAAATGCATTAGGAGCTGTTGATGAAGACATTGAGGAGGATAAATTGGTAAGGCAAATCCTTACAGGTTTGAGAGGTGATGACAAATGGAAGCCATTCATTTTGTCTACTGAATTATCACTTGATCATTTTACTCCTGATTTAAATCAGTTGCTAGGACATATGTTAACCTTTGAGCAGGATGTCAAAGGTGAAGGTGACAAGAGTACAGGTCATGCAATGTACTCAAAGGATAAGAAGAAAATTAGCAAAGGGAAGCAACAATAAATGAAGATGAAGGCACAACTAGTCAAGCCAACTTCCTAAGAGGAAGAGGAGGTGGCAGGAATAACAAAGATGGATTCAAAGCTTGCTGGATTTGTGGTAAGACAAATCATTTAGCTAATGATTGTTGGCATAATAATCAGAGTAATGGTGGATATAATCAGAATTTTAATTCAAGAGGAAGAGGTGGCAGAAATCAAAGAGGTAATTTCAAAGGTAGAGGTAGTAGGGGTTACTTTGGAAGAAATGCAGGTAGAGGATTCCAAAGTCAACAATACAATAATACCTACTACAATTATGCTTCAGATCAAAAGGAGGATTCAACATTGATAATGAATGCAACTTATGAAAGGCAAAGTGAAGACCAAAGAGTCTTCTATATTGACTCAGAGTGTAGCAATCACCTGAGTGGCAACATAGCATTGATGACTGATTTGGAAAATTGTTCAAACAGGTGACAATACAAAGCACAATGTGAATTCAATTGGATAATTGAAGGCCAAGGATGGTAGCACTCTCTTGAGTAAGGTCTTGTATGTTCCTACAATTCATAAGAATCTGATAACTGTAGGACAAATTGTTGAAAAAGGTTATGAAGTTAGATTCACTAATGAAGGAGTGTTTGTGGAAGACCCTAGCAATGGGTATAAACAAATTATTTCAGGGAAGAAAGAAGGAAGATTGTTCACATTGAAGATTCAAGGTAATGTTGGTCATGCCTTGTTCACTTATGGAGGACATAAGGTCTCTGAGTTAGATCTTTGGCACAAGAGGCTTGGACACTTTAATGAAAGAGGTATCAAAGATATGATTAACAATGGTTCAGTGCTTGGATTGTCTAATGTTGCAGGTCAACATATGACATACATATGTGAGGCATGTCAATTAGGTAAGGCTCATAAGCAATCTTACTCCAAGCATGGTTTTATGTATTCAGAGAAGCTTGAGTTGGTACATACAGATGTGTGGGGACCATCAAAGGATTTCAGTATCAATGGTTCAAGGTACTATGTGATTTATGTTGATGATGCTACCAGATGGATCACTATCTATGTGATCAAAGATAAGTCAGAAGTGTTTAATACAATTAAACACTATCATGCATATGCAGAAAGAATTACAGGTCATAAATTGAAGAGACTAAGGTCAGGTGGAGGGGGAGAGTATTTCTCTAATGAGTTCAATGATTACTTGTGGAATGCAGGTATAAAAAGAGAAATTACTTGTAGGTACTCTGCTCAACAAAATGGTGTAGCAGAAAGGAGGAATAGAACTCTTGTTGAGTTTGCAAGATCCATGATGAAGGAGAAAATTTGCCTTAATTATTTGTGGGTTGAGGCTGTAAATACAGCTACTTATTTGGTCAATAGGTTACCATGTAAAGCCTTGCAGGGTATGACACCATATGAGGCTTGGTGGGGTAAGAGACCTACCTTAGATCATTGCAAAGTATTTGGATGTTTGGCATATGCATATGTGCCATCACAATTAAGACACAAATTAAAACCTAAAGCTGAAAAGTATGTGTTCATTGGTTATGATGACAAGCAGATGGGTTATAGATTGTGGAGTCCATCCACAAAGCAATTCGTTGTATCTAAGGATGTTACATTTGATGAGCAAGGTACTTGGTATGCAGGTACTATCACTATTAATACAGATGATGAAGAAATTGTGAGTCAAAAGAAAGGTAAATCAAAGGTTCAGATATTTGATGAACAAGAGAATAATGAAGTGCAGGTTGAAGTTGAAGAAATGCCAAGATTTGATCCTGAGTGTGAAGAACCAGAAACCTCAAGGAGTGGAGAACTCAGAAGGTCATCAAGACACAAGTGGCAACCTACAAGTTATAGCTATGATACTTCTTTTTTGGCTACCAAAGATTATGCTTACATGATAAAGGCAGATGAAGACCCTTCTACATATGAAGAGGCAAAAGGTAAGGAAAATTGGGAGAAAGCTATGCAGCAAGAATATGATGCATTGATGGAGAATCAGACATGGGGATTTGGTTCCTAAACCAAATACCCAGAAGATCATTGGATGCAAGTGGGTATACAAAACAAAGAGATTTGCAGATGGAAGTGTGTCTTGGTACAAAGCTAGACTTGTTGTCAAAGGGTTTGCTCAAACATATGGTATTGATTATGATGAGACCTATAGTCCTGTGGCAAAAATGACAACCATCAGGACACTTATAGCAATTGCTGCATGTAAAGGTTGGAAATTATGTCAATTAGATGTGAAAAATGCTTTTTTAAATGGTTACATTTCAGATGATGTTTTCATGGAGCAACCTCAAGGATTCAGAGATGGGAGGTATCCACATCATGTGTGTAAGCTCAAGAGAGCTTTGTATGGGTTGAAGCAAGCCCCAAGGGCATGGAATTATAGACTTGTGAAGTTCTTGAAAGAACACGGATTTCAAGTATCTAAGGCAGATAGTAGCTTGCTTGTTAAAGCAAGTGACGATGGGTTCATTTACATGTGCATATATGTTGATGATATAATTCTTACAGGTACAGTTGAGAAAGGCATTCAAAGCCTAAAGAAGCAAATGGAGAAAGAATTTAAAATCAGTGATTTGGGAGATTTGTCATATTTCTTGGGCATGGAGATTTCATATACTCAACATGGAGTGTATGTGACTCAAGAAAGGTATTTGAAGAACTTGTTAATCAAGTTTAAAATGAATGATTGCAGGGTAGCACCTACTCCAATGGAGGTGAATCACAAATTGAGAAGATATGGTGGAGAAGAATTCAAGGATATGAAGTTATATCAGATTTTGGTTGGTAGTCTTATCTATGCTACATTAACTAGGCCTGATTTATCATATGCAGTTGGGGTTTTGTCTCAATTCATGCATTGTCCTAGAAAAGAACATTGGATTGCAGGTCAAAGAGTGTTGAGGTACATTAAGGGTACACTCAAAGAGGGTTTGTATTATGGTTTTACATCATATACAAATATCAAAATATATAGTGATGCAGATTGGGCAGGTAATCCTGATGATAGAAGGTCAACCTATGGATACATGTGTTATGTGGGAGATAAGTTAATCTCTTGGTGTTCAAAGAAGCAACAAACAGTTGCTTTATCATCTACAGAAGCTGAGCACAAAGGCATGGTTGAAGCTGCAAAGGAAGTGATATGGCTTAAGACTCTGATGAAGAGTTTTGATATCATTCAGAGTACTCCTACTATTCATGGAGATAACATGAGTTCATTGTATCTAGCTGCTAACCCTGTTTTTCATGCCAGGACTAAACACATTGAGATTCAGTATCACTTTCTGACAGAGAAGGTGATGGACAAAGAGATTGAAGTCATACATACTTCAACTAAAGATCAGATAGTTGATATGCTTACCAAAAGCTTGGATGGACCAAAGCTACAGAGATTCAAAGACATGGCAGGCATAAAGAAGATAGAGAAAACCTCAATTGATGATTGAGGGGGAGCTGTTGGTGCAGAGCAATCAACAATTGAAGTTTTGGAAGTCAAAGAATGAAGACAAGATCAAGTTTTGAAGCATAGAAGAAGCTTACATTCAGGAGTTGAAAGATATGTACACATATGTACATTAGTTCATATATAGGTCACTTATACTTTTGAATAATCATAAGTTTGTAAATTTTTGTCTATATATATACTTGGAAAATATCGGGACACGAGGTGAGAGAATGTAGAGCATGAGAATGGAGAAGTTTTAGAAGTCATTAGACACTTATGAAGAGATTAGAATAGCTCTCTCATCCAGATGTAATTTCTGTTAGAAATGAAGAGAAGTTGTGCCTGATATTTCTGTGCATCCTCCATCTGTGCTTAATCATTTCAAGAATCCTTTTGTAGACTTCTAAGTCTATAGTTAATGATTCTATAGTTAAACTTTGAGAGCCTAATTGTGATCAGGCTGTGAGAATTTTGTGTAGGAATATTCGTATGTGAAGAAGTGTTCACTGGTTCCTGAAACAGGCGCAAAATTTGAAGTCAATGTTTTGATCAGTTCTCCTTCCATAGTTTAAAGCTTTAAGCAAGTAAGCACTTAATCTTTAAGTTGAAAGATAAGCTACTTGTGGCTAAAAGCATTTGCTTAAACGGGTTCTATTCTTGGAGAACCATGTCTTAGAAGTTATAGGTGTATAAATCGAATTCTCAGAAGTATAGTTTTAGACATAGGTGACTTGTCAAGTTGATTTCTCAAAATCTACTGAATCTTTTGGAGTGATTCGACTTGCAGGAGGTGTGGCAATCTTTAGGCGACACCTTGTGCAAAGTTTGATAAAAAACTTTACACATTTGCTTATTCAATGAGAAAGATATGTGCAGTAGACTTTCTGTAGAATCATCCTCTTCACAGATTTTCCAAAATCCTTATAATTGAGTATTGATCCTCTAAATTGGTGAAGGTTTTGACTTACTCTTGATATAGAGGTGCTCTAATTTCAAGAGTAGGTTGTTCTTTTGGAGATTAACACTCTCCATCATCTGTCTCTCGCGATAGACGGTGTCTGTCACTATAGACGACCTCTATCGTGGGGTGCTATCTATCGCGATAGACGGTGTCTGTCATGGGGTGTTGTCTCTCGCGATAGAGGGTGTCTGTCATGGGGTGCAGTTTGTCGTGATAGACGGTGTCTATCACGATAGATGTTGTCTGTCGTGATAGACTATGTCTGTCACAATAGACCGAAAAAACGCAATTTTTTTAGAAATTTTTAGTGATTTGGAGTGCTCTCATGGTGTAGGTTATCGTGCCAAACATGCATTCAAAAAATATTAAGTTTTTCTGTCTGTCGCGATAGATAGAGGTCGTCGTTTCGGGACATGTGCAGAGTCTGTTGTACCTACGCAAGCTGTTGGAGATGGTGGTACAGCTAGAAACTGCAATGAAAGCTCAAAAAAACACCAAAACAGATAGCATGCAAGCTCTCTCTTGCTCTCTCTCACAAGTGAAATGAGGGAAATGAGGGGGGTAGGGGAATATGACCAAAAACTGAAATTTTTGTGAAGATGGAGATGGAGGTGGGAGATGGTAGGGATGATGATGGTGATGATGGTGATGCAAAAACAAGAAAAAATGAAGGAAAATAAGGAGAAGAAAGGATCTTACCTATGACTCCAATGTCTCAACTCTATGTGTTACCATCACACGCTCGTCCTCGAAGCTCTCTCCCCGGCAACGGCGCCAAATTTGGTGTCAGTCTAGCACAATGGTGAGTACTAACCTTAGGAGATCCACCTCATAAATGTCAATCCGTGGAGACATGAGGACTTGTATGAAGACTATGAGCAAGTGATGGCACAAGTGTGTGAGTGAGAAGCACACAAACATGCACACACATACACACACGCGCACACAAGGCAAGAACAAGGAGAGGAACAATGGAGTTCTTTGCATTAGTCAAAAAGTCTCTTACATAAGCTCAATTCACAAACAATCTAACCTCAAAAATGAGCTCTCTAGCTCTTTTTATAGTTTTCTGACTAGCTTTGGCCTTGTTCAGACCTAGTGTCCGGCCTAGTTAAAAATTAGGTTCTTGAGCTTATTTGAGGGCTCAAACGAACTCTAAAAATTATGAAAATTGGTATGTAGCTAATTCTAATACTCCTCAAGCTCAAGGACTCCTTGACTTGAACAAAATGGAGTCTTCTACCAAAAACGGAATTTACAATGTGTGTGTAGTGATGAAAATCACTAAAGTTGGAAATAGTTCATGGAAAAAAATTATTAGGCCTTGTTGCCGTATTGTGCATGACTGCTCCATTGTAACTGTATGCTCTTCATATGACTTGTATGCCAAAAAAGATCCACAAATAGAGGAAGAGGTGCAAGGTTTGGTGGAAGAGGACAACCCACTTCAAATGGATGCTTTGTATGCGGTAAGCTTGGTCATTTTGCAAATGAATGCTATCATAGAGCTCAAAGACAAGGGAATCAAAGCAACAACAACAATTATAGAGGGCAAGGTAATTATGCAAACACATCATCCAGCCAAGGGAATGATTATTTACTTGCCATGAGGTATGGTGAAGATATAACTCAAGCTAGTGAAGATGTATGGTATGTAGACAGTGGATGTAGCAATCATATGTCATGTCCAAATGATCTTTTTAGTAATTTGCAGGTCCCAAAGCATCAAGGGCATGTGGAAACAGGTGATAACTCAGAGCATACCATTCAACATGTGGGAGATATCAGTTTGGAAGGAAATCAAAGAGCAAAGTGCTTATCAGAGGTATTACATGTCCCTACTATTACCAAAAACTTGATTTCGGTAGGCCAAATGGTAGAAAAAGGCTATCAAGTTAGGTTCAATGAAAGAGGATGTTTTGTTGAGGATCCAAGGGAAGGTTTCAAGCTCATAGCAAAAGGAAAGAAGCAAGGGAGAATGTTCACAATGGACATAAATCAGCCACACCATTCAATGTATGTCACATATGGAGACAAGAGGATAGCGAATTTGGATCTATGGCACAAACGAATAGGTCACATTAACCTACAAAAGCTCAAGGACATGCAAAGGAGGAGCTTGGTAAGAGGCCTACCAAATTTTACATCTAAAATGTTGCATGAAATTTGTGTAGCTTGCCAACAAGCAAAACAATCAAGGTTGCCCTTCAAGAAGAGTACCTATGTAAGTGCAAATGTTTTAGACCTCATTCACACAGATGTTTGGGGCCCAACAAGAGAAGCATCCCTTGCTAGAAATAGGTATTTTGTAACCTTCACTGATGACTTTTCAAGGAAAGTGTGGTTGTATTGCATTAGAAACAAATCAGATGTGTTCCACTACTTCAAGAAATTCAAAGCACAGGTGGAGAAGGAATCTAGAAATTTTATCAAAACTTTGAGATCTGATGGAGGGGGAGAGTATTTCTCCCATGAATTTTCTGAATTTTTGCAGGTCAATGGCATCAAAAGACAATTTACATGCAGGTATACCCCTCAACAAAATGGGGTAGCAGAGAGAAAGAACAGACACATAGCAGAGGTAGCAAGGTGTATGCTCAACGAAATGAATATGCAGCATTGTTATTGGGGAGAGGCTACATATACAGCCACATACATCATGAATAGATGTCTTACATCAGGTATACATCATCTAACCCCTGAGGAAGCATGGAGTGGAAGAAAACCTTGCATTTCACATCTTAGAGTCTTTGGTTGTATATGCTATGTACATGTACCTCAAGAGTTGAGGTCAAAGTTAGATGCCAAATCTGAAAGATGTATTTTTTTGGGATATTCTATGGAACAAAAGGGGTATAAATGCTATAATCCCATCACCAAGGAGCTGAAGGTAAGTAGGGATGTTTTCTTTGATGAGTTGAAGCTTTGGTATGCATGCACGAGTCCATTGCAGGTTGAAGACATAGGTGAGACAGATTTGAAGAATGATGATAGAGTTCAAGAAAGCATGGATTTAAGTGGTCCAAGCAACTCATGCAACACAAGGACACCCTCACCATGGAGTGGAAGGCTTAGGGAAAGAGAGACCAGCTCTGAAGAAAGCAAAGTCAAAGGAAAAGAAAAGATTTCAATTGAAGAAGGAAGTTATGTGGATGAGAGCATGTTAGAAGATGAAGAGATAGAAGAAATTCAAACTCCAGGAGTGGCGAAACAAAGAAAGAAGATGGCAACCACACCTAAAGGAAGTGAAAGAAGGTCTTCAAGAGTAAGATATCCAATACAAAGGTTAACATATGATAATTTCATTGCAAAGCATTATGCATACATGACTCATGTAATCAAGGACAAAGAACCAACTAGTTATGAAGAAGCTAAGGATTGCAAGGAATGGCAAGAGGCAATGAAGGAAGAGCTCAAAGAACTTGATGAGAACCATACTTGGAACTTGGTACCAGCTCAAGAAGGCATGAAGGTGATAGGTAATAAGTGGGTTTAAAAAATTAAAAGAAATTCAGATGGTTCCATTGCTAAGTACAAAGCAAGGTTGGTGGCAAAAGGCTTCTCCCAAAGCTACGAGATAGATTATGATGAAACTTTCAGCCCCGTAGCCAAGATGCCAACAATTAGGACTTTGATTGCAGTGGCCACATCAAGGAAATGGAGCTTATATCAGTTGGATGTGAAGAATGCCTTCCTCAATCGAGAGCTTGAAGAAGTAGTCTACATGAGCCAACTTCAAGGATTTGCTAGTATGAGGTACCCAAATCATGTTTGCAAGCTAAGGAAAGCATTATATGGACTAAAGCAAGCCCCAAGGGCCTGGAATCAGAGGTTAGGGGATTATTTATCAAGTTGTGGATACAAAGAAAGTGTTGCAGATCCATCACTTTACATGAAGAAGCAAGGAGACAAGACGACATACATATGCATCTATGTGGACGATTTGATCATCACAGGAAGTGATATTGCAGGTATTAAAGATATCAAATCAAATCTAGGAAAGGAGTTCAAGATATCTGATCTTGGAACACTAAAGTACTTCTTGGGAATAGAGGTAATCTATGCACACAATGGCACCTTCTTGATTCAAAGAAAATATTTGTTGGATGTGCTATACAGGTTTGGTATGAGTGGTTGTAAGCCACTTTCTCAGCCCATGGAGCCCAATACAAAGTTGGTTGCAGGTCAAGGAGAGGCTATACAAGATATTACACTATATAGAAGCATAATTGGTTCATTAATTTATGCTACATTCACTAGACCTGATCTTGCATATGTAGTAGGTGTTCTCTCTCAATTTTTGCATGCACCTACTCATGATCATCTTATGGCGGCAAGAAAGGTGCTTCGTTACGTCAAGCACACCATCAACCAAGGTCTATTTTACTCATATGATGCTGATCTAAGTGTCAAAGGATATAGTGATGCTGATTGGGCAGGTGGCAAAGATGATCAAAGGAGTACATCGGGTTATGTTTTCATGATAGGTACAGAAGTGATCTCTTGGAGCTCTAAGAAGCAACCCGCTGTTGCTCTTTCATCTACACAGGCTGAGTACAGAGGTTTAACATTGGCTACATGTGAGCTATTATGGCTTAAGAAGCTACTTAAGGACTTGGAAGTAGAAGTGGAGGAGTTTCCTCTTTATGGAGACAACATTTCAAGCATCTATCTAGCTAACAATCCCATGTTTCATGCAAGAAGCAAGCACATAGAGGTTCATTACCAGTTTGTTAGAGAAAAGGTTATGGCAAAAGAGCTAGATATAAGGTATGTGAACACTAAAATGCAGGTTACAGACATGATGACAAAGTTTCTTGAAGGTACAAAGCTTTGAGGATTCAAGGAAGCAATCAACATAAGAGACATAGGCTGAAGCAACAATGGAAAAGACTTGAGCTTGAGGGGGAGTGTTGAAAGTTTTTCAAGCTCAAGAGTGTGGGAGCATGATGCAAATTGAACCTTCCACATTCCATGAGTTGGAGGCATCAAATCATGCCCATAATGGAAAGAAGTTGATTAGAGAAACTTTAGCTCACCTCTTGATGTGATTGGACCTCACTTTTGACATGTATATGCTTTTGATTGGTTAAAGAGGTTAGTATGTGGTCTTTAAAACCTCTAATGAGTTGTATTATGACTTAAAGTCATGGAAATACGTGCCCAAGCTACCCCTTTGTTTAAGCACACACCCTAATAGCTATTCTCTACATATTTTACAGAAATTTCACTTTTACACACTCTATCTATCTAGATGTTTTTGGTAGACCCCCCTGTCTTGTAATTGTTGTTTCTCCTTCATCCGGAATCCATTTGCAATGATTTTTGTCTTGTTGGAAAGCTTAAAAGTTCTACTTTCCCTAGTATAAGTCTCAGGTTCATTACCTACACATGTGCAGAGAAATGTCCAAAGCATTTTCTGTCTAGTTAGCTCATACTCTGTGAAGAGATCAAGTTATCTGTTTTGTTGTAGATGATTGAAGCATCATCCAGCGTCCAAATGGAGTGATTTTACTCTCATTTGAAAGATATTAGATTCTAGTTTAAGCCTGCAAAATTTCATTTTGAGTCTCTGCATGTACTCAGATAAACTCAGAAAATACAGAGCCTATGTCTGAAAAATTTCAGGATCCTAGGAGGGTTCATTTGCTTTTGTTGTGCACATAGGAGTGTTTATCCTCCAATAGAATTCACTATGCATACACTATAGCATTTTGGAGAATTCATCTCCTATTCGTAGCGAAAAGTGTAGAGGACCTTCTCAAGATCAAGACTTTTACCAATAGCTGAACCTTCAAATGAAAACTAGTACCAATTGAAACATGCAATGAACTTGAAGCTTTGGTTACTCAAACTAGACACCTATAGCTTGCAAATGAGCTATGAAACACTCAATTTGGAGTAGTTTTGGTTTGGCAACTCTTTGCCTCAAAACAGGTTGCTTGTTTACTCAGTTAGGCTAAAAACTAGACTTCACTAAAAACTGAATAACTCAGAGAGCATAATGAATTTGATAAAACTATTCTGGATAGAGGAAATCAAGATGGCTTTTGAAAAAATATTTAAACTCTAAAAATGGATACATACATTGAGTGATATGACTCTCACAAGCAGGCTACCTAGAAATTGGTATGTGGTTGGACATAATCTATGAGACTGAAGAGAACGAAATGACTCAAACCAAATGTACCTACAAGGGGACTTCAATGCCTTCTTCCTCTCTTCTTGAGTGTCCACCCTTGCCTCTTTTGTAGCCAAATGACCATGAGCTATCATGATGAATTTGAGAGGTCTTCTCCATAACTCTTCCATTGCTTTGAGTAGCCACTCCTCTTACAATTCAATTTTTGGATTTGATTCTCTTTTGATTGATTCTCTTTTGGCCTCCACTACTTGCTGAAGTAAATGCTTCCATTTTTCATTTTTGTATTTGCCTTCTATTTGAAGAAAATCATTTTTGCAAAACTATAAACGACCTTGCTTCTTTATTTTTAACACTCCCCCTCAAGCTCACATGTGAGCTTGCACCTTCAGCCATATCCTGCAAATTGATTTCATCCTTGAACCTCTTTAGTTTAGAAGCATCTAAAGACTTTGTAAACATATCTGCAACCTAGTCATTAGTTCTAATGAACTTTATATCCACATCCTTGCTCAAAACTTTTTCTCGAACATAATGATAATGCACTTCTATGTGCTTACTTCATGCATGAAACATTAGATTGTTTGTCAAGTGAATCCTTGAAATGTTGTCACCATAAATTGGAATGGTCTCCACCTGCACATCAATCAGCCAAGAGCGTCTTAATCCACATAGCTTCACAAGTTGCAATGGCCAATCCTCTATATTCAATTGCTGTAGATAATAGTGCAATAGTAGGTTGCTTCTTCGAGCTCCATGTGATAGGTTTGCTACCTATCTTGAACACATAACCTAAAGTGGATCTTCTATCTTCCTTCAAACGAGCCCAATCAGCATCACTAAATCCCTTCACCTGCAATTCTTCATCATACTTATAAAACACGGCATGATTGACTATGTGCTTCACATATCTTAGCACTCATTTGGCTGAATTTAAATGTTCACTTGTTGGAGTTTGCATAAACTAAGAAAGAACTCCAATGACATAACACAAATCTAGTCTTGTGATCATAGCATAGATCAATGAACCTATAATACTCCTATGTGTAGTTACATCATGTAACTTCTCTCCATCAGTTGAGCATAGCTTCACATTTGTGTCCATAGGTTGAGTGAGTGGTTTGCATTCACTCATTCCAAATCTAAAAAGAACATCCAACATGTACTTTCTTTGCATCAAGTAGATGACATCTTTCCCATAGACTACCCCAATGCCTAAAAAGTATTTCAGCTCACCAAAATCTCGAATTTCAAACTCTTTAACGATTTTTCTTTTTATCTCTTGTATTCCTGCAACATTACTTCCTGTTCATCAACATATATGCAAATGTATACATGTTTGCCTTCTTCTTTCTTCATGTAGAGAGAGGGATCTCCAATACTTGGACTATACCCACACCTTGTGAGGTACTCAACCAATCTTTGGTTCCAAGCACGTGGTGCTTACTTTAGCCCATACAAAGCTTTCTTTAATCTACAAACAAAATTTGGATGCTTTTTATCTTCAAATCCAATCGGTTGACTCATGTATACCTCTTCTTGAAGTTCTCCATTGAGAAAAGCATTCTTTATGTCAAGTTGGTACAATGGCCATCTCCTTGTTGCACTCACTACAATCAAGCTTCTAATTATTCCTATCTTTGCAACCGGGCGGAAAGTCTCTTCATAGTCAATGTCGTGAGTTTGCTTGAATCCTTTTGCTACTAGTCTAGCTTTATGCCTAGCTAGAGAACCATCAGCATTTCTCTTTATTTTAAACACCCATTTATTTGAAACAATCTTCATACCTTCAGCCTTTGGAACTAGCTCCCATGTGTCATTGTCCTTGAGAGCTTTTATCTCTTCTTGCATAGTTTGCTACCATTCTCTTTGTGTACATGCTTTTTCGTATGCATCCGGTTCTTTGTCTTTGACCACCTGTGTCATATATGCAAAATATGTTTTAGGTTTGGATTTTTTTATGCTAATAGATATTGGTAAGCCTTCTTTCTACAAAGAGGTCATGTAGACAAAGGATCATGTCATGGGAGCATGCCATGAAGGGTGAGTCGGATTCTATTCTCAAGAATGGTACTTGGGATTCACTACCTTTCCCAAGGGGTAGGAAAGCTTTACCATGTAAATGGATATATAGGCTGAAATTCACATCAGTTAGTGCTTCTCAAAAGTATAAAGCACGACTTGTTGCAAAGGGTTTTAAGCAAAAACATGGTGTTGATTTTGAGGAAATCTTCTCTTCAATGGTCAAGATGACTACCCTTCAAATGTTGCTTGGATTTGTTGCAATGGAGGACTTAAAAATAGTCCAAATGGATGTGAAAACTACTTTCTTGCATGGAGATCTTATAGATGAGATCTATATGGAGCAACCATAGGATTATGTTAGTTCCTAGCAAAGAAAGTCTAGTTCGTAAGCTAAAGAAGAACTTATATGGACTTAAACAGTCCCCTAGGCAATGGTACCAAAAGTTTGATGCTTTTGTGAAGTCTCAAGGCTATTCTCAAAGAAATGAGGATCATTGTCTGTACACAAAGAGATGCTCAGATGGAAGCTTGATATGCATGATAGTTTATGTCAATGATGTGTTGATTGCTAGGAAGTCCTCTTATGACTTATCAATTCTCAAAAAGAAGTTGAGTCAGACATTTAATATGAAGGATTAGGGGGATGCCAAACATATTCTTTGCATGCACATTACTCGTGATAGGAGTAAAAGACGCATATACTTGTCTCAAAGTGAGTATATATCCAAAATACTTCACAGGTTCAATATGCAAGTTGGAAAGGCTACACCTTTACCCACTCATTCTTTATTTTTCTCCCATAGACACTTTGGCCATATTGGTCTTTAGTGGGAGATTGTTATCCTTAGTGTCCAAGTGAAAGGCCAAATGGCCATTAGACACTTTTGTATATGTTCTTGAATAAAACATATAGTGGTCTGGTCAGCCACAGACTATAAGTTTGACTGCATTTGTAACACCCAAGAAATCTGTGTCTGTGCTCTCTATGTACTGTATTTTCTGCATATTCTACAGGCTTCCTGTGGAGTACTGTGTGTGGTGTTTGGATCTAGTCATCCTCCAATTTGAAATTTGAATCCCCCTTTTTACTCTCAAATCAATCACCTATTACACTTAGGTGCATTAAAGCCTACATTCTAGGAAAAGAGTTCACTATCATTTAGAAAATCTTTCAAAGTTATATAAGCACACTTTGTACTTTGATTGTTTGTGATCCCACATGTGTTATCACTTATAGGATTTGAATAAGCTATTAGATCCCTTGTTAGCAATCCCCCTTCTTGCTTGAGGATTATCTTCATACTTTGAGTAGCCATATGTCACACTCACATTTCTCTGTGTAGGTGCTAGTTAGCTCTAAGTGATGAGCACGATTCCCTTATCATTTTTTTTTAGATTAATCTAAGTTGGATTTGAAGATCAAGTTTGATCTTTGCATGTTTTGAGAGAAATTAAGTATGGAGTGAACAATGGTCTCTTTGTGCATGCCTAGTAAAGGCACTAGGAAGTTTGTATTGGAGGCATTGGTTCTCATAGTAGGAATAAGTATTTTGAGTGAGATAACTTGCATTAGGAGGTGTCATAGTCTAGTGTGAGCATGCAAAATCTCTCAATCCCATAGGAACTCAGAGTATCATTGGTTTGAGTGAACAGAGGTATTTGTGAGCATACATGTGAGGCCATTCATGCTTCATATTGCATAGGGAAAGTCTACATTGTCCCATAAAATGGCACTAAGGAGAAGTTTCTATGCTTGGGTCTTGACTTGGAATGCCATGACCACTACTTTCTTATAGGCTTTCTGACTAGAAAATTAAATAGAGTGCACTTTGGATGAGTTTGAGAATATCAAGCTCCACAAAAATGAAATACTATCAGATTTTCTCACTCATGCTAAGGGCCTACTAGCTAAGCTCCCCGACATGCAAGAATTCCTCATAAAGAAGTTACTTGAGAAGGTTTCGAAATTTTGGAGTAGTCCATAAAAGGGTCGGAGTAGGACACTTTTTGGGCCATATTATGTCACAAAAGATCATTGATAATGGGTTATGTTCACTATCTCTAAATTAGGGCGAAAAATGGCCCAAAAAGGGCTGTGTAAGGATTTCAATTAGTTGTGATTAATCTGGATTAAAGTTGTCAAATCCTTTAAGAAATTCCATGTAAGTTCATTTAAAACGTATCTTATGCAAATTTTGAAGAGAGAGAAAATCATATGATAATCATGAAAATTTTGTGTGATATCTTACGCCTCAAAGTTTGTGCTCACCGGGTGCTGATCAAAATTTGAATTTTCCTCTTGTTCACGGACCTATATAATGTATGTTGATGACATTTTGTGCTTTTTTACTCTACTTTTCATAGCAAGCATGTTTCTCTCTTTCATGTCATTTTAGACACTTGCCGGTCATTTTTCATAGCAGACCATGGAGAATGTTAACCCAAATACTCTTCCTGAGCTTTCAAACAATCGAAATCATTGTGAAAAGTTCCATATCAACATTGCAATTAGTCAGGAGTATGCGACGATAAGAAAAGTATTCTGAAGGGCTCTTCATCCTCTTGAAGTGGATGGATTGCGAAAGGAAGGCAACAAACATATCGACATATGGACAGATGGATATGTTTATCCAATTGATCCACAAACTGGAAGGTACCCCCCTTTTCATAATCTTCATGATCTGATTAGATTTGTAGGAGATGGTGAGGATGGTTTACGAGGCTATTGTTCAAGGCTCTGGGATATTTCAAGGAATTATGTACAATACATAAACTGTTTACAAAACACACTACATCAGAAGGATTTACATATGAGGGAGCTAGAAAACAAATTATCCACTTTATCTTCTCAGTTAGAGTCTTTTAAAAACATGAAAGAAACTCCTATAGGTTCGAGAATGCGGTCAAAACGAGTAAAACCTTTTTTAGATTTGACTGAAAAATCTAGCCAAAAAAAGAAAAGAATGAAAATTGTTAGAGATCATGTCACAAATGTGCTAGGTTTCAATATGTCGAGTAGTTTTGAGCGCATACATTTTTGTAATGAAATTTTGAGTCAAAATGATGTTTTAAGACTATTGAAACTGAATGGAAATACATGCTTGAAACGCTTTGTTTTTCAAAAACTCATAATAGAAATGAATCTGTTACTAGAACCATCTCAAATTCAAAAGATTTGTGATAGTGTCGGGGTGAGTAGGAAAGGTTATAGAGCAATTTCAAAAGTTTGGTGTGAATTTTTAAAATTTAACAAAGTTAGAAGTTTTGGATTGCCTAGACCCCATCATGTAGGAAAGTTTCGGCTCTGCTTGAATAAGAAGATCACATAAGTATGTGGTAAATATAAACATATTCACGGTAACATGCCTTACAAAGTAGGAAAACAAAAGTTACATTTCACTTACAATGCATTTAACAACATATGGATAGATATTATAAAACTTCAAACATACATGGTTCAGTTCTATAATATAAAAGAACATGAATGTTCTGGTCTATTGAAATTTGTAATCAAGCTTGATGAAGCTGAGCTTAAAAAACATCAAAAGATGGAGAGAATAAGTATTGCACTGATGAACAAAGCTTTGGACTATAGTCTTGGGAAATTGGATACTCCATCTCTCAAAGTACAATAAAAAATGGAGTTATGGTGGGTTGGTTGTGCTCAAATTCCATCTGAGAGCCATAAAACACTTAAATGGTTATTCTCACAGACAAACATTCCAAATGTTATCCAAAAGCATCATGCAGGAGAATTGTTGAATGTCAAAGACTACGAGAACTTTCAAGTTGAGTGGCATTTGAGTGGAGACCTAAAGACGCTCAAATGCATGTTTGGTATAAGTGGGGGAGCAAATTCTAAGTACCCTTGCTTGTACTACATGCAAAGTCCAGGCACAAATGGATGGATTGCTAGAGCTGAGGCTGAAGAGGCTCCTTCCAGACAAAATGTTATTCTTCATAACTACTCATCTTCTTCAATGATTTGGGATCCCATACTTCCAATAGATTTGACAAATGTACACATATGTACACTACATGCAGAGTTAAGAATCATTGACAAGTTGGTCCGTCTTCACTTGGATTATGCATATTCTATCAATCCTACAACTCTTCCAGATGAGTGCATAAAAAAATGTGAATGTCTTCTTTCAGAAATGGGATTTCATGGTGGTGATGGTCATCTAAGAAAAGATCCAAAGCTTTCACAAAATACAGCTGATGTACTATAGGATGTCTCAATGGGAGGTGCAAAAGCAAGGAGATTCTTCAGCAACCATGATGAAAAACAACTAAAAGCCATGTGGAATTGTTGGAAAAGATTTTGTGAGGTCACGATTAATGTAAAAAGCAAACCAGAAATAGCAAAAAAGAGAATGGAGGTGTGGGTCAAACTAGATAATCTTTTTAAGATCATGAGGCAGCAGGTAACATCAAAAAGTTATGTGACATATTTCATAAAGGCAACCACAGAGCTTATAGAAACCATCATAGAGGCATGGGGTGCCAAAGACATAACATACTAACTCAAGACTTCCAAAGATATTTTATTCAATTTATTTATTTTTAATTGAAATAAAGATATAATGAGATTCTTCTGCTCTTCTAGCATATTCTTCTTGTGCATGGTGCATTCTTTGTAGAAAAAGAACCACTTGCCATGTGGAACACCCAAGGCATGGAAAAATCTCATTATCAAGCAAGCACAAGCTTCTTTAGGTGTACAAGGAAAGGAGGAGGAGTAACAAAGAGCAATGCCTTCAGAGAGCTTTTTGATTGGTTCTTTAGAAAACAATTACAAAGGACCTCATGCCAAATATAATCAGAAGGATATGGCTATCACCAGACAAAATCATCATGTATCAATATCACAAAATGAAAAAGACTACATTTCAAACAGAGCTTTAATATTTGCAATGTCTTTTATTTCTTTGAGAAATAAAGATGTCATGTATGTACATTTCATGATGTATTAAGCTTTGAAAAGAAATATGTCTATTACCATCAGATGACTTTGACCAAAGAATCAATAACAACTAATATTAGGCCATGGATCAATTACACCAAAAATATTTGCAATGTCTTATATCACATTGGGCAATTTCTGTATATGTACATTTGTTGAGAAATAGAATTTGAAAAAATGAAGTCATTCCTTGAGCCTCTTTAAAGAGCTTGGCTCTGGCAAATCACCTCTATATCTTAGGAACTCTTTTCTCCTGTATCCAGCAATGCTTTTTAAATCTGACACCCCTGCAGCCATTGCATAGCTTGAATAACAAAGAAAGTACCTTGCCCTTGAAGCATTGAGTCCTGGGGCATATCCAAAAATTCTGAATGCAGCTGCTCTTTTAAGCAGCAAAACTCTGTAAGCATTAAAGGGTATTGGAGTAAAACCCATGTATTTTGATAGAGTCCTCAAGAAGAACAATGCAAAGTCTGGCTCCTCACTATAGTGCTTGTGAATAACACAAAAAGTGTCTGGGTTCAAGTTTGGAAGATAGTGGATAATAAAATGAATATCCACCTTTGCTTTTCCTTTCTCTTCTATGGCTTTTCTTGTTCCCTTGCCCCTGCCAAGGTAATTGTCTTCATCCAATAAAGTTAACTGTGGTAAAAATGAAAAACAAGGTTAGATGAAGTGCAAGCACGCTTTAGGAGTCATGAGAAGTAACTTGAAACAATTAGAAAAAAAGCAAGAGACACGACTGATGCAAGCGATTAGGGTCTTTAGAGAAATTCAAACGGTCGTTATCGCTTGCATCGGTCGTCATCAATATCTCTTTGCAAATTACCTAGAAACATGTAATATATGATGAATGAGGGGAATTCTTACAAGCCAGATATCTATTATCAATGCTGCATGCAACTCCTAGACATGACCGATACAAGCGATAAGGCCCAATGGAAAATATCTGATGGGCCTTATTGCTTGCATCGGTCGTGATCAATTTTTGACACTTCTAATGGAGATCTTGGACAAATCTGATACAAGCTAGAGATATTGCAATGGTCCCATCTCATATCCTTAGCCTTAAATTCTTGAGAATATAGTTAATTGTATACCTTGACGTCATCTTCCTCAAGTCCAAACACGACCGATGCAAGCGATAAGACCCAACGGAAAATATCCGATGGGCCTTATTGCTTGCATCGATCATGATCGACTTCTCAGTCTAAATGGAGACCTTGGAGAAAACCGATTGTGGCATCTCATCTCCTTAGCCTTAAAATCATGAGAATACATTTTACTACATCCCTTGACCTCATCTTCCTCTTCAAGTCCGAACACGACCGATGCAAGCAATAAGGCCCAACGAAAATTATCCAATGGGCCTTATCGCTTGCATCGGTCGTGGTCAATTTCTCACTAAAAATGGAGATCTTGGACAAAACCTTTAATTCATAAGAATATATTAAACAACATACCTTGACCTCATCTTCCTCCTCGATGAGCTCTTTTGAGTCAATACAAATTGTTCCTTTGTCCTCAGCAACATCCAAGAATGAATAGTTGCACCCAAACGAGTATATTCCAAGTTGCTTCTGATGCTCATCAAACTCTTCATCAGCAAGTCTTGGCTTTTCTGAGATAGCTTTCTCAAAGCATTTTGAAAGAGCTTGTGATGAATCTTTGAATTCTTCATTAGACAAATCCAAATCAAGATGCAAAAATTCTTCTTTTCTTTCTCCTTTCTTATTGATGAATCTCCTTACAACTTCTTCTGACTCAGCTATAGCTGCAAGGCAGTAGTCCTCCCTTAGATTGAAGAGTTCTTGAATGTAAAATAGAGGCATAAACTCTTTTTCAGAGATAAAATAAAAAGGTAGAATTGGGAGAAGTAGGGACCTCTCAGACACTTGAACTTCTTCAGTTGGCTCCCTTATTGCAGTTTCTGCTTTAAAAGTGGCCACATCAAAACCTTTTACCTGCTCTTCTTCTGCTTGGAGATTGATCTCCTCAACAATCTCCATGACATCTTTCATAGTTTTTGAGCTTCCCTCAAGTGTCAGCTCTAAGAAAGGCTCGTCTTCAACATGAACATTTTCCTTCTTTTCAACTGAGATATGATCAAGCCATATCAAGAAGGCAATGTTTAAAGGGAGCAAGCAGCAGTCCTTTTCATGCTCTGGGCATAAATCAAGCTTCCCTGGCAAAGGGGATATCCTTTTGCATTTTCTTCTGATTTTAGCCCTATCTATTAAATCCTTCCAAAAGATGTGAGGATGGACATAGGTTTTCTGAGAAATAGAAAGGATCTTTCCATTCATCAACCCCAAGAAAATCTCCCACTCATCCTTAAGAAAAGTTTTTGATTTCTCTAGGAGTTTTTCAAAATCAATTTTGGGGTTGAATATCGTCATTGCATCAGGAAAATAATCTACAGTTAAACCCTCTTGAACCATGAAATCAAGAAGTTTCTCTGATGGAGAGACACTAAGGATCTCATTCATTCCCTCCATCTTAGCTACAGCTTCTCCTTTATGTCTATGAGGAGAACACAATCGATGCAAGCGACTAAAGCGAGTCAACATAGGTCAAACGGGGAAAATCACTTGTATCGGTCATGTCGGGGAGGAAAGAAGAATACAGATGTAAATGAGACAAATTCTCTGAAGGTTCAAAATTTGAGTTTGTGAAGGAAGTAGCTATTTATAGGCGAGGAGGGAAGAAGTAACGGTTGAATGATGTGGACCAATCACCGAGTGCCACGTGGCAAAGCAGATGTTGATGGATAGATGACGTGAACCAATCAAATTTCACCACATGGCAAGAGACGTTGGAATTCGCAATGGCTATATGACATGGACCAATCGTGGCATGCCATGTGGCACCAACGATCAACTCAATTATGGGACCTATTTAAGCTTCCCTATTCATTTCTTTCATTTTTTTTTGTTGACACTTTCCAAGCATTGAGGTTCCATCGCCACCAAGTTTTTAAGTTGCATCTTCACAATTGCTATAGAGAGCGCTCTTTGCGTTAGGTAATATGGACATGACCGATCCAAACGATCATGGTACATCTGAAATTTTTGGATAACCCTAATCGCTTGGATCGGTCATGTTTCTTAAATGGCAGCGAGTCCTTGATCATAGCTTGCAAATTTTGGTTTTCTTAGTGATGCTTGAGTATTATGCATTGTTACCTATATTTTATGTTGTATTTATTGAAATTTGATGATGAATTCAAGGATGACCGATGCAAGCGATTAGGGACATCCGGGCATTTACGAATGACTCTTATCACTTGGATCGGTCGTGTCTTTGACAGTGGAAAGAGTCATTGATCATAGCTTTCAAATTATGTTTTTCTTAGTTATAGTTGAGTATTTTGCATTGTAAGATATATTTGATCGATATTTGATGATGAATTCAAGGACGACCGATGCAAACGATCAAGGATATCCGGGCATTTCCCGATGACTCCTATCAATTGGATTGGTCGTGTCTCTGACAGTGGATAGAGTCATTGATCATAGCTTTTTGAGAGTAAGTTTCCACCTTTCCTAATTCCTTGCTTAAAGACTCTCATTTTGTACAGAGTATGGCTAGGACCAAAAAGACAACAAGGAAGTTGTACCCTGAGGGTCAGGACCAAAATGCCCAGGAACAAAATGCCCAGGGGCAAAATATCTAGGAGCAAAATCCCCAGAAGGTTGAAGCCAATGTACCAGACAAGCCTTCAAAAAAAAGGGTCAAGTACCATGTAAAGTCCTTGAGGGAAATTAGAAGAGCTCAAAAGTCTGTGGGATTGTTGATCCCTAGACTTCCATTTATGAGAGTTGTCAAGCAGATCTCAGCCAACCTCTGTTCTTTGATGAAGACCTCATCCTTTGTCAATGTGAGGTGGCAAACTCAAGCACTCCTATGCCTGCAAGAAGCTGCAGAGGACTTTGCTATTGATTTTATGAATGATGCCTATTTGTGTGCTGCTCATTCTCATAGGGTAACACTAATGGCAAAGGATGATGTTATTGTTTCAAGAATAAGATATAAATTTGATAAATCTCTGGTTCCTATTGATCACCATGATAAAAAATTCTTCGATATTTTAAATATACCTCCAGCTCGAGCACCCAAAACAACAGTTGTCATTGAAGAGATCAACCCTCAGGTCACTCATGATCATGAAACTAGAACTGCAGCAAATAGTGAGGAGAAGAGGAAATTACAGAGGAAAGTGTCATCTTAACCCAGATTCAAAAGTTACAGAAAGCAAATAAAGAGCTCCTTAAGAAAGGAGATGGGCAGATAATAGTTAATGTTGCAATGCCATGCCAAAAAGATTGGTTTCTTGACATTAGACCTGAAGACAACAAAATGTTGAGGGAGCTTCATGTTGAAATATCAAATAGTATGGTCAACATTTCACTCAGGTATATCTAGAGGCCTTAAAGTGCTCTTGTTTTGCTTAATTTTCTAGTTCCTTAACTAAATTTTTATTTCTTGATTTGTAGGGTTCTTCTTCAACAATGTGAGGAAGCGGTTCAAAGAAAAGTATTTATTTTAGATCCTCTGGTGACACAGTGTTTTTTGCATAAACATGGAGATGACAAGTCCTTTCTAGAGGATTTTACAGAAGAGGTAGAATGTGTTATCTACCCATATATTGAAAAGTAAGTATTCATCTTCATTTTGGAAAGATATTTGTTTCATATAAGAAAGTATATTTACATGCAACTCATTGATAGGGGCCATTGGAGTTTGATTATTGTTGACTTCAATGCATATCAAGCTCTTTTCCGCAATTCTCTTCAATCACAACATGGGAATTGCAAAGTGTAAGTTGCTATACATTTTGTTGTTCTCTATTTAAAAGCCATGCCATCCATTCTGATTTTCACTTTACAATGCGGTGCTGCAAAGCTTCTCAAGATGCATATTGATCAAAATTTTCCTGGAATTGCTAAAATGAATGAACAAAAGCAATTTGGATACATACAAATTCATGTGTCATTGCAGAGAGACTCAACATCATGTCGCTGGAGAGTGGTTGCAAATGCTGTAAGATTCTTGGAAAGAAGGTTTTACAGTCCTGAATTGAATTTATCAGACTACCCAGATGCATGGATCATCTTGATCAGAGAGAGAGCAATATATGGCATCATGAAACATGCAATCTGCCCCTATGATCCACACTCACCTCCACCCCCTCCACTTGATAAAAAAAAGTCTGAAGATAAAAAGAAAGGGCTTCCTCTTCACTCACCATTAAAGCATGGGACCAACAAAAAGAGTCAAGCTGAAAGCAGAGAAAACAACAGAGAAAACAGGGCTCCAAAAAGGATAGAAAGGGTTGAATCATTTTTTAGTCTTAGATTGAAATCTATTGTAAAACCAACATAGGTTGGAAGATTTATTTATGTACAAATTGTATGTACTTATGCCAATCTTCATCTGGAAGATGGTCATTGTAACCATATTTATTTGCCTTTACAATATTAATATGCCTTGAGAAATATACAGTTGTATTGAACCTCTTGAGAGTTAAACAAAAGTTCATTGCATGGTCCAATTAAATTTGTTCGTGTCACAAATATGACTACATTGTGGGTTTCTTACTTCATTCCTGTTGGAAAGTAGGACACGACCAATACAAGCGATACGGGGAATCGAAGAATTTTGGATTGCCCCTATCGCTTGCATCGGTCGTATTATCCATTTTGTCGCTGTTGATAGTTGTTTTTATACTCATGAGTCAAATCTTTACGCAAGGTCACTTGTTGAAGTTTCTCGCGGTAGTTTGCTAACACGACCGATCTAAGCGATAAAGGCCATTCGACAAGTTCAGATTGCACTAGTCGCTTGTATCGGTCGTCTTCTCTTATCTTGTCTCCTCTCTTTTATGCCTTAAGTCATGCTCTTCTAATTTTGAAATACCAAACCTTGGATTGGAATTTGCACCAGGTTCTCCACCCTCTCTTATATTACTTGCTATGTGTTTCATGATATTTTCTCTTGCATTACTTGAGGACAGAAAAGTTGGATAGAATCAAATTATTTAATTGAGACTAATGTGCACCTTTGATAGACTATAATAATTAAATTGAAATTAGATATTGAATTCTAGATCTCTTGTTCATCTATAATTAACTTATGCAAGTTCTTGTATAATCATTTCTTAGTTGGAACCTCATCAGAATGTTAAGATTGAACAAAAAAATGCCAATATGAGTTAAGATGAAGGGGAATAATTGAAGTCATCAATTCACTCCTGCAAATAAAAATTAATGGAAATATGAAATAAAGGACCTAAAAAATATCTAAGAATGTCTTGGTTTATATTCTTATCATTGTACAATAAGAACCTCATCAAAATCTTGAAAGTAAATTAAAAAATGCAAATATGAATATAGACATTTAAAATTCATAATTTAACACACATTCTTTGTCACCATTCTGCAAAGAAAATTCAATGGAAGTATCAATAGAAGCTTCTATTAGAGGAAGATACATTATGTAAGAATGTCAGGATTAACTTGTTACAATCTTAAAGGTTGGAACTTAATCACCCTTGGTGGCAGGAAACTTATGCAAGATAATGATTTCTCTGATCTAATGTTAACTATTGCATCATCAATTGAGAATCTACACTAAGATGATACCTCATCAAGGTATTCTAGGAGCTCCCTTATATTTCTGAGATTCTAATTTGCAGTGACAATTATTTTCCTTGATTGAAAATCTGAATGAATCAATACTTCTAACTCAAATTCTGGACAGCTCTCCTCTGAGTCCAAGGCTATCCAAAGTCCAAGCTTTTTTTTC
Organism: Ceratopteris richardii; assembly: GCA_020310875.1. Lineage (NCBI taxonomy): Eukaryota > Viridiplantae > Streptophyta > Polypodiopsida > Polypodiales > Pteridaceae > Ceratopteris > Ceratopteris richardii. Next base: position 13,623,984 of record CM035406.1, read on the forward strand.
CACCTTCTATAGTCATATCCTAGAACCAGAGATTGTCGACATATCTGATATGAGATTGAAAGAGAATTGGGACTAACTTTACATAAAATAATGTCACCTAGCTTTTGAACTTCTTTGCTATCCCATTCCCTACCTAAAACATCATCAATCTATGAAATAGAGACTCTCCTATTCAACCACATTGTTTTTGTTTTCTGTAATAACATGTTTTTAAAGCATGCTACAAAGACATGAATAGGCAAAAACCATTGAATCTTTATCCTTCTCGAAATTCGGCCTGCTGACATTGCCTTTTGGATGTCAAATTTAATTTTGCATAAAAAACTTGAAACTGTTGAATGATCAGCAGTCTAATGAAGAGATGTAAGGACCAGGTACATGTACAAGATTTCCATAAGAACTCCTCCCTGATGGCACTTGATAATCTGCATAATGGACAAATAACTCTATGCTATTGAAAAATTGAACACATTTGTATGCATACATGAGTTCTGCATATTCCTTATGAAGAACTCTGAATGTTCCTGTTAAACATTCAATAGGTTGCCATTCCACAATATTAGAAGGAAAGATATCTGCAGTACAAAAACATATGTTTTATCATACAAAAACAACTGGAATGATAGAAGAGCATTGTCAAACTTCACTTACAGTACGAAGGGAATTGAAGATGATTTTCTAGAACAAGATCCTTAGCGGTATACACATGTTGTACTCGTGCAAACCAACCGCATCTCTTCAATTTGAAACTGAGAATACGTCCCTTCCAATGGTTTCTTGTGTTGTCTCTTTTGGCACGCTTGACTTAATGGGCACCTCTGCAGCTAGGAAGCATAGTTACCCATTCATTTACTTTCACAGAAAGAGGTTTCCACAAAGAATCATCTCTTCTATTGTAAACCTTACATGAGGTTACACAATTGGAAGGACGACGAGAAGAAGAAGCCATTTGAACTTAGAGTAAGAAGAATGTTCAAAGCGAGAAACCGACGTTCACAAATTTTGGCAGTATTTATAGAGAAAAAGGCTTTGTACACGTGGAAACTTTTGATTTGATGTAAACCCTGTCGCTGAATGATCATGAAATTTTGTGAACCCAAAAATATTTCGTATCTTCAAAAATCAATTCCTTCTTGGAAATTCGAGAATATGCTTTGTATAGTGTGCCAAAGTATCTTTTTTTGCATCAAACCGAAAAATTGTACATTGAATACGAGACTCTTCATCACTATAGCGGTGCTTTTAGAGAAAATTGTATTAAAAAAGATTCTTCATACGGTTAAAAGAGACAGCAATATTATATTCTTGTTTGCTAATCTCTCATTAGCAAACAACCCCTTTTCGGTCGTTTTTCGCCCTAATGGTTCAAGGATGCCATCTGTTAGGCTAAAAGGTGTGCTCTGAGGCCTACAAGACAAAAGAACTTTTCCTTGGTAGTTGGCATGGCATGGCAGACCTTTCAAAACTAGGACATGAATTTTGGTGGGGCTTATCTATCTTATGGCCTCCCCTAGTGAGAGAAAAATTTGCTAGTATCCACTTACTGCACCACAAAATGGGCTCAAGTGGTTGCAAATAAGGATTGCACAACTCACCATGTGGCAAACTTTCTGTATGAAAAAATATTCTACCAATTTGGGTGTCTTTTGAAATTATCATGGACTTGGCCACACACTTTGTGGAAAAAAAACTATGAATGAAGAATTTGTAAAATTTAGTATAATCCATAGAATCTTATGCATATTATGTGGATCAATGGGAAAGTGAAAAGAACCAACAAAGTTTTCGTCTTCTCTATGAAAGGAATGTATGCTAAGGCCTTCCTCATGAGGTTCTGCCTACCAAGGCACATCATGGGACATTTTGTAAGGCCATCACTCACAAAAATGCATTCCATTTCGTGTGTGGTATTCAACTAGTCACCCCCTCTCAACTCATCAAAGGGTCTATAAGAGTGTGCGAATGATCAGAAAAGGCATGCATGATAGAAGCACACATTTCATATTTGCACTTGTCAGAAGAAAAGAGGCAAGAAGCAAACTAGAGTCCTTGAAGCTACCACAACTACAGAGAAAGGATAAGCACAATCAAGCAATCTAGCATCACAATAGCAATTTCACAATCTCATAGCCATGCAACTTCACAATTTCATGATTTGATGATCTAGAAATTTCTCCATTCGATGATTCCATGATTTAGCGATTTAATAATTTCACAATTTGGCGATTTCACAATTTCAAAATTTCATGACTGCCAATCACAATTTCTCGATTCAGGTTTTTCACAATTTCACGATTTGGCAATTTCATAGTTCCACAACTTCATGATTTGGCAATTTTATAGTTTCACAATTTCATGATTTGGCAATTCCACAATTTCATAATTTTAGGATTTCAAAATTCCACAATTTCACAATTTCATGATGTGACAATTTCACAGTCGTGATTTGGCAATTTTGCAATTTCACAACTTGGAAATACAATTTGATGATTTCTCGATTTAACAATTTCAAAATCTCACGATTTCACTCCTCCAATCACACATTACGGGCTTGATTAGCCCACCATTCCCGTTTGATTCCATTCAAATTGCACGATATTATCTTTCCATTCTCAACAATTGTCTCATAATTCAACAAAATCTCTCAAGATCCAACCACACCTTTCATCTCTTATATTAAACCCTCTCTACATCAATCATAAGCTGAACTCTATCTAGTTATCTCTTATATCATTGATTAGCCCTTGCATCATCCGATTTGAGAAGATCTTTTCCTATTATAGGTTTTTTAAAGGGCTCTCGAGATTGTGAAGAGACTTTCTAGTAGCATGGGTGTGGGGCATGTCCCCACTCACACTTTATTGAGTAGAATCCTAACAATGCTTGACTTGTGATAACAAATAGAAAGAAAGGAGAAACTTACTTCCAAGAGTGCTCCTTGCAGGGAATATACAAGGGTCCAATCAGCATGTCAAACTATAGCTACCCTTGCCCAATGGCTACTTTAGGGGCAGGCTCTCCTTGGAGGAGTATAATTCGTTACAAATTTTCTTATTTAGGAACCAATCACAAAAAAAAGAAAGTGCTAAACTAATAAAATTCTAAAAAAACTAAGAAAAATATGAGCCTTTTGACGGTTCATAACTAGTGGCCAAATAAGACTAGTCATATAAGCATATCACTATAGGCTTTACATGAGACAATAGGCCAGCCAGACGAGTATATAGAGACTCAAAAAATTGTTCAAATATTCTCAGGACATTCGAAAAGTTGTCTGCATACAATTGAACATACTCAACGAACAATACACAAAATTAGCCTAGATTTCAACAAGGTTACAACTCCACTTGTCCACTGTACCAGAGACCACCCGTCAAACACTTCCTCTACCAAGGCTACATCTCTACTCTCAAGGTAGCACAAGTAGTAATGCTTATCAACATGTTGGATACTTAGACTCCTACTATCACAAACATTTTTGGTAGAGATACACAACAAGAGTACAATAGAGGGACTAGAATAGTCTAGCACACAAGGATACAAACGGAAGGACTACCATAGTCCAACACACAAGAGTACAATAAAGGGGTTAGTCCAACACACAGAAGTACAACAAAGGAGCTAGTTTGGAACACAACAATACCATAGATGGACTAGACCATCACACAAAAGTACAAGAAAGAAACTAATCCAACACATAGAATACACATTAAATAAAATACAACAGCCCCTTGCACATGAATGGCCTCCAACATAAGGACTCAAAAATAAACTTGATTGACTAGACTAGCCAAACAGGAATGGACTCCATCTTATATCGACACTAGGATTCCACTTGGGTGGATATGCATGTACAAGACTATTCCATGGTGGAGGGTGAGTTTGCCCACTAACATAGGTATGCACTCCTCAAGATCACTTAGAAAAGACAGGGGCCCCTTAGGTAGCTTCCTAATACTAACCACTTACATGGTCACTTTTAGGTAGTTACAAGTGGGACACATCCTATCAAATTACTATCTTTGACACCATCTATTTTTGTACCTCATACACATTGGTCTTTTGATCTCTCTCTTTATGTGAGATGCCCACTTGTCATTACTTGAGATAATCTTGTAGGCTCCCCTTGTGAAAGCAACTAGCTTAGAGCCTTTGGGTGACTACATGTTGATGATCATGGGTGAGTTCTGATCATCGATGGCTATCAAGTGAAAACTTGGGAGACCCAAGCGGAGTTGGGCAAGTATGCTCTTGAAGATGACTATGGACAAGTTCATGGTGCAATCCTGGGAGGCTCGAGTGGAGTTGTGCAAGTCCATGGTGCAAACTTGGACAACTCTTCATGGATGTATTTTTATTGCTCACTATGGCAAGGAGGTTCTTGTGGCATTTGTGTTTTTTATCAAGGAAGAATAAGAAAAAGAAATGATTGGTGTAAAAATTGACCCTCATATAAAATGCTTTGGAAGAAAGCATGAAAGCAACCATGAAGGTATTCCATCATAAGAAAGAGGTACACAAAAGGACCTATGACGAGCACTTGAGAAATTAGATTCCTCTAATGTGAATTACACGCGCACCCAATTGGTTCAGCCTATACAAAGTGATCAAGGCTCATCCATAAAGAGCACTCTTGATACCAAAATTGGATGGAAATATAATTCCTTTGGTCAACATATACATAGTGAAACCCTACTACATGCAAGACCACTCAATGGAATAATATTCATTATATATACCAATCCAATTTTTTTTAATAGTTGACCAAGAACTATATACTCCATGGATTATAAATGAGACATAATGAAGTGCTCCAACTAGTTGATAATGGACCAACTCATTGATTCAAGAGCAAAGATGAAGATGGAGCCAAAAAAGTAGTTAACCAAGCCTATTGTGTGAATAATGCAGATTGAATTATCTATGGATTTGTGAGAGTACCTATCTGCAACGAGGTGATTGTGACCATTCATTACTACCAATAGACCAAGCTTGGATGGTCATCCTAAAGCCTATTGTATGATGAATCATGCAAATTGAATTATCTATGGATTTGTGAGAATATCTATGTGCAACAAGGTGATTGTGACCACTCATTACTATCATTAGCCCAAGCTTGGGTGGCCATCTAAATTTTGGAAACTACAGTATGTTGTGATCATGCTATTGGAAGGAAATCATGCTATTTTATGGTCCCCCTAAATGAAGGCAATCCCCCTATGTTATGGTTGCCCTAACTTAAGATAGTCACCCCATGTTGTGGTCGCCCATGGAATGGGTGATCGCCTATGTTATGTTCATCCAATAGAGTGGTTGCTTATGTTACCAACTTTCCAATGGGGTGAGGTCACCCATGATTGCCCATTGAAGGTCACCTAAGGTATACAAGAGGTTTCCCAATGGAGTGTGGTCACCTAATATACAAGTATGGTCTCCCAATTTGCACTTGCTCCTTAATTAAATGATCGCTCAATTTACATTCGCCCTATAATTAAGTGATTTCTCGATTTCCACTAGCCTAATAATTACAAATTTGCATAGTTCATACTTGCTACTAGAAATATGGTTGCCCAACGATACTTAATCCCTAAAAATGTGATCAACCAATTATACTTGCCCATTGGAAATATGGTCACCTTGTCCGATGAAGTCACCCAAGTTAAAGTGTATTTGCTAAGTTAAGTTGTTGGTTACATAAAAATGTTATTATCACCCATCATTTGTGATCAACCTATTTGCCCAAGCCATGATATCTCTGGTCATCCTAACTATTATGTTTGGATCTCAAGTAATTCAAGTGTTGGATATCAAATCGTCAAAAAGGACTTGTCCATATCCTATGTGAGTTTTCAAGGTTCAAAGAGAAGTTGTCCACAGGAACTTAGTTCAAAATCTATGGGACCAAGTGATCCTCCCTACAAAGGGCAGAAGTGGGGCAAGGATGAAAAGAGAGGTAAGGTATGAAGTTGTTACAAGTGGATCTGACAAAAAAAAGATAATTACTAGTTGTCATGTTTTTTATACCAGCCGCCACAAAGGGCCACAAGGGCCCCATGTAGTCAACCACCCTTGTGATGTGCAAGTCACTACTGCCTTGGCAAGTTCCAACACCCTTGGCCATGAATCCTCTAGAGTTGTCTACAACCGCAAGTTGGTCCTCCAAGGCCTGCATAAAGAAGTATCAAGTGATATTTGACACTAGTGTGTGTGTGTGTGTGTGAGAGAGAGAGAGAGAGAGAGAGAGAGAGAGAGATTCCAATTGACGCACAAGTAAGCTTCAAAAGCCAAGGAAAGTAAGGACATCATCAAGTGGAGCACTCCTACAATGTGCTCTAGTAAGAGGAAGGTGTGACCTATAGCATGTGGAAGAGTTCAAGGCACAGAAAATTGGCATGCAGAGAATGTGTAATGAAGTATATATCTGATTGTTGAAAAATGTGGAAAATTGATCCAGCACATGAAACTTCAATTCTGCTTAATGAGTTTTAGTTCAACTGTACACTACGTCTGCATCCATTTCGGGAAATGAAGCCATGTGAATATCAGTAGATATTTTGGACTCACTCCAAAAGCCAGAGGTATAAGAGAGAGTCAAATGCAGTAATAAGGTACAAGAAAAGCTTTTCAAAGGGACCCAGATCATGCAATTTGGTACATCCAAGGAACTCATTAACTTAAGCAGTGGAGGGTAATAACATGGTTTCGAGTAAGATCTTTGTGATTTCTCCAGACTCGAAGCTCCTTTGCATATTTTCTTAAAAAGTGCGATTTCAGTTTCTTGCTAAGTTTGTGTACAGTCCGCCATAATAGAATGAGTTTTGCGATGATCATTTGTGTATTTGCAAAGAAAAATTCTATTGCAAGCATCAATCTTGACTTTTTTCGCCTTCTGAATCTATAGTCCCCAGTGCTCGAATATCCACATGACAGATGGGACATCTCCCACAGCTTAGCATGGTAGCAGTCCATATCCTGAATTGGGGAAGTTCATAAGTAGTTTGAAGATTTGAAGACAATCCAAGCTTAGGATTCTGCATGCCTCTAAATCACATGCCTCCACATAATAACCAACAAGGACGCATGCCTGTTCCAAGGAAAAAAAAGGTTCCATGTTGAACCAGCTTACTCATTGGAACTATAAAGGCATTAGAATTCAGGTTCATACAAGAATAGACAGTCATTGCTATGAGACCTTGTGGCTGCTGTTAGTAAAAGGCACTCATACCATGCAATTATAACACTAGGTAATATATCAAGAATACCAAGTAATCAATGAAAAGACCAATAGAAAAAGTGAACAGTACCAAAAGAATATGTTGATCTATTGTATCTGCCAATGCCATGAGCCATTATAGGCAGTCTATGGATCATGGAATTGGAGAAACATCAGCAAAGCTTCATTGAAACTAACTTGTTCCCGTCCATCTGCACATGTTTGTAAATGAGCAAGAAGCTTCTTTCCCTGCCAAGGAAACTAATGAAACTCCGTCAAAAGACATACAAAAGTTCAAGATTCACGTGAATTTGTACCCAAAATTAAGAAACTTAGGAACTTGAGCTAGAATCTTAGACACTGTCAACAACACATGCTACAGTACATACTACTTAAGCTACTCAGCCAGTAAGAAACAAATATCATTGAGAAATTCATGTTCTAATGGTTCATAAAATTGAGAATAGAAATCCTGATGAGGTTGAGGTTGATAATCACCCACATAACTTCGCCAGTAAATACATAATTGATATAGCTACATTATTCAAACCTGACAAACATCAAGTTAGATAACTTCACGAGAAAATGTACAGTTGATTAAACTATGTTATTCAAACCTGATCAACATCGGGTTCTATTCGAGCAAGAAGCAACATTCTGCGGAAGTGTGTAACATGAAGCTGGGCATGATTATCAACCATGGGAACCATCACTTCAAACAACTTCTTCAACATTTGCAACTGGGAAGCAGACAAGTTCTCTTTCCGTCCCACTTGCTGTAAACAAAATCATCATGGTTGCTACAAGATTTCGAGCTCTTTGGAGGGAAAGAAGTTGAGTAGAAATCTCCAAAACATGAATCTCCATTGATAAACCCAAAGAGTTTTCATATTCACTATTATGAACCATCTTACAGTTTTGAATAGATTCTTTGAATCACGATCAGAAGCCCTGTTGTAGCGTAACGATGATATCACATTGAATATGGTTAGAATTGGATGCTGAAGTCGTAATTCTGCTATCTGTTCACCCACAAGTTGTACTATTAGCTATGCTTTTACTTCATGAAACTTACACATAATACTTCAACGTATATTTCTCTTTCCATGCCTGATTTGAGGAGGCATGGAGAGTAATCTTATGTGTTACCTTATATATAATGTTAAGCATCTAGAAATTTAAAACCAGAATTTCAGAGTCATACTGGATTTAATCACAGAAGGCATGGAAGCTGTGAATTAAGAATCTCATGGATTACAGAGTGAGACATGTTTCACAGTGGCAAAGAAACAGGAGATGCCTTGCCTTTAATGTTCATACTGAAGTCTGAACCCTCCACATTTATTTTATTAGAGGCTACTTTCTACATTAAGTACCATGTTTGTTTAATAGAAGATATATGGTGCTTGGAAACTGCAAAGCACCTGATTAATAACAAATTCAGATTGCATATTTTCTATCGCAAAGAGGGTGCATTTGAGTACCCTGTTTGTTTTATGGGAGATCCTTAGTGCCTGGAAACTGCAAAACAAAAAATTGATAACAAAGTCATAATGCGTAACTTCTATCACAATCCTCTTTTATGATCCCGCTCTATGAAGTACATGGAACCAAAGCTTCTCATTCATACATAGCATTCATCAATGGTGGACCTTTTCAAGCAGGTGACCAATCGTCAAGAGTACTATCGCACAACCTTCTCTCCATGAAAATTCTTCACAGAGAAATAGTACTTTCATTGGATCGTTCAACAAAGAAATTAATTACTTTGTCCACATGAAAGTCTTGATTAGACGTTCAGTTTAGAGAAAGTTCTAATCACTAATATAGATCAGTGAATTTCACAGAGTTTTGAAGTATCATCCCCAAGCCTACAATTCAAGAACAGATTTGAAACATTCCGTTGATTTGTGTAAGGGTACTCTGCAACATATTGAATATACTATCAGCATACCTCAAATTTTTCAAAGATGTCCTTCTTCAATCTACACAGTATTGAGCCCTATACACAACATGCATATGGATTAAATCTCAAAATATGCAAACTAGTTTTGGAACCTGGAACTGAACCAAACTATGACAGCCCTCTATCAGCCACAAAAATTGGCCCAAAGGCTATATTTCCTAAAAAGGTACAAAAGTGGTTTGTGTATCTGAGCTCACACACAACATAATATCTATTGTTTCTTTCTCACTGTTCCCTTCTTCTTTTGCGGTATCCTTTTGCGAGGGGATTTTCCTTTTTTTTTTCTGTGGTGCTTTGTGTGTGTGTGTGTGTGTGTGTGTGTGTGTGTGTGTGTGTGTGTGTGTGTGTGTGTGTGTGTGTGTGTGTGTGTGTGTGTGTGTGTGTGTGTGTGTGTGTGTGTGTGGGGGGGGGGGGGGGGGGGGGGGGGGGGGGGAGGCAGAGAACTCATGATTGTCCAAAGCCTAAGGCAAGGACCTAAGGAAGATTGTACAAATGGGCATTGAAAACACTTACAAAGACTTGATTGTTGGAATTTTCAAAATTTTGTCAGATATTAACACAATGATAACAGACAGATATGGCTTAACAAGATGGAAAGATTGAACCAAATATATACATAAGATTACATATGATGTAATGAAAAAGAATCTTCTTGACTCCTAAATCATAAGGACTGAGAACAATTTGACATGAGCTGATGATCAAGCTGAGACGATAGGGCCGAGTATTTGAACATTGAGGTAAAGGAGCTGAGGTAGAATTAAGGCAAAAGTTAAAACTGATATGACACTGTCTTCATAAGATATAAGTAGCATATCATTAGATGAGTTCCACAGCATCAAGATAACCTCCATGGTAGAAGCTGAGAAGCAGCATGAGGCACTGCCACACAAGTTTGATAAATATGTACACTCCACAATGAACAACCATGACCTGATGTGTATGCTGAAGAAGCTCCACAATCTGATACGTTTATCTGGTACTCAATGGAGCCAGCAATCTTAAGTTGATCCGATGGAGAGCCATGACTTGATGTGTATGCTGAAGACGCTCTACAATCTGATGCCTTGATCTGTTAATCATTCAGCGGAGCCAAAAGTCTTAAGTTGATCTGCTACTCTCTCAATAAACTAGGGTGAAGAACCTATAGGAAACCAGCTTTTTATAAGAAAGCTTTTGTAGAATGAATAAAAGCTCACGTAAATTTAACATGAAGATTTACTAATAATCATAAGTTTCTATCCAAGAGTTTTTCAAGGATTTTATGCTATTTAGGGGTCTTTTGAGCTTCTGGCTGAGAGCTCTTCTGGCCTTATTTACACCTAACTGAACATAACATATGTATAAGAATTTGCTTATGAAGGTTACAACAAGAGGGAGACTCTTTTTCCAATCTTGATTGGCAAAGAATCTGAGGATATCGTACTAGTTTCAAAAGAGCCCCAAGGATGAATGTTGGCTTCCGTTTCAAACATCAGCAAGTTTACAAGGTAAGGAGTCTTTGCCACCATATTTCTACATATGTGAGCATGTTCCTATATGTAACCCATTTTATGTCATTTCTTGCAATATTTTTGGTCCCACACTGGAAGCTAGCATGACTATAAGGACATTATAATAAATGAAACACCCATGAATGAAGCCAAACTATGGAGGGTCAATGCAAATCAGCAAGTGTTGCTGCATATCAAGGGCCAGAAGTAATAGAACAATTCCTTTGATGCAAGAATGCATATAGAAGCCTGATCACATTTCATTGGCAAGAAGCAGACAGAGGTTCCCAATAACAGAGCATAATTTCTTGGTCAATCTCCTTTGAGCATTATCACCATAGCACTAAAAGGCATAAAACAGCTCCCGATCATCAAATGACTTTTCAAGTGCATGTAAGGAAGGAGAGGAAGGTGTATATAGGATACGATATAATACATAGAACTCTTTTTCTGGTGCGAGGGAAAAAGGGCGCACTCAAAATATCATTGTATGCAGAACAGATCTGAAAGCATTACTGAAAAAAAATGGATAAAGGAGCCGATTTGCTTTGCGAAGCATCCATGATCAACATCCTCATACCTATAAGCAAACAATTCTTTCCTTCAGAGTTCATAAAACATATTCAAGTATAAAATGAGTGGGCACACAAAGGTTGCCTTTCTGCAATGGCACAGAGGACCACCACCTACTCAAGCGGTTCTTAAAATGATGATGAGACAAAGAATGAGAAGTATCACCATGCATGGAGCCGTTCTTAAAATGGCCAAGATCAACAAAATGGACAACTGCCATTGATCTTGCTACCCACACGATAACTGACTATACCATCACTGAAATACTGTGAAGTAATAAGAGCACCACAGCACAAAACAAGCACATATGAATAGTACCATTTACCAATCTTCAAAGGACTACAAGACAAACCCATCAAAAGAGAGCCTCAAAGAGGATTCTGGAAGTGAGCCACAAGAGGAACATGATTGGAACCATGAGAGTCCAAAGCAAGATATGTATCCCTCTCTTGCATGTCTAAAACTGAGCCACAATAACATATATGATCAAGACAAGCCTAGCGATGATGATACAATAAAGAATGAAAAGTGCCACCATGCATGAAGCAGTTCTTAAAATGGCCAAGATCAACAAAACCAGCAACTGCCATCAATCTTTCCAGCCAATGTTCTCCATACAAAACATACGACAAGTACCAATTACGGAACCATTAACCTATCAACCATATGCTCATAATGCGAGGTAACGGGAAAGAATACAAGATACATCATACACAAAAGATCTAATCAGCATAGATAGTAAACATGGCCATGGACACAAACCAGAAAATGCTCCACATTATACTACGTGACTCCACAATAAAAAGCTTGCCAAAACAATCATCATGGAGACTGGATGGTTGCAAAATGCAGAAAATGATAAAAAGTCATCAAAGTAGGAAGAGGAAGGGGTGTCAGAATAAGAAACCCAAAAGTAAATTGTTAATTTCACAACATTCTTATTATATTGCAACTTACTCTCCTTTTCACAACAGATTGCCACAATCAACTTCATAATCCATATTCACAACATTTTCCATTTGGCAACAAATGCTGATTATAGACGACCACAATGCAAAGAGCAGCCCAAGAGGCCTCTATGGGAGATGACCCAGATATTGACACACTCTTTTGGATACTGCCAAGGAGGCATACCCACATGCTGAGCCAAGAAAGACGTGCAGATCAGGGACTATGCCACAATATGGTTTGTATGATGAGAATGCCGAGAGCTAAGAGCCCAATTACAGAGGGAAGTCTCTTTGGCAGTCACCACATTTGAATCAGTCACAAATTATCTATAGTCGTCTTGTGTGCAAGAAAAAACGAGCCTTCCTTGCCTGTGAAGGGGAGCAGATATAATTATTAATAAGTCAAGAATATACTTAGGCCTGACGACTTTTTTATGAGCCTTCCACCACCACACCCATTACTTCTCTGGAGGTTTCAGGCAGATTCGCAGCATCCATGTACACTGTTCATGGACAACCACCTATTTTGGATCCGCCTGAGCCATCCCCACATACATGTACTTTCTTTACTAGAGAGATGGTAAAGAAAGCCATTGATAGGATGGGGACTAGTAGAGCTTATATCATAAGGGTTTAGTGGCTGAGCATTTGATTCATGCCAAAGACATGCTGGCAGAGTTACTGGCTATAATGTTTAATCATGCTATGTGTGAAGGGCTACCTGAGACATGAAGCTTGTCCACTATTGTACCTATCTTCAAAGCCAGAGACCCTATGGAGCCTGGGAACTATTGCACCATTATGATGGGACAACAGGAATTCAGCCCAATTTTGGAATTGGACCTAACAGGCCAATTCCAGAAATTGGACCAATTCCAGAAACTGGACCAACTCCAAGAGTGAGACCAATTGCAGATGGACGAATTCCAACAGTTAGACCAATTTCAGAAATTGGACCAATTCCAATTCCAAGGATCAAACCAATTTCAGACGGACCAATTTTTGAAATTGGACCAACCCAGAAACTAAGACCAATTTCAGCTGATGATCCAATTTCTCCATCCTCTCCAGTAATGGAGCAAGCTAGTTCAGAATCTCTTGCAGTAAATGTGGTAGCACTATAGGAAATCCACACAGCCGAAATAGATACTAGAATCCTCATGCGGGTTCAGAAGAAGTTACATGATCAAAACAGAGTCAAGACCAATTTTCAAGAGAAGGCGGCGGACTCCTTGTTTTAAAGGAAGAGGAAGACCTCCTCATGGTATGCACAGACACGAGATTGGCTGGCCCACCATGGACTTGACATGGACAGACTACCGCCAGTGCGTTATGACTCCCATGCCCCTACCTACTCGCTCTCCCACCAGGAGAGGAATAGGATCATTCGTCAGGAGATATGCCATACATACATACAAAGGACATGGGTCAGTCCGACGCTCTATTATTGTGAGCATTTCCTAGAGATCTCAGATCGGGGCTTCATTGAGATCCCATGTTACATCGAGACATACCTACCACACCACCTTCGTGTCACCATTGGGCAGCTTCGAGTTTCATCACATCAGCTCGAGATCGAAAGAGGTTGGGCCAGAGGAGTCCCCCGAGAGGAGAGGTGGTGCCCAATTTGCCATACAGAGATAGCGAGTGAGGAGCACTTGATTACGAGATGCCCGGCATACTTAGACCTACGAGCACAATTCCTGATTGAGGAGTCACTCCAATTGTGCATGATCATAGGAGACCGACGAAGGGTGGGTCGCTACATCACGAAAGCATATGAGAGACGAGAGCATATGTTACAGTGCGCACGTCAGACACATGCGGGTACCCAAAAGACTATTACAGTGCACACGTCAGACACAAGCATATGTTACAGTGCACACATAAGACACATGCGGGTACCCAACAGACTATTACTCAGTTCTTTCAGTGACTTGAGCCACATGAGATAGGCCAGCCTTCGAGAGGCATAGGGCTCACGCTCGAGAAGGCAACGACAGAGAGAGTGAGACACAGATCACAAACGACTAGGTACCAACGACCATGACTGCATCATGAGGATATCTCGCGCATCAGGAAAGCCCACGACCACACGATGGAGCATCGGCGCACCACCACCACTTGGGTCTCCCTCTTGCATGAGATGTTGAGTCCACTCCCGATGTACTATATACTCCACCACCCTCCACCCATCTGTACCAGTTAGGGTATACATATTCACTCCCACATATGTCCCCATGTAGAAGGTGGCCATTATCTGCAAAGTCAGAGCCATGCTCCCCCCACGCATCACTACTTTATCTCCACTACTCCATCATTGCTACGTACACCATCATCTTGTTGTTTTCAACCTACGTAGTTCTTTCCTGTAGTGAGTACTTTTCTTTTCATCGATACACCGAGATGACCACAGTTGTACATGGTTTTGTCTCATAGGCCAAGTTTGGCCTTTTGATAGACATTAATATGACTCTCTCTCTCTCTCTCTCTCTCTCTCTCTCTCTCTCTCTCTCTCTCTCTCTCTCTCTCTCTCTCTCTCTCTCTCTCTCTCTCTCTCTCTCTCTCTCTCTCTCTCTCTCTCTCTCTCTCTCTCTCTCTCTCACTCTCTCTCTCTCTCTCTCTCTCTCTCTCTCTCTCTCTCTCTCTCTCTCTCTCTCTCTCTCTCTCTCTCTCTCTCTCTCTCTCTCTCTCTCTCTCTCTCTCAGGGAGACATGGATAGCACCACGAGAGCCTCTTCCCACAAAGAGGCAACACTACAGAGAGCACTTCCTAACTGTGACAGCGGATGGTTTCATTCAGAGACCACGATACATGGATACATATATGGCACCAGCAGAGAGAGTGGCCATTGGGCAGCTCAGAGTATCATCACACCAGCTCGAGATTGAGATTGGGCGAGCCACACATACCCCCAGGGATGAGCGATTATGCAGGATATGTAGAGAGGAGGTGGAGGACGAGGAGCACTACACATGTAGATGCCAGGCATATGAGGACATCAGAGACCGCTACCCACAGCTCTTCAGGGGGCCTAGAGAGATCAGGGCTTTATTGGGGACAGAGGACCAGCACCCTCTAGGTCGTTTCCTAGTAGAGCTCCAGCACCACCGCGCATCACTCCTCCAGCAGCAGATGGAGATACACCTGGCCCCCCCCCTTCTCAGACTCATATTACAGATTTTTTCAGACCCACATACACTCGAGGGCCCAGCTCCATGCGGGGTGTCACATTACACAGAGCAGAGGAGCTTAGACGACAGCGTCGACGACCGAGACCCCTTGTCCGGAGAGCTCGTCCACATCAGAGAGAGATTCAGGCGATTCACGCACGCCATGACATGGAGATACAGAGACGTCAGCAGCGCACCCCTCGATTTGGACGCCCAGAGCATTTTGAGGATCGCCATGATGCCTTACCCACCGATGCATTATATCCTACACCCACTCCAGGCATTTAGGGGGTTGTGACACCATCGAGCCTCCCCTCCCTATGCATATCATGTTTGTATCTCACCCATTGAGCATATAGAGTGCATACCCATAGCACCCCACACCCTTGATGCCAGCTACTATCCCTCCTTTTATACCCGTCTGTAGTACTCACACTTTATTTTCGTTTTGGATGGATCATACTGATGTATATGTTTTGTCTCATAGGCCGATTTTGACCTCTAATAGACGTTAAAAAGTCTTTCTTTCTTTCTTTCTTTCTCTCTCTCTCTCTCTCTCTCTCTCTCTCTCTCTCTCTCTCTCTCTCTCTCTCTCTCTCTCTCTCTCTCTCTCTCTCTCTCTCTCTCTCTCTCTCTCTCTCTCTCTCTCTCTCTCTCTCTCTCTCTCTCTCTCTCTCTCTCTCTCTCTCTCTCTCTCTCTCTCTCCCCCCAGAGACGCTTGGGACGCTTTCTCACAACAGCATACGAGAGGCGAGAGTGGTCACTACAGCCCATACATCAGCCACGGGTGAGTACCCAGCAGACCATTACGCAGTTCTTTCAGCGAGTTGAGCTACATCAGAGAGGTCCATCTATAGGGCTCACGCTACACCAGGCAGCAGCACAGAGAGCACGGCGCCGACCACGCATGGGTGGATATCGTGGACCACGACTATATCAGGAGGATATCTCATGCATCAGGATTGCCTACGACCACATGATGGACATTGGAGCATAGGCGTACCACCACCCCCTGGGTTGTCTTCCTTCAAGAGGCACTCAGACCACCACCGATGTACCACATACTACACCCACCTCCACCCATCACCAGTAGCTAGGGCGTTTTACTCACATTTTGGATCCCCCCATGTATTAGGTGGCCACTATCTGCAGAGTCAGAGCCACGTCTCCCCAGCCTTTTCCAGCCCTATATAGCTTTGTGTAGAGATATACTTTTTATTTCATTTTATCTTCTACACAGGGTTACTACACTTGTACATGGTTTTTGTCTCATAGGCCAAGTTTGGCCTCCAGAAGACGTTAATATGACTCTCTCTCTCTCTCTCTCTCTCTCTCTCTCTCTCTCTCTCTCTCTCTCTCTCTCTCTCTCTCTCTCTCTCTCTCTCTCTCTCTCTCTCTCTCTCTCTCTCTCTCTCTCTCTCTCTCTCTCTCTCTCTCTCTCTCTCTCTCTCTCTCTCTCTCTCTCTCTCTCTCTCTCTCTCTCTCTCTCTCTCTCTCTCTCTCTCTCTCTCTCTCTCTCTCTCTCACTCCATACACCCCCCACCACTTTCATGGGTATCCCCACATGCATACTACGGAGATCTATATCAGCTTAACCAGTTTCTTTTCAGCACTTTTATCTTTTCTGATTGACAGAAGATACACCCATGTACATCGATTTGTCTCATAGGCCGAGTTCGGCCTCCTAATAGACGTAAAAACACTTTCTTTCTTTCTTTCTTTCTCTCTCTCTCTCTCTCTCTCTCTCTCTCTCTCTCTCTCTCTCTCTCTCTCTCTCTCTCTCTCTCTCTCTCTCTCTCTCTCTCTCTCTCTCTCTCTCTCTCTCTCTCTCTCTCTCTCTCTCTCTCTCTCTCTATGGTCCCTCGACATGGTCCCTCGAGAGAGACTACTACGAAGGCTCCAGGAGTTACAAATCAGACATGCTAGGGGCCATCCACGCTTTGTATGCACGAGTCACAAACAGGGTACGCTGCCCCGGCGGTCTATCGGACAGCCTTGTTAGCATCATTGGTGTGAAACAAGGTTGCCCTCTCTCACCCGGATTTCCGCAAAGCCTTCGACATGGTCCCTCGAGAGAGACTACTACGGAGGCTCCAGGAGTTACAGCTTCCATCAGACATGCTATGGGCCATCCACGCTTTGTATGCACGAGTCACAAGCAGGGTACGCTGCCCCGGCGGTCTATCAGACAGCCTTGTTAGCACCATTGGTGTGAAACAAGGTTGCTCTCTCTCACCCAGGATTTCCGCAAAGCCTTCGACATGGTCCCTCGAGAGAAACTACTACGGAGGCTCCAGGAGTTACAGCTTCCGTCAGACATGCCGTGGGCCATCCACGCTTTGTATGCACGAGTCACAGGTAGGGTACGCTGCCCCGACGGTCTATCAGACAGCCTTGTTAGCACCATTGGTGTGAAACAAGGTTGCCCTCTCTCACCCTGGATTTCCGCAAAGCCTTCGACATGGTCCCTCGAGAGAGACTACTACGGAGGCTCCAAGAGTTACAACTTCCATCAGACATGCTATGGGCTATCCACGCTTTGTATGCACGAGTCACAGGCAGGGTACGCTGCCCCGGTGGTCTATCATACAGCCTTGTTAGCACCATTGGTGTGAAACAAGGTTGCCCTCTCTCATCCACTCTCTTCGGTCTCTACATCGACAAGATCTCGGAGTATATACAGCGAGAAGGAGGACGAGGAGACCTCAGAGGTACGCAAGTACACATCCTATTATATGTTGATGACATTGTCCTGCTTTCAGAGTCACAAGAGGGGTTGCAGTCACATTTACAGGCGCTCGATACCTTTTGCATGGAGAGAGGACTCACAGTGAACCTTGGCAAGACCAAGGTCATGATCTTCCATACCTCCAGGACAGTACGCCATCGCGCCTCTTTCACAGAAGCTGGAGGACAGATAGAGGTAGTGGAGTCCTACGTCTACCTAGGTATCACCTTCTCGGGCAGCACAGGGGTATTCTCCATGGCACAGGCTGCGAGAGATAGATTGACGGGAGGCTATGCGGCACTTGCAGGATTGGAGAGACGCTTCTTTCAGACACATTTTCAGGAGCCCTGGACTAAGGGGTGGCTCTTTGACACTCTAGTGACACCCGCATTGATGTACGCAGCAGCAGTATGGGCACAAGGGATCACAGAGGCGATGTGGACGCGGATTGAGAGGCCCCAAATCACCATGATCTCACGCTTGCTACGGAGCAAGCCCTCCGTTCCACATGACATTATACGAGCTGCGCTTGGCACACCACCGATGCTAGTGGAGGCCCTCTTCCAGTTGGTGACCTTTATTATGAGAGTCAGAGAGCTCCCCACCAGCCGACTCACCAGGCTTGCATTTGAGAGCTCTAGACATTTGGCAGAGACAGGGCATGAGAGAGTATGGTATGCACAGACTTACCGATGGTTAGCAGACCATGGCATGAGCATTACAGATCTCCCCCCTTTTCAGTATGACCTCTCTTCCCCCCACATTACCCTCTCTCGTTCGGAGAGGAATAGGATCATCCGTCAGGACCTCCTACAGATACACGTCAGGGAGACATGGATAGCACCACAGGAGCCTCTTCCCACAAAGAGGCAACACTACAGAGAGCACTTCCTGACTGTGATGGAAATCAAACTATGATGCCAGGACAACCTCCGGCAGCTCAATGGGTAGGAGTGGCTCAGTCCTCCTTGTTAGGGCAACCACCCTTACCATCCACTACAACACCCCCTGTAACAACTTTTTACACCAATCAAGGACCTCAACGGCAAGAAGGTAGGCCTCGTCAAAACCGACCACCTAGGCCTATAATGTGTTACAGATGTGGGGAGTATGGACACTTCCAAAGTAAATGTTCACTCCTTGAGGATGCCCCACCATGCAAAAACTGTCCTAAGACAAGGGATCATTACACGAAGGACTGCCCAAAGTCAATGCCGTCTACAAGTACACAAGGTAACTCTTGCCCCCTACATATGATCACAGTATCTAATGATAAGGGCAATGTAGGCTCCCTAAGCGCCCGAGTAGTCCAACTTGAGGAACTTCCCGGAGTAATGACTAGGGCACAAAAACAGAAGGCAGCTTTGAAAGATGCTGCAAAAGAAGCAACAGATTCATCAAAGGACAAGGGAAAAAGGACCATGGAGCATGAACCTTCTCAGGGAGCCAACCACCACCAAAACAAGGAGAAAATCTCACTGGGAAGAGTAGGAAGAAATGAAGATAGTAATGAGCAAGTTATTGACAAAGCTTATGCAATATCTAAGGAGGACCTAAGGCACTTTCAGAATGGACCTACTTCAAGGAACAACCAAGAAGGCTTTCTCACTGCAGTTCAAGTCTTGCATAGCACCTACCAACAGGTATCTCTATATAACTTGCTAGCTATGAGTCCTGGATTCAGAGGAGAAGTAATGGCTGCCATAAATGGATTAGACCCTGGCACCATGTTAAGTGGCGGGCAAGGCTTAACTTCTCTAATTTCTCAACAAATACCCGTACCCTCAACTTATAGCTCAGAACCATCTAGGATGGCACCTCTTACCGATTACAAGAGCCCTAGATTGACTGTAAGTATCAAGGGAACTCCCTTGGTAGGAGTTATAGTTTATGGGGGATCTGGTATTAATCTGATGCCTGAGTACACAATGACATTGCTAAATCTGAAACCAACTAAAGATGCTCATTTTACAGTATCATTGGAAGACCAAAGCAAGGTAAGCCCACTAGGCATAGTGGAAAAGGTTGAAGTCATCATCCATAAGCTAAAATTTGTGTTGGATTTTGTGGTAATAACACTCCCAAAGGTGAAGGGAGGATTTCCTCTTTTGATAGGAAGGCCATGGCTACGCCACAGTAAAGGGGTACATGACTGGGGTAGTGACACCTTATGGGTGGGCGGACCAGACAAGGTAATGAGACAACTTCAGATGGAAGGAGGAACAGTTGAAGCCCTAGGTACTTCTCAAGTTGTTCTACATCCAGAGCAGACTTCAGAGGAAAACAAAGAAGATAACAATGGAGAAGAGGAACGACAAACTATACAAGAAGGAGCAAACATTTGGGCCACACCTCCTCCACCATGGGTTGTGGAAAATCAAGAAGTATCAGGACAAGAACGGGCTTCTTCTCCTCCCTGGGCATCTCCACCTCCTAATCCAAATTGGGCACCTGCTCCACCTCCAAACAATTGGACGACTCCACCTCCACCTCCAAACAATTGGGCGACTCCACCTCCTATTTGGGCGCCTCCTCCACCTCCAACCAGTTGGGCGACTCCACCTCCTAGTCCAAGCTGGGCGCCTCCGCCTCCAAGTAGCTGGGTCACTCCAGAGGCTTGGGCTCCATTCTCTGCTCAAAGACCCCCACATTGGGCACCTGAATGGGCAGCTTATCCTCCATCTTGGGCTACCCCTACAATTGGTTGGGCATCTGGAAAGCCTCACACAGAGCCATATAAAACAACATCACCTGACATTAAGGAAGAAGTTGATGTAGGAGAAGAAATATCTAATGAAGATCTAGGCGACATTATGGATTGGATTGAAGAGACCAACAATGTTTCATGCTTTACAATAGCAATCAAGGGAAAAGAAGAGGAAGAACCTACTGTGGTGGAGTCTGTGGTATTAGGTGAACCAGCCAAAGATTTCCGAAGAGGTAAAGTTTTGCAAGGAGTTGAAGGAAGAAAAAAGATAGAATCAAGCCAAACAGAAGAAGAACTAGTGGAAAGCATTTTTCCATTGGCGGAAGTTCCAGTGGGATGGACACAAGAAAAGACCCAGGAAATCACCATCAATGATAGTCAAGCATTCACCAAGCAAATGTTGTTTAAGGACGAGGAAGAGGCAATTTTGGAGCCAGTTAAAGAAGTCAACTTAGGGGAAGAAGAAAATCCACAAAATCTTCTACTGGCGAGTTGGTTGTGGGACCACCCTCTTCTTCTCACAGAGGTAATGACATTCATGGAGTTACAAGGATTTGACAAGAATACCGAAAGAACTGGGAATACACACTATTCCTCTAGTGGAAGAAGCTCGGCCAACTAGAGGGAAAATGTATAGGTTAAATCCCAAATATGCAGAAGCAGTCAAGAAGGAAATCCAGAAAATGGAGGAAGCAGGTATCATAGTCCCTGTGGAGCATTCAGAATGGTTGTCCTCTATGGTTATAGCACCTAAGAAGCAACCTAATAAAATCAGGGTTTGTGTGGATTTCCGGGCATTAAATAAGGTAACCATCCCTGATGGGTTTCCCACCCCCTTTTCTGAACAAGTGATTGAAGATGTGGGAGGACATGTGCTGTACAGTTTCATGGATGGTTTCAGGCCCACTTTTAATAGAACAGTATATCTCATCCTCAACAAGTTGCTCCTAAAATTCTTAAGAATTTTCATGGATGACTTTTCAACCTTCTCTGGAGCAGCCTGCACCACTGCAGTAGAGAATGTGCCAGAACATTTGAAGCAATTAGAACAAGTATTCCAACGTTGCAGAGAAACAGGTTTGAAACTTAACCCTAACAAATGTCATTTTTTGGTAACCCAAGGTACCTTGTTAGGGCATGTGGTCTCTGCAAAAGGGATGACTCCAGATCCAAATAAGGTAATGTCAATTCTTAAGCTTCCAAGACCTATAAATGCTAAAGAGGTCCAGAGCTTCCTGGGGCACACAGGATATCACCGCAAGTTCATACGCATGTATGAAGAGGAAGCAGGACCACTTTCACGACTTAGGAGTAAAAGTTTCCCTTTTCAATGGTTTGAAGAAGAAGAATCAGCATTCACTTATCTAAAACAAAGGTTGGCATCTACACCTATTCTCATCTCACCAGATTGGTCTAAGACATTCCACGTGCATGTAGATGCAAGTTTGTATGCAATAGGAGCTATACTGACTCAACCAAGCAAGGTACACAAATTAGATCAACCCATTCATTACGCAAGTAGGCTCCTCTCAAAAGCGGTGAAGAACTATAGTATCACAGAAAGAGAAGCATTAGCTATTGTATTTGCCCTCAAGAAATTCAGGCACTATTTATTAGGCACTATTTATTAGGCACTACATTCACAGTGATTACGGATCATCAAGCTTTGAAATATTTGTTGAATAAGCCACAAGTTCCAGGAAGAGTATGGAGATGGTTACTTCTCTTCCAAGAATTCGACTTTGAGATTGTAAAGAGAAGCGGTAGACAACATGTCATTGCAGACCACCTCTCTCGCATCAGGCATCCAAGGCTAGCAACAAAGGGAGTAGAAGATGATTTCCCCGACAGCCAAATCTACAAGGTAAATATAGCACCTACATGGTATGATGATTTAACTCTCCTTCTAGGGAAAGGCCAATTTCATACTGGGTCTACTCCATTGGAAAAGCGTAGACTCCTCCTAAAAAGTAAAAATTTCATGATGGCAAAGGATACCCTCTATAAGGTTGGCCCTGATGGGATGTACAGAAGGTGTCTTCAACCACATGAAACAAAAAGTGTTCTACAGCTGGCACATGAAGGAAAGTCTAGTGGTCATTTTCCTGGACATATCACTGCACTGAGGATACTCCAAAGTGGCCTATGGTGGCCATATCTCTTCAGAGATGCCACTAAGTTTGCCAAGGCATGTGATGTTTGTCAACGATGTGCGCCCAAACCAACACGACAAAGGAACCAACCTCTTAATATCTCTGTAGCTTGGCAACCATTTGAGCATTGGGGAATAGACTTTGTTGGCCCTATTTTCCCAATAGCACAAGGATTAGGAGCAAAGTATCTTTTAGTAGCAACGGATTATGCCACTAAGTGGGCTGAAATCATAGCCAGCAAGGAGTGTACTGCTGAAACGGTAGCCAACTTCTTGTATAACTACATCTTTTGCAGATATGGATGCCCAATAGAAGTCACAACAGATCAAGGATCCCATTTCGTCAACAAGGTACTGACTTTGATTTTTGAAAAGTATCAAATATTCCATAAGTCCTGTGCATACTACCCAAGGGCAAATGGGCAGGCAGAAAGCACAAATAAGGTCCTCATGCTCCTACTAAGAAAAACATGCTTACAGTTTCCTAATACATGGGGCCAGGCATATCTTGGAACCTTGTGGGCCTACAGAACTTCTTTCAAAGCCACTACAGGACATACTCCATTTGAGTTAGTGTATGGAATACAAGCCATTGCTCCTTTTGAGTTCTTGCATGGCTCCAACCGCGTGGGAACTAATCGAATTCCTAGATTCATTAGCGCTCTCTCAACAAACATTGTGAGGCTACAACTTCTTGAAGAAAAGAGAAAAATAGGCAATGATACTCTAGTGACAGTACAAGAAAAAAGAAAACAGGATCATGATGCAAACCTCTGGAAATCAAAAATTAAGGAAGGGAGCTTAGTTTTGCTGTACCATCCGCAACTATTTGAGAAGAAGGCTAAGAAGAAGCTGATGCCAAGATGGAACGGGCCTTTTAGGGTCATACGCACACTTCCAAAAGGGGCAGTACAAATCTCCACATTGACAGGCACAATACTTCCCTTAGTCAATGAATCTAAGCTAAAACCATATGTGGAAAAATATAGAAGAGAGAGAATTTGCCCTTGTATATAATGTACATACTTGTATGTTGTTCCCTATTGTTCCCTATTGTTCCCTATTAGCTATGTCATTTCTATATTTAGATATTGGGCTTTTCTCATCTTCTTCACATAACTCATTTGTCTACTACCACTTTCCTCTCATAGGCATACGCTTCAAACTGTTTGAAGCTTCTTCTATCTCTTATCACATATGTTCTATTCCTGAAGATTCTTCTATCTCTTATCACAGATGTTCTATTCCCTTTCCCTTGTGATGCCACCTCTCTAGGTCATAATGGAAGTGGATCATCTCAAACCACTCCCCCAAGATTCCACTTTGGGCGACCCTCCTCCTCTTCAACATGCCATCAACCACTTGGGCGACCACTCCTCCTAGTGGCCAATTGGGCGACCCTCCTCCAAAATGCCTTGGAATGGTCCTAGTGGCCAAGCTGGGCAACCCTCCTCCTTTTCTACCTTTTATCAAGGGCTTCTACCTCTTATCAAGGACTGGGTGACCCTCCCCTTTCCACCTCTTA
Organism: Ceratopteris richardii; assembly: GCA_020310875.1. NCBI lineage: Eukaryota > Viridiplantae > Streptophyta > Polypodiopsida > Polypodiales > Pteridaceae > Ceratopteris > Ceratopteris richardii. The sequence goes on from CM035406.1 coordinate 13,648,464, forward strand.
TCAAAGTGGGCGACCCCCCTCTCTTTCAACCATTTGGGCGACCCTCACCCAAGGCGACACTCCTCCTAGTGGCCAAGCTAGGCGACCCTCCTCCTTTTCTACCTCCTATCAAGAACTGGGCGACCCTTCCCCTTTCCACCTCTTATCAAAGTGGGTGGGCGACCCCCCTCTCTTTCAACCATTTGGGCGACCCTCACCCAAGGCGACACTCCTAGTGGCCAAGCTAGGCGACCCTCCTCCTTTTCTACCTCCTATCAAGAACTGGGAGACCCTCCTCCTTTCCACCTCTTATCAAAGTGGGCGACCCCCCTCCCTTTCAACCATTTGGGCGACCCTCAACCAAGGTGACGCTCCTCCTAGTGGCCAAGGTAGGTGACCCTCCTCCTTTTCTACCTCCTATCAAGAACTGGGCGACCCTCCTCCTTTCCACCTCTTATCAAGGTGGGCGACCCCCCTCCCTTTCAACCATTTGGGCGACCCTCACCAAGGCGACACTCCTCCTAATCACCAAAGCTAGGTGACCTTCCTCCCACACAAAGCTAGGCGACCCCTCATCTCATTTACTCACTCAACCTCCACACAACTTGGGCGACACTTCCCCTTCACCTTCAAAAGGCGAATCTCCTGCATATCAACTTCAATATGGAACTTGGCGACTCTCCTCCCTATCAACTACATTGGCAACCGGCCTCCCTCTCATCCTCATTAGCAACCCTACCACCTTTCCCCTCCTCATTGGGTTTTAGTTAAACCCCTCATTTCCTGCTCATTCTAGCCTACTTACCATGAGTCTAGCCTACTTACCAATCAATCTCAATGACCACCCGCTTAGCCTCACTTCAAGCATTGGTTACCCCACCTCTCCTACTGCATCAATTCCTTGCCTTGCCTTCAATATTTAACCCTTTCCCCCCCTCATCTAGATTACTTCTCCACCTCCCAATCCATCAAATCTTCAAATTGGCATCTCTTATCCATGGTACTACACCCAATCTATACCTATCAAACTCTCATCCATCAATAAACCTTTCCCTCTTAACCTCCTATCGCCTTCATACCTAAACCATCATCTTTTTATACCTGGAACAACCCTCCTTCTCTACTCCCCTCCATTAATCATTCCCTACAACTGACTAAGTACCATATTGGCCTATGACACCCCTCCCACACCACTAAGGGCGACCATCCTCCAAACCACCTCTACCATATTGGCCTAGGGCGACCCACCTCCCACATATTGGCCTAGGGCGACACCCCTCCCACACCTCCAAGGGCGACCCTCCTCCAACCCAATAGTACCAAATAAGCAAAACCCCTCCCAACCGACACGGGCGACCCTCCTCCTACCTACTAGTACCACATAATCTGGCGACCCTCATCCTCCCGTTGGCAACATGGCGACCCTCCTCCCTTTCCTATTACTAGGATTAGGCATCTCCTCCTTTTTCGTACTTCCGCGGTCAACATGGGCGACTCCTAAAATTTTGACCTTAACCAATAAGCGACCTTCCCTCCTCAATCCACCATTATATGGGCGACCCTCATCCCTCTCATCCTCCGATTGCTGGAATACGGCGACCCCCTCCACTTGGCGACCCTCCTCCCAATATGGGTTACACTCCTACCTATCCCTATGACTAAGATATGCGACCCTCGCCCTCCGCCGAATTGGCCATTCAGCCCAATTGGCGACCCTCCTCCAATTTCACCACTCCCTAATTAGGCGACCTTATCAAACCCTATCTCGCGAAGACTATCACACGGTAGTGGGAATCCATCAAAATAAGGCATCAAATTCAAGGCGTCAAATTCAGTCATCTATTCGATTCCAGCTATTGTTCAGTGCCATCTGCATCACTAGCGTCATATTTAGTCGAAGCATATATGTCCTTTTAAGAGCTACTGCACGCGCATACATACAGCCTCTGTCCACCCCCGTATTACCCTTGAATCCATAGAGACTCTCTCCACCACACAGACTCAGACAGACTCTGTCCACCACCGTATTACCCTTGAATCCATCACAGCACAGGCCAACCTCCGCATTCAATTCAGCAGGATAGTCAGAGAATTCATAAACAAGCTGCGCAAGTCACATCAGCAGAGGCGATCAGCAGAGGCGGTTCTCCATCAACATAACCTGTTGTCCTCACCCGTGCAAAAGAGATAGAGCGCCTAATAATCGAGGAATATCTCAAGGTGCAGAAACACTCATTCAAAATTAAGAACCACACACCTCAGGAGAAACTCAACGAAAGCAAAGGAACATATTCTGAGAATTCATCCCTCCTAAGCACCAGCAATATCAATACTGAAAAATTCATTCAATTCATAACATCTTAGTTTCTACAGTGAACATGGCATCATCCTCGGTCGAAATAGAAGAAACATTTTCTGAATTCAAGACGGATACTGAAAGTGAATCGGGGCAATCATCGGGTGATTCTAGCGATTCCCTATATGTGGTTTCTGAAGAGAATCCCTCAGAGTCAGAGTGACTGGATGAAGAAATTCAGGAGGCTCAGAACACCTCTCCAACAGTAGATACTCAGCCAAGTATTCACCAGGACTCGGCTACATCTTCAGCAAATGTGGCAAATGTGGCCACAACCACAGAGATCCTCATTTCCATTCCTGGCGAAATCACCTTGAAACTGGACTTAAGCATATGTGGTAAGCTTCAAAATTCATTTACTTTACAAGAACTAAAGAATATGGGCTTACTCACCATTGCAAGTGCCAAGCTTCCCTCACTTAGTGACCCTCAAGCCGGTGAGGTGGAAATCTTGACACTCTTCAAGTCCTTCCCCTCCCTTTCTGGAGGAAGAATTACTAAAGAAAAGCTTGCTCTGATGTTGGGAACCCAAGAAATTCCAGAATCTAACAAAGCAGGCAGCTATGCAGAGTTGGCCATTCCAGACATATTGCAGACATGTAGTACTAGCTTCTCCACTCCCACTTGTACTCAGGTAATGATGCAGAGGCTCCTATTATTCAAAGCATTTTTTCTCTTGAAGGACAATTTACATTTCATGGACGTGAAAATATGTGAACCTCTTCTTTGCTTTGCCCAAGCAAAGCCCTACCCGTATCATAAAATTCTACTTAAGTCACTGGAAGAACGAAAGAAGAGGTATGGGCAGCAGGTAGGCAAAAAGGCTCTGACATTCAAAGTGGTAGGTGGCCACATCATGCTGTACATCTACAAGTACTTTGCCGCCCTCCATTCAAAAGACGTGTCGTGCCCCACATCATCAAAACACCCGCAGGCAGCCCACCCTCGCAAAAAGAGAAGAGCAAAGATTCAAAAGGATTCCCGTGAGCTCCTTGACACGCTTCCAATCGACCAGCAAGGATATGCTAGAGCATCCAAGAAGGTACGCACATCAGCCAACACTCCCTTTCCACCAATCAAATTAGTACCCACTTCATCCAAAAAACCTTCTTCTTCTGTTCAATCCCCTCCACCTTCACAAACCCCACACACTTCAACCGTACCTACTACACCCATTGCCCCACCTCATTCCGACCCAACTCCACCTCCCACTTCCACCATCACCACTCCCATTACCAGTGATCCACCCAGAGATCCCATTTATCTCCAATTTCCACCATGTCCCACACCACCACCTTCCCCTCCACAACCTGCACCACCCCACTCCCCATCTCCCCAGCCACCATCTCATCCACCTTCGCCCCTCCCAATAGCATCAATACCTATTTCCCCGAGTCACACACCACTCCCTCATACGCTACCTCAAACCTCCATTCAACCACCCCCATTCGATATACTACCCTTCCCACCACCATTTCGATTCTCTCCTGCTCGCCACAACCCACCCACAGATTTACCTCCGCAACCCCTTCTTGATGCATCTAGTGTAGAGCAGCTATCCACGAATGAGAAATACAAGAAACATATATGGCCACTAGTTCCCAATCACTTACACGATATGTGCCAAATGGATGTAGCAAAAAACAGATTTGCTGAGATTTCTAACAAAATTATGGAAGACAGGAAGGTGTGTATGAATTTAGAGAATCGGCTGCGCCATTATACTCACATGTTGAGTGAAGAATTTCTGCGTGTAAGTCTCGTCAACAAAGAACTGTACATGCAGATAGCAGAAATTTCAACTCATTGCAAGGACGCACGAAGACTTGAAGACAAGGTAAAAAACTTGGAAGCATTTCTGCAGGATGAAGAAGAAAAGACCAAGAGATTGAAGGCTGAAAACAAAGAATTGAAATCAGCAAACAGGAACCTCTTGGCTGAAAATGCAATCCTAAAGAAACAAAAACATGCACTAAAATCCAAATTTAGTGCATTAAAGGCTCTGCTCACATCCTCTGACACTGAGGACCTCACTCCAACACAAGGAGAAACCAATCAGGAAGTTATTGAAGACCAACAGAACAGTTCAGCTGAACATCATAGGCCTGGGAAGGAGCCTGCACGTGACTAGTCTCAGTGTCATGTGGACAAGGATCATATTTTCTGCTGTCCAGTTTTCTACTAGTTTATTTTTGCACAGTGTCATAGTTTCATTTTGCAACAGCTGTATAACTCTTAAAACTTTATTTTGTACCGGCAAAATCATAGTTCTTTTGCAGCTCATGATGTATTTCTGCCCTTTTAATCTGCAATTATCTGATGTAATCTCTCAATTTATTCTGTTGTAACACCTCAATTATGTAATTTTCCTTCTCTTCCTTATCTCTCCGAGACGGAGAGACACTAGTGGCGGGCAACCTGTAGAATAAATTTTTGAAGGACAAAGTAAAGGAGGGCACCAAGGAACCAAATACTGAAATTGGGCATCAGTGGCCCAAGTACTGAAGTTGGGCATCAATGGCCCAAGTACTGAAGTTGGGCATCAATGGCCCAAGTACTGGAGTTGGGCGTCAGTCGTCAAAATTCTGGAGTTGGGCACCACACGTCCAAAATCTGGAGTTGGGCACCAGGATGGTAGAGTTGGGCGACTCCATGCCCAAGGCATGCCCAGTCAAGGCGGCCAAGTGGGACCCAGCCACTCATCATTACACGACAAAGTCTGGTACTGGAGGCGGCCGGGCTGACAAATGAAACCGCCAAGTGCATTAACTCCCCACTACTCCCATGTAACAGACTCTCCTATTGTAACCGGTTCCGCACCTCTCTCTTATAAAAGGGGAAACCTCAAGAGAGAAATATATGATACATGAGATGATAGATGAGACACAGAGAGCTGAGAGTGAGCGTGGGCTTAGAACTCCTAGATGGTTCATGTTAGTTACTTCTGCTTCTTATGTTATTTGTTGGTGCCACTTATGTGAGAATACCCGGAGTTTGCATTCTGTTGTTCTTTTGCTTGGTATGACCAGCTGTGGTATGATTAGTGGTATGATTAGCTCTGGTATGAGATAATCACTTGTCTTCTGATTGTGTTACATTTGGTTTTCTAGTTAGTATGGTCTTGTGCTCTATTATGCTCCATGCTTGCTGCTGCTTTGACTCTTACTTCTAAGTGTAGTTTCTAGTGATGATGTGAAGGCTTCGTGATAAGTGTCTATTATGGTACTGTACTGTGATTTAATGTGCTCATATGCTTACATATTCTCCAGGAGTAGTGCATTTTGCATTCCCTACACCCACACACTTCATTTCACCACCTACAGAGCCTCCCCTCCCTATGCATATCATATTTGTATCTCACCCATTGAGCATATAGAGTGCATACCCATAGCACCCCACACCCTTGATGCCAGTTACTATCCACTCCTTTTATACCCGTTTGCGGTACTCACACTTTATTTTCGTTTTGGGATCACAGTGGATTGGATCATACTGATGTATATGTTTTGTCTCATAGGCCGATTTTGGCCTATGATAGACGTTAAAAATTCTTTTTCTCTCTCTCTCTCTCTCTCTCTCTCTCTCTCTCTCTCTCTCTCTCTCTCTCTCTCTCTCTCTCTCTCTCTCTCTCTCTCTCTCTCTCTCTCTCTCTCTCTCTCTCTCTCTCTCTCTCTCTCTCTCTCTCTCTCTCTCTCTCTCTCTCTCTCTCTGTTTTAGGGTTTCGCAACCTGTTTTTCTCTGTTTTAGGGTTTTGCAGCTAGTTTTTCTCTGTTTTTAGGGTTTCGCAGCCTGTTTTTCTCTGTTTTTAGGGTTTTGCCAGCCTCTTTCCATCTGATTTTAGGGTTGCGCTCTGATTTTTAGGGTTTCACAGCCTCTATCTCTCTGATTTTAGGGATTCGTAGCCTCTTTTCTCTGATTTTAGGGTTTTGCAGCCTCTCTCTCTGATTTTAGGGTTTCGCCTGCCTCTTTCAATCTGATTTTAAGGGTTTTGCAAATGCGCTGCCCTGATCTTAGGGTTTCGAAGGTAGCACAGCTGTGATTTTTAGGGATTGGAAGAGAAGCAGCTCTGCTTTTTAGGTTCTGAAGAGGGGCAGCTCTGAATATTAGGGTTCTGAATATGCAGAGCTCTGATTTTAGTGTTTTGAAGAGGCACACCTTGGATTTTAGGGTCTCGAAACTCTGTTTTTAGGGTTATGCATCCTTCCTCTCTCAGAAATGAGTTCGTTTCTCTCTCTGTTTTTAGGTGCAGGACTGATTTTAGGTAAAGCCTCTGATTTTAGTGTTTCGAACCCCTGATTTAGGATTTGGCACTTGTATCCCATTGTATCCCAAAGCTGATTTTCAGGTTTCCTGCCTGCTGTGCAAACATCCACAACCACATCTCTCTCTCTCTCTCTCTCTCTCTCTCTCTCTCTCTCTCTCTCTCTCTCTCTCTCTCTCTCTCTCTCTCTCTCTCTCTCTCTCTCTCTCTCTCTCTCTCTCTCTCTCTCTCTCTCTCTCTCTCTCTCTCTCTCTCTCTCTCTCTCCTCGCTCCCTGTCTACAGCAACAACATGGAAGGCAGGAAAAGCTTTGCCTCTGCCCTCTTGCACCAGCCGCTTCCTATACCAGCCCCAGTCAACAAACCAACAGCATGGGAGTCTTACTTACTCCAAGAAGTGAAGAAACTCCAAGGAGAAATGGCAGCAATGAAGCAGGAAATTAGTAAGAAAGATGAACAAATAGCCAGATTGCAACAAAAGCTTGATGAAACACAAGGAAATAACCAGCAAACAGGAGCTGAATCAACAAATAAAGTCGACTTTGCAACACAATTATCCGAGGTAAAACTATCCAGCTCTACACATTTTTCAAAAGAAGTAATGTCTGTGGTAAAGGAGCAGGAATTGGTGGACAACAACAAGAAAGTTATCAGGATTGTAGGCCTCCCCCTAGGATGGGACAGGGAGGACATCGCACCCGAGTTAAAAGATGATTGCATCCTTGAAACAGAAGTACTAGAAGCACAACTAACCAAGGTGGTCCCCTTCATCAATCTAGGGTCTCCGGTCTTCATCACACCCAAAGGAACTCAGGCAAGGGTAAGCTATTTTGACATGTCAGATAAGATAGCTGTCATGAAGCAAGCAAAGTCACTACAAGGTACTAAAGTATGGATAGCAGATGAACTCACCCCACTCCAACTTAAAAATCGACCAGCAGAGTTAACTAAAGTCAGAGAAGCCAGAAAGAATGGAAAGTGGGCAGTATACAGAGGCGGTCAAGCTATTATCAGAGATTTCCATACCCATACCACATAGGAAGAAACAGCTATCTCCCTCATTTGTAATATATATTGATGTAATTTTGAAACTCTTATGAGTCATAAGAGTGCTTTGGAAGCCACATCCCCCCCTTTTATTTTTATTTTGATTTTTCCCTTTTATTATAGCCCCTTGAGGGCTTCCCCCCAAGTGGAATGTAATGTTTTGATGTACCTGATCAGTCCCATAGGTCGATTTCGGCCTCCCGTGG